>CM061752.1:224960022-225560022 GCA_030979885.1 Lolium multiflorum
CAAAATCGGGTGATAACACCGCCGCCGAGCGATCTTGCCGCCGGATCTGCGGGAGGATCAGGCGTACGCGCTGAACTCCTACAACTGGATTTCATTCGGGACGTGGGAGTTCGACGCGCGCCGCCGCGCTGGCTACCTCGGCGACGTGGACTTCTTCGACCGAGAGATCGCCGCAGAAGAAGAAGAGAACGACCAGGAGGACGCGGACGACGAGGAGGACGCGGACGACGGGGAGGACGCGGACAAGGACGTCGACATGGTAGTTCAATATTCCAACTTACATTACAATCAGTTTTATTTCTTTAATCACCTATCTTACATGTTGATGATGCACATTCTCTCGTGAACAGAAACACTCAAACATTGCCAACTTCGGTTTAATGAACAGAAACAATGCCAATTCAGCTTAGTTACAGAAACAATGCCAACATGCTAATTTTGTCCTTGAAGAACACCACGCGGACACTCTCTATACAATTTCTTCAAGAAATTTATGAAACCTAGGACTGCATAAATAATAGAACAATAACGGGATCGAGTCCAGTTATATAGTAAACGTCGTCAAGTCAGTCCATCATATTTCTAATCTGTAGTTCCGTACATCATGTAATCTGATGTATAACGATGCCTGGCTATATGGTAGAGGAAATATAGCAGAAGTTAATTGGTATGCCATCTTACCGGAGATGCAAAGTCCAGCCTGATGCAAGATATAAGCTGCTAGCTACCAGATCAGAATCTTAGCGTTAGCTTCCCTGATGCAAAATGATTATCAGTAACAACAAATCTCACCTGGATACCATTGCATGCTAATTCGTGAAGCTAATTAAATTGGTGGTAAGAAAGAAGAACAAAGAAAGATTAGACTCCTGGACCTTCATCCCCTTCTCAGCAGCACCGGGAACCTCCCAGCCCAGACGGCCGCGTCGCCGCGACGGCGCTGAAAGACACGAGTGGGGACAGCAGCAGTACAGCATCAGCTGCGAGACGTCCGGGAGCAGCAGGGGCGTGCCCCTCCGCTCCTTCCGAAACCCTCAGGGCCCAGCACATCGAGAGCAGCACATCGATCTCCCCAGGCGCGAGCTCGCCCACAACCTTCTCGTCACTGCCATTCTCGTCGCGCTCGAACCGCAGGTCACATGGCGCCCCCGCGGTGGCGCAGGCCGCCGAGCAGTCGCGTCAGCGGAAGCGAGGCCCAGGAGCGTGCAGGAGGCGTTGAACGCCTGAGGAAGTTCGCATCCCTGCAGAGGTGGCTGGCGGCGGCGAGGCAAAGAAGAGGAATTCGATGGATGGGGCCAAGGGCGATGAGGAGGTCGTGGAACTGCGCATGTCCGCATGGGGCGCGAGCGGAAGCAGAGGGTCTCAGCGGCCGGGTCAACGGCTCTACGGCTCGGCGAGGAGTCCACCGCCCAAAGGAGGAGCGCCACTGTTTCCCATGCAGGCCCACAAACATATAGGCATAATTAACGGCAGAGGCCATCCAGGCCCACAAGTCAGCGATGCACGCACCGTCCAATCCCTGAGAAGCCAGGGATTGCAACAACATTATATCTTGTACTATCTAATTTGCTAGAGTTGATCTTAACGGGGATTGCTGGGGTTGGCGGCTCGGAGTTGAAACATAACCGGATGCTTTGCGATGTCATTGGGGAGACCTACACCGTTAGATTTCAGAGAATGAAAGGCTAAGATCGAATGTTTATGCCATGTTTGTGAGATAATTGACATATTCAGGGCTCCTTTGATTCATGGAATATATGAAAACGTGGGAATAATAAAATCATAGGATTGAGATGTCATAACTAGGTGAATCCTATGTGAGTTGAGTTCTCTTTAATTATGCCAAAAAAAAGTTTCATGAGGTATGACATAATGTTTGTTTTTTATATAATTATAGGATTAGTTTATATGGGATATGTTCTTATGAATCAAACAAACAACTAGTGTAGATTTTTTTATAGGATCTAAATCAGACATAATTTCTATACAAATCCTACAAATCAAAGGAACCCTCTCAAGATAAGAAAAATTGTCCATGATGAAAAGGTTCAGAAACAAGCCCAATCTGCCCAAGCTATTTCAGCGCTTGCTCTTAATTACTTCCGTGCCCTCAAGAAAAATGCTGGTATTAGGCGACACGGATGGGAGAAACCAAAGGAAGACTTTGTTAAACTGAATATTGACGCTGCATTCTCTCATGAATTTTTTTCAGGTGCAACTGGTGCAGTGCTAAGAGATGAGAAGGGGAAATTTATAGCTGCCTCTTACTGTGGTATTGAGCATGTCGACGATGCGCCAACTGCTGAAGCCAGAGCCTTGCGGGACGGCCTGGTTTTGGCGGGTCAAATGGGTTGCTCAAAACTGGAGGTTAATAGTGATTGTATGGAGGTGATTAATACTATGGAGCAAGAGGGTAACTTGGCCGGGCCTGCTGCTGCGATCTATGAAGAATGTGCTTTTCTGGCGAGGGGTTTTGTAAAAGTGATCTTCAGTCATTATCCCAGAGAAAGTAATACAGTTGCACATAATCTAGCAGCTAATGTGCAGAGGTATCAATCAGTAGTTTGGATTGATGAACCTCCTGATTTTGTAATACCTGAGTTAGCTAATGATGTAAGCCTCTTTACTATGTAAACTAAATTATGTTGGGTAGCCGCAAGTTCCAGACGCGCTCTTTTTCTTACCAGGGTACCGAAGGGGGCTGGAAGGCTTTTAGTGAGGCGGCTTGCGTGCCTTAATATATTATGATGATTTCAAAAAAAGAAAAAACCCTCTCAAGCACGGACTAGTTCATGTACAGTACGAAGGTGCTTAGGAAAATAGACTGACTTGTTATTAAGGATTTCTATACCGGAGTCCGGAGGTGCCTAATTAATGTCCTATAGAAGTATAGGCATTATATAGTGCTTAAATCGGTTTATATTTCATTAGCATAACCCACCTTGCATCGTGCATACCGTATACTCCTACCTGTCTTTCAAAATATCAAAACGTTTAAACAAGGTAGTAAGTGGGTGTAAACATCTTACAACCACACTAATGAACGACGATACGTATCATTGCCATGTAGACTTGTAGTAAACATTTGCGTGGATCTATGAAAAATAAATATACCAAGGTGACATGCCATTGGATAAGAATATATTCAAATATGGTTTGGGGAATTTAATAAAATATTCCATCCTTTCGAAATTAAGTGCCGCAGCTTTCTGATTATTTGTACAATCAGATAATACAAACGTTGCGCACGTAGCTCTCAACTTCTCCTCGGAGATTCGCTATGTGGCTCCTCCTCTCAAAACTAAGTTGAGCTTCCAGCGAAGCTTTACCATCTTGGCATATTAAATCTTTCAGCCTTTTGATACGGTCATCGCTCAGTACACCACCGTGAATTATTTGCATGTCCACCAGAGCTTTTGCTCCAGCCATAAGGAAACTTGCAAATTCCAGTTCCCCTATTGTGCCATAATACCCATGAAACTGCACATGCTTGAGATTCTTATTTAGGCACATAATAGTCTCAGTTGCTGGTTGCCACTGTCCAAACGCATTTTTATCCTTCCAACCATCGGTGAGGCACTGTGATCCATTAAGACAAATGATAAATTAAGCTATTCTCAAATTTATAGTAAATGGGACAAAAACTTGTAGGGGAAATTTGCTATAGGACACCGATTATTTCGGTCTTTGCCGAAACACACCGCCGTAACGTGTCTTTGCCCAGTCAAATTATAATTTTGTGGTATAGTTGCCAAAACAAACTGCATACCGGAAATGGAAAGTTTTACTCTATTCCCGAAATTACTCCACCCTTTGGCGTGCCCAGAATCAAACCGGTTTACTAGCACTAATTAAGAAAAAAAAGAGCCAAACTGGGTTTCTTCTAGCACTAATTAAGAAAAAAAAGAGCCAAACTGGGTTTCTTCCGTACACCATAACAAGGACGAGGGGGACGAAGCCCCGCATCAAACAACGATGAAGCGCTAGCGGGTGCTAGCCATCCCGCTTCTCACCGCCAGTGACCCTGCCTAACTCTGTCCCCAACGTCGCTTCTCTCCATGCGTTGTCCCTGTCTGACATCTGTAACATTGGCGGCTGCGCTGCCTAGGAGGGGCCCGGGCCCATGGCCGCACTCACAGGAGCTCTCGCGCTCGACCATGATCTAACAGCAGCCATGGACGGCGACCTGGCCTGGGTGCCCGAAGGTTAAGTTTCTGCCCAGATTCTGTCGAATTATACGTAAACTAAATGTCCAGATTTCATCCCAGAAAAAACCGTTCAAGCAATTGGGGCCAAAATTATAACTAGACAATAAAACCGCTCAAAACAAGACGTGGATGGTTATCCTAAGAAAAAAAGATCGAACTTTCCATTTTAGGTTATATGGTGTGTTCTGGCAAACGTGCCACGAAATTGTAATGGTATTGGGCAAAGTCACATTTGCGCACTGTGCTTTGGCAAAGACCGGAAAATAACGGTGTCCCATAGCAAATTTTCCCAAACTTATAACCGGTAATCTAAACCAACTAACAGTAACAAGTACTAAGTAGAAAACATTTGCATTCTAAATGCGTTAGCTAACGATAAACTTAACTGAATAAATTTAGCTAATCAAAGTATGGAACCAATTCTGGTAGAACTACCTTGCAAATTGTAAAACTACTTTATTGTTAGGAATGGTATGTTTGGATGTGACCAAAGTGTGCCCTACCAAAATTTTCTGTCATGACCAAAAGGTTGGCTATTGTTTGGATAGTTGTTTTAGCATGCCAATGCTCCACTACCAATTGTAGTTCATTTTTTTAGCCAATGTTGGAACTTGTAGGCAAAGAACGGCTCAACCAAAATTTTGGTAGGGCAATATTGAGCAAAAACCAAACACACCGAAAGCACGACTGCAACAAACAAAGACCTTATTTGACTTCCCATACACTTAATGGGAAAAAATATATTACTTTTTCAACTATACACTACTATGAACACTAAAGTCAAATTCAGAAACCATGCGATTATATTTTACATTTTAGAATGGTTATTTAGTACTACAAATGCATTACATATTAGTTCCGCAGTGGACATGCCTTCCACAATGGACATGTAAGAACCATGTAGGAAAGAAGTGTAACTAAAAATGTCAACTGGTGCCATTTTTTTTGCGAATAATTGGCGCCATATTGTTCCAACTTATCTTTCGATGGAACCAATTTGATGATCTAATCAATACTCCCTCCATTTCAATGAATAAGGATTTTTTAGAAGTCAAGCCAAGTAAAGTTTGACCAAACTTTAGAAAAATCAACCAACAAATATGATATTCTATAGATATCATACGAAAATATATTTCATGACGTATCTAATGACATTGATTTTATATTTTGCATGTCAATGTTTTTTTTGTAAAACTTGGTCAAACTTAACATTTGGACTTTTCAAAAATAATACAATCCTTATTTATTGGAACGGAGGTAGTACCTAACATTTTTAACAATGCAAAGGCAAGGATCTACACTGAGCGGATATAGTTTTTTTTGCATGGCTGAGCAGATACATGTTTGGGAGCAGTATCTGATAGACTGATACGGATTCGGCTATGGTACCTCTTCAACACATATTGGCAGCATATCAGCAAATAAACCATGTAAGAGAATTGACGTATAGTCGATACATATTGAAACTGATCTCATATGGACCAGCCAAGGTACGATGCATAACCCTATGTTCCCCTCTCTCGTGTTCCCACTTCCCTTCTCACTTCCAAACATCCGACCCTGACCCCGTCCTCGACCCAGCCGCTGGCTCTCCTTTGAGAGGTGCCACCAGATCGAGCAGCCAGCGGAGACTCAAGCAGAAGCCCTGCAGCAACTCGACAGCAGCACTAGCTTGCTAACAGCGGGCAGGAAGCAGCAGCCAGCAGCTTGCTAGCTCGTAGTTACAAACTTACAAAATTACAATTCAGTTGAGTGTTAAGTAACGTTACATCTCTTTGTGTTTATCTTTGGAACTTGGAAGCTAGCTTGGAGTTGGAGGAATGGAGATTGGAGAGCATCACATTTAAAAGAAAAATAATTATCCCAACATTGGCGCCTTTTTAAAATACTGTATTTCTATAGATTTTGTGTAAAAAGAGTAAACAAAGAAGGGAAAATCTATATGCAGATTGTTGTATGTGACAAAACTGTTTTCTGAAAAACCAAAATGGTAGAACAAACATTTTAGCATACATTAGAGTGGTTTGTTTCATGTTGTTATGTGCTATGTTTCAAACAAACACACAAAGAAATGAAAACAAAAAAACTGTACTCCCCCATTCCAAAATAATCAATGTTGTTTGTCCTAAGTCAAACCTAAAGTTTGACGTCAAATCTATTTAGTACCAAAATTTATTTTCTGATGAATGTAATACAAATAATTCAGTGTTTTAAATGTTCATATATTTTTCTACAAACTTGGTAAAACACTAAAGGTAGTTTGACGATTAATACAAACCTAGAACATCGATTATTTTGGAATGCAGGAAGTATCTGGTGGTGATTTCATACAAACTATATTTGTTTAGTTGCTCAACAAACTATATTTGTTGGTAAGTACGCATGTAGTCTATAAAAAAGAGAAAAATGTTTGAGAAGGGCATTGCTTACCCAAATTCGAAGATCTTGCAAAGAGGGAAATAGGCTTAACATGTTGGCAGCCTTCTTCAGTTCCTCGCCGCCACTAAAGTTCATGTTAAGAACAAGTGTTGTTATTATGGATACCGACCTCTGCATTACGTAGAAAATATTGCGTGAATCTATATATGCATAATGGAACACAACACAATGAGGCAATGTACGTACGCATACCTTGGGCATAATCACAAATTTCGGTGAGTCCAGCATTGGAAGTGTGAGACCAATTGTTCGGACCTTAGAAGGCAGAGCATCTCTTCTGATGATGTCAGGACATAGCCGCCATATGTCGGCATATAGGAGTACGATGTTTTCAAGATTGGGAGTTCCACTGAAGGAGATCTTATCAAACGGAACATGTGGTCTGATGTACATATCGACAAGATTGCGTGATGTAGGTGTAAGGCGACGTAGGTTATGGACTCTAAAGAGGTGCAGCTCCCGCAAGGCTAGGCAGCCAGCGATCATAGAGTGTAATGATGTCTCAGAAATCTCCACGTTGGACAAGTGTAGGTGATCCAGGCTATGGAAAGGCAGAGTTACTCCAGGATGAGGGTTGAGGCGACACCAGTGGAGCTCCAAATGGCGGAGAACATTAGCACTGAACCTTAGGAAGTCATGAGGAAGCGGCGGGTGTGCAACATGAGGGTGAGGCACGAACTTCAACATGAGGCTGTCATGGATGCACCGGTTGGAAAGAATTGGCAGCCAACTAGAGGTTGTCTTGTCAGCAGCAGCAGAGATGGTTGCATGGAAGCGACGGATAGGCCCATCATTGTGGGAGGAAAGGATGCGCAAGATAGACCCGGCAAGATTCCTATCCCTGCCGTCAAGGTCTAGGTCGAGCGGCACCCCCGGCCAGATGTGTTGCCAGCGGTGGGAGAGAATCATGGTGCAGGCTGCGTTCTTGACGGGGAGGAGGGAGACGATTTTGCCCAGCAGGCAGTCAGGTAGAAGGCTGAGGCGGTCATCCTCCTCCTCCATCGTGGAGCAGCGGTAACAGATCTAAAGAAAAGAAAAAGTCTGCCTTGGATCGCCGTTTCGGTGGTACTTGATGAAAGTCCAAGAATCGAACCAAGGCTAGCTAGCTGGCCTTTTATTACTCTATATACTATATCGGCTACTGCTACACTCCTGGAATAATTCGGATTGGGTTGGAAATCCTATCCGTTCCGTCCACCGCTAAAGGCATCTTATTCTTGCAAGTGATATATCTCATACCGATCAAAAGACACAGAGATTCCTCTCAGTCCAGGGCGAGGACTCCTCCTCCGCTACAGAATCGACGATAGTCCTCTCCTTCAGCCACCCGGATGGGATGGTAGGAGCGGCGGAAGCAAGACCGGCGGCTTGGCGGCTGATATTTGGGGATCGGATCGGCGGCTTGGCGGCTGTTATTTGGGGATCGTTCGCTAAGAGCTTGTCTACCATACCCCCTTAGGGCTCGATTGGAGTCCAGGCAGGCCCCCGCGAGCCGGAAATCGGTCGATTGTTGAATTATCGGGCTCACTCTAACTAGCACGCGTGTCAAATCATTTTTTTTTTGCTAGGCTTAATTAAAACACTCGGTCTGTTTGATTTTTTAATAAAAAGATTTTAAAAGCATAGGAATAGAAAAACACAGAAACATGTCACGCATGTAAACATAATGCACGAAAAAGGCTCTAGCCTGTAGTGGGTTGGTCTAGTGTTTTCTTGAGGCGCTGCTTCTATGGAGGAGATGGACTGCGCCGCGTCGAAATAATTTGCCTCTGCTCTTCCTCCGTCTCGGCGTCGCTCTAACCGGCAGTGTCGTGGGGCAGGTGGCCTGGTCGTCTCGCTGGTCTCTGGATCTGGTGAGACTTGTGTCTGGTGGTTGGCGTTCGGCACTCTCGTGGGTGTTGGTCACGCCGACTACTGCATTTGTGTGTCGCGTCTTGCAGTTGGGCGCGTGGATGACGGCAAGCGGCGGCGTTTCTCTTCTTCGACTATGTCGGGTGAAGTTGGCGGCGTTGGGATTTGGTGACCACGCCACCGCCACCTCCACTCCCACCCTCACCGCCGCGCGCCACCGCATAACCATGGGAAAGAAGAAGCACAACTCTGAGGCATCCGGTAGCGGCACCAAGAAGACGGAGAGGACGAACAGGGTGCCGCTGCCCGTCGACGTGGCACGGCTCATGCACTGGAGTTGGACGTCGTGCCACCGCTGGGGGGACGTGCACCTCCCGGCTGGCAACTCAGCCACCTCCGGGTGCCTGTCCCGCCCGTGCCTCTGCGCGAGCCAGAGAGGAGCGTCGAGGTCCGACCCAGGCGGCGGTACCTGCCGTCGGACCTCCGCGCCGATCCCGCCTTCGCCATCGACTCCTACAACTGGCACACATGGCGCGAGACCAAGGAGGATCTGAGGAGGCAGGCGTATGTTCCGCCGATTGCCAACTGACCGTGGCCGGTACCGTATTTCGACGTGCTCGACAGCGAGTAGGCGCAGACGTTAGTTTTTATATTTTATATTTTTCTAAAAAATGCAAAACCGAAAAAATGCGTCGCGCCACTGGGGCACCCCCGACGCAAACGGGCGCGCGGTCGATTTCGACCATTTAGGCCGACGCAAATGGACTCGCGCGGATATTTTGGATGCCCGAAATGCGTTGCCGGTTGGAGATGCCCTCAGGTTCTAGTCTCTAGTTTCTCCTCAGGCCCCACCTCACCGTCCCTGCGACGTCATGCTTGCCCCTCCCTGTCTCACCGCTGCTCCCCATCCACCAGGTCCCCAGCTCTCTCTAGACCTCGTCAGGCCACCCCTCCCCTTCCTCCCCACTGCCGATGCGAGGATCCCACTCTTCATGTAAAATCATTTTCCGATGATTCTAATTTCATAAAAAATAATCTTTATATATTTAAAGTATTTTTTGTCAAACAAAAAAGCAAGAAAAATGAGGGCGTCTTATTCCTTGAAGCAGAGGTAGTATATGTTTTTGTGACATAGTATAAGACGTGTGATTGCAGGTGCACACTTACTAGTATACTCTAATCATGATCCCACGCTCAAGGAAATTATATTTTGACTAGTTCTACATTTTCTTTCAAAATTTCCTACTTATTTAAAAGTTGTATAAAATAGCTTATGTCTAGCAATCATCAAATTTAATTCACACTCCGTTACGATCACTAGATAAAAGCCTTCCCCACAAAAGTGATCTCAAGATGAAGCCAATTTATCAGAACTCTTGGTTTAGTTGCTTCAAAGTAGGAGGTTCGAGCTCTAAGTCAACAGATCTCTTAAATAAACCACCATTTCACCTCCGCGCGTTGCCTAGTCCTATTTTTCACAAGTCAATATATACCCTAATCTTGACCTCACACGCAAAGAAATTGTATTTTTGACTAGGTTTACATATTATTAAGATTTCATATTAAAAATATTATTTAATTGTATAAATGGCTTTTGTCTAGCAAACATCAACTTTAATTCTTATTCATCTTTACATACACTAGATAAAGTCTTCCCTGCATTACCCTAATCATGACCCCATAGGCAAGGAAATTATAATTTAATTAGTTCTACATTTTTAAACATTGATATTTAATCAACGTTTTTCTTCTCGTTTAACTTAGAAATCTCTATTGGCCAAGCAATAATAATTTCATCTGCCCGCTTTTCACCACATCCGTCCGATGTTGTAATCTTTTGTTCACTCGTTCCGGAACTCAACACTGAAACTACACGAACCATCTATACTTCTATGAGAAGGAAGGTAAGCAGCTCCTTGACTGCATAGATGTCAACTACCTAGACAATGACAAAGCCGAGCCTTTCACAAGGAGCCCAACGGTAACGATCCCTAACACAGTTGGCAAAACCATGTAAGAGCAAGTCTAACAGGCCCCGTATATTTTCGCCCCGTATAACACGAGTAAAGGGCCCTGTATCCAGTTTTCGCCGGCCAAAAACTCGGACGAGCTAGCAGAGCCCGTATCCCCACCCCGTAAAACAGAATATTCTGTTTTACGGGGCCCCGAGTTTTTGGCCCCTCATAACAGGGTTTTAGACAGCAATTTGCACAACAATTTCAGATCAAACATAGCACATCCAAAATATGTGATGCATAATTCATAGTTTTAACATCACAACACGATCATAGGCAATGTTCAAGCCACGGAATTCCCAAATCTGATCAACCATCAACGGATCCATCACCACCGGCGCCACCGCTCGCCGGAGACGCACCTTGATCACGAGCTTGACGGGCAGCCTTCTTCCTCGCAATGATGTCCGCCTTGGTCTCCTTCCACCACGCCAGCTGATCCTCGTCCATGCCGTCGGTGCGCATCATCATGATTTCCCTCTCCTCGGCCAAGAGCTCCTTCATGGCCTTGGCTTCTTTGGCTGCGATCATCTTTATGTCAAGCTCCTTCCTTGCTTGCACCTTGGCAAGCTTCACCACACTCTTCTTGTCGGTGATGAGGAGCTTGGTCTCCAACGTCTTCATTGTCAATGCCTCCTTGGACTTCATGAGTTGATCCAACTTCTCCCGGAAGCTAGCTGCTTCTTGTTCTACCTTGACCCTCTCCTTGGCCTTCTTGTTGCCCTCGGGCTTGCCGGTGTTTCTCCCACTCATGTCCTCCGCTTCATCATCCATGGTGAGAAGTGCCTCCTTCTTGCACTTTGGCTCGTTGTCCCTCAACTTCCACTTAGGAAGATGTTGAAGGATGTCAAAGCAATGTTGGAATTGAAAGTCCTTGTTCTTAGAGCCGGCCATTTCCTTGTACCTTTGTTTAGCGTACGTGGGCTGCTCAACAATAGTATGAGGAGATGTTTCCACATCATGAACACATAATATGGATAGCTTGCATCATCAACACAAGGAAAACTTACATAGTCCCCGGCACGCATCCACTAGGGGGGTTGTCGGCCACTTGATCCATGGCAGCACTCCAACGAGAACAAGCCGGCTTGATGATGTTCCATCGGCCTTCAAGTGAGCGGTAGGATCTGTCCGCCATGCTCTTCGTGCGAGGCTTCAGCTGGTGGTACAGATCCTCAATGCGCCGCCAGTAGCGCTTGCCGCCTTGGTCCACTCCGGTGCACGCATCCATCCCCACCTTGCTCCAAGCTCGGACCAAGATGGTGTCTTCGATCTCGCTGTAGTTCGCCGTGCGTGGCTTCGGCGTCGACGAAGAACCGGCGGCAGCCAACCTCAACCACCTCCTCCTCGTCACCCTCATCCTCCTCCTCCTCATCAATCTCTTCGACGTTGCACTCGGCATCGAATGCATCCATACCGGCGTCCAAATTCACCGCGGATTCGTTGAGCATGTCCATGTAGGATGTTGTGGACTCAACATCGAACACCTTGTCTACGTCAATGGTGGATGGCGGCGGCGCGAGCGGCGCATTGGACGGAACGGAGGGAGGAGAGGGCGTGGCCTTGGAAGGCGGTGGAGGCGCGAGGCCGATGCGGTTGATGGCCTTTGTCTGCACCTTGGCCGGCGCGACGCCCCTCGGCCCGGCCGCCTTGGTCTTCAGCCTGGCCCCTTCTTGGCAGCCGGCGGGGCTTGGGCCGGAGAAGCTGCGGCCGGCGCTGCCGCCGGCGCAGGTGATTCGAAGAATACCTTGGGAATCCTCTTCCTCTTCGACGGGATGGTGGCGGAGATCATGGCCGACACCGCCCCGGCGTTCGGCGCAACTCCGACGGCGACATCGACCACCGCGGCAGGCGGCTCTTGCGCACGGTCCATGGAAGCGGGATCCGGCCGGGAAGGGCGTGGGGAGGAGATCGGTCGGCGGCGGCGGCGGTTGGCTTCAGCGAAATGCTTCGCGCGCTGTGGAGTGGGCGATGCTCGTTTCACCCACTATCCCCGCTCCCACCCCGCACAAGTAGGGGGCGACGACCCGCCCCGTAATCCAAAACAGCAAAAATCGATGGGCCGTTTTTACGGGCGTGCTAGACGGCCGGGTACGCGAAACCCTCAAATCGGCGGTTATTATACGGGTTTGCCCCTTTTACGGGGTCTGTTAGACCTGCTCTAATCATCCTCTCCTTTCCTCTCATCAAGAAGTGACTTTGGATTTTCCGCTCGGAATTCTTTGGATTTCCTGAGCCTTTTTCTTTTTCGTGGAGGGATGGAGATTAGGCTTTCGTTTAGTAGGGGAGCTGCCACCCTTTGTTGGCAGTGATACTTGTGGCTTGGGCTTTCTTGCCCTTTCTTCTATATAATTAGTACACCTTTCAGGGTGTATTCTCGAAGAAAAAAAAGTGACTTTGGCAGATACTGATTGCCCTGGAAGTGGAAATTATCAAGAAAGTTGTCCAAGAATGGCGTTCTATGTTTGCAGGCTCTGGTTGCGTGTCATGCTCTGGATTTGATGAAAGTTAAGAATTATATTGTTCTGTTTTATCTTCGATCATGTAATGAAATTTGCATTGCGATCAAACTTACCAGCTAATATGCATGTCAATGTACCCATACATGTACCACACACATCTACATGTTGGCTCGGTCATGCGGGCACAACATCTGCCAATGGGTATTCAAACTGCATCTGCCAATGGGTATTCAAACTGGTAGCGGCCCATGCCAACAGAAAGTACAGCAAGAAGGTTCGATCCCATGCCAACAGGGTACGCTAAAACTCGCCTTAACAACTTACAACACCAAGTGCTTGCGTGCAAACAAGGATCAGATTTAATACAAAGTTAACTAGAGTTGATGGCTCTTTGATATAATTTGAAACTTTTGTCATTTTTTTTGGGGGGTATTCAGTTGCATACCTATGAATACGCATGTGCCCGCCCATTGGCTTGATCGATGATTTATTTGATAATTACGAACAAAATAATTCTGCAAACGATGAACTAGCGTTCAATCAAAACTATGCAACCACTCTAAAAAGGCCACTTTCTATTCTCCAACTCACATCCACATTTTGCATTTTGGGTGCCGCATGCCGCCGCACCAGACCTTTGCTAGTGTTACTATACATGCAACATAATGACCCTCTCCTATTTCCTGTCTGTATATGGCCCTTACTATTGTAAAGAAGAACGAAACAATTCCAACGCTCTGCCTTAAATTATTCTTGCTCTAGCATCTTCTAATGAGTCCACCCACATTTTGCGCAATATCTTGTTTGGTCTCCACTGAAACAGGAGGGTCACCAATGTACATATCGAAGAAAGCCCCTGTTCATAAAGATAGGGTTTAATACACAATGGTACCTAAGAGTAACTCTAAAACATAATAAATATATTATTAGGTAGACGATTCAATAATTACACAGTGGTATTTTGCTGGAAACTGAACAAGAATGCACTTACTGCAAAGGTCTTTGCTCTGGATAGCACCAATTTGTTTGCCGTCAACTGCATGTGGATGTTCTTTGTTAAAGTATATTGTAATGGAAAATTATCAATCATATAGTTACTATATATGTATCACTAACTTTCAGTTATAAGCTGGCCTCCAGATGTTTGACGGAAGTCGATCTTCGTACCCTGCTTTTATATTGGCTATATTATCTCACACCTAAACAGAACACACTAAATTGACGAGATGCGACTAGAAGCTTACTGCAGGTATCCGGATGTCTTCACTGAAATAAGAGCCAAACGTCTTCAGGCAATCATAATCAGTGTTAGGATTCATCTAATAATAAAGTAGACAGAAAGCTCGGTTAAAGCTATATTGCTAGCACAAAATATTAAATTATTTGCCGAATTAACAAGGACCTTTTGCAGTCTGAAGCACAGAGACTTCTCGAATGCACTGAAAAGCAAGTTCACAAAAAAAAAAATTAACATCAACCTTGCAGATCATACCTTTGATAAAGGTCAAAATATGTCAGTGTTGGCATAAGAATACGTCGATACTTACTTTCGCACCGTGCCAATGCTAAGGCCATTGTAGCTAACTACCAGCCTAACTGTCATATGAATATTTTCCCTACATAAAAGGCAAGTATAATGCCAAAAGGCAAGATTTATTAGCAAACAGAGGCAGAAGAGAAAATTGAATGTTGCTAATGTGGTGTTAGGCAATACGAAAATCCTATACAGCATCAAAACTCTAGCGAGTCCTATAAATGGCATCAACTGAATTGCAGGTTTGAAATAGTGTCAGGAAGCCTCTATACTTAACAGCACCTATCCTTCTAGATGATTTCCACTGATTCTGCCAGATTATTCAAACAATGCCTCAGCTTACACACGTACTCCCTCCGTCCTCAAATAAGTGGACATCTAGCTTTTAACTTTGTCCATGAAAAAGTGTACATCTATCTTTCCAATGCACTTTAAAGTAGCAAAAACTCCTTCTCTCTCATCGCACGGAAATCAAACCCAATAATACTTAGCACATATTATCTTCATTCTCTACATGCACTTAGCTCATTGGAGGAGAAACACTTAAAGAGGAGAGAGATGTTGATTTGCATATTCCCAATGCAATTTTTACTCCACTTGATAATGTGTCTTGGAAAACCCGCGTGTACACTTATTTGTGGACGGAGGGAGTATTTCTTATAGAGGCTAGGTAACTAGGGTAGTTATGGTATTCGGAAAATATCTGCAATATACATAATTACAGAAACATATGTAAATAATCAATAGAGAATTCACACCTTAGAAGATCTTCATAGAAATCTGGGTGATCCTTCAGCTCCGCAGCTGGAACAGAAGCATACTTCGAACCCAGCTTGTTGCAAACAGAATCTGGTTGTATATCTATTTAGAACAGTGAATACAACATCAGTGACATAAAAGATCATCCTTTAAGCAATACCCTCAATTATGTTATCAGTTTATAAGTAACAGCAGCACACATGAAATTTAGATTACTCACATAATCCAAAGGCATAGATATTCAGATTTTTTACACGCATTATCCGCATGCTTCTAATACCCATCCCAACAAGTACCTGTAAGTTTAATTGTTTGTTAACTCATCAATGGGAATCCTCAAGTGCTCAAGGCCTGAGCAAGATTACAGATTACGTGTATAAAATTGCAGCACTATGTCAAAAGAACAAGATAGAGGCACAGTATCCAAATAACTGTAACTACCCTAGGAGCGGATCTAGTAAAAGAGCACCAGGGAAGGCTTATAGGCCTTACGAAACATTTCTTTTGGAATAAGGAAAAATGGTACATGCCAGTGTCCACAAAGAGAGTTGGAAAAACGACCTCTGCAGTTGGGTTTGAATTGTCCTCAAGAAGGGTAGGGAACTTGATCCCTGTTGTCGGTTCTGTCACATCTTCTGGCAAGATTGTTCTTGGCACAGCAACACGAGAACAGCCTGGACGCCTTTCTTCCAAATATTGTTGATCCATATGTTCTCTGATTTGTGTACCATCTTTTCCCAAAGTAATTGAATCCAAGAGCATCTTTGGTGATCTTTGTTCATGCATAGAAGGAACAGCAAAGAAAGAAAAAAATTAATTGAAATCCAACCTGGGAAGCAATAATAATCCAATCCAACCATATATATAGGAGAACCTTGTAAACTATTTCCATAAAAAGAAGGGGTAAACTACTGGAGTCAGAAGTAGCAATAAATGAACCTTACATGTTTTCAAATGGTGGTATCACAGAAGCAGCAGCTAGCATAAGAATGTTACATGCCTGACGCTCCTCCACGTCATTCCACAGCTGCCCAAATGTCACATTTGCAAGCCTGGCTAAGAGCATCTGTATAGCACGCTCTTCTCTTATTCGAGAACCAAACTGCAACCCAGCTAAATGCTGGAGGCAAGAGGTCACTTGTTTTATTTGTGAGTGACAGGCTCTTGAACCAGAGCCTGCAACAGCGGACAGCCTATGTAATATATTGGGATTTGATGCTCTAGAAAGGCAGAAATAGAAAGCCCCCGCAACTTTGTTGAAGCAGCCGAAGACCCCCTGAACTGCGCCACTTCCTGCAGAACATATATGTCTCGGATGCTGAAAGGAACTCTCGACTAGTGTTCCGACCTGTGCTATTAATCTCAACCCGGTATCATGAGATATCAGAGAGTCTGCTGGGAACTTATGCAGATATCCTCCGTTGTGATCAAGCTTGGAAAAAAAGGTCCAATCAGGTTTCATAGTGTTGCCAAAGTGTTGCGGCTTCAGAAGTCCTTAAACCAAGTCGCCAGACCTCGAGTTTGGCAACAGGAGAACCTAATCGGATCTGCCAATTGGAACAAATGAATCAGGAGTCAGGAAACACATATGTCAATAAGGAATTCAGTGTGTGTTCACAGATTGAAAAATGTATGAGCTAATCCACAAAAGCAGTCATCATGCTCTTCTGTAAAATTACTTTCTGAGCTTTCATTATATGGCACTACTACTACACTTGAAGAAACCACTCTTTCCCCACACACACATCAATTTAATGATTTTCACTTCTTAAGACATTCACAGTAGTTGACATAACAATCCCCTCAAAAGAGCAATGAAGCTCCCAAAGAATCGGTTTGAGGCTGATCCTCTCAGTGGAGGCATCTGATCCTGCTCACCCACACCAACTGGTTCAGCAATGTATAATGGAAGAAAAAGCATATGTGGTATTTCTGAGTGGTTGTTTGGCTACCTTGTACAGAACTCTAAATTTGGGATGTCCGTGCTGTCAGCATCAGGCAACAAAACTGAACTGAAAACATTGTATGAAACGTTTGTCTAATTTGAAAGAGAAAGATGGACCAGGGAGCTTTGCTCATTTCTTATGATGATCCCACTGACGCCAAGGAAGACATTCAAAATCTCACCTCCCCCACTGCAAGTCTGCAACAAATCACTTGAATCCCCAAAAAAAAAATCAGAAATCCGCAAGCACACAGCACACAAACCGCTCGGATCAAAACGAAACACGCCATGATCTCGCAGCTCCTACCAGATTCAGCACCCAAGAAACGCCCCGTAGCAAACACCAACCCACCATTCCCAGGCCGCCGCCAACCTCGCCTCGACGAACCAACCAAAATCCCCCCCGCAGGCGCAGATCAATGAACCGCCCGCATTTGCCATTCCACCCATGTACAGCGACGCGCGCGTCAAAAGAAAAGGACGGGGAAAGAACACAGCTTGAGGAATGCACCAAACCTTGGCCCGGGGCACCGAATCAGGCGTCGCTGGCAGATCGGAGAGGGAGGAGACAGCTGCTCGCGCGCGCGAGCAGGGAAGCGGGAGAGGTGGGGGAGGTCTGGGATGCCGTGCCTTCCTTGGCCGGCTGGTGTTCCCTCCGATTCGGGGCGTTGCCGGCGAATGGAGTGTGCGGGAGGGGGAGCGGGGAGGTGGTGAAGAACTGAAAGCAAGCGCTCTCCCTTTCGTATTAACTTGCCAAACTACCTCGGCGGCGGCTGGCTGCCTGGCTCTCCGCCCGTGCGTGCGGCACGTGCGAACCTTTTTTTTTTTTTTTTGGTCATGCCAGCCCTTTTGTTAAGCAGGAACTCTTTTTCAGAACAGAACTTGTCTCTGCTCAATATGTAAAAAATTAGTGAAATTTTGTTAGGAGTATAAGATGTTTGGCCAACATCGGAAGTAAACTTGTTGTGAACATTGTTGAACAAAATGCTCAAGAAAATCGACAAATTAGGGGAGTGTGCCAAGACTTACTGAAGAAATTGAGTCTAGGGGCCCCTTGGGGACACCCAATAAATCGGAATGATACAAAGAAATTGAACCTACAACGTGTGAACTGCATATGGTTATAAGAAATTTTGCAAATTTTGTCAAGTCGGAGCCCCGACAGCAAATCGGTGGATGTGGATTCCGGGAACCATCCAGATGATCTCGGCTCACCGCCGATCGCGGAAACGGGCTGGATCTAAACGTGGACCTATACAATCATATATGCATGGCCGGCAGCCAGACGCTAAGAAAAGAAATCACGTTTGTGTGTAGTATTCCACCCAATATAGGATATATATTCTTTCGCAAAAAAAAATATATAGGATATATATTTTCGGATTTGATATGTCTCAGTCCACTTCCTTTCACGCCCTTAACCTTAGATCAAGTGAAAATGACACTCATCTACCATAATCTGTTTAGCGTGTAACTAATGATGTAGACGCATAGTGTTTCGCCAGATCGACCTAGATTTGCATGCGTTGAACCAGAGGCCAGATGACAGGGATCATCTTAACATTTCGTTGTTGGCGCTAAGCAAACTGACTTGTTCATCGAGTGATTAATTAGGGTGGCATGGGCCTCAGGATGGGCATGACAGTTGACAGCTCTTTGCTGCTTGATTGCCTCCCATCAGTCACATGGATTGCTTGCTCACCGTCTCACACTGTTGCCACATGCCTACCCAACTTTCCGAGGCTACGATCGATGATGTGATCCCCTCTAGACCACCATGAATGAAAGCATGTAACGACATTTGCAGCTGGTTCGGTTCATCAATTCAGCAAGTACGTACGCCTCGTCGTGATGGATGGCTCAACAAGACAGATCGTTGTAGAGGGGCCGCCGAAGAGGTAGGCGACAGGGTGGAGTGTATAGTGCTGCTTTGCCGTAGCAAGGTGCCGTGTTCATTGAACCTGGCCTGGAAGGCTGGATTCCCGAACAGTGGGAAGGTGAGCTGAGAGCATCCTCGCTAAATGGCAAAAGAATCAACGTCTTTTTCCTCTAGGTATTACCCAAGTCAGTTTGGGGCTACTATCACTGTCGACTTCCACACTCTTTCCTGGTGAAAAAGATGGTCCAGACTCCAGACGAGAGTAACATTGACATCCAGTTTATTTTTGGTTAGAACAACATTTCCTGTATGGAGCAGGAGTAACCTTAGCCTTGGTGTCATACTCGGACTAACGGGCTGTGAAAATCAAAGAGAAGAAATATCCTTATCAGAACATGACAAATATTACTACAGTAGTAGTCTTCTGATGGAAAACAAAAGCAGCTAATTCGCCAAAAAAAAAACCGCCAAAGCAGCTGTCGAAACATCCTTACCAGAACATATCAAATAGACTACTGCAATAATATACACATAAGGTAAAAAAAAATATAGTATACACATCACATGCCAAAAGTATTCTTCTTCTCTTCAGAAAGTATTCTAGATAAATACCTGATTCAGCAGTAATATCAACAGCTCATGTTCATCGTGGCATGTTCAGAAAATTCATCGATGGACCCATGTGGTTTTTTTTTTCCCTAGGTCAACGGTTCACCTTCGTTTCGTAACTGGTTAGAAAAAAAGAAACGTTGTCCTTTACATGTTAACATGCAGCCACACAAGGCTCAAGATCAACCAAATCTATGCTAAACCCCTCATACACCATTAAGGCATTATTAAACAACACTTTGCAGATTTACAAATCAAACTGTGCATTCACAGGAGAGCTGCCACGTATGCTTTTCCTTTTTTTCTGATGCATACCAGGCAGCGTGCTGGTCTTATACTACATTACAATTTTAGTGAAACCACTGATGCTCCTAAACTGCCAATTGTTAGGGGTTCGGGATTCACATGAGATGACTATCTTTGGTCAGTTGTCCTAGGTGAGACCTTCTGAAATTGAAGAATTTTGAACTAGCTGATACACACCACTAGACGAAGATTCCAAGAACAGGCGAATCAGGTGTGTTGCTCCTTTTGCAGTTGGCCTCGGAACTTTGCAATGTGCTTTCGCAATTCGATGTTTGACAGTCTCTCTGCCTCCAGTGCACGTTCAAGCTGTTGATCACACCCAAAAAACAATTATGGGGAAGAATATAAGAATGTTATAGGACAAAAAAAATAGCACTTCAATTATCCAGGGTACCTTTGCTGCTCGAGCACTCCACTCTCCAAGAATGGCTCTGAGTCTATCATTTTCTTCAACATACTGCGTCCATCATGTTCATTAATCAAGTAAGCATGCTTTGCAAGAAGATATGAGAAAACCTAACTTGATCATCATTTTATGGAATAGTGCTATTTACGGAAACATACCTGATTGTTGCTCACACGAATACGTTGGATCTCGGAGTCCTTCTCATCAATCAGGCCACGAGCAAGGTCAAGCTCAGAGTGCACTTGATTCATCTGAAGATTCAATTAGTAATTTAGTATGTGAAACTTCATGATTATGGTAAATGGTTCTCATATCAAGATTTGCAGCTTTCTATGTTACAATATGATTTCAGTTAAAATAGGAGAGAATTAACGCATACTAGTCAATAAGCACATGGTACTGCTAGGCTGCTAGCAATTAGTTTGTTTACAGCAGTGCCAACAACTAGTTCACATAGTACTAATATTTACTGTAGTAGTTTACATAAGCATTTCCTTAAGTAGGCCAGAGATAGGTGATTTGACCTTGGCCATTGGGCACCTGCCTCGTGAGGTCAAGAATAGTCTGTCTTAAGATAGTACAGATTATTACCTCAGCGGAGAGTGCTCGAAGTTCCTGGTCACGAGATGCTAAAAGGTGGGCAAGATCAACCTGCAGAATTGGAGAAGTGAATAACAGCATGTCAATCGACCACTTCATATAACAGCTACAGGGTTTCTTCTCTAATTCTGAATCTGTGCAAGTGCCAGTTCAAACTAATGCAGCATAAGCAGTCAGTATTGTGCAGACCTGAGGAGTGTTCCCAACATCAGTTCTCTGGTATTTGCTCAAGCTTTCTTGTAAGCGCAGCACCTTTCAAGAAAAGAAACAAAATTGTTTGTCAACAACCAACCTTATGAAAGTGCAACTGATTTAGTATTATAATCCATGATCATTTCGACCAGAAAGGTAACTGTATACAAACTATCCAATCCTTCAGTCTCGAGTACTGATCTGATAAGAGTAAGTCAGCGAAGAAATAGTATTACCGAGGTTCAACTCATTCCTCTTTTCATGAAATAGTATGACTAATCACCGCAATTAATTTAAGGCAATGAGATTTAATAATGCACATAGTTCTGCTACAGGTTAGCTTCTCTACATCAAATATAAAGGATCTAAGTATATAAAAGAGAACAGATCTAGTGAAATGGGTCTTGAGTATCGGGCATCACAATTGCATTCATTTTCTACGTACCTCCTCACTCAGGTAATGAATATTCTCCCTTTGGTATTGAAGTAATGCCATCTGCTGATCAGAAAGACGGCCATCATAATATCTGGTGAACAAAGAAAGGTCAGTGTGTCTAGCTCTACTGGCAATGTCATGTTCAGTGATCTATACAACATATATTGACAGTTTAACTCTCTAAAGTCACATGCCGCTAAATGTGAGCTCAATACTATGTTTGAATTATTTTTCTGATAGACATGATTTAAAGAAGTCAACTTGAGACAGTCAAAAAATCGAACACCTAAGTGTTGTGCAAACTATGTGACAGAAGATAGATGTCATATGTGCAGACAAGAGTAGACTACGAGTTTTGAAATATCAAAATGTAAGTACATATCAATTAATAGAGAGAAATTCAGCATATCTGCAGTGCCCCATTACTTTGGTACCTTCGATCTTCCAAAGTGCTAGATGGTTGAAGTGCAGAATATAATGACCGCAAGATATCAGGCCGCCCATTCAAAGAGTTGTATTTGTGGATATACCCTGTAAAAGGAACCAATCAGGCATTGCATCTTAAAAGTATCTAATGGGGCCAAACATGCATGCGAAAGGAAAAAGGAGCACATGTACATGCATTTAATTAAGTAGATGAACTGAAAATATCATGAGAAACATGTGGAGTACCATTCAAGGAGTGGCACAGCGTTGCTTGGTTAGTATAATTCTGAAAGAAAAAATCCTAATTGTGGGTGCAAAATAAAGATTTCAAAGATATTTGAAAAGGTGTGCCATGTTAATAAACCTGCAGACCAAATCATAAATTGCACAAGAGAGCACAAGTTGCTATGATTATAGCTATCTAAAAGGTGGTATAAGCAACTTAACTCACATATGTATAAGCTCATAAAACATCCAGCACATATTGCTTCAACCACGATAGCGATCCTGCATTATGGCAACTGGAATTGTGAGATGATTGCGAGAGCAAGAAAGAAGGAATAAATTATTGTTAGCTAGTTATGAGGTTGTTCAGTTCATATTTACAATCTAGCTTACTGAATGGTATAAAACAATTATCTAGCTAAACAGCAGGCTTCTAAGCATGTTGCGACTTCCTTCAGCCTAGGATTTCCAGTTTAGCTTTAGAAACTATACTATAAAGTTGGGAGCAGGCTCCCCAAGCCATAAACATGTTGAAACATCAGTCCAGGAACTCTACGTTTTGGGTCAATTGACAGCTGAACTTATGTCAATAGAATAGGACACTAGAACAAGGATTTGAACACAACAAAACTGTGACCAACAAGTTAACAACAGCAAACTGAAACAATGGAAAACAACAGCAAACTGAAACAATGGAAAATAACAGCAAACTGAAACAATAGAATAAACACCCATGCATTGCATTCTCTTGTCATTTCCCTTGAATACATGCCTATGAATTTTGCTTTGTAGTATAATTCATAAATTAAGTTAAATGTCATAGTGTTTTTCTTGCCAAAAGGCAGAATGCCATCTCACATAGGCTTCACGTGTCCTGAACTTTCGTTCAAAAATCATGATTCAAGAGATATCTCACAGATTTACAGAGGCTAAATACAGTGGCAAAGGTGTACCTTAGCAACAGTGAAATTGATAGAATTCGTAGAAGGGGCTGCCAGACTATGATTAAAAGCATTAAAGCAGTGCCTGCGGAAGCAATACACATTAACAGTGATCAGCGTTAGCAAGATAAAAATTAAAACCATAAGCTATATACTCATTGTCGCACTCTCAAGAGATGGAACCACCAAGATGGTCACATGAAAGGAAACAGCGGTTCACTAAGTGGCTAATGCTAGTTATAAATTGTAAAATAATGATATTAGAGTGTCACACAAATTTGTTTGGTGCTGCTCACCATAAGCAATAGTGGCAAATGGAAGTCGAGCAATACGCTTCAGTTTCTGGCTAAAATCGTAATAGCCCTGCAAGTCAAAAGATGAAATACACTAGTTAATAAGCGAAACGAAACAAGGAGAAACAGCATGTTGAAGTAAAATAAACGGGAGATTCCGAATGAAACTAGGGACCTTGAGTACAATTTTTGTAAGTACATTTTCGTTAATGACAAAGTGTAACACTGTAACAATAGAAGAAAGGATAACAGAATGATAACGGAATATAAAAGTTGATGATATTGATAACATAGTCGAAAACACTATTGTGGAGAAGAATCAATAGGCTCTTCATTGGAGAGCATATATTCATGAAACTAACGAAGTGTCGATCAAATTGATTGCTCCAACAAACATATCAACTCTATTGCATAAAATATTAAGAAACTTAACAAATTAAAGCATTTTTATTGGGCCGTACCTGCAACCTCACTTTCCTGACCTGGTGAACCCAATATTGTTGAAAAATGCCTGCATTGAATTTCACGTGAACAGTAAGTAAATAACTCACATCAAGAGACATAACATGGAAACAATAAATTGTAAAGAAGGGAGTAGCCGAAAATATGCAGGTGTGGAAAGAATGAGCCAGCTGATCTGATAGAAAACCTGTAAGAAGAAGAAGGATAACATTGCAGCTGCAAAGCAATGGAGAGATCATATGCGGTAGACGGAGAAATATCCATGGAGCTGACACAGAAACAGCAGCATAACCTACCTAGAGAATAAGATAACAAAATCTATCATCGAGTGGATAAAGGAGGTGAAAACAACATCTTGCTGACTAATGACAGTCCAACAGGATAACAAAATACATAATTTTATAGTAGATTTATATAATTTACAAAAAATACACTTATATCCAACAAGGTAATCTTCTTAGACATGATAACATAGATGTGGTCAGTATCAAGAAACTTATCCTTACCAACAATATACAGTACAAGGTGCCGCTAACTATGCTTCTAGGCTCTCGATGACCAGATAGGGGAGCTTCATGTAGTAAATCGATAAACCTACAGAAAAGGAAGGATTATACATCCTGGGGAAATATTATGATTGCTAAAAACTAGAGAAGGAAGGACTGTACAAGGGCATGTAAATTCTCAGACAGCTGAACTAACTATCTCCATTACTTCAGTAAACGAAAGAGGAACTATCTCTGTTTCTGATTCACCCTTGGTCGTACTTGCTCAGTTTTGCGGAGAGCATACCAAATGCAGAAACAACATTTGGGTTGAGACTGAACCTGCAGTGCGGCTTGAGCTTATGCAGCGCAATCACCTCTAACAAACTGCTCAACACTCGACCCAGTCACTAACCCCATGGACAGGCAAACGGATTCAGGTCATCGATGAGGATGCCTACGCGCAGGCACCAAACAGTACACGGTGGCAGAAAACGCAGATTCAGAAAATCACCCCCCTTCCCTTCTACGCTCTCGCATTCGACGCGCTATCACAATAAACTCGAAAACCCGTCGCTGGGGTCGCGCAGAACCAGCACGCGAAAGCTCCAGCGAACACACCGAAACCTACGGATTCCGCAGGGCCCGGACCGCACCACGAAACCTGGCATGAGATAATGGGCCGGAACTCCGCCGCCACTGCCGCGGAATTGAGATCATAGATCACCGCAGGCACGAGGAGAACTTGTACCAGGCGTAGGGGGGTTAGGGCAGCGGACTCACAGCGAGTCCTCCTCGGAGGCGGGAAGGGCGGAGGCGGAGGACGCCTCGTGCGGCATCGCCGCAAGCCGCGGTGCAGGGGAGTGGGTCGCCCAGCCGCCGATAGGATGTCCGCGCGCGCGTGCCTTCGGATCCGGGGGGTGGTCGCCGGTGACGCTCAGGCTGCTGCGACTCCCATGCGATTTGAAACTGGAACGCGCCGGCGAGGTGAATTGGATGTGAGCTCTCTCTCTCGGCGGGAGGAAGAAGACAGACAAAGGTGCGTGCGAGTGGCACTCATGGCACGGCCGACGAGTCTTGGATGCCACCTCGTGTCCGCTTCTGAGAGGCTGCAGGTTGGTCCCACCCTACAGCGGCTTTCACAAAGCTTTTGTTGTGGATTTCGATAAATTTAACCTTTTTTCGACGATTTGACCTTTTTTTAAAAAATATTTAAAATCTGACCCTTTTTAGTAGCGCCTTTTCTCGGGGCGCTACCCTCTTCACGGTAGCGCCGCTAACTGTGGCGCTGAACATGTGCCAGCGTGGCGAGGCTGGGCCACAATTTGCGAGGTCAACTCCTGGGCGCTATCTTTTAAAGTTCAACTCCCCTCTAAGGACGATACCCTTCGAAATATGTTAAGTTGTATGGGCCGCCCCTATTCCCTCCACCTACCACTTACCCCTCACACCCCGACTAGGAAGGAACCAGGGCGCGTCCCCCTCTCTCTTTCCTCTCAAATCCCTCCCCCAAGGATTTGAAGATTTCTTCATGGATTTTGTGAAGTAGTAGGTGGAGAGGATGGGGGCAACTTAACATATTCTAAAGGGTAGCGCCCTTGAGAGGGGAGTTGAACTTTAAAAGGGGTAGCGCCCTTGTGAAGGGAGTTGACATCGCGAATTGTGGGCCAAGCCTCGCCACTCTGCCACATGTTCAGCGCCACACTTAGCGGCGCTACCATGTGAAGAGGGTAGCGCCCCGAGAAAAATGCGCTACTAAAAAGGATCATATTTTGAATTTTTTGCAAAAAAAAGGTCAAATTGTGCTAAATTTTCAAAAAAGGGTCAAATTTATCGAAATCGACGCTTTTGTCTAAGTCATGTTCCGGAAAATGTGAAATCCGTAACTCGTCTCACGTGCTGCTTTCGGGAGCTGTTCAAAACTTTACAATCAACTGTGGGGAAAGGGAGTGGGAGTTTGAAGTGGGGAGTTCGTTGGAGTATTAGCCTACGAAATTAGACTTTAGTACTAATCCCACGTTTGGTGTGTCGTGGGAATTACGATGGGAATTAAACATGAAGGTACTTTTTTTTTGCACACATAGAACATATCCTTCTGCATGCCAAACCTTCTTCCTAATTTTTTTAAGTTTTTGAAATATGTTTTATACATACAGAGTGTATACAGAGTGCATATACAACCGGGATTAGTTTTGATTTTCCAGTACTTAAACTCATAAACTCTAAAACATCATGTCAAGTTCCATAGTAGTCTTAGTAGATATTTAAGGATCGATCCTATAGGAGAAGGACACGGTAAGCACACAATGATACATTAATAGGCATACACTGATTTGTGGAGTGGTACTTTTGTCTTGCTTTCATTTAGGATGTAACTCACTGTCAACATCTTTCTTAAACATCCCAATTTTGCAACAAAATATTTTTCCACTTTAGCATAAGTAAATGTCTTGCAATATTAAACATTTTAGAACACTATGACAACCATGTATCTTTTTATACTTAATGAATAGCATGATTGATTTCATTGTACATTATATTAGGTATATTCATGAATATGGAACACTTAAGATGGTATATCAAAGAATGTAACAGTAAAACATCATACACTTACTGGAAAGATGGCTTATCACAAAGTCAAAAAGTTCAGTACAAATACATGGAAACAAATTATACTAATTTGTTTGGGGCAAATCAAACTACCAATGATCGGCGCGGCGGCACGCCGCGCCATATGGTGGCTGACTGGTTGTTATGCAGACAATAGAAGAAATAAGCTAGTTGTACTAATATTGCTCAGATCTGGTTACATACCTCATGGGGCAAATTCACTAATGTATATCGTGTGGTCTACCTGCCTTGTGCAACCGAAAGGAAATTGGGAGCATGCTTGGCTACATAGAAGAAGCGACAAATTAACCTATCATCTATGTCATGTTCACGCCAGAAGACCACCGCTTAGAGAGGTGGCTAATCGAAAATATAAACAGGACTGGTAAGATGCAGACCCGCACACTGTTATCACAAAAAAAAAACTTCAATATAATGCATTGCTACATAGAGGGAGATGAACTGGTGAGCCGTCTGATCTCGTATGCACAAAAATATATCCTCAAAGTCAAGGGGCAAGAAACAACATCAATTAACTGAGTGCACAATGCATACATGGGACTGCATGTAACAACTCTAGAGAAATGTAACATCCCAATTTTCGAAAAATTTCCAAAAACCATGCATTGCACTCATAAGCATCATGTCATCATTGCACATTAGGAAAAAAAATCAAATTTATTCAAAACCCCAAACATAAAATGGCAATTATAGCCACTTAGACATGTAAGCCAAATTTTAGTTTTATAAAAGTTTTATTTTGTTTTAAAAGTGGTTCCACAATGAAACCCCTTTTCACAATGAATCCACCGATATTTTATTTATATTTTTCTGATTTGTTTTTAAGCCAAAAAAGGTTTTGTAAATAAAAGAAAACATAAAATAAAAAGGAAAAGAAAAAAAACAAAAAAAAAAGAGGCGGCCAAACTGGGCCGACCCGGCAGACCAAGACGGCCCAGCGTCTCTCCCGCGGGAGGAAGAAGACAAAGGTGAGTGGCACTCATGGCACGGCCGACGAGTCTTCGATGCCACCTCGTGTCAGCTTCTGAGAGGCTGCAGGTGGGTCCCACCCTACACGGCTTTGACTAAAGGCACCTCCAACGGGGAAAAGTTTCCGACCGCGCGGACCGAAAATGCGTACGCCGAGATGCAAACGCGGTCCAAATATACGGCACATTTGCGTCTGCGTGGATGCATCAATCGTCTGCACGCACACGGGTCCACTTGGCAGAGGCACGTACAAATTCTTCCTCTTCAGCGCGGCATAACTTACGGATGACGCGCTGAATCTTTTCAGGGCCGCGTTGATGGCGTGCCTCAACTTCCCTGAGCGTGCGCTGCTGGGCGGCGTCGCAATGCCAGGACATTGAAGGCGAGGTGGCGTCGAACCAGTGGCGGATCTAGGATTTTGAGTCGGGGTGGTCCACTTTAAAAAAAAATTGACAAAACTAGGGCAATGTCAACATACTAGCATATAATTTAACACTAACACTATGGTCTTACAAATACATAATAATTCACGATTAAATATGAATTTTACATAAAATGGGCGTACATGGCTACATACCTTCAAAACCTCAAAGAAGTGTATCTCTCTTATAACTACTTTTAAGGGGCCTACGCCTTGTCATGGCCATAAAAGTCTCAATTATATGTTCTTCATCCAATTTGGAAAAGACGCGATCGTTACTGATGACATGTCTCCTGTCCTCTTTATTCTTCAAAAAAATTACAACAAAAATGTTTAATCTATTTTAGTAGCGGACAACAAATTCGTTGGACAACAATCCTAAACAATCAATCAGTTTTAACTTGCAAACAGTGGAATGCTTGCAAATAAGTTGTGAAATTTGTACAATTTCGAGTTGAATTACCTAGTCCAGCTTGCTGACTTGGGCAGCTGCACTGTTGCAGTGATGATGGCCTTCTCTACGCCGCCGGAGATGTGCATCCGTGCATGAAGAGTTCTGTCACGCCGGAAGCCCGTGAGGCGTCGCCGCCCTCCGGCCTTCTTATCTGCCGCCACTAATGGAAAAAGGCTCATCTATACCGGTTCCAGAGGGCCATTTGCACCGGTTTCGCAACCGGTATAAAACATCCGGTGCCAAAGGCCCCCACCCTTTCGTACCGGTCCCTTACGAACCGGTATAGATGGGCCTCCACGTGGGCGCCCAGGAGAGCGCACGGCGATGGACCTTTGGTACACCAAAGGTTGGCTACCGCGGCAGGAAATATGCATGAATCTCTGCCGCGGCAGAGAATTCAGGGTTTAGGGTTTTTGCAGGGGTTTAGGGGTATCGGAGCGTTTCATATCGCGTCGATGCATCGGAAACGCGTTTGGGTTTACGTAGTACATGAAGATCAAGGTGATGCATATCAAGTTGGTGCATATAATATAACACACATGTAATTGCATAAGTAGTACTCTCCGATGCAAATCAAGTCGATGCACCATAGTACATGCATGAAGATCGATCTATTACACATGTACCATAGTGGTACACTCCGAGTCAAACTATATATACACACAAAGCAATCGAGGAGCTGGAGAAGATCTTTATGCATAGTGGTACTCTCCGGATGGTGATATGACTTCCCGAAGGAAAAATCCCGCCAATTCCTCGCCGATTGCTTTGAAGCGCTCCTCGATTCCGATCTTCTCCCGCTTTCTTCTCAACTGTAAAAGAATAAGATGAATACATGAGCTATGTGTGTTATATCAAATCACAAATCAAACAATTATTACTGAAACTCAGCACAACTTATGGTAAGAAAATAAATTTGTGAATATTGTTTTCGTACCTCTATTTCTTTCATTATTCGCTCTCTCGCTGACAATTCTGTGGATGTACTCGCAAACGTAGTATCCACATAGATCAGTCCCGGTGGTTGTTTTGCGTATTTCTGTACAAGAATATAATTCAGTCAAACAATAATGAAGTATGATAAAGGTGTGTAGACCTAGGTAGTACTACTTACTTTGTTCGCACGCCATACCAGCTTCGGTTTCCAATCATGGGACTGATCTTCCTTGATGAAAGTTTCCCATACGCTGCCCGACAAAAGAAAATGCACAAAAGAGTTATCAATCAGTTGATATCAGGAAACTAACAAAAAAACCGATAAGAATTTGAATTACCTTTTGAGCATAAGAAAACAAGACTTGTATAGTATAGCCTCTTTGGTTAGTGAGTCAAAGACTTCAACTTCTCCTTCGTACATTTTAATGACGATAAGAATAAAGTGAAACATGCGCACGTTTAAATATGTAGTGTCATATATATAAGTGAGCAAAATAGAATGTGTTATAAGAGAGTAACACTCACTGGAAGTTGTAAGGCCAAAGTATTGTCTTTTTGTCACGTTGTCGCTTCAAAAACCTTAGCAAAGTCTCGGTGTATCCCTGTTATAGAGGGGTTCTTCTATGGTCCTGACATGCATTGTGTTCGGGTCAATGAACCCAATGTCCGTGATTTCATCCCTTTTGCATTCGAGCATCTTCGATCTGCATAACATAGCGCACAAAAGATTATAATTTGCAGTTAATCAAGGAGCTGAGCTAAAGACTTATCAAATTATATAAATAAATCACTTACAGACAATAGCAACTGACGATAGATTTGTCGAGGGCCCGAAGATTGTATAACTGGAAAAGCTCGGAGAAATCAACGCTCACAGTATTCTTGGAAGTAGTGCTCTTCCTTAAATCGCACCATGATAGTCTCCATCCCTCCCTTTGCGGCAACACCGTACCACGTATGCAATATACTTGTTGGTAGCTTGCTGAGATTCTCGACCAAATCTTTCCCTTGAACATATTGATATACTACCTTAGTCATGGCGTAATCGGTTGAGATTTGTCGAGAACTTTGAACGGCCTTCTCGTCAAACACCTTTAGAGGGGGATCGATTTAACGGGTTGTTGTCCGAGCTGGTAGACTTGGTGTATCCCTTTTATCTCCTTGATACCCGAGCTGGTAGTGGGGTTTTTCGCCTCCATCATATCGTCGTACGACCTTTCAATAGAACGCCTATAGTCAGATGGCTGGTTCAGGGTTATATAGATTCTGTACGACGAACCTTCACCGGATCTAGTGTCTTCTCAAAAGGTATCTCTGGCTCTTTCTTAGCAAAAAGGCCCTCAGCTGGGACTCAACGGCTTCCTAGTTTTCCTCGGGAGTTTTTTCCCAAGGTAACTTCTCAATAGGCGGCAGTGGTTTCTCCTTTCTAGATCTCTTCTTAGGCGGCGTACCGCTTATCGGGCGGTCTTACGCAGAGGATCTCGAGGTGGTGGACTCACGCTGGGGTCCCTCTCGGGTAGGTGTGGACTTTGCTGCTCATGTGGAGCTAGGAGGAGGAGTCGAAGGCCTTTGATGCTCATGTGGACTGCTATGAGGAGGTTGCCTTTGCAGAAGGACGATGTGTTTCTTGGGCCATAGAGCGAAACCGTGCTTGACATCGGCAAGTGTCTTCTCATCGTCACCTCTAGGAATATCAAGCTCCACTGTTTCAAAAGCCGGAACAACTTCATCCACCCCGACACGAACACAGCCAGGTGGAATGGGCATATGGTGGTGCGTTGCTCCTTCTTCACTTGGGTAAACATAACCGACCGCCACCTTAACGGGCGATCTGAATAACATATAGAGCTCGCAATCTGTCTTCTCCGTGACATAATCCACGGGGTAGCTTCCTCCACATCCGTCAAGATGCGTGGAACCCACACCTTCTTGAGATGGGGCGGCATCGGCTTGAGGATCTGTAGGAACATCGGCTGATCAGGTGGCCTCTGATTTTCTCAAGCGCGACACCCTATTTAACAATTCCTTTAACGTGTCGGCGTCCTTCTTCTTCTTCCGCGAACGGCTTCTATAAGTGTCAGCGGACTCCGGGAACGCTTCCTTCATGATGAGACCTAGGCGAGCTCGTAGCCGTCCAACGTGTTCAGGATTCCCCAGAGCGAGTGTCAGCTCGTCATTATCTCTATCGGGAATGTACTCTCCCTTTCGAACCTGTTCAATTGCACCTACAAGCTTCGGTACGATTTGCTCAATCTTTTCCTTCCATTTTCCTCTGCAACGATCAGCCCTGTCTTTGGGTCCAACCCCCGCCCCATGCGCGAACAACCGAACTTGGACCGTTCGAACCAGTCCCATGTCGTGGAGTGATTCCTGCAGCCATCGGTTCATTTTCATACGCTATCCACCTCGAAATGGCAGTCTTGTAGCCACCGACCCCATATGATGCCAAATTGTCTTCTTTGCAGCATTTTTCTTATTTGTGACCGATCGGGACACAAAAGTAGACGATTGCTTATACCTCTTAAATTCTTGCCGGTGATCCTTTATCTTCACTAGATTATCATCGAATACTGGATCTTCATTCTTATATTTGTCCCATAAATTTTTCTTCCAGGTCTAGAATTGTATGGCCATCTTCTTGAGAGTCGATTCCTTGACTTTATTCTTCTGGCCTTCCGTCATGTCTTCCGGTAGGCTGAAGCGTGTCATCAGAGTTTCCCAAAGAAACTTTTTCATCGCGTCGTTGACATAACTAGCTTCATTCTCCGCTTTCTTCGGCTTATGCCACTCTCGAATGCTGATCGGTACATGGTCCCTAACAAGAACTCCAGCTTGACTTGTAAATTTGGTGTAGTGATCTTTGGGATGCACCGGTTCACCATTATCCTTAAATGTCGTGAGGGCTAACCTACCCTCGCCCTTTAGAACTCGCGTCGGGCCTCGTTTTGTTTTAACAGACTTGCTCGATGATCCAGAAGGCTAATAGAAAAATTATTCGTTAATAAGTGCAATACAAATAAACGAATGCATCTAGTGGTGAACATAGACTTGATACATAAATATACACCTCGGAGTTTTTTATGGACACTTCGTTGTCTCTTCTAACTTGTTCAGACTCAAGTCCCTCGCCGAAATCATTCAGAAAGTCGGGAAACTCATAGTCATCTCCATCAGGCCCACGGGCACTCTCAAATATCATTTTCTGCACCGCTTCTTCCCCCTCCTCATCTCGGATGAAGGTGCCGTCTGCCATACCTCAATGTCACTACAAAATTAAGAAAGCAATTATATTTCATTCATCATGTCATGATCATATAACGGATTGCTAGATGGATAACAATTGAAATGAAGAAAGCAAAAAACCCTAAAGCTCTTCTCTCTTTTTCTCGACCCTAACCCTAACACTCGGCGCACTCTTCTCTCTATGTCACGGCGTCACCGCCACGGACTCGGCACCTCTACGGACCCTAACCCTAACACTCGGCGCTCCTTCTCCTCTGGCGGTGCGACTTGTGAGCGAGGTTGGCGCCGGTGGATCACCGCTCGCGGCCGCAACGCGAGGGCGACGCGGGCGCCGAAGTCGTACATTCAAACGTTGCGTGATCAACGGTCAACATTCAAACACCCCGACTCCAACCAGAACCAATAAAATACTTAATTCTTCTCCTCCACTCACTCTCTCCCGCCACCGCAAAGTCTCTTCCGTCCAAACTGCTCCTCTCGCTCGAGCTGATGAAGGACCCGGTCACGGCGCCCACGGGGATCACCTACGACCGGGGCAGCCTCGAGGGGTGGCTCTCCCGCGGCCGTGCCACCTGCCCGGTCACCGGCGCGCCCGTCCGCCTCGGCGACCTGGCCCCCAACCACGCCACGCGCCAACCAGGCCGAGCGCGTGCCCACGGAGGTGCTCGGTTCACGCCAAAGGTGCCCACGGAGGTGCTCGGTTCACGCCAAAGGTGCCCGTCGCCGACGCCGACGCCGCGGAGGTGCTCGTGTGTGCCGCCGCCGCCGGGCGCGGCGACGCGGCGTGCGGGGCCGTGGCGCCAGGGCCAGGGCGCTCGACGCCGTCCACCTCGCCGCGCATTTCATCGCACCGGCCGCGCACGCGCCGTCCACCAGCCGGTCTGGCGAGGTGGTGGGGAGGAGGCCGGCGCCGTCGTTCGCGAGGTGGCCGTGGCCGCGTAGGCGTGGAAGCCAGCGGCGACGGCGTAGGTGGGCGGAGCGGCGGCGACGACGAGGTGGGCGGAGCGCCCATGCTCGCAGAGAGAAAGGGGAGGGAAAGAAGGAGGCGGGAGGTTACCTGCTGCGGCACCGGCGAGCGGGCGGCGGCGGATGGCGAGGCTGCGGCGCGCGTCGGCGCGCGGCGGCGTGGCGGCGCGCGTGTCGGCGGCGACGCGTCTGCGTCTGCGTGGGATTTGGGGAAATTTGGGGGAAATTTAGCCGCGCGCTATGTGTAAACTAAGAAGACCCTTTGGTACCGGTTGGTACCACCAACCGGCAAAATTTCGTACTTGGTTATACCAACCGGTACCAAATGTATTTGTTTTTGTTTTCTTTTTTCTTTTTGCAGTTTTCTTTTCTTTTGCTGTTTCTTTTCTATTTTTTTTTTTTCGTTTCTTTTTCTTTTCTTTTTCTTTTTCTTTTTTGTTTCTTTTCTTTTCTTTTCCGTTTCTTTTTCTTTTATTTTCTATTTCTTTTCTATTTATTTTTTTTATTGCTTTTCTTTTTCTTTTCTTTTCTATTTCTTTTCTATTTATTTTTTCTATTTCTTTTCTAATTATTTTTTCTATGGCTTTTCTTTTTCTTTTCTTTTCTATTTATTTTCTATTTATTTTTTCTATTGCTTTTCTTTTTCTTTTTTGTTTCTTTTCTTTTCTTTTTCTGTTTCCTTTTCTTTTCTTTTCTATTTCTTTTCTATTTACTTTTTCTATTGCTTTTCTTTTCCTTTTCTTTTCTATTTATTTTTTCTATTGCTTTTATTTTTCTTTTTTGTTTCTTTTCTTTTCTATTTTTTTATTTCTTTTCTTTCCTTTTCTGTTTCTTTTCTATTTCTTTTCTTTACTCCCCGCCACGACGCCGTCCGGGAAAGCCCGACGTCGCGCGGGAAACTTGCCCTCCACGATGCCGCGCGTGGGAGAAAAAAGGCGAGAAAGAAAGGGCGGGAATACAATTTTATTACGATTGAACTCGAATTAAAAGTACATAGCTCAACTGAAAATTAAGATACATGGCCAGATTTGACTGTTGGAGTCATTCAATCATACTCGTGCCTAGCCCTATAGTACTCGCCACTGTAGTCGTCGTAGTCGCCGTCATCATCGTCGCCGCATCGGGGTCGCGTAGTCGAACCTCGGCGGGAGAGAGCACGCGTGGGTGGGACGAGGGCGCAGCGGGGCCACGGTAGGCCATGACGCCCGAGAGTCCGGCCGCCACGCCGACGGCCGGCCTCGTTGAAGTTCGAAGGAGGCGGGCCGCCCTCCTCGTGCCGGCAAGCGCCCTCTCACGCCGATTGATGAAGAAGCTTTCCCAAGTCGGGCTGTAGTCGGGATGCCACGGGATTCCTCCGCTGCTCCGTGAGCTCGAAGTAGTAATGGTTCGTGATGGCCATCTCGCGCGCCACACCTAGGGGGAGGGACCGGTACGCCTCCGACGCTTAGCAACCAGCCGGTCGGGACGCGGTAGCCGGGCAGGTGGAGGCGAAGCGCGCCTCCGCCTCCCGGGGGTTATACGATGGAAGCCATGGGAGAGAATGATGAGGTTTGCAGATATGAGTCTAGATGTGATATGTAAATGGAGGCCAAGCCTACATATATATAGTGAAAAAATGGCGGGATGACGGAGGCGGGAACCGGTGAAAAAATAGGCGGAAACCCTTTAGTACCGTGTGGTGCAACCGGTACTAAAGGTGGTTTTTCTGTCATGTAACAAAGCTGTCGGTGGGATAAGGACGCGTGGGTAACCTTTAGTACCGGCTGTGGGTGCAACGGTACTAAAGGTGGTTTTCGTCATGTAACAAAGCTGTGGGATAAGGACGCATGGGTAACCTTTAGTACCGGCTGGTGGGTGCAACCGGTACTAAAGTGTCGGCATGATAAGGACGCCCTCGATGAGATAAAGCATGTAGCGCACGACAACCTGTCGGAGGAAGAAGACAAAGTAGAAGCGGCGCCGTGCCTATAAAAGGAGCATCGCCATGGCAAGCAGCTCAACAAGCCAACATGGATGGAGAGTTTCATCCCCATGGATGGAGGAAAGGGTTGGGAAATCTCCCGTGGCGGAACTTCTCGAAGATGCCCTTGGTGCACACGCCCTATGGCATCTTCGGAAGTTCCGCCTCGAAAATTTCCCTGCAAGCCCGTGAAAGACTCCATCTCCTCTAACAATGTTGTGGAAGGATAGGGAAATCTCCCGTGGCGGAACATCTCGAATATGCCCTTGGTGCACATGCCCTATATATGACATATTCGGAAGTTCCGCCTTGGAAAAATTTCCATGCAAGCCCGTGAAAGCTCCATTGTTACATTACACAAAAGTGATTTCCATATTGAGATACACAAGTTATGATCCCTATCTAGCTAGTTTTCCGAGTTTTCTTCCTGTTTCCCTTTCTTCTTACGACGCAACCATGGACAATCTTCATTATTTAAGATGATGCTTGGGTCATTTTCACCTTGAAGGGTGGAATATCATCAAACTTATTATAATCTTCTGACATGTCTGTCTTGTCCTCTACTCTCACGATGTTTCTTTTTCCTGAAAGAACTATGTGCCGCTTTGGCTCATCGTATGATGTGTCCTCTTGCCTTTCTTTTCTTTTCTTCCGTTTGCTAGACATGTCCTTCACATAAAAAACCTGAGCCACTTCACTGGCTAGGACGAATGGTTCGGTGTCGTACCCTAGATTCTTGAGATCCACTGTAGTCATTCCGTCTCGGGTCTACCTGCACCCCATCTTTCGGGTTGAACCATTTGCACCGGGACAAAGGGACCTTGAAATTAGGTCCATATTCAAGTTCCCATATCTCCTCTATGTACCCATAATATGTGACCTTCTTCCCATTGTCATCTCCTGCATCAAAGCGGACACCACTGTTTTGGTTGGTGCTCTTTTTATCTTGGGCGAACGTGTAAAATGTGTTCCCATTAATCTCGTACCCTTGAAAAGTCGATATAGTCGAAGATGGTTGCTTGGCCAACAAGTATAGCTGTCGTCATCAGTGGCATTCATGAGACGTGTTTGCAACCAACCGCCGAAAGTCTTCATGTGTTCTCCATCAATCCAATCTTCACGTTCCTCCGGGTATTTAGAGCGTAAGATATCCTTGTGTTCCTCTTTGTACGGAGCCACCAAGATAGAATTATGTAGAACTGTGTAGTGTGCTTGAGTGAAAGAATGTCCGTCCATACACGTTATTGCTTTCTTTCCTAGCGTGCCTTTTCCACGCAGTCTCCCCTCATAGCGCGATCAGGAACACCGATTGGCTTAAGGTCAGGAATAAAGTCAACACAAAACTCAATGACCTCCTCTGTTCCATAGCCCTTGGAGATGCTTCCTTCTGGCCTAGCACGGTTATGAACGTACTTCTTTAAGACTCCCATGAATCTCTCAAAGGGGAACATGTTGTGTAGAAATACAGGACCGAGAACGCCAATCTCTTCGACCAGGTGAACTAGGAGATGTGTCATAATATTGAAGAAGGATGGTGGGAACACCAACTCGAAGCTGACTAGACATTGGACCACATCCTTCTGTAAATTTTGTAGAGTAAGTGGATTGATCACCTTTCGAGAAATTGCATTGAGGAACGCACATAGCTTCACAATGGGTACTCGAACATTTTCGGCAGAAGCCCCTCAATGCAACCGGAAGTAATTGTGTCATAATCACGTGGTAGTCATGAGACTTTAGGTTTTGAAACTTTTTCTCGGCCATGTTTATTATTCCCTTTATATTCGACGAGAAGCCAGACGGGACCTTGATGCTACTCAGGACTTCAAAAAGATCTCCTTCTCTTCTTTGGTAAGAGCGTAGCTGGCAGGACCTTGATACTTCTCTGGATTCAGGTTGCTTCCTTCGTGGATACTTTGCTGGTCCTGCCGTGCATCCGGTGTATCTTTTGTCTTCCCATACACGCCCAAGAAGTTTAGCAGGTTCACGCAAAGATTTTTCGTCACGTGCATCACGTCGATTGCAGAGTGAACCTCTAAGAATTTCCAGTAGGGTAGCTCCCAAAATATCGACTTCTTCTTCCACATGGGTACATGTCCGTCAACATTCGGAACAGATTGTCCGTCGGGACCCTTTCCAAAGATCACTTTTAAATCCTTGACCATATCATATATAACTTCCCCAGTAGGGCGGGTAGGCTTCGTCCGGCTGCCTCACCTCCGAAATGCTTTCCTCTCTTTCTTACGTGATGTTGTTTTGGAAGAAATCGACGATGCCCTAGGTACACATTCTTGTTTCCTAAATATATAGTGTCAGTCTCACCTAAACAGTGTGTGCATGCGTTGTATCCCTTGTTTGATGCCCTGAAATGTTACTAAGAGCAGGCCAATCATTGATGGTTACAAACAACAACGCCGTAGGTTAAATTCCTTTTGTTCATGCTCATCCCACACGGTACACCGTCGCTCCACAACCCAAAAGTTCTTCAACCAATGGCCTCGGTACACATCAATGTCGTTGCCGGGTTGCCTCGGCCTGGATGAGCACAAGCATCATAATGAACTTCCGCTTCATGCACAACCAAGGAGGAAGGTTATAGATACATAGAGTCACTGGCCAGGTGCTATGACTGGAGCTCTGCTCACCGAAAGGATTAAAGCCATCGGTACTTAGACCAAATCTTAAGTTCCTTGCGTCATCTGAAAATGACTTGAACTCTCTGTCGATTTTTCTCCACTGCGACCCATCGGGGTGTCTCAGCATCAAATCTTTCTTACGGTCCTCTTTGTGCCATCGCAACGACTTGGCATGCTCTTTGTTTTGGAACAAACGTTTCAACCGTGGTATTATAGGAGCATACCACATCACCTTCGTAGGAACCCTCTTCCTGGGGGTGGACTCACCCTCAACATCGCCAGGGTCATCTCGCCTGATCTTATACCTCAATGCACTACATACCGGGTATGCATTCAAATTCTCGTACTCCCGCGGTAGAGGATGCGGTCATTGATGCATGCATGTATCTTCTGCACCTCTAATCCTAGAGGGCAGACAACCTTCTTTGCTTCGTACGTACTAGAGGGCAATACGTTCTCCCTGGAAGCATCTTCTTTATTATTTTCAACAACTTTTCAAATCCCTTGTCGAAGTACCATTCTCTGCCTTCCATTGCAGCAATTCCAGCGTGGTACCAGCTTTTTCTGCCATCTTCGCAATTTGGGTACAACAGTGTCTTGTGATCCTCTAACATTTTCTCCAACTTCAACCTCTCCTTTTCACTTCCGCAGCTTATCTTCGCATCAAGAATGGCCCGACCCAAATCGTCATCGGGGTCATCAAAAATGGGCTCATCAAAAATGGGCTTTTCTTCAGCTTCGTCTTCCCCCATTCTACTATCACCGTCTTCAGTGAACATAGGATAGTTGTCACTATCCTCTTCTTCTTCGTTGTCTTCCAATATAATCCCTCTTTCTCCGTGCTTGGTCCAACAATTATAGCTGGGCATGAAACCATTCTGCAGCAGGTGGACGTGAATGGTCTTTGAGGTAGAGTAATCCGTCATATTCTTACAGGAACTACATGGACAATAGATGAAATCATTCGACTGCCTGTTTGCCTCAGCCACTTTGAGAAAATAATGCATGCCATTAATGAAGTCGGGATGGCACCGGTCACCGTACATCCATTGTCGATTCATCTGCATTTTATATGTATATCAAATATCATTAATTACACAACATCGTGGATATATGAGTGACAAACTAAATTAATATTCAAGTTCATCAGATAAAACTAAGTTTTTTTATAAAAAAGAAGAGGCTCACCGAGGTTGTACGGTGCCGGCTAGGGGACGAGGCGATCGACGGCGGTAAGGACGGGGATGATACTAATTAAAACCTACAAAATATACCATAATTTCAGCTCAAATTGATTATAAAAAAGTAAAATCCCTAACTTAGGCATTTCATCGAACACCTTGCTAGCACTAGAAAAATAGTACGAGTTAAAACTACCAAAGATATGTGCTAAATTAGGAACGCCGGAAGAAAGGATGATATTGCTAACCCTTGGATAGATGAATGCCCTTAATCTTGTTAAAATGGTGGAGAAAAAATAGAGATTTGTTGGAGTGTGAGAGGTGCAAAAATTTTGTGTGTGAGAGGAAGAAGAGAAAAATGAGATGAAGAGAAGAGCGGCCAGGGGACGGGCTCGACTTGATGATATAGGGGCACCCTTTGGTACCGGTTCGTGTTAAAAACCGGTACCAAAGGTCCTGCCCGGGCCCACCACGCGTCCGACAAATGGCCGAAGACCTTTCGTACCGGTTCCTAACACGCACGAAAGCCCTCACGAACCGGTGCCATAGCTCCTCGCCCGCCTGAGCCCCCGAACCGGTGCAGATTGCGCCATTGGCACCGGTTCGTAAGGGAACCGGTACCAATGGCTTAGATGGATGCCCCATTTTCCACTAGTGCGCTAGGGCGCTAGGGTTTGGGAATTGGGGGAAGGGAAGGGGAGGCGCTGGGCGGCGAGCGGCGGGACTTGTTGGGAACTGGAAGCTTCGGAGGAGAAGATCGACCGCGCAAGAAGGCGTGCTGGCGGCGGTCGAAGGTTGGACTGACGGCGATGGCGTGAGGTGGGCAGACGGCGTCGAGTCGCTCGTCGCTCAGGTCGAAAAAAGGAAGGGAAACCAGAACGACGAACATGCTCGTGTCGTGGTGGTCGCTGGGCCAGGAGGGTCCAACACCACCACTTGGGCGTTCTTATTTTTTCTCCTATATCCTATATGGGCCGAAATGAAATCCCAGGGTGGTCCATGGACCACCTTGGCCACCCTGTAGATCCGCCAATGCGTCGAACCTTTGTTTCGCTGGCGGCGCCCATTTTCTCGACCACACCATTGCTAGAGTCCGCCGTATCTTCCGACCGACGCCATGGAAAGAAATGTTAGCCATTCCGCAAAGCCAAGAACGACCACGAGGCTAGTGGCTCGCGGTCCGGCAAGAAGCCACGGGTCGATCGGTATGTCCGCATCGAGTTCGCGTGCCGCCTCTAGGAGGAAAATCGGCCGGTGCCATGGTCGAACGCTAACCTGCCTGGAGGAGGCTGGTACCTCAAGTCCGAACGCGTGTCGGTCCCTCATGCCACACAAGGGCCGAGAGCGCCATGACGAGGTGTGCCGCCCCCAAGCCATCTTGTCGGCATATCTTCGAGAAGATCCGGCGTACGCGTTCAACTCCTACAACTGGATCTCGTTTGGGACGTGGGAGTTCGACGCACGCCGCCGAGCAGGACTTGGGACTGGCTAATAGCGAGCTCAATGAGCTCGCTATGTGGGATGGGCTCGCCATCCAGCTTCGCAAGTCGGCGCTCGCGCAGGGGAGGCCGGCGACTCCTCCGGGCACGCCGACGCGTTCGAATGACCGCACACCGACTCCTGCTCCTTCAACAGCCTAGAATCCGTGGCCACCTTCACCACAGCCTCCTACGCCGCCGACGGCCTAGCCGTAGTTGCCGCAGGCTGTCCTTCCTCCTCCACCGCCGGCGTACCAGCTTCTATGCCTGACGCCGGAGTTCATCGACCTCATCAGCGACGACGAGCAGTAGCCCATAGCTAGGTTTTAGCAGGGCTTTCTGGCCATTTTTAAGTCTTTTTATGTTTTTTATTAATGTAAATTTGGGTTTATCAATGGGGAAAAAATTATGCGTCGCACTGGGGTCCCATCCTTCAACGCAGACGGACGCGCGGTCAGGTTCGACCATTCCTAACCGTAAAAAAAATCATGTTCCTAACCGTTAAAAAAAATCATGTTCCTAACTCTTCGAAATGCGTCGCCCCGCTTGAAATGACCTAAGTCATGTTCCTAACCGTCAAAAAAAAAAGTCGTCCGGAAGATGTGAAATCCGTAACTTGTCTCACGTGCTGCTTTTGGAAGCTGTTCAAAACTTTACAGGGTGTTTCGCAACTGTGGGAAAAGGGAGTCGGAGCTTGAAGCAGGGAGTTCGTTAGAGTATTAGCCAGGGCATTAGACTTTTAGTACTAATCTCACGTTTGGTGTGTCGTGGGAATTACGATGGGAATTAATCATGAAGGTACTTTTTTGTGCACGCGTAGAACATCTCCCTCTGCCTGCGAAATTTTCTTCCTAATTTTTCTTAAGTTTTTGAAATATGTTTTATACATACAGAGTGCATATACAACCGGGATTAGTTTTGATTTTCCAGTACTTAAACTCATAAACTCTAAAACATCATGTCAAGTTCCATAGTAGTCTTAGTAGATATTTAAGGATCGATCCTACATGAGAAGGACACAGTAAACACACTATGATATATTAATACGCATACACTGATTTGTGGAGTGGTACTTTTGTCTTGCTTTCATTTAGGATGTAACTCACTGTCAACATCTTTCTTAAACATCCCAATTTTGCAACAAAATATTTTTCCAGTTTAGCATAAGTAAATGTCTTGCAATATTGAACATTAGAACAATATGACAACCATGTATCTTTATACTTAATGAATAGCATGATTGATTTCATTGTACATTATATTAGGTATATTCATGAATATGGTATACTTAAGATGGTATATCAAAGAATGTAACAGTAAAACATCATACACTTACTAGAAAGATGGCTTATCACAAAGTAAAAAAGTTCAGTACAAATCATGGGCGGGTACAGGATAATTATAATGGGTATTCAAAGCCAAAAAAATATCCTATGCAAAAAACAACAAAGGTTCACAGTTTGTTACAGAAGCCTCCCTGTCAATAGCTAATTTTAATTGAAAGACTAATTGCTGATTTGCTAGTTTAGAAACTGGAAATAGATTAGTTTAGATTCAGATTTTAAGTGGAGCGAGACTGATCTGTCCACAGCTTGAGCTGAATGGTACCATGGGATAGCTAGACAGTGAGCTGAATAGTACCAATTTTTTTTGTTGCAAAAAATAAGGGTATTCAGCTGAATACCCGTGAATAAGCATGTGCCTGCCTATGGTACAATTACATGGAAAGAAATTATACTAATTTGTTTAGGGCAAATCAAACTAGTTTGTATGGCTCATCCTTCTTCTACTAATGATGAATCACATGAAAGAAATTTGTGACAATGTCAATTCCTCTATGGTTTGTCTGGTACAATATGTGTTGATGATCTACGATGGCAGGTTTCTTTTACGCATTGTTGTAGAACCGCCACCTATCGGCAGCACCGCATGGAAACACGCAAAGTTAAATAAAATCCCTTGTATGCGTGCCCGTTTGGCTCAATCTCACCTTGGCGCGCCTAAAATGGTAATGTTTCCTCTTCTTTACATGGCTTCTTCTTGAACTAAAGAAATTTTTTGTTGCGCTTATGCCTTCAAACCCGAACACGGTGGTTATTACTGAAAGGACACGGATATTTCCTAGAGGGGGTGAATAGACGGTTTAAAACTTTTACGATATGTGTGAAAGGACACAGATGTCGCCTAGAGGGGGTGAATAGGCGGTTTAAAACTTTTACGAGATGAGCTTAACAAATGCGGAATAAAACTAGCGTTTACTATGTTAAGCCCAAAGCCTATATACTATGGTTCACCTATGTGCACCAACAACTTATGCTAAGCAATATAAGCAACTAGGTGATAGCAAGATATATAACTTCAAGCACGATGGCTATCACAAAGTAAAGTGCATAAGTAAAGAGCTCGGGTATAGGAATAACCGAAGTGACGCAGAGACAACGATGTATCCCGAAGTTCACACTCTTGCGAGTGCTACTCTCCGTTGGAGCGGTGTGGAGGACAAGTCACTCCAAATGCACGAGGGCCACCGTATTCTCCTCGAGAATTCCCACCAAAAGAGATGTTCTCGATCCACTATGGAACCTTAGGGAGGTCACTGATGCGCGTAGATGTACACGTCCGTTGGGAACCCCAAGAGGAAGGTATGATGCGCACAGCAGCAAGTTTTCCCTCAGAAAGAAACCAAGGTTATCGAACCAGTAGGAGCCAAGAAGCACGTGAAGATTGTTGGTGGAGGAGTGTAGTGCGGCGCAACACCAGTGAAACCGGCGCCAACGTGGAACCTGCACAACACAATCAAGATACTTTGCCCCAATATAACAGTGAGGTTGTCAATCTCACCGGCTTGCTGAAAACAAAGGATTAAACGTATCGAGTGGAAAATGGTGTTTGTTTGCAAAGAACAGTAAGAACAATAATTGCAGTAGATTGTATTCAGATGTAAAAGAATGGACCGGGGTCCAGTTCACTAGTGGTGTCTCTCCAATAAGATAACTAACATGCTGGGTGAACAAATTACAGGTGGGCAATTGACAAATAAAGATTCAATACATATCAATGATGATTACTATGAGATTTAATCAGGGCATTACGACAAAGTACATAGACGCTATCCAGCATGCATCTATGCCTAAATAATCCACCTTCGGGTTAGCATCCGCACCCTCCGTAAGTTGTAAACAAGATAATTGCATTAAGTATGGTGTAATGTAATCAACACAAATATCCTTAGACAAAGCATCGATGTTTTATCCCTAGTAGCAACAACACATCCACAACCTTAGAACTTTCTCACACTGTCCCAGATTAAATGGAGGCATGAACCCACTATCGAGCATAAATACTCCCTCTTGGAGTTACAAGTATCAACTTGGCCAGAGCCTCTACTAGCAACGGAGAGCATGCAAGAACATAAACAACACATATATGATAGATTGATAATCAACTTGACATAGTATTCTAGATTCATCGGATCCCACCAAACACAACATGTAGCATTACAAATAGATGATCTTGATCATGTTAGGCAGCTCACAAGATCTAAACAATGATAGCACAAGCGGAGAAGACAACCATCTAGCTACTGCTATGGACCCATAGTCCAAGGATGAACTACTCACGCATCAATCCGGAGGCGGGCATGATGATGTAGAGCCCCTCCGGTGATGATTCCCCTCTCCAGGGCCGAGCGATCTCCTGAATCCCCCGAGATGGGATTGGCGGCGGCGTCTCCGAAAGGTTTTCCGTATCGTGGCTCTCGGTACTGGGGTATTCGCGACGAAGGCTTTAAGTAGGCGGAAGGGTAGGTCAGGAGGCGGCGCGAGGGGCCCACACCATAGGGCGGTGCGGGCCCACCTAGGCCGCGCGACCCTGTGGTGTCGGCGCCTCGTCGCCCCACTTCGTTATCCCTCCGGTCTTCCGGAAGCTTCGTGGAAAAATAGGACCCTAGGCGTTGATTTCGTCCAATTCCGAGAATATTTCCTTACTAGGATTTCTGAAACCAAAAGCAGCAGAAAAAGAACAACTGGCGCTTCGGCATCTTGTTAATAGGTTAGTGCCGGAAAATGTATAATAATGATGTAAAGTATGTATAAAACATTCAAGTATTGTCATAAAAGTAGCATGGAACATAAGAAATTATAGATACGTTTGAGACGTATCACCCCCCGCACAAAGCCTGGGGCTATCTCCACAACTTAATTGGAGGCTCCCAATAAATTGCCACTAAGGCCTTGCCCTTGAAGAATCTCCACAACTTAATTGGAGTCCCCAAGAACACCACTAAGATGCCACAAAGGCCTTGCCCTTGAAGAATCTCCACAACTTAATTGGAATCCCCAAGAACACCACTAAGATGCCACAAAGGCCTTGCCCTTGAAGAATCTCCACAACTTAATTGGAATCCCCAAGAACACCACTAAGATGCCACAAAGGCCTTGCCCTTGAAGAATCTCCACAACTTAATTGGAATCCCCAAGAACACCACTAAGATGTCACAAAGGCCTAGAATCCGTCTAGGGTTCCAAGAACCCAAGAGTAACAACCTTCTTGCTTTCACTTCCATGAATCACCGTGGAAAGCTCAAACCGATGCACCAAATGCAATGGCAAGAACACCACAAAGATGCTCAAGTACTTCTCTCTCAAATTCCAACAAAGCTACAAAAGCTATTGGGGGAATAAGAGAGGAAGAACAAAATAAGAGGAGGAACACCAAATTTCTCCAAGATATAGATCTAGTGGATTCCCCTCACAAAGAGAGGGATTTGATTGGTCAAGATGTAGATCTAGATCTCCTCTCTCTTTTCCCTCAAATAGGTGCAAGAATCATGGAGGGATTAGAGGGAGAGGAAGCTTCTCAAGAGCAACAATGGAGTAGAGAGAGTGGAAGAAGCCTTCAGCCCAAGGAGGAAGAAGGGGGTCTTATATACCCCCTCCCAAAGGAATATGACCGTTTGGGACCTCCTGGACGTCAAAAAACGGCTAAGGACCTGAGCGTCCGAGCTTTGGACTCGGGCCGGATATTTGGCCGGATATTTGTGTTCGGGCCGGATTATCCGCCCCGAAAACTGCAGAAACACCAAAACAAGAATGATCATAACTTGAGCATCCGGACTCCAATTTTGATGATCTTGGGCTCGTTTCGAAGCTAGTAACAAGCTCTACAAGATCATGCAGAGAACCATCTTATCCCAGCAAGGTAGGATAGAAATAAATGATGAAAGGTTTGACCTATCTAAAAAAGATATACCGGTAGAACCTCCAACCTTGAAAATGCAACAAGTTGTCCGTGCAAAAATCATTCTTGATGAACTAGAGCTTGTCATGAGAATAAACACAAACTCTAAAACATCAAATGGATAAGATCCAAATAACAACCAAGAAAGATGATGCAAGGATGCAAAGGTTTGAGCTCTCTCCGAACGATACGATCGAGTTACTCACTCGAGAGCCCTCTTGATAGTACGGCAACTAAACTATAAACCGGTCTCCAACTACACTATGAGACCGTGAGAAAGAAACCCTATCAAGAGCAAACCTTATACTTGCGCATTCCACTTGAGCTCGATGATGACGATCTTGACCGCAACAAGATGGAACGCCTTTCTTGATTGTGCTTGCTTGACGAAGTCTTGTGGATTGATCCCCCATAATCCATCATGGGAGAGCTTCAAGGTTGAAATAAGAAGAAATTGATGAAGGATATCAAGTGTCAAGTATGTCTTGAAGATGAAGATGAAGTTGTTGGCTCCATAGGGATTGTCATTAATTACCAAAACCACACATGGGGGCTCCATGCACTTTCAATGGGCTTAACAAATGCGGAATAAAACTAGCGTTTACTTTGTCAAGCCCAAAGCCTATATACCATGGTTCACCTATGTGCACCAACAACTTATGCTAAACAATATAAGCAACTATGTGATAGCAATATATGTAACTTCAAGCACGATGGCTATCACAAAATAAAGTGCATAAGTAAAAAAGCTCGGGTATAGAGATAACCGAGGCATGCGGGAGACGATGATTTACCCGAAGTTCACACTCTTGCGAGTGCTAATCTCCGTTGGAGAGGTGTGGTGGTTTAGTGCTCCCGAACGCCACAAATGGCCTCACCTTGAGGTGTGGTTGCTCGATGCACACCAACGCCACAAAGATCTCACCCCAAGATGCAGTAGTCACACCACAAACCGAGCGTCAAGAAGGCGCATCACCTTATTCTCCGGTGACCCTCGCCACAAAGGCCTAGGTCACAGTTCCACTAAGGGATTTCCTTCGAGGCGGAAACCGGGCCTTACACAAAGGTTGGGGCACACATCCACAACTTAATTGTAGGCTCCCAACAATTCACCACAAAGGCCTAGAATCCGTCTAGGGTTCCAAGAACCCAAGAGTAAAAGCTCCTCACTTTCACTTCCACGAATCTTCGTGGAAAGCTCAAACCGATGCACCAAATGCAATGGGAAATCCTTCACTCCCAACTTCCACCGAAGCTACAAAAATCTTGTGGGGGGGGGGGCAAAGGAAATTCACAAAGAACTTCAAGATCAAGATTTAGAGGATTCCACTCACATAGAGAAGAATTTGATTGGTAGAAAAGTAAATTAAGATCTCCTCTCTCTTTTTTCTCAAATGGGGCAAAAATCATGGAGGGATTGAGAGATAGAGCAAGCTTCTCAAGTTCAACAATGGAGGAGAGAGATAGTAAGAGAAGCTACATCCCAAGAAGGAAGAAAATACCCCCCAAGAAAATCGAGCCGTTGCAGAATTCTAAGGTCGGATAATCTGGCCTAAGGTAGGGGCGGATAATCCCCCCCCGAAATATCCGGTGCCAGGCAAAATATCTGGCCAAATATCCGGCCAACATCCAGTGGCTTCGTAGTCCTTACCCGTTTTTCAGCGGCGGATATTGTGCAAATATCCGGCCCCCGAATTATCCCGCCTGGGCAAACTTGTAAACTTAAGATTGGTAGCTCCGAATTGAGTGAAACCAATTTTGTTGGAAAGAGGACGACAAGAGCTACCCCAAAATATGGAAACTAGTGGGGGCGATTTTCTATTATTTTTAGAGGTGCAACACCTCAACATGAAAAACCGAGAAAAGCACCAAACTCGAAAACGCAACACGTAATCTATGCAAAATCCGTTTTCGATGAACTAGAGCTTGTCATGAGAATGAGCAAAAACTCTAAAACACTATATGGATGAGATCCAAATAGCAACCAAGAAAGATGATGCAAGGATGCAAAGGTTTGAGCTCTCTCCGAACGATGCGATCGAGTTACTCACTCGAGAGCCCTCTTGATAGTACGGCAACTAAACTATAAACCGGTCTCCAACTACACTATGAGACCGGTGAGAAAGAAACCCTATCAAGAGCAAATCTTAATCTTGCGCATTCCACTTGAGCTCGATGATGACGGTCTTGACCGCAACAAGATGGAACGTTTTTCTTGATTGTGCTTGCTTGACGAAGTCTTGTGGATTGCTCCCCCATACTCCATCATCGGAGAGCTTCTTATTTGTCGCATCTTCTCATATCCATGATCACCATATGGATGGCAAGATTCAAGCAAAGGATCTCTTTGAGATGGCTCATCCTGAACTTGCACTTCATTTCTTCATTCTTCATCATGTTGATGTCTTGAAGTTAACTTTGAGGGCTCACGTCATCTTCATCTTCAAGACATACTTGACACTTGATCTTCTTCATTTGCTTCTTATTGTAATCTTGAAGCCAACATATGGTTCAAGCATTTCCTATGAACAACTCCTACAAATATAATTCAATGCAAACATTAATCCATAGGGATTGTCATTATTTACCAAAACCACACATGGGGGCTCCATGCACTTTCAATTACGACACAAGATAAAATAGTGCCTTTGTAAATTTTGAAGAATGGACGAAAAGAATAGACTCAGGTATCGCGCTTGCGCAGCCGGAAAGAAAAAGAACCGCTGCCTCTACCTCCTACTCCACCATAGATCGGTTCCCTCTCCTCCGACCGGCTTCGCCGGCGTCAAGAGGAGTGGGGAACCCGATCTATGAGTGGAGGTTTCAATAAAAGTAGTGCTTTTCTATAAGATTAGGTTAAGATTTTAGGTAGTCGTCTTTTTTTTCCGAAATCAATGAAGATGTTATCGTCTACAATAACTGATCTTCTGCCCACTTTTCGACGACGAGATCTTCCTCCCGGCGTCAATGATGGTGTTGGAAGATTAAACTTCTCTAGGTATGGTTCTTCAGATCTTACTTCGCCGGATCGATCTAGGATCTTTTCTCATAGTTGCCGCGAGGATGTTTGTCGTCGCAACATTTGTCCCGGCTGCTACGGCCTCGACAATGGTGGTTCGTACTCCCGAGTTTGCGGCGACGTTGACCAAGCTGTTCGGTTGCTTTTCCCTGGCATACTGGTGCTGGTACTCTTGCCGATTGTGATTGACTACTGCAGTGGCTACGCGCGTGCACGTAGCCTTGACATTGCGGCTCAAAAAATTATGGAAGAATCTTCGTTGGTATTTTCAGGCTGCGGTTTGGTATGCACCTTCTACTGCCGCCAGAACAGTACATGACTGTGTCATGGAAGAAGAAAGAGTTTGAAGGCCTTGAAGATTTATTGGCTTCTTTCTTAATTCATTTTGTAATAGTTGAAGTCAAATGGTGTCTCATTATCATGTACTATTTGTTACTATAAATATAGGTGATATTGATTGTCAAAAAAAAAATAAAGGTACTTTCGGTTTGTGGGTTAATTTAGCTGTTGCAATGTCGTCTCTATAGCCTCCGTCGTAAATTTTTCCCAATTCGCCTCCATCGCGCTCACAACCTGCCCGGTCGTCGTATCAGCGGTAGCTTATCATGTCGCGAGCGGCGATGGAAATATGTTGGCGCATGAGAGGCAGAGTCCCTACTTCTTTTCGACGAGGCGTACGAGGCTATCTTGATTTCTGTCCGAGCTGAGGGCCGGTGGCTGTGGCCAGGATTGAGATCCATGTATGAAGCTAGCTCACCTTGATCGACTAGCACTGTCGAGCAACAAGATCGCTCTGTTCAGCTAGCTCAATACTCAATACACTGGCCGACGCGGCCGTACGTTGTGACGCTGGTCTTGTAGCGGCCGGACTTGATAAGTCTGGACGCGCACGGTGGAGTACGCGCACTTGACGGAGTCAGCCCATTCTTGATGAACGGCAACTCAGAAGAGCCTGCCGATGCACTGCGAACGAAACGTGCACCGACCCCTGTTTCGTACAAAATGGAGAACGGATCGGCGGGCTCTACTGGCCACGGCGAGGCCTGGAGGAGAGTTGGCAGTGGGCATGCAGCAGCAGGCTTGGCCGCGTCTGGGTCGACGAGCTCTGCGTAGCGCCGCCGCGCCTCCAGTGAAGCCGATGAAACAATTTATTTCTTCCAATTCCCAATCCCACGTTGAATTACCTGGTCTCCCCGGGGAAGTAGAGCCAATTTGTTAGCTATAAGAGCAAGTACAATAGATCTTTGTCAGCTGGCTACAAGGTATTTCACATCAGCAAAATCTGAGGTGGAAGAGAGAGAAGGCATGAGAGAGAAGAGAACAGGCTCTTCGTATGTAGCCGGCTACACACAAAAAACGAGACAGTGTAGGCAGCTTGTAGCTTGCAGAGAGTGCTTGGCCGGCTCTTCCATCCCCATCTAGTCTTGCATGCACATGCAATCATTAATTATTAGATCTACTTCGTATTTAATATATCATAGAGCTAACACAAGAGCTAGCTTATTGTACATGTGTAGGTTTTAAGTGACATGGCATGATATAGCCGGTGGCAGGCTACATTATTAACCTTGCTCTAAGCTAAGTGACATGTCATCTGTAACTAACATATATGTATAATAGTAAGCTATAGAATTATATTACTTTATTAGTGTATGATCTATCATTTACTCTCACAAAATACATAGGAGCACGTGCTAGAGTGGCTCTTGCATGAGAGCCCACTCCTCTTCTCTCTTCTCCTCTCTCTTCTTCAACTAGACAATGATAAATTATTTTAATCTTTATAGCAAGCTGATTAGAACTTATTGTACTTGCTGGAGTTTACCTCCCGAACTCCCATACCCACTATCCAATCAACGGATTAGCAGACCCACACCCCTTAAATTCCCATTCCCTATCAACAACTCCCCCCAACCAAACTCCACCGAATTTCCTGTGGCATCGGCTAATATAGCAAACGTGAACACTTTCACAACGAAATGCCAGAGTTCATGTGCAAAATTCAAGAGTTTCACAAACAAATGCCAGAGTTTATGTGCAAAAACTGTTTCACCTGTATAGCTGTGTTATTCAATACAGTTACAGGAAGGTCAAAAGTTTAAGCGTAATGGTGTAGCTTGTTTGTACATGCTAAAAAAATTGGGGCTCAAAACAAATGAACCCCTAAAACTCTCTCTCTTCTATTTTGTTCAGTATAACAATCAGAGCTTTCTCCGTGGAACATAAAAAACTCAACGAATACTACTCCAGATCGCCACTCTTCAAATGACGGCGGCGGCTTCACGAGATGGTTCCGGTTGCAGATCAATGACACCGTGGCACCGAGTGCATAGCGAAGGATGGTCAACGAATGATCCAACATCCTGGGCGTAAACCCAACAGCGCTCACATTTCGCACCATCCGCACGAGTCACTCCAATCCATATCTCCCCAGTGCGCGGGTCACTGAACTTTCCGGTGTAGGATACACCTGACGTAGTTTCTTCACTCAGAGATGGGAGAATCTCCACCTGCAGAAACAAGGAAAAGAAAGGAGATGGTCAAAACAACAACGCGTAGAGAAAGAGGGCCTCTCATTTTGAGAAGATAATGGTTCTACCTGAGATGTGATGAATAGGCGATGAAGAGCATCTGCATCATTGGTTGCAGAAGCCAGCTCCTTCAGCTTGGATACCGTATCAGCATTTTCAGCATGGAGATAAACCTTGGCGTCTAAACTAGCCCCAATCAGCTTTCCTGTTCTAGCGGTCTCCAAAATCTTGTTCACCTCTGATCTCAACTGGTTAACAAGCAAATGCAAATCTCAGTACGAATTTTCGAAACCAGTCACAAAGATATGAACTCTAATGCACCACCAAAATATATTAAGATAATCATCATAATATCATGAAAGAGCTGCAATGGTTTACCTAGCAATTAATTTAACTAATTTAACAAAATTGTTCCTATTACACATAATAAGTTGTTTCTTCTACTGATCAATTGCTGAATTTGAATGTTCCAAGTTGGAGGCAGAGTTCCGCAAAGGGGGGGGGTACAACTAGGGATGCAAGTGGTACAACATATCATACACTCCAGTACTCATTACTGTTAATTTTGTGGAATAGAATTCTAATTGCAAGTTCTGCAGGACAAGCAGGGTACCACCTGCCTCTTGGCTCTTGCATCCCTACCTAGCTCATGAATGAATGCCTTAAAGTGATGAAGAAGTGTTGTGTACCTCCAGGATAACACTCAGAAAATCAACATCATCCTTTTCAACTGAACGCCATTCTTCATTTTTATCTGGCCATTTTAGATCAAAAACAAACTTGGCAACAGATCCATCTTCCAAGGTGTGTTCAAAGGGCAAGTTTTGCCAGACATCCTCAGCTAAGTGTGGCATAATCGGGGCAATGGCCCTAACAAGATAGAGTAGATGTGCAGCAAGCACTGTCTGGCAGCTTTTCCTTGTGTAGCTAACTCTCCCACTGATAAGATGAAAAGTGGTACTATATCATGAACACTGTGATGTTGCATTAACAAACGACACCAGCTAGATTAACTAAAATAAACTATAAACTAACTTGCAAAATGGAAATAAACATTAGATGAATGTCATACCCAACATAAAGTCGGTCTTTTGCAACATCGAAGTAGAAATTGGATAAACCAACAATTGCAAATCTTTGAAGGGTCTGAAACAGAAAGAAACAGATATCAACAATCTAAGCACTGGAAAATATCTAAAGTGGGCCATTTTCAGCATATGGCGCCACATAACATAACCATTATGTATGCATGTGATCTAAAATTCTGAAAAATAAATCAGCCAAGCTCCAGAATGGGAATGCAGGAGTAACTGAACAAGATCATTACACTTCCAGGAAAAAACTCCGTTAGTTATTACTTTAAGCATCCAACTATTAATTAACTGCTAATCCCTAAACCAAATTCTCCAAGCATGCTTTGTGTGTTGTCGGAAATATGACCTGAATACACCAAACTAGATTTCTAACCACAGTTCAGACACACACATGAACACATGCAGTGGGAAAAAAAAAGGAGGAACAGGAAACAGAGCAAAGAAAACCATGCAAAACTACTGCAACTAAGCAAAAATGTTACCCACCTGGTATATTTTATAGAATTGGTAATTATCATAATTATCCTTCATGGAGGCCACAACATTTTCCAATTGGAAAAGTGCGTACTGGTCAATTTTCGGCAGATCACTGTAGGACACAGAATTCTCCGGCTAATGAGAGGAAGCACATAAGAATATAAGATTAGATAAGTGTGCACTGAAATGAATGTTGCAACAATAAATAAGAAAAAAAAAACGGAGAAAAGAAATATTAACAGAACTTGGAATTCAACTAGGGGGTCATATATAACATTGCAGAATATCATGTCATCCCTCATATTATCTACATCTACTAAAACAATCCTCAACTCCGAGCATTACATTCCCTTAACAAAGATTAGTTGAAAGTTTTGTAATGGGGAAAGAAGGATAAAATATATAGCCTGAAGAAGTTTTAACATGATTAATATGGGTTTGAATTACTAAATTAAAATATGTAACAAAGTTTGTTGCTCGCTGGGACATCCCTCTTATCAGAAATGAAACTAAAACATATGCTTGACCAACTGAACTTACTTCCCAATCATGGAGATTTGAAACCAGAAAACGCATTGTGCCTCGTAGTTTTCTATACATGTCAGACATCTGGCGTAAGATCTCCTGACCAATCAGTACATCTCCAGTGTAATCAACACTAGAAACCCATAAACGGAGAACATCTGCTCCATAACCAGGTTCCTCCTGCACAACGGTGGAGAGATAATTTACTCCTCAAAACTAGAAAGTGGCAGAATTTTTTTTTCTAGGGACATACCTTAGAATTTTTCCCACCAACAATCACTTTCTCTGGGTCCACTACGTTACCAACAGATTTGCTCATTTTGAAACCATTTTTATCCAACACAAAACCATGGGTTATAACACTGGAATATGGAGCCTTTCCTGTTTTTTTAATGGAAAATCAAAAATATATAACCAATAATGTCAGTCAATGGAATTACAGATGCCAAAAGGATGGTGGGAAAAGGCACAAGTGTTTTCAGATAGCAGAGTTCTCATGAGAAATCAAACAATAAAATATAATTGCATATCGCAAAAAAACTATATTTGCACAAACACGATAGAATTGTCAGAAAGTAAAAAATAAAAATGCCTTAAAAGGTATCGCGTGGAATGAACAAAGTGTCCAAGAATCAAGCTGTGGGCACTTGGCATCACGGAATAACTTCTATCATACAGAAGAAATATATGTTCTTCGAAATGTGTCATATTATGTAGTTTGTGATTACTGCACGCGTGATTGGGTACAGAAAAATCAAGTACTCAGAACACATGGAACAAATTTTGTTTTTCTAGGAAAAGTAAAATAGCAAACAAAAGGTGTTTCTAGAGATATTACACCCAAGAGAACTGTAACGAGTATTACTTATAATTACCTGTAGAAGCAATGCTGGTTAACAATGAACTCTGAAACCATCCACGATGTTGGTCTGAACCTTCAAGGTATACATCTGCAGGGAAATTAAGGCCATCTCTTTTTGCTGAAACAGCAGCCCACGACGAGCCTGAATCAAGAGAAGATGCAGATGTAAAAAAAAGTCAAAGTCACTAGATTAGATGAGAGAACTATAGATTAAAAATGTTCCAAACAAAGCTCAATCTTAGTACTGAACATTATTACAATATGCATGCATTGAGAGGTAAGGAGTAGTGTAGCGTGTGCGCGCACAGACACACACACACACACACCCACCCACCATACGGATCTATGCAGAACATTGATATGTACGGTGAAAACCATCACCGATGCAGCTTTCGATAAAAAAAATGTTATAAGCGTAACAGTGAAAGACAGAATCCTACCAGAGTCGAACCAAACATCCATTGTATCAGTTCCCTTGCGATACTCAGATGCTTTGTCACGATATTCATCTGGAAGAAGTTCCTCAGTCGTCATATACCACCAGGCATCACTGCCTTTTTTCGACACTATATCTGCATAACAATGAACCTATATTTATTGGCAGAAATTCATGTGACTCTAAATCGAAGGAGAAGTAAAGACATTTTTTCCATAAAAAGAAAAGAGATCGAAAAGGAACTAAATGCCTGAGAAAGACTGGCAAGCATAAGCCATTTTTATATTAATTCATAAAATTACAGGTACCGATGGTTCGAAGCTTCATGTCATAGATGATCACATAATGAATCATAGAGATGGGTCTGAAAATTTCTAAGCGACTTGCTACAGATGTAGTAACCGTATTTAGACGAAGATACTGTTAAAGATGGCATGTAATTCAGTTCATATGTTGCAGCAGAAAACAAAAATTTAGGAGTATAATCTAAAAAAAATGTCCAGGGACACCTTGAAACAAGACATTTAGGTCACCGATTGCATGAGCATGCTGGTGTTTCAAATACGGAGGGAACCTACGAAGTGCAAGAAATCATAAACATTTGCATACCCTTGATATGTTCAATCGTTTCTTTATTTATTAGAGGCTCTTGCGTGTCTACATGATAAAAGACGGGGATGGGAACTCCCCATGTTCTCTGCCGTGAAATACACCAGTCAGAACGGCCGGAAATCATGTTAACAATCCTGTTTTCACCCTGAGTAAACAACAGCCAAGAAACAAGGTTTACTTGTTAGATAACACGCAATACCAACTCAAGAAAATTAAAAAACAGTATGATTATGTGAATGCATGCTAGCATGTAAAATATAGCTTAAATGGCAACAATATTGTATGGATCCAAATATGGAAAGACATCAGTTTCCTAAGGAAACAACAATCAAGACAAGTAAGAAATATGCACAGAACTTCAAGCTCTTCTACCAGCGTAGTAGTGCAAATGAAAAATATGCACTGAGAAAGCATGCCAAGCACTGTTGCCAAGCCCTAAGCTTTGTCAGTACTAAGCAGATTAACAGCTCAAACAGAGAGGTTCAGTGAGACAATAAACCAAAGGAAAATAAATAGTTTCTGATTTCTAATAAAAGTTCCAGAAATAAAGCAGCTAAATACCTGAGAAGGAACCCAAGTTACACGTTTGATTGCATCCAGTGCAGCATCACGAAAACCATCCACGGAAGCAAACCACTGTTCGGTTGCTCGAAATATAGTTGGTTCTTTCGATCTCCAATCATAAGGGTACTTGTGTTCTGACAACCAAACACCACAATGGGTAGACAAACTTCTAAGTGTCCTTGATATTCACATAGATTTTATACCAAAAACTGTGTATGTTATTGTTAAGTTACTCACTGTATGGCTCTTCTAAAATAAGTGAAACGTTTTCGTCCAGATACTTCACAACCGCAGCATTACCAGCTCCCAGGACAGATAAACCATTGAATTGACCAGCTTCCTCAGTGAAGTTCCCCTCATCATCCACCGGCGAAACAATAGGAAGCCCATATTTCAAACCTGTTATGTAGTCTTCCTGGCCATGTCCAGGGGCAGTGTGAACAAGGCCAGTTCCAGATTCAGTTGTTATGTAATCTCCTCCAATAACAACGGAACATTCGTTGCCATTCACAGGATGGATGTATCTGAAAGCATCAAATATAGCATGAAATAAACTCAAGACAACCATACTGAAATTATAAAGGCAAAATAGATACCTGCAGTGTTCCAAGACTGAACCAAGAAATGATTTCCGGATTGCGAGCTTCACACCCCACTTGGACTCTAGAACTGAGACGAGATCAGAAGCCACAATAATAAATGGCTTCTCGTTCCCAGAGCTCAAAATACTCCCAAGTTTACGTTGTTTTCCTCCAGATGCTGACTCACTTTCCAGTACAGACTGAACCTCAATTACTGCATAACTAAGCTCAGGATTCACAGCAACAGCTGATACAAGTAAAGGTTTTCAAGCAAGTTAGTACAAATCTGAAAGTTAAGGAAGGTTTCAAGCAAATTCGTGCAACAACCACAGAAGAACAAGAGAGAAAACACTGCGATATAGTCATATTCCACAGTAGCTGCGAAATTTAATTTTCCATTGCTCCATCATATACCAATGCTTAAAAATATTGTCATGCCAACTATAAATGGGTACTTTTTATCGAAAGCAGTCAATGTGTTGTAGTTTGTGTTCAAGCTATGTTATTTACTAGCCTTAATATTCATTTATCCTGATTACTAATTATCAAACAATGTTCCCTGATTCTATGAGCCAGTGGCATTTCATACAGGTTGTATGAGCTAAACAGCAAAATAGAGTTGATTTCCTTAAAGACATGCAGCTTGAAATCAGAAAAATACTCTACTGTCATCCCTCTCCCACAATTCGAAAACTTTGAAACAGTTTAAGGTGGCCTCATGATATCCTAGCTCAAGAGCGACTCACTGGATGCTTACATTATATTAAAGCAAACAAGGCATCACCTCACCAGCATTAGCAGGAATTGTCCATGGAGTAGTGGTCCATATTGCTAGGCAAATATTGGGAAGAAATTCATCTAGCAATCCAGATTTAGATGGACTTGTAATCTTGAATGCTGCATATATGCTTTTGGAAACATGATTTTCCGAATACTGGAAAGGATAAAAGGAGCATACGTAAGGAAGAAAATCAACATAGAAATCAATAACACGGTAATAATATAGAGAGCTGAATGCCCAAAAGTTCCATGGAAACTTAAAATACAAACAAAAAATTCTAGGATTCTCAGATTATCCACAAATAGGTCTACCATAGTGACAATATAAATTAAACTTGCAGCACAGTAGCCACTAACTCATAAGTTTACTGGAAAACTACCCATTATGTCATAAGTTGTGCAAACCAAACTATGGTTAGCTACATAGAAATCAATAACATGGGAATAATATAAAGAGCTGAATGCCCAAAAGTTCCATGAAAACTTAAAATACAAACAAAAATTTCTAGGATTCTCAGAGTATCCACAAATAGGTCTACCATAGTAACCATATAAATTAAACTTGCAGCACAGTAGCCACTAACACATAGGTTTACTGGAAGACTACCCGTTATGTACTAAGTTGTGCAAACCAAACTACGGTTAGCTAGTAACATAGGCATTAATCTCAACATGAAATGACATCTGGACGATAATTTATAGGAGTTCACATGCAGCACTGTAGGGATATAATTAAATGGATATAATCTAGGAAACAACAACAAGCAAATTCACGAAGAGAAGACAAAACAAAAAAAAAATCAGAATTTAAGTTCACTTTGAAAAAAAATCAGAATTAGCAATTGTTTATCTGCATATTCAACAATCCGCACTGTCTATTATTTATTTACATATTCAACACTGGTCGGAAGTGGTATTTTGGCTGGTATATGAACCTATTATGAAAAATGCCTAACAAATACTTTTCAAAATGCCAAAAAAAATTATGCGTGTACATCCAGGCATCTTATGTTCGCACACGAAAGTTTCAGGGGGAAGGAACATTTTTTATGGCCTGTGTAAAAATGACAAAAAAAAATGTCTCGTGAATTGTCTTTTTTACACAAGCCACAAAAATGTTCTTTTTCTCCGAAACTTCGTGTAAGGATATAAAATGTGTGGGCATATGTCTGATTTTGTTTTGCAGAATCTATTGATATTTCGAATATGATTTTCAAACAATGGGGTCATATACACCTAGGAGCCAAAGTGGATTTCTGACACTGGCCTAACAATTATTGTGCAACAAAACTTCTGATAATAAACCAATAGAATCAGGTAGAAAGACTAAGCATACCTCCAACTCAGCTTCTGCTAAAGCTGTACGTGATGACGGACTCCAGTGCACCGGCTTTCGTCCTCTATAGATATATCCTCTCATGACCATTTGACCAAACACTTCTAACTAGCATGTCGAAACAAAAGATCAAAAAGTTTGTTAATGGCATGGTAAAATTTACGTAAGGGCTCCTGATAAGGATGAAAAGACAATATCGTATTAACTATGGTAACATAGATATAAAAAAATAGTTACCCCAGCATGTTGTGTTTATGCTGACATGGTGAACACGTAAAAAATAACAGAAACAAATAACTTCTCTAATTTCCGAGCAAGGTAGAGATGTTGACAATCACAATCAAGTCACATAACTTTTAAGTTCTCACTCATGTGAATATATGCAAAGGTGGGATGCGATTCCATTCTTTTGAACATAAAGAGTAGAAGCAGGTGTCAGAGTGAAAACCTGAGCAGCTTCATATTCTGGCGACAGAGTTAGGTAAGGGTTGTCCCAATCTGCCCATATACCGATTCGCTGCAAGCACAGTGTCATTGGTTAATATACAAGTAAGGAAGTAAAAGCTAAAAGTTTCGAAGGCTTCCATATTCAGAAGAACATGTGACAGGCATTAAATGACTCTGCCTTGTCTTAGAAAACAGCAAACACACCATGAAATACCAGAAAACTAAAATAAGGGCAGCTGACTCGCTAACCAGACCAAGTTGCCACTAAAATGTTAGAAAAACAAGAGATTACCTTGAAAGAGTTCATTTGTGCGTTAACGGTCGCTTTAGCAAATTTTGCAGCCTTTTGCCTTAATTTTATAGGTGTTAGAGCACTCAATGTTTCCTTGTCCATTGATTTCAGAACTGCAGTAAATGGTCAACAGTTACTTGGTTTGTGTAACACATGCAGGCTGACATGTTCCAAGCAAATCCACCCATAGTAATCAAATTATCACAACCACAATCAGATAAATATTTGAAGACGACAACTTTAAAGATGAACTTGCCTTTTAATTCTATTGGAAGGCCATGGCAATCCCACCCAGGAACAAACGAAACCTTGTGATTCTGAAGCAGCTGCGTGAAAAAAAAAGGATCAAAACACCGAATAAATGGCAAATTATTGTTTCATTTGCTCCATGTTTCCATTCATATTTGAACACTGATAAATTTAGGCTATGCCACCACCAGAAATAGAAGGGGTAGCGCCAAATCAATATGTACATCATTTAGCATTCAAGAAATGAGTTGAAAACATTTCAGCAGACAAGTGTTGCCATAACAACATAATAAGATCTTATAAAAACCATCATCATGCCGTACACAACATACTACAATTAGGTAGCCAGCATATCATAAGATTGTATACAAGAAACTTTTTCATCATCTAGAATCTCATATCTCATGCACAACTGATTGCTCTTAGTCTTGGTTGAATATGAGCCAGCTTATTTAGCATCAACAACTGCATTTACGTAAGTTCAGCCATTTTAACTGTCAACAGCAAGCTGAATATGCACACTCTACATTTAAAGATAATGTCACATGCATCAAACACAGGGGGTAGCTCAGGAATTGCACTGGGACAAAATTAGAAGCCATACCAATTGCTTCACCAGAAAGAGATATATAAATGGTTTGCAAATAAACATGTGTCTACAGCCAGATGAAATTTATGGGTAGCTGATACCTTGTAGCGATTTATAATATCCTTGAGGACTTTATTCAGCGCATGGCCCATATGAAGATCACCATTAGCGTATGGCGGACCATCGTGAAGAGTAAATGTAGCCTAAGCAAACAAACCAAGAAAACCAACAAGGTCAGATGAATAGTTCGGCTTCTATTTATAGCTTTGCTTGAAGATATATACTCACCCCAGTATTCCTTTCGGACACCCTCTTCAGCACCTGGTTCTCCTCCCACAACTTCTGGAGCTCTGGCTCACGCGTAATAGAGTTTGCTCTCAAGCTAAAAGCCGTCTTCGGGAGATCCACTGTGTGCTTGTATTTCCCATCTTCTTTCTTGGCACCTAGCAAGAACAAACAAGCTATAAATTTTAAGTACCTCTGCGTTCTAACACCGCAAGCAGGACCAATCACTAAACTGAGACTCAGCAAGTCAAATATCAACTAGCTGCTTATTTCAAGTTTCGAACATTCCAGATCAAACTAGTCATATCATCAAGAGCTTTTCACTTTGAAACAGGCCAGATCGGACTACGTGTACCATTAAGCATCAGTAGCTCGGTTAAAACACCTGCTAGTAATGAGATGTTTTATTTCGTTGGGCCCAATGAAAGTTACTTGTGTCCCCATGACTGGATTCAGTTATATTGAGTTTCTCTAACTTCTAAGAATAGCAGAAAATTCTTACTATCCATCAAATTCCCAAATTCTGGGTATACATCGCATATAATCCCAATAGGTTTGCATCATCGCATGCATAAGCACCATGATACGAGCATTGCTTCCACCATCCAAGATCTAAAATAAACTCCTCATTATTCATAAAATGAAAATCAAGCTTGTGTACAACACCTGATGCAGAAAGCTACAATGGTGGAAGTCTAATGCAGACCAAAGAGAGAACATGGGAACAAATTGTGATGAAGAACTAGAGCCCTACTAGTCAGAGTAAATAAAAAGTATATAGATGATGGCCTAATCACAGTGAAATGACGCAGCATGCGTAATGACTACAAATAAGAACCACATATGTCAAATCAGAGAAGTATGCCAGTCCCGAAGGTTTGAAGCTACTGCAGCATCCACCAAGCTAAACCCAGCCAGGTTATTAAGCTCAAGTTACACGCATTCATCAAGTGAACATAGCCTCAGTTCCAACCACGACCACCGGTAAATTTTCCTTAACCCGCTCAAAGCTTTATCCAAAGCTCAGGAGAATTGCACCCAATCAGCCTAATTCTACTGCTGTCCTGTCCTCACGACTGCATTGCCGCACCAGATAGACGCGCAATCGATTGCCCAGCCAAAACCCCTCCTCCCTGAACCCAGCCCCAATGCCAAGCGCACCAACAGAACAACCGCGAGAGAGGACGGCTCACACTCACCCTGCGCGGCCTTCTTGGCGGCCATGACGGGGCCCCGGGACCGGCGCTTGGAAGCCGAGGACGCGGCGAAGGGGTCGGCCGGCTCGGTGCAGAACGGCCGCCGCGGCCCCGCCGCCGCCGCCAGCCTGCGCAGCGGGAAGCGGCACCTCTGCGTCGAGAAGACCTGCGGAATGGGGCTCGTGAGGGCTGGAATACTCTAGAAGGTTCGGGAACCGAGGGAGGCGGAGGCTTACGCGGCAGCAGGAGGCGGCGTCCATCCTCGACCACCCCAGCCGGTCGTCGGCGAGGTGGGTTTTAGTTTCAGCGGCGCGGCGGCAATGGCATCGGGGGATAAGGAAGCCTGAGCCGGAGAAGAGAGGAGTGGAGGTGGATGGCTCGTTCTGATCTTGGGCCACTTGTTCGATGAGAAGGAGGGAGTCACTGGGCTGGGCCGGATGCGCTCGAATGGGAGTCCAGGCCGTGGCCCGCGTGTTGGGGGAGCCCAATGGGCTAGGGCGGTTGTTTTGGTTTATTATTTTTCAAGAAAAAACAAAACCCATGTTTTCACACAATTACGATTTAATGTATGTGCTGCAGAAATAACAAAAAATCAGGCTCTAATTAGCGAACAGTATATCTAATATGGACCTTTTTTCCATTTAGACCAAGAATAAATATACCCTTCGTCCCAAATTAATTGATTATGTTCTAATAAATTAATTTGGGACAGAGGAAATATTTATTCATGAAAATTTGAAGGTGGATAGTAGGGTGCGTATGTACTTGTGAAAAAGCCGAAAGAAACTTAAAATTTAAAATGTGATTTTTGAGTATATTACTTCAGTCTTTAAATTTGTACCCAATGAGCTAGGGATCATTTTGCAACATTCGGCTCAAAGGAAGCCTGTTTGATTAGGCAATGGTGTTACTATCTTCAATTGTACTAAAAAAAAATAGAAAAACTTTTGTTGTATTAGTAAATTGTAAATTTTGCGAATAAAACTCGTAAACTGTGGCCGATCAACAACTACAAAAAAACAGTAAATAAGTGGAAGTGCAAGCACCAAAACAAAAGTGAAGTTGCACGGTTGCAGCAAATAAAAAAATCAAATGATGAACTTCACAAAAATACTGAAAGTTGAAAAAAAAAGTGACCAGAAAGCCTCAAACGAAACAAGTGCTTACATCTTGTCAATTCTCATGGAAATCATTTGGCACACGGAACAGATTTAGAAAAAGGATCGCGTGAAGTAATAGGTTGTGTGTGGACGTTAACTGTTATATTGTGTGTTGTTCTTGGCGTAAGCCGTAGCTAGTCAGCTTGGAATATACCACCTCTGTTATAAAATAAGTGTCGTAGTTTCATCTAAATATAAATATATCTAAACATATTTTAATATGTATATACATTTATATCTAAAAAAATATGACACGTGTTTCGAAACGGAAGGAATACGAGTAGGCTTTGCACAAGAGGAGAAATTGATCAGAGAGCAAAGCACACGGCGGATGGTGTTGTCAAGGTCGGGCCTGCGCCAACGCAAGGCACTATAGCAAAGCCAGTATACGCATGCAACATCGATCACTCATGATCTGTAAGCGGAATTTATGGCTAGGACGCCATAAATTTGAAGCCAGTCTACGATACGCCGTGATTTAGACGACGGCAGACTAAGAACACAAACTGCACCATGCATGTACACGGCAGGGTATGTGAAATCGAGCACGCACCTTTCTTTTCTTCACTTCGATCTTTGGGTTCCTCCATGGCTATGGAGAAGCGTTGTTGGCCAGTGAGGAGACAAGCTAGGAGACAAAGGAGGCGGAGAGCTTGGGCCGTACGACCAGAGCACCTTTTCTCCTTTTTCTTTTATATCTTTCTTTGCTATGCAAACTTGACGACTACGTTTTCTTTTCTGTTCATACAGCCGGGCCATTATTTCCTCCATGAAGCTTGGCTCCTACGTTCTTGTTTTTTTTTCGTTTATATATTTATTTATCATCCTAGCGTTCCTTTTTCATTTTTCTTTCATCATGGGTTGATAGGTTTTCTTGTCCTGTTCTTCCTAATGCTTTTTTTTCGAATCACTGGGAGACACCTTCACCATACCATTTCATTTTTTTATAATGAGAATATATCAATATCAAAAGATACCAGTTACACCTAACCTTTACAACAACGCAACATCTTAATGGCAGTACGGATGCACACAGTTAAAAAGGAGAAAAGAAAACTAAGAAAAAAGTTCCGCTAGTATCCCAGGCCTAGCAACAACAATACATCCACCACCAAGACAACACCTGAAATACAGACTCTCCAAAAGCGACGCCTCTAAGAAGGGAACAGTGCACCAGCACCGTCGTCGCCCGATCAAAGATCTTAGGTTTTCACCTTGAAGATAGTCCCCGCTGTCAAAACAATGCCTCAAACAAGGTCATTGCCAGACACGACCAGTAAGACCAGACCTTGTGTTTTCGCCCTGAAAGGTAGAACTCTGAATTTCGCATGTGCTACCGCCCCCACTTTCATACCACTGTTGCGAATCCCAGAATACCAAGCAAGTTCCTCAACATCGCGGAGACTTAAACCTTCTTTAGCTAATCCCCCAATCCCGCCTTCATGATATTCTCTGCTTCTGACTTCACCATGGACCAAAAGTCTCTTGATATCAACACAGAACACGCCGCTCCCTCCGGAACCAAATAGCCGGAATAAAAGCATGGGTGCGCGCGACCGAATATCACCCGATCATGTGAACTCCAGGCAAAAGATGCATTGTTGCATTCGCTGTCGGAACTTTCCGGAACTCATCACTCCGGCTAGATGAAGAAAGATCGGCATCCGGAATGTCTTCATCTTCGCGAAAGAAGAACCCTAGGACCATCACCATGAAAGACGAAACGGCCGTCCCCCACACCGCCGCCATGGCTGGGAAGCGCAGTCCATATTCCTCCTCCAACCTGACAGGTGGAGGCCAGCAGCCGTCGGGATAGCGGCTACGCACGCCCACGACGCGGAGAAGGCCGGCTGCTGCCCGCCAGGAAAGCCTGGCCGAGCCTCGTTGCCGCTGCCTCGCGGCCATGTACCTTGCCATCGCCTCCTGATCCCGCTGCCGCCCTTCATCCCCGCCGAGTTTCGACACACCACCACGTCCCCCGCCGTGATCCAGGTGAAGTAGCCGAAGGCCACCGCCACTAGACCCGCCGTGCACCGTCGCCGCCCCTGAAAGACCCCGCCTCCACGCGAAGGGGAGTCCATGGGCCACCACCACCGCCCCTGCCTTCGGCAACCGGGCGCGGCCGCTACCACCGACCCCGACGGCGGCAGCGGCCAGGCGGAGGGAGATCGGCCGCCTTCTTCTAGGGTTTGGGTCATTGCCCGAAGCCGCCTCGCGCGAGACGGCCCGGGGTGAAGGTCGGGTAGGGTGGGAGGAGAGGGAGTGAGAGGGGTCGATGGTGGAGGGTGAAGGTACGGCGGTGCAGGGAGAGCGGGCGTCGGCCCTGGGAGGGTGGAGGGTGGAGGGGCGGCGGTGCGTGGAGGGAAAACATAGCTACTGAACACAAACCACCGTACCATTTCATATAAATGAAACCCAATGCTCGAAGCCTCGAACAACAGGTCTCAGAACGAAGTTTAAGAATGATAAACTAAGCATGGCTTGCAACCACCATTCTTTAGCAGCATCTGCCAACAACTTTCCACCTCAAAAGCTTCAAAAGCCAGCCAATTACCTAAAACAAAGATCTACACTAGACACTACTGGTACTTCAAACGTTGCTTTTTGCAAGATTGGAAAAACCAGCAGCTGTTCCGAAACCACATAGATCACAACATCTTCTCTGGGTTGATCCTTCAAATAAGCTAGCTGGGCTCCCCCCCCCATGCGCTAGTTTTGCAGGAGGAGCCCAAGAAGAAGTCCTGGTACACCTAAGCTCGATGGCTATCCCATGGTTTTTTTGAGGAGTGCAGTGTCAGGTCTAAAACTGATCCACCTCCCTCCAACACTTATCTTTAGATGAAACTTTCAAATTTCTCAGATAAGCTAGAACCAACCTCCATACATGTTTAATATCAATCAAGTTACACTATTAAAAACTATTATATTTCTAGAATTCTAGATTTCCCAAAGAACAACGGAGAAAATGAAATTAAATTGTAAGAAACGTTTATTGCAAAGCCACCTAGTGGCAACATCTTCAAACTTGTTAACTTGGATTTTAAAAATTCTATCCATCAGCTCCCACACACTCCTAGCTACTACACACTCAAAAAAATAAAATAGATGAAAGACAGATTCAAAATATCTACATAAATTATATTCCAGTGGCTTTGGAATCCCTCTCCTCCTAAGGTTGTCTCTAGGCATGACCATATTCTGAGAGAAAACCCATAAATAGACTTGCACTCTAGGGGAAATTTTGAGATCCCAAACAACAGGTAGGAAAATAGGTGTCACACCCCTAAAATTGAATAAAACATACATATATTTAAAAGAATAAACACCATTAGTTTTATAGGACCACAAAAGCTAATCATCATCCTCAGAAAAAAGTAATAGTGTTGGCAATGACCAAAAGCTCTATGTCACTGCCACATCATCTCATCAGAAAAGGTTCTCCTAAAATTATATCTAAGAGTTGTCCCATCTCATAGCTCAGCTATAGTTTTAGATTGTTGATTGGACACAAAAAAAAATATCCCAAAACCAAGTGGCTAAATTGGTATTGCCAAACCAAATGTCCTCCCAAAACTTAACACTTCTAACATATCCAATTTCCATTTATAACCAAATTTAACATCTTCTACTGCCCACATATCCCCTTTCCAAAAAATTAGAAAGTTGTGTGTCATGGCAGCAGAGTATATTATGATCCCTAGTATTATACTTGTTATCAATTATCTTTTTCCAAAGAGTACCTTCCCCTTGAATATACCTTTTAATCCAGGAGCCTAATATATTTAAATTTAAATCTTGTAAATGAGGTATACTCATGTCACCAAACTCATCCCTCATCCACACAGAGAGGGCCAATTTGCTAAATGGATTTTATGATTACCCTTTTCATTATTCCACAAATAATTAGGTAATTGGGTATTTTTCAGTTTCAAGACCCATTTAGGAAATTTGAAAAGGAGAGTAAGTAAATAGGAATACGAGCTAGTACAGACTTTACTAATTCTCCTTTTGTCGCAGAAGATATCTGTTTACCTCTCCACCTGTCATTCTACCAAGCAAAGCATCTACCCGAGGTTGCAAGTCCTCTCTTTTCAATTTATCAGGTTGTAAAGGCACACCTAAATATTTGATTGGAACGGTACCCAACACACATCCAAAGATATCTACAAAAGGAGTACATCCCTCAACATCTCAGTTGATTGGAATCAACTCACTTTTATGATAGTTAATTCTCATACCAGGAATTTGTTCAAAACAAATCAACGCTCATTTCAAATATTTTGCTACCCTAGTATCATTTTCCAAGAAAAGTAAGGTGTCATCAACATAGTACAAACACACCTTGAAGTGTAGTTTCATATCCCCATTCCAATGAATACGACTTTTTCTTTCAGAAGTCAAGGTAGCATGTGTTCATATATTTGAGGAAGAGTAGGGTACAAGAAAGGATTACAAGGAATCACTATGTTTATATATTGGAGGAAGTCTGGAAGAGTATGGCACAAGAAAGGATTTGCAATAAATCGGTATAGAATAGGAAATATATATCTTAGCATATTCAGTTACACACTATTTCTAACACTCCCGCTTGGTTTGAGCGAGTCGCCTTCACCTTTTCTCCAACCAGGCAACGGAAAAGCTCCCACCATCTCGGGCATCGTCGTTATGTATACCTTCCAGGCCTCCACTCCTCCGTCATGTCAACCCCATCATCCATTCCGATCCAACCAGCGCGATGAAGGCGCTACCACGTAGGATCAAGGCGTTTCTGTTGAGGTGCTTCGCCCCGCACGGCGCCGACCCAGCGGCGGTGGGAGACCACGACGAGACAACCACCACCACCACGGCCAAAACCCCGTCGAGGAGGACGGAGAAGAGGTCGATGCGGCGGGTGCAGAGCTCCACGGCGCGTCTCCGCACTCTCCCCCTGGACGACCTGTCCCGCACCCTGGCCTCGTCCGGCATGCACGCCTTCACGCTCGCCGAGCTCCGGCTCGCCACCCGCAACTTCTCCAGGAGCAACTTCGTCGGAGAAGGAGGGTTCGGGCCCGTCTACAAGGGCTTCCTCGACGACAGCATCGTTCCCGGGATCGAGCCGCAGCACGTGGCCGTCAAGTACCTGGAGGTCGAGGGGCCGGACGGGCACCGGCAGTGGCTGGCGGAGGTGCTCTACCTCGGCATGCAGCTCAGCCACCCGCACCTCGTCAAGCTCCTCGGGTACTGCTGCCAGGATCGTCATAGGATGCTCGTCTACGAGTTCATGGCCAGGGGCAGCCTAGAGGACCACCTCTTCAAGAGTAAGCATTCTTTCATTAATTCGATCGGGTGATCCCATCGATCGTGTTCTTGTTCATAATGTCAGATGTTTTCTGTTGCGTGCAGATTTGCTGGGGGCGACCTTGCCGTGGGCGACGAGGCTCAAGATCGCGGTGGGGGCGGCCAAGGGGCTGGCCTTCCTGCACGAGGCCAAGACGCCGGTGATCTATCGGGACTTCAAGGCCTCAAACATCCTGCTCGAAGAGGTCAGTAACTTGCTCCCTATACCAACTCTTTTTATTTTTTGAACAGGCTCCATATCCCAAACTCCGGTATGTCTCGAAAACAAGGGCAAGTCCCGGACCAAGTCTTCGTAATCCCGACCAACAAGCCATTGCAAATTTAAAACTGCCAAATGCAGCACAGAACCGGCAGCCTATTCAGGTAAAATTGTTGTCTATGCCTCGCGCTGAGTCAGACAAGGATGTCCATGTCATGGTAAGAGATAGGAAACGTACACTTGAGGATACAAAATTGGTTGACACCAGGCTATATTAGCACCGACAGCTACAATCTACAACTCTAGGACGCAGACACGCATGTCTAAATCAGTTGTATCATCAGCACGCCTTGCTTGGCCCTCTAGTATTTTACGGCCTCCGTCCGTGCAAATAAGCGCACGTTTAAATTTTATCTGAAGTCAAAAAATTCAAATTTGATGAACTTTATAGACATAAGTATCAATGTATGTGATATTAAATTATATATTATGAAACTACAATTCAAGATTGATCTAGTGATAATTATCTAGTGTCGTAAGTGTTGCTATATTCTTTTAGGGAGTGGGTCGAATTCAACAAAGTTTGACTTACGATAGAAGCTAAACGGTACACTTATTCACGGACGGAGAGGTAGTTAACAACTAAAAAACATCAAAAGAAGAAGAACAGTTTGGTATCGACACCTTAGTTAACAACACACATATGTCAGAAAGTAGAACAATTCAGTACCACACGGTGTCGGTCATGTCCGCGTGTCCATGCGGCCGCCCAAACGGCTACATCCGGACGGCTCGGCATGCCCGGTTTTGGTCTCGGCGTTGGAGATGCCCTTAGAGCATGTCTAACAGGCCCCGTATTTTTTCACCCCTTAAAACGCGAGTAGAGGGCCCTGTATATAAAACGCGAGTACTTTTAACCGGACAAAAACGCCTCCCGTCTAGCAGTCCCCGTATACGAAAACTGTAAAAGAGTATATTCTAAGAATATGCTTTTTTTTTCATCTCTTCGCGCTGCAGCCCCGCCGTCGGACCTGCCGCCCCACCGGACCTGCCACCCCGCACCACCGGACATGCCGCCCCGAGCTGCTGCCACGCGCCGCCCCGCCGCCTCGCCCCGCTTCTCAGGCCGCGGGCGGCCCCCGTCGCCTTGCGCCGCCTCAGGCCGCCATGGCCCCCGTCGCCTTGTGCCGCCTCAGCCTGCCATGGCCCCCGTCGCCTTGTGCCGCCTCAGCCTGGCATGGCCACCCTGGCCCTGCCCCATCGCGGCGCACCCGCCCTGCCCGCGCCGGCGCCAATTCCGCCCCGTCCCCACCAGCTCCGCCCCGAGTGGGAGAACGCAGAATTTTGCTTCAAAATTCATCTAGTTTGTTCATTATTTGATAGAAATCTTGATGGGTTGAAAGAAATTGGTAGAGATTTGATAGAATTTAGAGCTCGTTGGCTGGAATTGGTCGCCGGAGTGGAGTTTGTTTGGCGGCGGCGCGGCGAGGTCCGGTGGTGCAGAGTGCAGTTTTCACCCCCTATAAGCCCCTCCACCCTCTACAAGTAAGGGGCGAGGGAGAAAATTCCCAGGGCCCTGTATATTTTAGATACGGGGTGAACCGTTTAGGGGGCCTGCTAGACGGCCATTTTCGCCCGCACCCCGTATACCGCCGGAATTATACAAGTCCGGCGTGGTTTAGGGGGTCTGTTAGACCTGCTCTTAGGATTTCTTAACTAACTAGGTTGTAGGCTGGTGATTATGGAATCAGACTTGCTTGAGTTAATCCAGGCCTGCAATTGTCTGTAATTTAAGTTTGGAGAGCTCTTATTCAGCAACCATGGATTCATGGCGTAGTGCTCTGTGAAGGCTCGCATGATAAGAATGTCCTTTTTCCGCATTGTCTGAAGAATGCAAGATCAAGTAGCGGAGAATGTTTATATTTGGAAAGAGTTTTAAATTTGGGACTATGGTCCTCCCAAATTAATAACTATTTTGAAATATATTGTATGTGTCCTTTTCTATTCAACAAAGCGCCACCAGTATTTCTTAAAAACACAGTGTATTGCTGCAACCTAATCTGCAGTCGTCGATGTGATCTAACTGTATTGTACGTATTGTAGGACTACACAGCGAAGTTGTCGGACTTCGGGCTGGCCAAGGAAGGCCCCATGGTGGGAGAGTCGTGCATCTGGCCGAGCACCATAATGGGCACCAATGGCTACGCGGCGCCAGAGTACATCAGCACGGGCCACCTCTCGGCCAGGAGCGACGTGTACAGCTATGGGGTCGTCCTTCTTGAGATGCTCACTGGCCGACGCTCCCTAGACCCGCAGCGACGTGAGCGGGAGCAGAACCTCGTGGACTGGGCGCGCCCCTACCTGCGCCGCCCGGACAGGCTGCACCGGGTGATGGACCCGAGCCTAGAGGGGAGCTACTCGGAGAAGGCGGCGGAGATTGCCGCCATGGTCGCCCACAACTGTCTGCACAGCGTGCCCAGGTCCCGCCCCACAATGCTTGAAGTCGTCGAGGCACTCGAGCCACTCCTGGACATGCGCGCCGACGTCCCTGTGGGGGCGTTCGTCTACACGGTGCCGTTGGAGGTTCTCAACGAAAGGGCAGAGGGTTCCAGGGAGAAGGACGGCGGCCATGGGGCGACGGTCAAGAAGAAAACGTCCTTGTACGCAGACAACGCGCTACAGAGGGTTGACAGGCGCCGGTATGCGAGCTTGGTGGCACGGAAGGAGAGTCGTAGGTCGCCCAGGCAGACAAGGGACAGAGGAGCGTAGCAATGGCGCCGAGGCATTCGTGTGAGTGAGCGTGTGCTTATTTTTGTGTTAAGTTGATGAAATTGTAAATAGTGGCGACCAGGTAGTGTAAATGTGTACTGTGTTCTTTGATTATTTTCTTGTTGATTGTATTCTTGATCCCGAGAGTAAAAGATGGTGCTAGTGCTTTTTGAGGCAAAGAGTTATTGTTATGCATGGTGAGTATTTTTTTGACAAATCGGATCCTTTGACAAGCTTGGGCAGTAGAAAGGAGGGAGGATCAACTACCCATAAATTTCCTCGCGAGTTGCTTGCAATTATTTAGTACCGCAGCTACTGGTCCTAAATAATTTCCTTCATGCTGCATTGCTTCGATCACACCTATACTATAATACGATTGCATCCCATCTGATTTAGGAGCTACAGTCTATTGTTGGGGCTGCATTTCAGCAGCCGCTGGTCACTCTCTCTCTCTCTCTATATATATAGATGGAGATAGAAGAAGATAGGAATTTTTTTCTGGGCCGGCGCACCTCCTTTTCCTCCTCTCCCTCCTCTTTCTGGGCCATTAGTAAGTTGCCTTGTATCTTTTTCGTTGCAGGATATCTTATTTGTGTTATGCACCTTCTCATGCACGCATATTACTTCACCATGCTTGCAGGGGATCCCATCGGCTGGTTCTCACAACCTGTCGCACCAGGCGGATACAAGCCGTGTGACCCTAGCTGGTACTTGGTAGCACGAGCATGCCTTGGCTAGCCAATCCTAACCTTCAGTTCTCATGCTCTTCTCCTTCTCTTGTTTGCATACATTACGCCTAGCACTATCTTTAACCATATTGCCCCATAGGTACCAAAAGCTACTCCATTTTGTGCTTATTACCTCAACTTGTCCATTTGTTGCCTTGTGATAACTATATGTCAATTATGCTTGTTAACTAGTTTCTACGGTAAACCTTACTATTCCATGCTTTCGACGTTGTAGGATTTTATCGAAGACTCCCATGTCGATATGTACTTGCATGTGTTGATCATGGAGTCTAGAACCACATGATGAATTTGTACCTGTTTGTCGCTTGAAGATCGTAGTGTGGACTTGTAGTTTACGATCGTGTACTCGTTTGTTGGTTGGGGACTTGTGACCATTCTACTTGTTTGTTGGTTGAGGATTGGTGAACTTGTATCATCTTTGTTGGATATGTCAACTTCTACTTCTTTATGTGTGTTATTCCTGATATTTGTAATATCGATGTACTTCTATATGTCAACTGTTGGTATTAGAGTTCAACATTTTTCTATTTGTATATTATATGCATAATTGTGTGTGAAATGCATGAATATTAGAGAAAACATGGGAAAAAAAGTTATGCTTGCCTCTTTGCCATGTATCCCAGGAAAAGACACCCGACGAAGAGGTCTTTGCCGTGTATCTCAGCCCAAGACACACGACGAAGAGGGCGGTGATGTGGCCTTTTACATCTATGTCGTATGTGCCAGGCACAAGCACACGACGAAGAGAGGAGTGACGTGGACTTTCGGGTTCTTTGTCATGTGTCCCAGGCCGAGGCAAACAACGAAGAGAGGGGGATGATGTGGCCTTTTATAGTTCTTTATTGTGTACCCTGACACGAGACAACTGGCGAAGAGATAAGAGATGACATGGCTTTTTTTACTTATTTGCCGTGTGCCCCAGCAAAACACACTTGGCGAAGAAATAAGGGATGACTTGGTTTTTTTTGGTCTTTGCCGTGTGCCCCACTCCGAGGCACTCGGTGAAGAGAGGGGGATGGCGTGGCCGTTTTCCACTCTTTCGATCGGTTTCTTGGACAAGTGCCTTTCTTTGGCAAAGATCCTTTGCCATGTACCCGAAGGAAAGCACTCGTCGAAAATTCTTCGTCAAGAGGAACTTCACCGTGTCGGTTTTGCCGAGTGTTGTACACGACGAAGTCTTCGCCGGGTGTTTTTAGCCGTTTGCCATGTATTTTTTGGTACATGCATGGTGAAGATGTTGTTTTCTGTAGTGATCAGCTACGTCACATCCGCATACCAGATGCATTTGGGAAGAAAAACTTATCTGCAGATTCATCGGCGACCACAACAATTTGTTATGAGACACCACGCGTGGTTGGCCGTTTCACTCGCTCTTCTTCTCGTGTTTATAATGCCTACGTACCGTGTGTCGCCGGTGTACTGTTCTCATTTACATCTACAGCGCACAGAAACGGTCATACGCGTGGCTCATGCAAGTATAGTGTATGAAGTTTTGACTTGGGGAACATAGTATAACTTGACGCTACAAGAAAGAATAGTCGTAGTCGTGCGATGCATTGACCTCGCGGCAGCCAAAAGAGCGTGAGTGTGAACGAGCGTTTCCTTGTTAATAATTTGTTTCCACGAAACTATACGTACGTATCAGATAGATGTGCACATGTCTTTCTTTGAAACCGATCCAGGTAAGCCTTGAGGATGACGACTGGTAGTCTACAACAACTTTCGGCTTATGACTAAGAGCATCTCCAACAGACGCGCTATATAGGCCGCGCGGCATAAAAACGTCCGATATAGCGCGCGCGGGACAGAATCAGGCGCTCCAGCAGGCGCGTAAACGGCGCGGCGCTGTAAATTTTTAGGCGCGCGGCTTTTTGCACAATCCGGGCGGCATATCTGGCGCGTTGGCTACACGGCATCGCTCGTCCAAGCGCGAAAAAGCCAGCGGTGGAAATTTCCTCCCCGCGCCCGCGCCCTCATTTCCCACCTACCGCCGGCGCGAAATCCAGCCGCCGCCGGTCGACTCCGCCGCCGCCCCCGCTTCTGCGCGCCGCCGCGTCGTAGATCCGCGTCGCCCGCACCTCCTCCTGGCAGCGGCGGACGCTCCGCCGCTGTCGCTCGCGCGGCCGTCAGCGACGAGTTGTAGCCGGCGGTCCTTCTCCGCCGCCCCCTTCGCGCCGCCGTCGCGTTCTCCTCCACGCAGGCGTCGACATGTCGTCCTCGTCGTCCTCGAGCAGCTTGCTTGCAACTTGGCGCGCCCATGGTGCTCGCCCATTTGCTCGCAAGGTATGAACCTCCGCCGGCCGGCCTCTACTCGTCAAGTAGCTACAATAGTTCATAGTGAATTAATATGATACATATGTTTGTAGAGTTCCTCATATGATTCATCGGATGACGAGTTCGACCAAGAAGAAGAGGAGAACATATCGATACTATTAGCATACCGCGCCGTTAAGAGGCCAAAATTTGGTGGATCGGTGTTCGGTAGACAGAAGTTGTGGAGAGAAAGGATTGAAGGGCATGAGAAATTGATGCGGTCGTATTTCAATGAGAATCCGATATTCCCCGAAAGCTATTTTCGGCGGCGTTTCCGGATGAGTCTCAACTTGTTCAAGCACATTGCAGCGGAGGTCACCAAATATGATCGCTTCTTTGAGCAAAGGAGGAATGCCGCCGGAGAACTTGGCCATAGCACATATCAAAAGGTGACCGCCGCCTTGCGTATGTTGGCATATGGTATACCGGCAGATCTTATTGATGATCATTTGTCCATGGGAGAGAGCACTTCTATCTTGTGTGTGAAGCGCTTTGTCGTTGCAATTGTCAATGTCTTTGGCTCCACATACTTGAGAGCCCCCAATGCTCAAGACACGGCAAGGCTTTTGGAGATCAACGCCAACCGGGGATTTCCCGGTATGCTTGGTTCCATTGATTGTATGCATTGGAGTTGGAAGAATTGTCCAATGGCATGGACAATTCAAAGGCTACAAGAAGGATGCCACCATAGTACTTGAAGCGGTGGCCGACCAAGAGACTTGGATATGGCATGCTTTCTTTGGAATGCCCGGATCTTGCAATGACATCAATGTTCTTCAACGGTCACCACTAATGACAAGACTTGCAATGCGGGAAGGTCCATTGGTGGAGTTTGAAGCAAATGGCCACAAGTACAACTATGGCTACTTCCTCGCCGACGGCATATATCCAAGGTGGCAAACATTTGTGAAGCCAATTATTCAACCAAAAGGTAAGAAGCAAACCCAATTCCACAATGCACAAGCGGCGGCTAGGAAAGATGTAGAGAGAGCATTTGGGATTTTGCAAGCCCAATTTGCCATTGTTAGAGGACCGGCTAGATTTTGGGATCAAGAATGCCTTTGGTATATCATGACCGCGTGTGTAATCATGCACAACATGATTATAGAGGATGATCGCGGAAAAGATGTGGATCATACCCACTACGACTTGATGGGGGTTCCCGTGCAAGTGAGGAGGTCCGCACATAGGATTGCCCAATTCATTGCCTCATACCATGCCATTCGGTGCAACGACACACATGATGATCTTCAAAAAGATCTCATGGAAGAATGGTGGAATTGGAATGGACAACAATAGTTTCATATTTGTTGTATTTGTTTCAAAACTATGTGTTGTATTGTCTCAAAACCATGTTGTATTGTTGTATGTGTTGTATTTGGTGTGAAGTATTGTTGTGAACAATATATTATATTTTGGATGGTACAATATATTTGTGATTTTTTATATATTGTTTCATCTTGTTGGATGCATATTTGTGTGTGTTTGCTGTTTGCGCCGCGTCCGCGCGCTGCAAAATGGCGCGTCCGGCGGAGGTGCTATTTTACCGCGCCAACGCGCGCTGCAAAATGGCGCGTCCGGCGGAAGAAAAAACGGCACAGCGCGCGATATCTGTTTACCGCGCGCGGATTCTTGGTTTTAGCGCGCCGCGATATAGCGCGTCTGTTGGAGATGCTCTAACATCCGGAAAGATTTTCCGGCCGGTTTTGGTCAACCCGCGGAAACAGAGCTTCCAGTAGGTTTTGCCATTTCGATCTGGTGGAGAAAGACAAAAAGTCACATGCATGATCCAGAAGATGCATGCAAATCTTTGGAAGCGTTTCTGACACAGGGAAAGATTTGTTTTACAAGGCAATGCGATGCAGCTTTCTAGACCGAGCTAAGTAATCACAGATGATGATGGAGAGAATATCTGAAATTTGACCGGGCACCAGCTCTTGTCTTTTCCTAGGACTAGGAGTCAATAAGAAGTCGCATACAAAATTAAGCACGATGCTTGATCGAGAAGTGGAAGCAGTCAAAAGGAAACGTGGGTGATAGTTTCACCGGCCGTAGCAAATCCGTTTGTTTCAGGACAGCAATAGAATAGCTTCTTTCTCTAATTCTTGTTTTTTCTTTCAAAAAAAAAGAGTTATCTTCATACGAAGCTCCCTTGAATCTCGCTGAACTGGGAGCCAGAAGCTTCCAAAGTTAAATTACAAATAAACAAACGGAACTAGAAGAGGCTCAATACCTCTGACCAGTCGATTACTGAATCAAGCTTTGCATCAATAATAGATGAGTAAATTCCACTTTTTACCCTGTAGTTATGCATTTGTGACACATATTACCCCATTTAGTGAAACTTTTACCAAAATATCCTATTTAGGAGATTTTAAACACGGTTTAGACCTAATTTATCATTTTACTTGTTATTGTTAGATAGAATAGGTATGATACGTCGATGTGGACCGATAAAATATGTAAATATAGAAGGACCTCATGGACGATTTATGCCAAAACTTGTTTAATCCATATGTTCCCTTCATCACTAACGTTTTGATATTTTTGGACCCCAATCGTCACCTAACACCTTGCCCAATGGACACAAACAAAAAAAAAAGGGTAGAAAGCCTTTAAAATGGGTAATCTACACAAATTTTCACTCGACGGGGTAATTAGTGTCACAAATGCAAAACTACAGGGTAAAAAGTGGAATTCACTCATAATAGATTGACTATTTTGAGAAGAGATTTGTAACCAACTGATATATATCTTCCGATATCCTCTTTGTACCTGAATGAATCGCAATGTTAAGATCAGATTGTTTTAGTGTGACCTTAGAAATAGTTGTTTGTTCGTCGTGTGAGAAACACCGAAATTTCCACACTTTACCCACACTAGTTGCACTCTTGTGATAATTTTTGCCCTATTTATCTTTTGATCTAACTTCCATTGATGAAAAATAGTAACATAGGCAAAAGTTGTCGAAATGCCACAACAAAGAGTAGCATGTGCCAACATTATCTGAATGGAGTTACAATGCAACAACTGGAGAGTAAAATGTAAAATTTACTCTGTCAAGTGCAAGCTCTTCACATGACTTATAATTCAAAACCGGGTGTGGACGGTGGACCGCCTCGAGAAGAGGGGATGCCCCAATAGTAGAATTTGCCCTCTTTGTAGGGGTCACCACGAGTCGGCATCTCACCTTCTCTTCTAGTGCCGCTACTCTATCTGTATTTGGAAGATTGTTAACGATTGGCTACAAATTCACGACTTCGACCCCTCTTCTTGGGATGAGTTTGACAACGTTGAGACTCAGTGGACCTCCGTCGCCTTGGCTCATGATGGCCGAAGGAGAGCAATGGGCACCATTCTTATATTGGTGGCATGGGAAATTTGGAGTGAACGAAATTCAAGAACCTTCAAGCATGTGAGCACCATGCCAACAATCGTCTTCGATAGAATCAAGTCGGAAGCTAAGACATGGGTTATTGCTGGTGCCAAGCACTTGGGTCTTCATTGCAGGTGTGTAAACCTATATTCCTCGGTGTGGTTGTAAAACTAAATTCGGACCGCTAAACTCTTCTTCTCTATTAATGAACTAAGGCAAATCTTTTGCCTTTCTTTCAAAAAAAAATTACTCTGTCAATTAATAATCACTTATACGACAATTGTCAAGTCGTTGTAGTTGACTTAATTGAAATCAAAGCTATCAACCGGTGAAATGGGAATAAGAGGGAAAAAAGAGATAGAAAACTTGACGGTTCAAAACTATGTCATTCAAAATAATTACTCTCTCCGTTCACTAATTAATGTAAGATCTTTTTAGCTTTCTTTTCGTTAAATATCTTCATGTGTAAAAAATCGTGTCAATTAATTTCAAAGGGAAATGGAGGGAGTAGTTAGTTAGTTACGTCGTTATGCTTCTCTGCCTGCTAGACCAGGTGTCGCGCCAGGCATTGTCTTCGTCGATGGACCAACCTCATCTCACCATTGACATACACAGACACACGCACAGAGACACGGGCACCCGCTTTTGATCAACTACAGTATGTACGTGCGGTCGATCAAGGCAAGCTTAGAGCATCTCCAGTCGCGTCCCCCAAATGAGGTTTGGGGGACCGCGGACAAGAAATGGAGCAAAAATCGGTCCAGTCGCGTCCCCCAAAGCTAATTAGCGCCCCATTTAGCGTCGGTGGACCATACTAGATCAAAAACATGCATGCAGCCCCTTCCCCATGTCATTCTCCTCACATTTCTCTCACCTACTTTTCCCATAGGGTTATTTGAGACATTTGGCCTGAGCTTTTGGGGATTTTTTTTCTCTTTGTCCCGTCCCAAACGTGCCCCAAATCATTTATGCCGGACGCTTTTTGAGGGACGCGACTGGAGATGCTCTTACCATATATCGATCGGTGGTGCGTCGCGCTGTGGCTTCCTACGTAAACGTGATCAACGTCTTCCCCACGTTCTACCCGTGCTCTACCGGCTGGCCGGTACCTGCAACTGCAACGGCGATTCCTGCTGGAACATGCACACACGGCCGGTCGGCAAATCACGCGACGTCACGACGACGTACACGCCCACGCGGCCACGCACGGCTTCCCTTCCACCCGCGCAATGAGTGTATTGTTATTGTTTTGAGTCAAATATTTTAAAATTTGATCAACTTTATAGAAAATAGTATCAACATGTATGATATTAAATTAATATACTAAATTTCAAAACTGACACCAATATAGTGTCAAAAATGCTATTACATTTTTCCATAGAGTGGGTGCATGACGAGAAGTTCCACCGTCTTATAATTCGGCTGCTCATCTTCCCAAGAAGGATGGGACGAAATCTATCGGCGATTATTGTCACGCTAGCTTAATTCATGGGACGGCAAAAGAAATGTCTTTGAGGTTTATCCCGTACATGAATGTTTTTATCTGTACCAGAAACATTCATGACAATGTCCGTCCACAACTTTGCTAGGAAGCTGCATCGGAGTCGATCTCCGGCCTTGCATTTCGAGCTAGACATTAAAAAGGCTTTTGACTCGATTGGATGGTATTACATTTTCGACCTTCTGTGCCACTTGGGTTTCCTCAATAGATTTTTAGGATGACTATCGATTGTCCTTTCCTCTGTGACATTGTGAATTCTCCTCAATGGTGTCCCCAAAGATCCCATAGGTCATGCATGGACAACCCCTCTATACGCTCCTTTTTGTCATTGTTATTGACCTGCTGCAACAGCTTCTTCAGATCGCCACCAACCAAGAACTTCTTTTTGGATCAAGGGAAGGGGTCTCATAATCGCACATCCATTTATGCAGACAATGATGTAATATTTCTGAAGCCTATCCTCGTAAACACTCTCACCTCAATTACCGCTGATTTTGGTGAGGCTTCGCGCATGGTCACCAACTTCAACAAGTTCCTAGTCGTCCCCATTCGATGCCCCAATATTGACATTGATCTATTGCTTACAAATCTCCATGTTGTGACCGATGCGCTGTCTTGGTCTCCCGCTCTCTACCCATTGCTTGCGAAACTAGAATTTCAATTTTGAGGATAAGATTGTGGCCAAGCTTCCCATTAGTGTTGGAAAGCACCTCACCGTCGTTGGCCTTCTCCACCTCCCATTCCATATATCATATTACGCCTCTCGTCATCCCTCCAAGGAAGCATGCAGGGTATTGAGAAAATCTAGTGAGCCTTCCTCTGGGCGACATCCACTTCTATTACTAGGGGAAAATGCAAAGTGAACTGGAAGAAAATATGTCGTCCCAAGCTCTCGGTGGTCTTGGAGTCATATTTTTGGACATGTTCACGAGGATGTCGAGGTCGCGCTAGCCTTGGTTCAAGTGGAAGACACCACATATGATATGGGTGGGATTGGAAAACCCATGCACTGAATCTGACATGGCTCTATTTTATGGGGAAACTACGATCTCCATTAGAAACTGGGACATCATTAACTTTTGGCATTGTTCGTTGCTCTTTTGTTGTTCGGCCCATGGACATGGCTCCGGGCATATTCCTCATTTGCAAGCGAAAAAATGGTCGGTTGTAGATGCTATGTGTGAGGATGCTTGGAATAGGCAACTCGACTTCACCTCTAGACTTGCGGCTGACAATACCTACCAATTTCTTTATCTACATATGGTCGAAGCTCGAGGAAGTAGACTTGAACACAGAGGTCGAGGACTCCATCTCTTGGAGTGCTTCATCATCCGAAGCATATTCTTCTTCGTTGTCCAACCAGCGTTAGCTTCTCGGTGTCATGGAAACCTCGATGAACACCCTCATTTAACACACCTAGGATCCTCTAGGTGCAAGTTGTTTGCACGGATGATCATTCAAAATCGAGTATTAATATCATATCTTTTGCAGCTCCAGGATGGTCTAATTGTGGGGACTTCCCTTTTTGCTACCAGGTTCAGGAAACTGGATGCACCTGTTATTCCACTTCCGCTACTCTATCGCATATGGGATGCGATCATTGTGTAGACTGGGACCACATAGTTGCCAAACCTATGAGAGAATATTCATAGGCAAGGATTATTGGAGTGTTGTGGTTATTCTTCCTGTAGGTCCTCGCAAGGCCATCGCTTCAATGGTCACTCTTGTTGCATGGAAGCTTTGGAATGAGCTTAACTACAAAAATTTAAGGCACATCTCCCACATTCCTAGTTTGATCATCAATGACATAAAATAGGAGGCTAAACTTGGGTGATTGTTGGAACCAAGTTCATGAGGACTTTCATACATGGAGAATAATCATTTCTCTTTTGTTGTTTTGGGCATTGTACTTTGTGCACCCATGTTTGGTCTTGGTGGGGCGGTGTTAGATTTGGCCATGTAATTTCTAAACTCTCTTTCTCGCTTAGTGATTGAAAAAGACAATTCTTTTGGCTCCTTCGAAAAATATGAAAATCTAAGAAGAATGCAATTTGACAAAGGCGGGCAACAGTTCTTGCAACTCTTGTTTCTTGGGAGTCAACACGTCATAGCCACCTGTCCATAGGGCGGTCCAAGAGGATAACCGCTCCAGCCCTAAGGAGTATTAGCTTTTTTATTCCAATAGATTAGTGAGTATGTGAAAACAACTCAAATTTTGCATTGCCATGTCTACACCTCAGACCCCGGACATATATTATATAGGAATAAAATCTGATCGATAATTATGATTTGTGAATTTAGTTAGGATCTCATTCTTCCTGCATGGATTCTTTATACGTTATAAGTAGATTCCCATTTATGCACAAAATTTTATTTGAGAAATTGGCATGAGCTCTTGTATACACAACATGAAACTAAGTGAATTCAAGAAGAGCATACAAATAATGAAATGATATATGTGCCAAGTAAGATCTATGTCAATTTTGTGTTCGCCATCAAATACGGTAAGAAATGTTAATTGTGTAGATAGTTTAGCGGATGCACATGCTCTGAACTTATTACTCAACGGATTTGCAAGACACATTTTCTTATTTGCAACGGCTCAAATTATACACTAGAGGTTTTCATAATTATACTTTCCCAAGTATACGCTAGAAAAACTACCAAGATATTTGTTCTATTGTAGGCTTTAGTGATCTGTATCATAATATTTGAGGATATCAATAATATATACACAAATGAATATACTTTTACACAGATACATATGTATACACTAAATTATTTATGCAACCAGAAATAAACAGGTCAAGGAAAACTTTTATTACAACCTAAAATTTAAACTTAAATAAACCAAACTTTGCAGTGATATGCATAAAAATGTGTAACAAATAGCACTCTACTATTGTTATTTTTATGGGTTAAATGGTCACCAAATAATGGAATACCATCCTTATTATGACTATATTTTAGGAAAATAAGTATGAAATTTTAATACAAAATACGAAAATAGCCAGTTAAGATGGAGCATAAGGATCTATGGGTTTGATTAGGGAGCACAAATCCGCTCCACAATAGCATAACACTTTAACAACAAAAGGAACACCATCACAATGAGAGTAACATCACTGCTCCTTCATAATACTGTCACAAATCTGCTCACAAAGTGACCAAAAAATAAATGCGCCACCGCACGCCATCAACCAGGCCGCTCGCACTCTCCAATAGATATACCAACAATAGAGATAGAATGAAATGTAGCATCCCAATCACCTCCTCGGTAACAAGGTCGCTTCTCTCTGAGCTGCTTTCTCAAAATTATACAAAGATAGTGCCACAAAATCTCAAAAATACTATTGTGGTAAGACAATTTGTGTATGCAATAGATCTGCTATTTTTCGCACTAAAAAATTCATAAAAAGTCTTTGTGCCATACAACAGACAAACAAACCTTGCAGCATGAACACAACATTTTAACATACACCTAAAGGCATCACAACATGTCACCTGAGCTTCTGCAACTTAATGAACATGAGTTGTTGTATCAAAAAATCACAAATCACCCATCTTTGATTTGGAGCACTGACATTGCACGCTGAACACCTTCATCACTTAATGCTTCCTAGACTTTGGAGATAAACTAGTGCCAATCGATGAGCATGAGTTAGCGACAGTTGCTACTGAAATATCCTCATGTGTTCTGACATCTTAGAGCTCCTTTGATTCATATGATAGAAAAATCATAGGAATATGAAAGTCATATGATTGAGATGTCATGCTTACTTGAATCCTATGTGAAGACGAATTGTGTTTGATTATAGCAAATGAATTTTTCATGAGGTATGATCTAATGTATTTTTCCTAGAAGACTTGTACTACAAGATTTCTATAGTATTAGTTCCTATACGATAAGTTCCTATAAATCAAATAATTTGGGTAGGAAATCTTCCATAGGATTTAAGTCCTACATAATTCCTATACAAATCCTTTGAATCAAAGGAGGCCTTAGGCTCTTGCATAATAATTACGTAGCTAGTGTCGAGTCCACTTGGTCGAGAGTTTGTCGACCAGCAAAACAACATCTTTGATAATTCTTAGTCGACTATGAATTAACTTAGATCTTAGTCAGATTTTAAGCCTTTGATTTGCACTATGATTCGTGTTAGAGGTGAGTTGCAAGCAGGTTGCAACCAAATCCTTTTCAGTTCAAATGGGCTGCTGGAAAAAGTAGTCCACTCAATACAAAATGGTGTGATGATATCACTTCACTTATAATTAATACAAGAGCCCGATTGATCGGTCATCAGTTCAGGAGAGACAAGTCGACCGAAAATAACCGTTATTATTCACGAACTATTAGGTCTTGTTTAGTACTAGAGTTTTTTTGGGGGATTTCTGGGATTATCCCCACCAAAACCAAAATTCTAAGTTATTAATAAAATTTTGTTTGGTTCTCGTGTATTGATTAGTTTAATCCTTTTTTAATGTATTATTCTCAATTCTCAATACACTACCTCGGCCAAGTAGATTGGAGATTAGGGTTTTATAGAAATTTGAAGGGATTTTAAGAAGATAGGGGTTTCACCTTAACCTCTTAAAAATTATTCTTTCTAATCCCCAAAAAGTTGTACCAAACATGCCTTAGAGCATCTCCACCGGTCCTCCCATAGCCCTCCCAATAGCATTTTGGGAATCATAGAGAGAAAAATTGTCGACACCGGCGGTCTCGAAAAAGCGCCGGCCATTTTTAGATCCCAATAAAAGCGCTGACACGCCCGCAGCAATCCCTCCGCGAAGGGAGCCAATTGGGAGCGCCGGCGTCCAATTTTTGCTGAAAAGTTGTTTGTGCCCCACTTGCATGTGACACAGCCCTCTAAAGATTATCTTCTCTCCTACTTTTTGTGTCCTCTTGCATGCACATGCATGGTGCCGTGTCTTTATTAGGTTAATTGGTGTAAGACGTGGTCCCCAAATGCTAAGTGCATGCAGCTGGCGTTTCCCATAGCCTGCTGCCGGCGTGCATGCCGGCCCTTTTTTAGAGGACCGGTGGAGATGCTCTTACATATGGATCGGTGGTTCATCGCTGTGGCGCTGATGGACGGTCTCCACGTTCTACACCAGCCGGAACGGGGATTTGTCTGGCCGGCGGGCGAGTGCTGAACTTCCTGATCTGCAGATTTGGCACTGCTAGGACGATTCCTGCTGGGACACGCACACACACGGCCGGCAGACCGCTCGACGCCATCACGCGATGTCACGACGACGTCTGCGCGCACAGTTGGCTTCCATGCTCGCGACGCTGGCGGCGGTTCGGGTTGCCGTGTGTGTGGCGTGATCGTTGCCGGTGTACGTTGCTTCCGTTTACACACACAGAGACGTTAGTGTCAAGTTTTGACCAGGGAGTTTAGTGTATAATTTGACGCTGTGAGAAAGAACAGTCGTACGTCGTCTTGACTTCGGCAGCCGGCTAGCCAAAAATTAAAGGAGCACGCGCGTGAATGAATGCATGAGTCGCTTCTCGTCTCGGTAATTACCTGGATAATATAATGTCCGACGACTTTGGTTTCGACGAAACTATATATTGTGTACCCGCGCGCGCACGTAGTAGATTGGTGCAGTATTAATCCACTTTTGGTCAAGCCCGCGCAAATGTTTCAGCGGCCTCGGCGGCCGCACTTTGAACTTGTCAGATTCGGCGAAGAAAAGTTGCATCACCAGGAAAGGCAGTCTTAAGTTACTAACACAACGGAAAGCAACGCAAGAAAAGGCAACACCACTTTCTAGATATATTCTCTTAACAGGTCCGTCCGAATAAAGTTACCGAAGCTTCCATTTAGCACATGCTAAGTAACACATTCTCGATACAAGACATATACTTGCTCCATCTCAAAATTAAGACGTCTAAAAATTACTCAAAAGTCAATGTTTTCTAAGTTTAACCAAGTTTATACATAAAAGTATGAACAACTACAATACTGAATCAATGCCGATAGATTCACCATAAAGTATATTTTATTAATGTGTCCATTCAATATTGCAGATGTATTTTTTTTCTAAATATTTGGTCAAAATTAGTAAGATTTAACTTTATCTAATGAGTAGGCTCCTTATGTTTTGGGACGGAGGGAGTAGTTTTTGGCATGGAAATTACAGAGCACAAATGAAAGAAATATTGTACTCCGTCCGTCCCATGGAACATGTTGGAGCTTTGTCAAAAATTGGATGCATCCAGATACTATTTTGTGTCTAAATACATTCAAATTTATACAAACTTGAGACATTTTTCATGAGACAGATGGAGTATCAGGTTTGGGTAATACAATAGAAGACTTCAATATTTGAATGTCCTTCTTGTACGTGGGTTATCCCATGTATTTGGGAGGCTTCTATATCCAAGATCGGCGAAGCGACATTAATCAATGGCTTCATGAATACCCTCCACCTTCTATTCCTGCCGATCATGCCCGCCAAATTGTTCCAAGGCACATATATAGGACCTCGTATGAGTCACCAGCGCACAACCACGGGTTATCATACTCCCTAGTCCTTTCTAAGGTGTCTCAACAACTCCCAGTTTCGCTTCCTTGTTGATCTAGCAGAATCACCATAGAATCTCATGAAACACCATTAAGTTGGACTAATCAAGTTGTTCTTTATCATCACATCAATTTGGTTCCGACTAAAGGACTTCAAGGACACATCAGAATCGTTGTTCCAAAATAGAAACAAACCACCGTTTTCTCCAACGCTTTTAACACGAAAAGCGCAGACAAAGCCTAACCTCCATTTTAACTCTTGAGATCGGATATCAGACATTTTGGTTTGTATGAGAAAAATCAAAGATGAACGATGCAGCTTCAGCAAGCTGCTTATTTTCTGAACTATCTCGGGATGCCCACGGCCCGGCAATTCAGACCTAGGAGATTCATTGCTTCTCGTAGTCAAAGCAACAACTCCTACAGCCTCTAAGAAAATCAATATCCACTCATACTCCGATCCCTTATAATCACATGATTCATGATTGTTGAAACTGGACACGTCTTGGATTCTAAGTACTCGCTCTTGTGGGCAACGACGAGAATGACCAGCTATCACCACCAAAGAAAATCGCCCTGATGCGCCATCGTGGAGGGAAATATACTTCTCATCATCATTGCTAGCGTGGAGGAAAACACAAATTGCTACACGAACACTGTCGGGTTGATCTGAAACCCTATGCAAGGGACCTTAGGGGATGAACTTCACTGCAACTGCTGCAACAAGACGAAGTGTCAGGATGGCGCAGAACGATCACGTAATACTCAACTGGATAGAGAGAGGTAGAAGCCAACGTCCGAACCACACCACCCATTGCCACGACGCCACAACCTAGATAGCTTTAGTGATCGCCTAAGCCATCGCACTGGTTCGCCTAAGCCAACCTACATACAAGTATAGTAGCAAGCAAGAGGGGGAACTTGGCGGAGGCTGAGCTATACATAGCCTCTTATTTTCAAACACTCAAAATTCGTATTTTAGAGTTTCAGAAAAAATCTAAAACAAAATTGTATGGTTAGCCAACGATGTATACTACAAACTGCAAAATCTCAATATGAATTACTTCTTATTCTAAGCTACGCAGAACTATGTAACCTTTTCAGATTTTATCATTTTTATGTAGCCTGGAATATAAATTTTTTTGTATTGAGATTTTATAGGTTTGTAGTACACATTATTGCCTATCTTCAGAATTTTGTTTCAATTTTTCTAATAACTTCAAAATATGAATTTTAAGTGTTTTAAAATATAAAAAAACTACATGTTGTTCAGGCTTCATTTGTTCACTATCCAAGCAAGAGCGATTATACAGGACTAATAAACAACCTTGACATGCAACTTACCATCGACACACACGCACACGCTTCTGACACGTACGGACTTACAGTCGGTAGTGCGATCGAGCTTAGCTAATATATATTTCGATCGGTGGAGCATGATCAACGATTTCCACACGTTCTACCCGTGCTCTGCCCGGCCGTACGGAGTACGCGCTGGTAGTATTTGTGACTTCTGCTGGGAGACGCACCATCACACGACGATCGCGCGACGCCATCACACGACGTCACGACGATGTAATGTACGTTCCTTCCGTTTACACCAGAGACGGCGCCACGCCAGTGTTCAGTTTTTGCCAGAAAGTACATAATTTGACGCTGTGAGAAAGAACAGTCGCACCCGCGCGTCGGAACGAATGGGTCCCTTCTCATCTCGTTAATTAAGTGTACTGGCAGACGTACCTACTATAGATTAGTGCAGTGTTAATCCAGTTTTGGTCAACCGTCTAGCAAAACGTTTCCGCAGTCTCGGCAAAGAAGAGAGCTATATATGCTAGCCTTCGAGTCTGCCACTTAATTCAAAACATATGAGCTTGGCAGATTTGGCGAAGAAAAGTTGCATGAGCAAAAGGTAATCGTAAGTTGGTAACCCAATGTTCCGTTATCCTGTCTCACACAGGCTGTGTGGCTTTATATATAAAACCAATCTTGAGGCTTTTAGCTTAAAAAAAAGTCGATAACACAATGAAAAGCAAAACGCTGATACTTATTATTTTCCTAAGTTTAGTGAACACTATGATCGGTTTAAATTAAATTATTTGTATAAACCAAAGTCACTTTCATCTCTTTCCAAAAAAGAAATATGTGTTGTCAACTTCCCCGTGGTTGTTGAGAATAGCATTGAGAGCAGAAACTTACAATTCAGTGACACCATCATCCGTGTCATGGTAAAACTAACTATAGCCGACTTTCCGCTGTCTTGCCAGCAGAATGAATGAACATACGCGGACGAACTGGTTTCTTGTCAAAAAAGGAACTTCTTAGGATATACAGTTGGCCTGTCGCCATCTAATCGTCACCATGAGATCAAGATCATGCAAAGCTAGCATAACAAAATATTTAGCCGGCCAAATGCTTTCTTTCCAAAAGCGAGAGACACCTAGAAGAGTTGCCAGACGCTGACGACGACGTACGCCGACGATTTACCGCCGCGCTGCTCGATCCGCTCAGGTCAGGGTCAAACCAAATCACATCGCCCGTTTCACATTCTATCCGAACGAGGAAAGTTTACCGGCTCCCTTACCTATATCAGTGTACGTTTTCACATAGGGAGTAACTAGTAAAAATGCCCGTGCGTTGCACAGGGATAAGTAAACACGACAACAAATCATCTATGATTGCACTTCTCAAATGTGCCACCATCGATGGAGATGATCACATTTTTTCCTATTCATGATGAACATGATTAATCCTAAAAAGGTGAGCCCTAGAGTTTCTCGCTTCACCTACTTGTAATAATTCAAACTTGTAATGATGGTTGACACCACCCCTATGTAATTTAAACTTTATTTATTTTCCATCTTCACATTTTATTTCCACGGGTTTGTTACCATGGTGGGCAACAGCTGTGTGTGGTCTACATTTTGTATCGTGAAACAAAGGACTAAAAAATTATGGATCAAAATTAAATAATTAGCTTTTTGTTGTAAAATAGTCAACACTAAAATTTGATCTCAAATTTGATTAGCCCACGTAAACCGCCTAGTATCAATATTTTTTATTTAATCTACTCCTCTCTCCGTACCATGTATCTACTATGTCTAAATTTAAATAAAAATAATGTATAAGTGTGGGACGGAGGGAGTATAATATTTTATTCTTTTTTCTTGAGAAACTATATAGTATTTTATAGCAAATAAACCCAGTGCGTTGTTGTAGGTTGATTCTTAGTTATTGTTTTAGGTCATCTCATGTGATTAACCTGATCATGTGGCAAACAGCTGTTGCACCGTGCTAAATCTGATGTAATTTTGAAAGTAAGCCTAAAACTATTCAATTAAACCCATCTCCTTAATTTTCAAAAAATTAAAACCATCTCCTTATTAGGCCACAAACATATTTGGTAGCGATTAATTTTTCAGTATGCTAGAGTTAAATATAAAAACATTTTAGCATTGCAACTGATCTAAATCTATTAATAAGGTTTCACCAAAAAATTTGTTTTTATCGATAAAAATGTTAGTTTTTTTCTTTTCTTTTCTTTCATACCACTTGAAATATTGTAACTTAGGGACCACTGGAAAAAAGCATGATTTGTTCTTGCATGCTTTGCCGATGTCGAAATCAAAAGTGTTTCACTTCAATAGTTCGAACGTGATTGAAACATGATTTGTTGTGAAACTGATGATATCACAGTTTAGAGGAAATTTTTACTGATGATATCACTATTTAGACATCGGGCCAGTGCGAACGTGAGTAGTTCATCGCAACTCGCAAGCCCACTTCACAGTCTCTATGCACTCATGGTGATCTGAAGCTAGACGGTCATAGAAAACTTCAATTTGTGTTGTGCACAAAACCACCGACATACAATGTACATATTACTAACCAAAAGATTTAATACACACGCTCGGCACGCAAAAGAAATTGAGGTTAGTTTTTGTGAACTCTCCCCTGCGTGGCTGATCATCAGGTCGCAAGAAACATGGAGAGCAGATCAATCTGGTCGAGCTATGGTTGAGCAATCCTGCACGTAAGTTGTATAGGGGTAGCAAAGATGACAACAATCTTAATTTCAGGCCTCTGTTCAAGCCAGCCTCGTATTCTCCAAGTTCAGCTAACACGCCCTTGCGAACAACAAGCTGACCAACCCAATCCCAGAATCAATCGGGCATGCAAAAGACTCCCTCGTTGAGGTGTTCCTCCTCAACAAGCAGCTCTCCGGCTGACTCCCCCACGTACGAGATCGTTATGCTCATCAATACATCCGTCATCGACGCCGGCTTGAACCAGCTTACCGGCCCAATCCCAGAACCCCTCTCGTGTCTCAGCATTGTCGACCAGTTCAATTCGCCGGGAATCGGCGAATCTCCTCTATTGGCAGGTTCCCGACGCGCTCTGCAACCTCTAGGAGCCAGACCAGTTGCGGAGGCGGGGGCTCCGGCATCACGAGTCGAAGAATGGACGAGTCTGCCGCAATACCCCGGACTTGGGCCGCCCCTGTCGGGCATGCCGAATAGCGGTGGCCAGCGCCATCGTCAAGATGCGCCGTCCCGTACGTGACGTCATGACTTCTTCTTGCGCCATCTGCCCCCGTTCCTTGCTCGTGCAAAAAAGGTTCTGGTGTCCAGGTGCAGGCAACGAACGGTTTATATTTAGCTGAGATCGGAGGGAGTCCGTGCGGGCAACGTGTGGTTTATTTAGCTGAGATTGGAAGGAGTCCGTGCCTGAGTCTCATACGGAACTTTTTTTAAGTTGGCTTGAAGAGCGACGTACGAAACGAAAAGTTTGACGTATACTTTTTTGGTGATCGGACGAAACAAACCAAACGGACCGAACCGCGGAAACACTTCTCTCTTTATTATTAGGTATAGATATAGATTTCTGTCAAACCAACAGCTCTCTCATTGACAATCACCGAGTGTTGGGCCTGTCGGGTGGGCGCGCGGTAAGACTCAGGTCAAGGCGTTGTTGAGCCTGGCCATGTCAGCGGACTCGAGCGAACAATGGTCTCAGCCTCTTCCATGATTTGATCAAATTTAAGAACATTCGATTTTTAGAAAAGAAAAACGTATACTTATTTGCGGACATAGGAAGTAATTAATTGTAGCTTCAGTGCTCGATCCACTCGGGAGTTTGTCGATCAGCGGGACGACCCTGATCAAGCAGGACCGCGATCGACCGATCAAGCTAACATATATTGATCGGTGGCGCGTCGCTGTGGCGCCTGATGTGATGAACGGTTTCCACGTTCTACCCGTGCACCCACTACGGGGATTTATCTGGCCGGCCGGTTACACTGAACTTCCTGATCCTTCCAGATTTGGCATCGGCAGCGGAAACTTCTGCAGGGAGAGGAGACGCACACACGGCAGATCGCGCGACGCCATCGCACGATCGACGACGTATACGCGCATGGATTTCCTTGCGAGCTGCTGCGGCGGCTCGATCGGATTTTCCTGCCGTGTTGCGCGTGTTCATCATCGCCGGTGTACGTTGCTTCTGTTTAAACTTCGCTACACACACAGAGAGACGCCAGTGTTAAGTTTTGACCTCGGAGTTCAGGAGTAGTAGTATGATTTGACGCGGCGAGAAAGAACAGTCGTACATCGTGTTGACCTCGGCAGCCAAATTAAAGACGTACTACGCGTGTGGATGAATGAGTCGCCTTCTCGCCTCCGTAATTACATGTGGAATGTCCCGATGACTTCGATTCGGCGAAATGGTACTGGCAGGCGTATCTAGTATATTGATGCATGCATGCAGTGTTAATCCAAGTTTTGGTCAATCGGCGCAGACGTTTCCATGGTCTCGGCAGAGAAGAGAGCTAAGCTGGCTAGCTTCGAGTTTACCACTTCAAAAACTTTGAGCTGTGTGCATCCTTTACGTCATTATGGCATGATGTTGCTGCAGAAAACTGAGTGTAATTGGTATCTCCGTGATATTAATATATACTTTTTATCGAAAAAAAACATTAAGATTGCCATATTGGGTAAAGAAAAGTGTGGAACACGAGGGAAAGCAACGCAAGAGCTTTCAACAGATTCTCCCTCACGAAAAAGACCAAACAGCGCCCCACCGTAAAATACTACATAGACCAAACATATTCAAAGGTTGACAGGTTCATTCGGATAAAGTTAGTAAAGCATTCATTTAGCACATGCTAGGTTATTATAGATGAATGAAAATCTCAGAAACGCAATTTGACCAAGACAATCAGCGATTCTTGCGTCTCGTTTTTTGGGAGTCAACCCGTGATAGCCACCGATTAATAGCGCGAGTAAACCAGTGCGCCCCTGGAGAAAGAAGGCTTAAATATAATTACCACAGTTCTAAAATATAAGCCTTTTTTAGATAGCTAAGTTAGCTTTTTAAAAATACTTATATTTTGAAACGGGGCTTATATATTAAGCAATAGTGACTACTTTAATGTTAGCTTTTTATTCCTACTGATTATTGAGTATGTGAAAATAGCTCAAATGTGCATTACCATGCCCACACCACAGACGGACAACATATGCTATATGGGAGAAAAACCTGATCAGCAAAAATTGGTTTACTTAGGATTATAGTTTAAAATAGTGGGTTGTTGCATTTAGCCGCAACATTTTTAGAAGCTAATAAAGGTTGTAGTCCAAATATAGCGAGCTAATCCTTTTTTTAGAATAAGAAAATTTTATGTCATCTTGCCAAAAGAAAAGGAAAATTATGACTCGAACATGATTCAAGGTACAACTCATTCAACTATTTAGCATGAACAAATATTCAACTATTCAACTCACAAGTTTTATCGAATCACATTGAAAGGAAATTTAGAAAACGGGAAATGTAAAGGAGAAGAGAAGGGACACTAAGAAAAAAAAGGATTTCAATGGCCAAACTAGAAGCTAAGTAGGGCTATAGGCGGATATTAGTGGCTTTTCTCATTTAACCTATAAATGGCATATCCGTAGCGGGAGGTATCCCAAAAGATTATAGCTGGGTATAGTGGGAAATGCATTTTAGCTCGGAGGTGTAGATACACCCATTATTAAAAAAAACTATTTCAAAATATCAAAAAAATGAAAAATAAATTCTAGCTGTACACCCGCACATTCTATGTCCGTACACAAATTTTCGCGAAAGAATGGCAGTTTTTGTGACTTGTGTAAAAAATACAATTTTTGGTGATCCAAACTAGCTTCTCACGAGAAATTTATTTGTTATTTTTACACATCCCAGAAATTTTTTTCTTTCCTCAAAACATTTAGTGTACGAACATATTATGTGGACATCGTATGTCTGGATGTACACCCATGATTTTTTTAAGAATTTTTTGACATGTTGAACTAAATTTAAAATGAAATTTTCATAATAGGTGCATTTGGATCTATGAGCCAAAATACCATGTCGGGCTATATTCGATATTTAAAACTTTGGTTAGGATGCTAGTGTCTCTAATTAATGCCCTAAAAGTATTAAGTAAATTCTGATATTTACTTGTATGCATAAAATTTAATTTGAGAAATTGGCATGCACTCTTGTATACATCACATGAAACTAAGTGCATTCATGTGAGCATACCAAGTAAGAAGATGGTATGTATGCCAAGTAGGATCTATGGAAATTTTATGTTCATCGTAATTACTATAAGAAATGATATTTCAGTACCAAAGTGCACAGCACATGCTTTGAACTTATTACTAATTAGCATGCCTTCAAGAAACATTGATTATTTGTCAACGGTTGAAATTATATTCTAGAATTTTCTATAGTTATACTTAAATTAATTATACGCAAGAATCGCTACCAAGATATTTGGTCTATTGTACGCTGTAATAATCTCTATATAATATTTGAGGATATTAAAAATATATGCAGGAAAACTTCAATTACAATATATAATCCAAACTTAACGCCACCAAATTTCCACAGTGATCTACATTGAAATGTATAACAAATAACACTACAACAAATATTGTGATATATTGTGATGGGTTAACTATGGCATCCAAATAATAGAAGCTCATACATATTAGGAGTATAGTTTAACGCAAATAAGTATAAATGTTTATTATAAAATATATGTTACAATTTTCTCAGGGTTCAAAAATACATGAGCACCGACCAATATATGGGATCACGATATCTCAAAAATACTAATGGGGTAATACAATTTGTATATGCAATAGATCTCCATAATGCTCGCACTAAAACATCCATAAAAGATCATTGCACCATGCAATATACAAACCAACGCTTGCATCATGAACTCGATATTTATAGAAGATGCCCGGAGTCATCACAACATGTCACACGTGAGTGTTTGCAACAAAAGGCACACAAGTTGTTGTATCGAAAAATCACAAATCACAAATCTTCAATTTCGAGGGCCGAGCTCATAGGATCCCCTTGCATGCGAAAAGAGACTATTGTGGACCCCTTCATCATAGTCTTGATCGTTCCTGGACCTTGGCGGCAAAGAGACTTCCAATTTGATATCTAGCTAAGAGTCCAAGGAAGCGAGCTCTTCCCTCATGTGGATAAAGGGGAGTAGTAGCGTGGGCTATAGGACGAAAAGGGAGACGTACATGAGCACCGACCAATATATGGGATTGGCTGATGCGAAGCATTCTCCTAGATTTAGTGAGCACAATCATCAATTTTGGTTGTAAATTGAGTCCCTTCCCTCTCTTTCCAAAAAAAAGTGATGTCTACTTCCCCATTGTTGTTGAGAATAAATAACAACAAAAATGTACCATTCAGTGAACACCATCATCAATTGGTGTGCAAACACTTGCAGCAGACACCCAGAGTCATCACAACATACCGCCCGAATGCTTGCAATAAACGCTGTCATCGGTGCTAATGTGTGTGATCGATAAATAAAGTCACTTTCATCTCTTTTCCGAAAAGAAAATGTTGTCAAGTTCCCCGTAGTTGTTGAAAATAGTATTGACAATACAAGCTTATCATTCAGTGGACATCATCATCCATGTCATGATAAAACTAACAAGATGACTTTCCGATGTAGTTTCCAAATTTAAAATATATGCAGTCAAGTTCCCCATTGTCGTTGAGAGCAGAACGAATGTCAGAAACATACGCGGGCGAACTGAATTGTCAAAAAGAAACTTCTTAGGATAATGGGCGTGTCGATCTCCATCTAACCGTCACCATGAGAAGATCATGCAAACTAGCATAACAAAATACGTAGCCGGCCAGATGCTTCTTTCCAGAAGCGAGAGACGCCCAGAAGAGTTCACACACGCTGACGGCGACGTACGCCCACGGTTTCTTCCAAGCACATTTCTCCATCTCAAATGCTAAAAGGGCTCGATTTGTTTGGTTTTTTCTATGTGTAATCAGATGTGTATACCCGGCCAATGTTTCAATCCAATCACTGTTGTTGGAGATGTAGGGGTACTTATTTTGAAGGGGGGAAAATGTAGCATGATCCCAAAAATTGCGTTGCATCCCACTGTGCAGTACTTGTCCAACATGAGACTATCTACGATGAACTGTACGTACATGCATCTTTGTCAGACAGCTACACGTTCACCATTTTTCCAGAGCGAACTAGCCAGTCACATTCACCTTTAACAGAAACAGCACACAGCAACTCGCCGAAACAGCCGACGAAAGCGAAAAAGCTTACTACCATCAACGTCGCCGCGCAAACTACACGGATCGATTGATTTACCGACGCGCTGCTCAATCGGCTCATGCCAAGGTCAAACCATACCGCATCCTCCGTTTCACATTCTATCTGAACCCGGAAACTTTACCGGCTCCCGTACCTTTAGGTTTTCACCGTTAAATCATATTTTAAAATCCTCACATACTCCCAACTGGACAAATGAGCCTTGTGTTGACGAGTGGTGGGCTTGTCTCTTCAGAGATTTGAAAGGAGCGCAATTCAAAAGTTTTCCACCACCACTCCTCCCCGGCCCGCAGCCACGTCATCAAAAAGATCAAAGAAGAGGCACGAGACTGAACTTTTAGCCGATGCTGAATTTTTGGGCTATATAATTCCAGCAGAGTAGCCTTTGGCACCTAAAATGTCCAGGGCTTGCCCTAAGCATTTTTTTTTGTGTCTAAACCTTATTATCTATTAATAAAAATTGCAAATATTTTGTCTCGTTTAAAAAACATACTCCCTCCTTTCCATAATTCTAGCTATGGTTTCAGTTCAAACTTAAACTACAATCACGACATAAAATATGAAATGGAGAGAGCATGTAATAAATTCAATAAAAATTTATTGCTTTGCGACTGGTCGATGTCATATCTATGCTCAAATGCATTCATTAGGGCATGTACAATGGTAGAGAAGACAGTCCACATTATCTAGAGAAAACATTAAATAAAAATGGTAAAATGCATTATCTCCTATTAGTATCTTTATAAATTAATTAATTTTAGTAGGAAATTGTGTTGGCACGGAATACACATGGTAGCATTCTCTTATTTTTTTCAAGAGATCATCTCTTAGTAAAGGAAGATAAAAAAAATCATTCTCTCTTTTCCAACTAAGAAAAAAATTCAACGTCCGAGCATAATAAAAGGCTTACATCATCCCATTATACATGCCGAAACAGCTTCGGAAAAGTTAATAAACAAGCATTCCCCACACGTCCCAGCTGCCCCTGACATGCTCCATAAGACCAACCTCGCTGCGACAACTAAATTCCGTTGAATTACCTAGATCTGTATAAAAGAACAAGTCGTTAGTGTAGTAGTCCAGGAATTTACAGCATTGCCTAAAAATGAATTGACAACATACTGTAACTGTCGTGACGAACTCTGATACCGTATCATATATACATGCACCGATCGCTGTAATTCGTATACGTATTCCTGAAGTTAATATATTTCCTTTATCGAAAAAATTCATATACGTTAATGAGATGCCGTCCTGCCACTGCCAATCATCTTGTTCCATGGAGCGAATAGTCGTTCAGCTTCACCTGTTCGGTTTGAGCGAGTCGCGTTCACCTTTTCACCAATCCAGCCAACGAAAGAAGCTCCTCCACCATCCATCAGGCATCAACGTTACACCGCAAACTTTTTGGGCAAGTGCAAGTGCAGCACGTGTCCAACATGAGACTAGCTACAGAGTACGTGAAATACAGTCTACATGCATATCCTTGTCAGCCAGCTAGCTACACGTTCGCCATTTTTGCAGAGCGAAGTAGCTAGTCACATTCACCTTTAACAGAAACAGCCGAGCTATGAAAACGAGAAATCTTTCCTCACCATCAACATCGCCGCGCAAACCACACGGATCGACGACCAATTTACCATTGCCGCGCTGCTCGATCCGCTCAGGTGAGGGTCAAACTACATCACATCATCCGTTTCACATTATATATATCCGAGCGCAGAAAGATTACTGGCCGGCTCCCTTACCTATATTAGTATGTATCAGTATATGGTTTTCACACCTAATTCTGCATGCTTCAAGATACCTGATCACGTATGTACGTAGCTTCAGTAAAATATTGTTGATTCGAGATCGATGCCACGAAGCTTGTACTGTATAAAACTTTGAGTAACCTGTATACATTCATATCGAAACTGGTGTGGTATGGTCCAGTCCGCCGACCCAACCCATCCAGGCGTTACCACGACTAAATTTCGTTGCGTCACCCTAGCCCATAAAATACGAAGCGGGTGCACCCGTTCGAGTACTCATATTGCCCTCTTTTCTCCATTAACCAGTTTTGAATTATAAAGCTGACGTGTATTCCAAGGTCGTAAGTACCAATGTAATAAAAGTTATATATTATGAAATAATATATGTTCTACTTGAGTCACGCTATTTGACCTCTAGGGCGCATAATAGTTATTTTATACCCACCATGTATCTTTTAAACCGTAAATAATATTTACGTTACGTAAATTTTGTCTTACTTCAGAAGTTGAGTAGAACATAAGAAAAAATAGAGATAACAAAAAAAAAATTTACATGAAGTACGAAAATACGATATAAAATGCGTATTTTTGGTGTATTCTACACTGTAGTGACTCATGCATTGAGTTTCTTATGTCGATTTTTTGTTGTTGTGAGTCAATGTGAACATAATTATTTGTAATACAACAACATAATATTATGGATGTAACAACATAAAACTATGTTGGGTGCAAAATAATATTTTGCACCCTCAGAGTCAAATAGCGTTTCTATGTTCAACTTTCTAATAGTAATGTAATTTTTATGATGTATAATTTATTTTATATTTACCAAATTAATGGTTTAGGGATATATGTCGGCCTTATAATCCCTAATGAAAGAAGTGTGTGTAGTGGAAGAATTCACAGCCTAAACAACAAATTGACAACACACAGTAATTGTCATGACGAACTCAGATATCACACATACATGCATCGATCCGTCTCTATCTTCATTTTGTTTTTTATTTTCTTCTTTTGGGCGTGTGTTTGTTATTGACGAGCATTTTCTTTGGTTTCTAGACTCGGCGACCAAACAGAAGTAGTATGTTAATACAGCGGGACGATTTCCAAGAATAGTACGGGAAAGAACTATTCTTTTGTGCAGTGGAAGAATTCACAGCATTGTGTAAACAACTTTTTTTTTTTTGAAACGAGGCAAAAGATTTGCCATTTTCATTAATAGAGAAGAAGTTTTAGAGTTTCATAACAAATGCCTAGGACAAGCCCTAGGACTTTAACAAGAGCCTACTCTCCCGGTATTACATTGCACAAATCCTTAGCGCCGGCCAAGCACCAAGCCCGGGCCTCATCTTTGATCTTGGCGATGATGACATTTGTGGCGGAATGATGGTGTCGGAAGACTCTAGCGTTGCGTTCCTTCCAAACTTCCCACGAGATTAGCATGAGCAAGGGAGCTAAGGCTCTCCTATGTTGCCCTCTTCGTAAGGCAATGTTTGACCACCACACATCGACATTTGGCTCACTTATCCAAGACTCCGGGGGGCAATCGTGAATACCACACCAAGCTAGGATCTCTTTCCACACCCGCAAGGTGAAGCGACATTTATACATGAGGTGTAAACAATGCATTGACAACACACGGTAACTGTCATGACGAACTCAGATATCACATATACATGCATGCACCGATTGCTGTAATTCGCACGTATACATGAGATGCCGTCCTGACACTGCCATCCGGCAACAATCCAGCCAGCTTCTTCTTCTTCTTCTTCCATGGAGCGAATAGTCGCTCACCTTCACTTGTTTAGTTTGAGCGAGTCACGTTCACCTTTTCACCAATCCAGCCAACGAAAAAAGCTCTTCCACCATCCGTCAGGCATCAACGTCACTACTCAGCAGGCAAACCACCCAGATTAAATTAACGCGCGCAACGGCCGCGTCGCTGAGGCCCCGCAGTTGCAGCAAGTCAAATCATCAGATCCTCCGCTTCCACACGCTCCCATGACAATCCACCATCCGACCAACCACACGGCGCGCGACGATCGGTCCACACCGTACCAGCTCCCCCGTTATATATAGCCCTCCACACCTCCATCTTGTCAACTCCATCATCGATCAATTCCCCCATTCCTGATCTCATCAAGCTCCCTCCAGAAACAACAACACGAGAAACCGTCCAACCTTCCAAGAACGACACCAGCTTCACCACCACGATGAGAGCGATGCTGTTCGGCTGCTTCGCCCCGCGCGGCGCCGTCGTCGACCCGGCGGCGGTGGGGAACGACGACGGGACCACCCCCGCCGCCGCCAAGAAGTCGCCGTGCACCAAAACCAAGCCCAAGAAGCGGTCCATGCGACGGGTGCAGAGCTCGACAGCGCGCCTGCGCACGCTCCCGCTCGACGACCTCTCCCGGACCCTCGCCTCCTCCGGGATGCACGCCTTCACCTACGCCGAGCTCCGGCTCGCCACCCGCAACTTCGCCGCCACCAACAAGATCGGCGAGGGCGGCTTCGGCCCCGTCTACAAGGGCTTCCTCGACGACAGGGTGGTGCCCGGGATCGAGCCGCAGCACGTCGCCGTGAAGGCCCTGGACGCCGACGGGCCGCAGGGGCACCGCGAGTGGCTGGCGGAGGTGGTCTACCTCGGCATGCAGCTCACCCACCCGCACCTCGTCAAGCTCGTGGGCTACTGCATCGAGGACCACCACCGGATGCTCGTCTACGAGTTCATGGCGCGACGCAGCCTCGAGGACCACCTCTTCCAGAGTAAGAACTTATTCATTCGCTGATCGAGTTCTTGTTCCTTGGTTGCACGATTAGAAACATGTTTCATAGATGGATGCTAATGGCAGATGATTTCTGTTGCGCAGATGTGCTGTCGACCTTGCCGTGGGCGACGAGGCTCAAGATCGCGGTGGGGGCGGCCAAGGGGCTGTCGTTCCTGCACGAGGCCGAGACGCCGGTCATCTACAGGGACTTCAAGGCCTCCAACATCCTGCTCGAATCGGTCAGTACCTACTCCCTACCTACCAGCTCCATTATTTTCCCTTCATATCTCTCCAGCTAGCTACGTGTATACGCACGCACGACCATAGATATGGTGAAACGTTTCCGTATTCTACGAACAGGCGCACGTTTCAAACTAGCTAGTTGGCAAATCCCTGTCGGTTTCCGTTATTATACACTATACTCCGGGACTAAATCTTTCGTAATGCCGGCCAACAAACCATTGCGATTTTAAAATTAGCTACTTACCAAAAGCAGCTAGCATAGAATCGGTAGCCCTCTTTCAGTTATAAAATTGTTGTTTATGCCTCACACCGAGTCAGACAGGATATGTTCCTGTCACGGTTAGCAGATAGGAAACGTACACTTGAGGATACAAAATTGGTTTTAGCTCTAATTCTCCTAGACCAGGTTATATTAGCACCAGCTAGAAACTACAAGTGTACTGTAGGAGTCGCTCATTTCTATATCAGTTGCCTAGTCAACTAACCACCTTGCTTGACACTCTAAGTTAACAACGCGAAAATGTCAATAACAAAGCAGTTCGGTACACCTCCACTATCAGCAAATAAGAATTGTACGTGCACGAACATCATGAAAAACACGCGCATACGTAGGCCGGCATCATATTCCTTTCAAACACAAATCAATATATACCATGGAAAAAATAGTGCGCTATTTCGACGTTAATAGCACGCAATAGCGTTTTGGACATGACACGCTACATCATTTCGACGCTATAGCGTGCTATAGCGCGCTAATAGCGCGCTATAGCACGTTAATAGCGTATTTTTCGGCCAACGCTATTTTGTTACAGCGCGTTATTTTTTTCCTTGATATATACATGTCGACGTGATCTCAACTAACCGTGATGCATGCGTATTACAGGACTACACTGCGAAGCTGTCGGACTTCGGGCTAGCCAAGGAGGGCCCGGTGGGCGAAGAGACGCACGTCTCCACCGCCGTCATGGGCACCCACGGCTACGCGGCGCCGGAGTACATCCTCACGGGCCACCTCACGGCCAAGAGCGACGTCTACAGCTACGGCGTCGTCCTCCTCGAGCTGCTCACGGGCCGCCGCAGCGTCGACAAGCGCCGCAAGGGGCGGGAGCAGAACCTCGTCGACTGGGCGCGCCCCTACCTGCGGCGGCCGGACAGGCTGCACCGCGTCATGGACCCGAGCCTGGAGGGCAGCTACTCAGAGGAGGCGGCGGCCAAGGCCGCCACGGTGGCGTACAACTGCCTGCGCAGCGTGCCCAGGACGCGCCCCACCATGTGCGAGGTCGTCGACGCCCTCGAGCCGCTGCTCAACATGCGCGACGGCCTGAGCGTCGGGACCTTCGTCTACACCGCGCCGCCGGTCGACGTCGTCCCTGACACGTCTGAGGCTAACAAGGAAAACGGCCGTGACGGCAGCGAGGCGACGGCCATGAAGAAAATGGCCGTGCAGAGGGTCGGCAGGCACCGGTACGCGAGCTCGGTGGCCGGAAGCGAGGGCGGCGGCTCGCCGAGACAAAGCAGGGATAGAGGGGCGTAGGAGCAGTGCACGCTTTTATTTGAGTAAGCGCGTTCTTACTTTTTGTGTCCAAATTGTTGAAACTGTACATAGTGGCAAGCAGCAAGTGTAACTCGTGTACTATGTTTGTTGATTCTTTTCTTGGTGATGTTAATTCTTCGTCACAAGAGCAAAAGGTGTTACTAGTTTTTTAGGGGCAAAGAACTCTTGTTTTGTATCTTGCTATGGTGAATTGGTGATAGTATTCTCGATTCCCATGATTTGTTATCTGCGATGTGTCCTTTTAACGGAACATCAACAGCAACAAGACCTTATTATCATGCAGAGCAATGAAGAAACCGACTCAAAAATATTGTTTAAAAAAACAAGTTCTTCGTAAATTATGGACGTGTTTGGTAGTCTAGACTGGCTGGAAAGTTCATTTGCGTTCGAAACGAGCCACGGGTCAGAATTTGACATCCGTTTGGTTACTCGCGAAGGGGTTTTCTTTTGCCACTGGAGATTTCGTTAGAGGTTGTTTAGTAGCCCTATTTAAAGGCCATGGAGCAACCCAATACCACGAGCCACATGTCTAGTTGCCACCAGCTGGTTACCTCTTCTTTGCTGTGGTGAGGCTACCAGGCATAGTTGAATAGCACAGAAGGAAATAACATTGCAATTCAGACACAAGTACTACGATGATAGTTCATGGACACACAGGACCAAGTTTCGGACACAACTACACTGATGATAGTACAACGACACACAAGTTTCGGACACAACTTAGTTCATTGACACGAGCAAGACCTAACAAGACAACTTCAAACTTCTTCTTCCATGACGACCAACCTGGTGGCATCTCCGTGGTCCGGGCACCTGGTCATGACCTCAGTGCATGTGAAGTCAAAGATGACGACTATGTAGATGCTCGGGGTTTCCTTGTGGAATGTCAGGACCTGGCCAACATGTAGTTTATGGGCGACGGCAAAGGCTTCCTGACGAGGGGCTCCTCGGCAATTCCCACCATGATGGGCTTAGGGTTGACAGAATCCTGCATGTTAGCACGAGACATCGGATACCAGACGAACAGAAGGCGAGATTTACCCAGGTTTGGGGCCCTCAATGAGGTAAAATCCTTGTTGTTGGTTATCTGATCTTGATTTATCGATGAAAAGGGTTACAATGGGGCAGCCAATAGACTGCGTTGTGGTGAACTCGCCGGAAGGCAAGGTTTGGTTTGGTGTATGCGGGATTGTGTTGGTTGAATCAGTGTCCTTCGGCAGGCCCTCTCCTAGCCTTTATATAGGAGGCCAGGTCCCGAGAGTCCTACCCAGATTCAACTAGGTTACAATGAGATCTAATCTATCCATTCCTTATTCGACGTTTCCTTGCCTTGTCCATCAAGAATCCGTCTCCTTCTACCTTTCCTCCATCGCAACCGACGTATTGGTCCATCTTGGGCTGCGGTGATCTTCATGGATCCCTTGTTGGACCAAAGGAGGTAGGCCAATGTTAGGTACCCGAAGGGTAACTCCCACATCACTTCCCACCCGTGATCGATGACCGCCCTATTTTCATGGAACTTGGTGGTCATCCTCCAGCTGCACCCACTGTTGGTGACAACGGTGATCTTCCTGGGGATGGGTCCGAACCATTCCATGAACTTCGTAGGAATTGGGAGAATGCCCATGGTCCGGTTGAATATGATGTGGAGGAAGCTCTCAAGACCCACGTCCTCGTAGAAGTGGCCGACGTTAGCCTTCCTTCCTCAAGGCCTCTTGCTAGGACCCTCACCAGCAACTTCCACTGGTGTGCCAAGGTCGATCTGAGCATGCAGAAGAAACATAAATGTATCATACACCTATAGTGCAATCAACAACGTCAACAATTAGCATCAACATGCATCATAGGCTCACATCAAGAATGAACACAAAAAAGCCTCATATATAGGGTCACACAGAATGCAAAGAGACTGTCCACATACCAAGTCTAGTCTATATGCAATGTGCTTGCACATAGGACTAGATTTACTAAGAATACCTTGCCTTGCATTGTGCCACATTTCAATCATTGGCCAACGAACACATAACAAAGAACGCCTTATAGAAGCAAACATGTAAGGCCTCATAACACAAATCCCAGTGAACCCTACGATTAATGCTATTCAACCAAGCACAATGCACAAGGAGGAGTGCTTGTGCATTGTGCAAAGTTGGATAGCACCACCGTGGTGTTATTAGGTTTCAACATTTAATCACCCTCCATGTAGGACAAATCACAATCAAGCAATTAATGTGCCTCATATTAACCATATGGCGGCACGAATGATTCTTTCTAGCCAAGTGATGTGCATAGTCATGTGTACATGTACAATGCTCAAGGTCAGAAAATATCATTATGCCACTAATATGTGTCCATATTATAATCATTGGCTCATCACAACAACCGAATAATAGTTACGGCCTCATATAGGCGTTAGACGCACAAATCTTAGGGATGGGGTCACCGAACAAAGTGAATTGCTAACCTTTAATGTTTCCGGGCTTATTTCGATCTTGGTGAGATCTGATAAGGTTGAAAACACCCACCAACATGCAATTTTAATCAGATGGAATATGCATATTATGTAAACACTGAAGGAATTCTAATTTTTCAGTATCAACACATGGAGCATAGATATTGGTCAAAGTCAAATAGGTATCTGATTTTGTTGCATGAAATTCAATAGAGAGAGCATAACCATTACGAAAGACTTCCATCCCAGAAAAAACAGAACTACCCTAGACAGTGATAATCCCACCTAATCTGGCAAACGAATTGAAATTCCTAGGACAGAATTGCCAAAGAAAAGAGATATCCACATTCTCTCTTTTTTAATCTTGAAAATAGATAACATGACAACCACTCTCACAATTTTTTATTAAAGATCAGTTTCCATTTAGCCGGATCATTGAGACCCCTGATATTCCAATTCAATACTTTCGAGAAAAAAACCTTATGCATTGGAGACTAAACATGAGAGGAGCCAAACTGACAAACATTAAACTAACAACATTCAAGCAAGGGGTAAAGATTATAGGAAACTCACAATAACCATTACATAGATATATCTGATAGTCCAAAAGGCAACATAGCAAGTTAGCTGACAGGTGTTGGAGAGCACCAGAGATAATCTTACAAGGCTTTAGAACATTGCTTACATCCAACAAAAGGGAGAAAAGGAAACCAAAAGAGTGAGGAAGGAAACAACAGGTTTAGTTCCTCTTGGGACCCTTTTGTGAACTTGCATTGGCATTCTTTTTGGAAGATGCCTTTTTCTTGGTTCCAGTTGACAACTGGAACGTCGTCTTTGGACTCCTCTTCAAATTCTATTGTCTCTATTATACTGAATTTCTCACAAAGATCCCTAACAATAGAATGTTTGATGGGTGGTGCCGCAACAGCACAAGCTAGCCAGTTTTTATCAAAGCATGTCCTTGCCTTATATCCCATATGCATACCCTTAATTCGGTTGCTCCATCTTACTTCAGAACAAGCCAGAGGTGCCTTCCTATTATTTTTCTTGAGCTGCAGGGCCGAGGTCGATGAATAATATTGTTCTTTTTTAGAAGCCCCTTTTTCTCATGAGGAAATTGATGCAGTTGTTAAGGAATTTCCTAAAAAGAAATCTCCATGGCCAGATGGTTTCAATGCTGAGTTTCTACAAAAATGTTGGCATATTGTTAAGAAGGACTTTTATGATTCGTATGACCAATTCCATCAAGGCACCCTTTGTCTCCAAAGTATTAACAGATATTTCATCACTCTTGTGCCAACAAAAGATGTTGCTGACTATGTACATGATTTATGACCTATCTCTTTGCTCTCAAGATGTTAACAAAATTGTTGGCCAATAGGCTTCAAACTGTGATCCAGTGCATTATACATGAGAATCGGTATGGGTTCATTAATACTAGGACAATTCAAGATTGTCTATCCTGGGCATATGAATAACTGCAGCATTGTCACAAATCTAGTAGATTTTGAAAAGGCTTTTGGTAAGATTGATCACTCCTTCATTATGGCAGTGTTGTAGGCTAAGGGTTTTGGTCACCGGTGGTGCACATGGATTAAGCAAATACTTGATTCTGCTACTTCATATGTTTTGCTTAATGGAATTCATGGTCAACTTTTAAGTGTAGGAGAGGGGTGAGGGAAGGGGGCCGCTCTCACCTCTTCTCTTTGTGTTAGATGTCGATGTTTTACAATCTCTTGTCAATGAGGCAATGAACAATGGGCTTCTTACCAGACCCTTGGCACTACAGTGTTCAGTCACCTTTCCCTTTTTGGAATATGCAGATGACACACTAGTCATTCTTCAGGCTGATGTGTAGCAACTACATCATCTTCAGAAACTACTCCAAGATTTTGGGGATGCATCTAGATTGAGAGTTAATTGTGCAAAGTCAAATCTCATACCAATCAGTATTGTTGCGGACAGAGGTTTCCTGTTTATTGAGGCCCTTCTAATCTCATACCAATCACTTATGTATGGTTGCCTTTAAGCACTACTAAGCCCAAAAAGGAATTCTTCATGCCCCTAATTCAGAGTGTTCAGTGAAGATTACAAGCTTGTGTCATGTATCTCAATTATGGTTTTAAGCTTCGCGTAGTCAACTCAGTTCTTTCATCACTGCCTATGTTCTATCTACTATGCAGGTTTACCAATGGAATACAGGAGTCACTATCTCTAGAGAGACAAGGAGTCACTATCTCTTTGATTTGGTTTGTCGGCCAAAAGATCAGGGTGGCTTGGGGGTTTTGAATCTCTCAGTTCAAAATGATTATTTCTTGATGAAGAATTTACACAAATTTTATAATAAGGTTGATCTTCCATGGGACAAGATCATTTGGGAGGTATACTACTCCCAATCCCTGCCTCATGCTAGAACTAGGGAAATTTCTTTTTGTTGGAGAGATTGCTTAAAAGTACTGCACACTTACAAGCAAATGGCATAATGTGATTTTATTTAGGGCAACTCCGTCATGCTATGGAAGGATAATTGGTTAGTTCGGCCGGCTCTCGGAGAAATGTGGCCACACCTCTTTTCCTTTTGTAAGGATGAAGCAATCTCCACAATTATAAAAGTTTCCAAGGTCTATAATTCTCTTATGACCGCTGATGGAGTAGTGAAGTGGATGTGGAAGGGTTGTTTTCGACAAAAAACACAAGGTTTTCTTCTAGCTCCTTATACATAATCACTTAAATACAAGAGCCATGTTGCAGCAAAAACATTTCTTCATGAATGATTATTCTTGTATTTTGTGTGGGGTTGGTGAGTTGGAAACTAGTGATCACTTCTTCTTTCTTTGTCCTTTCGCTCGCATGTGTTGGCAATACCTTTGCCCCACCTGGATTTCCCCTTACATTTTGGATAGTCTGAAGACAGCTTTACATGAGACATTCTTTATGGAACTAATTATGCTGAATACCTAGTCGATCTGGACAACCAGGAATGATCCCATATTTAATGGTATTCCTCCAAGTCTTCATAGATACAGAAAGAAGTTCAAGGATGAGCTAACTCTTTTGTTACATAAGGCTTCTAGGAAGTCTTACAGTGGACTCAAATCTTGGGTTGAGAGGTTCAATGTTTTCTTTTTCTCATACTTTGGGCTTAGTGCCTCTTAGATAGCCATCTGTTGCTTCTCTCTAGCAACTTGATTTTGTATATAACTTATTTAAAAATTAATAAAAAAAACAACAGTGATAAGCCTCAAAAAAGTATCCGGCGAGACACCTCACACCTTGTAATCCTCTAGTTCTTACACCTCCCAAAGCAAAGCAGTAAATATCAAACACACAAGATGCACGGCAGTTAGCCTCCGGACAGCCTAAACCTGGGTATATTTTTTAATTTCTTGCAGCTTGTTCGAGATTCAAAACGTACTTGCCACCCCTCGCCAAATCTTTGAAAAGGGATACCAACACCTCTGATGTCAGTGTTCCCGCACACAACAGCAGGTTCACAACCATGTCCAATGGGTGCAAATAGAAAGGTCCACCTATCGGCAATGTTTCATCAACGTCTGTAAACTATCGTTATGGCACTGGTGCGATCAACAAGTCTATCCACCCATCGGACTCCCCGGAGAAACATGTCAGCACCAAGCAGGAATTTTGCCACAGATGCAATCAATTTTATCAAAACAATTCACACTTTCTACAGTTTTCTTTGTACATCATGGACAGATGCCAGCGTAGTGGACAATCCACAACCGTTCAGCATCCAGCAACAATTGTTGCTTCAGAACTGCATAGCCTATCAACTTACCTTTCTACCCTACAACGAATCTGATCTACAAACTAACAATACAACATCGCTGAAGGGGTGTAACCCCATAAAAAAAACTGGGGATCAACGAGTTTTCATGGCAACCTGGACCACACCTCTCTCTCGGACAGGCTGTGGATCACGAGGCCTTGAGCAGAAACTGCACTGACGGATGCTGATGAAGACATTCCGGAAGCTCCACATCTGCATAGTCTGTTGCTGGGATGGCCATAGATAAATCCTCGGTGGAAAATGGTATACTGCACAAAGAAAGCATCACATTCAAGTGTAAAATTCAGTTAAGCATGCTCCGAACTAAGCAAATATATTGCTACACCTCAAATACTATGAAAGCACCATATCTACCGTCTGCCAAACAGTATTCCTGACAAGAAACTGCAGCTACCTTAAATCATCATCCAGCAAAAAGGAATTTGACACGAGGTTTGCAGTATCTTTGTTGACCATTTCCCGCATTGCAGATACAACCTGTAAAATAATAATACTTTCAGAACTAGTAACACAAAATAAATAGAAAAGATACAGAAGATGGAAGCTACAAAAGCTAAAAAGGCATACCACTTCTGATATTCCCTGAGTATTGTATTTGTCGTCCCAGTACATCGAGCAGATCCTGTAGATTTGCCTAATACTCAAGGACTACATGCAAAGGGGGGATAGTTATATATTCTGCAGTAAAATGATGACTAACTGCAAACTGAAGTTATACACATAGCCTTACCGGGCAAAGATCTTGGCTGATCTCTTCAAGCGTCTTCTTCCTTTTTTGGTGTATAACCTACATTATAAGTAGTGAGAAATTGCTCCAAGGTATAGAGGATGCAACAGAAGAAAAAACAGAGAAAACGCAGCTTGCACAAGAAATTACCAAAAAACCAACAGCTTGTCTGATATAATTAAGCTCATGCCAAGATGTTCCTGCAAACTGAAAGTACAATGGATAATAAATATGTGAACAGAACAAAACTAACACACAGGAAATGGTGATGTGCAGGTGTTTGTTTTCTAAAACACGAGATACAGCTGGAAACATGGAAGAAACATTGGAAATGAAACAAGCTGAACCACATTATCAGGGTTTCCAATTGTGCATTCCTGAACTGTATACCAGCCTGACAAGTAGAATGCAGTACTGGCACTTACCTCCTCCGTAACATCAGTAATCCATTTCTCTAGCGAAGACAGACCAGCTTTAACATACTCTCCATTCGAGAATGTACAACATTCACGCCGAAGAAGAAGACTGATGAAACAAAAAAGAATGTTAGTATCACTGTGAAAGTGAATTGGTATCTCATTATTCCGCTTGTGCTTCTATGTTTATCTGCACCATAATAAAAAAGCATTTTCTGAAGTGTCAGTGTCCCCATCACCTACAAGTTAACCCATAGAATCCGATTTCTTCAGTGACAAAACAGACCCTTTCCTCAACCAAGAATTACAGCTAAATGATCTATTTACAAATTAAGAAAACATTATTTTATTATTCACTGAAGAGTTACATTGTTTGTTACTGTAATAATATTAAGGTATTTCCGGTTATTTGTTCGAACACATGGAACTGGCAAAAATGTCTGTCGTTTGCATGTTCTTAGCACACAGATACCAAATATACAATTTCTACAAACAAGAAACTACCTGTTGAAAAGTTGTATATTGATGAAAGAGAATAGCTGAGTGATAAGTTTACGTATGAAGAAGGACGGCACCTGCAGCAGAAACAGCTAAGGTTATTATAGTCGCTTGGACAAAATTATCAACTTGTTCATAATGAAGCTGGCAAAAGATGTAGATGAGCTAAAATAGGGTGAGCTATATGAAAAGCTTACATTATTTTCACGTAAAGTGTCCATAAGCAAGTTTAGAAAATTGACAATGTTGTCCCAGTGGGAGTTTGATGGCTGTTGAGCACCAACCCCTGGTGATTTGGAAGCTTTTCCAGCTTGTGCACGTGTTGACTTTGGAGCCTGGCATGCAATTTTCCAGAGGTTACAAAATGATCCACTTGTGCAATGCAGTTGAATGTAACAAAATTTCAAAGGAGATGAAGGTGTACCTGAATGCAGACACTAAGAAGAGGCGATATTTCCTTTTTTAGATTATCCCTGAGCTGCCCGAATATCTTTTCAACACATGCGGTCAACTGCTGTTTGAACAGTATCGCCGGATACCTAGCATCCACCTGTGCCAGAGTATCACCACGCCCTACAAGCTATGAAGGCAATCTCAGTGTCAGGCAGAAAGTTATATCATTGTTTTTTCCCTTGTACAGAGATTCGCACAAAAACTACAAACAATAACTAGATTAATAATACTCCCTCCGTCCCAAAATAACTTGCTCAATTTTGTCTAGATACGGATGCATATAGACGCATTTTAGTTATAGATACATCCGTATTTAGAAAAAGTTGAGCTAGTTATTTTGGGACGGTGGGAGTAGTATTTAGAAAAAGCTATATACAATGTTTATAGCTTTGTTGTTATGCAGCACTTGCTATCTATGTATCCACGCATAATTTTAAGACAGTATAGCCATAATTCAGCAAACTATATGTATATATTTACGTTTTTGCAGAACTGTGCTCATACAGTACAGCGGAAGAATGTTATTTTAGAAAGTGTGTGATGTTTACTTTTCTCTTCTTTCTCAATAGCTATATGTGAACTTTCCCTTAGAAACTGAGCACAAGCACATGACTCTGAGTATACAATGGATGTCATAGAGGAAAATACACCAGCTAACATCCAGTTCTAGAAGGGTCTTCAGAAATATACTAAACTGCATTCATTACTGGCAGGGAAAATAACTGGCAAGCTGGGTCCCTTACTTGGCCTATCCTCCCACCAAGCCCTACAGATCCAGCAGAGCGGCGAGAAGGTGTACCAAAAAATCCATTTGACCGCAGATTCTTCTGCAGAAGGCATAGCAGCGCAGAAGTATTGGACAGCCAATAAGGTAGTCTACCATCTGCTTCCTTTGCCTGGAATACAAACATAAATGAAAAAACCAAACTTATTGACTTCCACGAATGAAATTTTGTGGGGTGAACAACAAAAAAAAGGGCTTTAAATGAATTTACCTTGAGAACACCATTTATGGCTTCAATTACATGATCAAAAATCGCAGTCCTCTCTGATTCAAAAGCACGCCAGTGTAGAAGGCATTTATAGATGATACATGCAGCAACTGGTTTGCCATCCTTGAACCCTAAATTTTCTTTTATGCATCTTGATAAGATTTCATGGTTTCCCTGCATGAAACAATACAATACCATCATTAAGATACCACAGAAATAAATCCTTGACAGAATACCAAAGAATCACGAACAATCTATTAAAAATCTCTCTGTTAAGGCATCGACTGATCTCTATACAGAAAAATAATGTCAGCTTAGGAGCAATGAACTCACCTCATGCCTTTCAACAGGCAACTTTTGTCTCCTCGTCCCAGTACTATGTGGAATAGGAGCCAGATGTTTTGTAGATGTTGGGGTTTCCTACAATTTTAGTTTTCACAGTTTTAAGCAGTTAGATAAGAATAAAACACTCCAGTATCCAACTTGAACCAAAAGAGCTTACAAATATATGCTTCTGCTCGCTGTTCGGAAGACCAATTGAAGCAGAAAACTTCTGTATTCAAATAAACAAGTCAGTTAACAAAGCAAAAAGTGCATTGCGGCAAGGTTAGTACTCAATCTTACAGCTACAAATATCACTTAGAAAAAATGTAAAGTGCTGGGACCAAAAAAACTGAAAATTTGAGTGGGTTGTAGAAGGGAAGAACCTCAGACACTGTTTTTGGAGAAATGTTAAACGCCTTATTCCTTAGAACATGGTTTTCATTTTCCAAGTTCGTCAGTTTCTCCTGCAATCTGAATGCAGGAATGCCAACTGTTAGATACTATGCTTAGAAAATGAAAGAGCAGTCAAAACCACTAATGGACAATTCCAGCATCCTGCAGTTATTTGTATGAGGAACCGAAACATACTTTTCCAGATTTTGCTGCAGGTGGGTGCATTTCCCCTCCACATCTTTCAGTTTTTCCATTGTATCATCGCTACTTTTACGAGCTGTGCTAAGTTCATTTTCCAATAACGAATTCTTCTCCGATAATGATTTGACTATGTTCTGTCAAAGCAACAAACAACTGCATAAGCAAAACTAAATAACTATGAGCGAAAACATGACAGCTAGCATCAGTCAACAAGTCCCAAAAAGTGTCACTATAATTCATTTTCAAAAAAGGTGATGACACAACATAGAAGATCCAACGACAAATTACAATAGCTGTTCCATGAAGAAGTGTTACAAGGAACCATGATATGAAAACAAATGAGTTAAGATCATGCAGAGATCTGCATTTATTACAGCAGTGCAAGGAGAGAAAAGAACGCTTAGAAGAAAACTAAAAGAGCACCTACAAGACTGAAGTATAACGAAACTTGACATTTATTTCCAAACTTGAATATTTAGTAAATCAAATCTGACATCATAAAAAGATGAAGGAAAGAAACGAACATAAAAGTTGAAAACCAAAAATGGGGGCAAAACAAGCATACTTATGATAAAATAGTAAAAGGGAGAAGAGAAGCCTTCAAACCTTTAGATTAGAGTTCTGTTTTTCTTCTTCTGCTTTCAGAATCTTGTTACTGCGCAACATAGCTATCTCTTCCAAAGAATCATTCAATTGCCTCTGGAGAAGCAGATTTTTGTCATGTTCAGTTCGGGCAGATGATTTAGCTGCAGCGCATTCTGCGCTTAATGTTTCTATTATTTTGTCCCGCTTTGATATTTCCACCAACTTTGTTTCCTCGCCAGCAGCCTACATTTGAAAATACATGCGTCAAGGAGCAAAAAACCACTATCATAAGAAACAGAATAAGGGGAAAATATCATAAACTCTGAAGTATGAACGCTGCAACACCTATGATTCTATTATATTAATATGGCGTCTAATGCAGGACAACAATGGCAAAAATATTCAGAGAAACATCTAACTGTGTTAAACTGGCAGGAACAATCACAACTATCTCAAATACACGACATGAAGGGTAGCAAGTTCAATATTAATAAATCACAATAAAATACAAAAGAATACAGAGAAAAACATACCCGCATTCTTCTTTCCAAAGTAAGTCTTAAAGTAAGATCATCCAACTTTTTCTCAAGCTTATTCTTCGCTTCCCGGAGTGCACCAGCTTCATTTGCAGTCTAAAGAAGCAATCATAACATAAGAATACTCTAGATGCACACTAATCAAACAAAGATGACACACAAGCTGAGGAAGCATGAAGAGTAACACTGGCAACAGAAATCAAAGATAACATTAGATTAGGATGCTTTCTCTTTTAAGTAGATATGGTTGTTAGGATCAACTCTAAACATAAAAGAGATCACACACATCATTCATCACTAAGCAATGAGATAATCCTAATCACAAAAGGTGCTAGGCTCTTCCTCTTGTCTCTCCCTCTCAACCTCAGTGACATAACCAGCCAAAGCCACACTTCCTCATAGCCATACCCCTGCCTTCAGATGACCGGTTTAGACATGAAAATTCAACATGTATGCCTTATAGGCATGTGGAGGAAGAAATATTTTTTAGACGACCCTCGCTTCTTTGACTTTACTCTGCCAAGATCTCAGCCATGTCTAACGCAGATTAAGCCACATAGCTGCTGCTTGTCACGGTGCTGGTAGGTGGTCTCCCCAACATGAGTTGACAACATGAAAGGAAATGGCAGAGATGCTCTTTGTTCTAAGAAAATAAATCATTTCAAAATACCTAAACTGGGTACCAGCAAATCATTGTCATTTTCAGCACTGCTAGAAAATGTGAATTGATTTTATTATGCATAAATAAAATAAAGAATTGCAACAGAAAAATACCATTCTGAGTTTCCTTAGCTCCTTTCTTGCAAGTTTTTGTCTCCAAGCACACTGAATTGCTATAGTAGCTTGCTTGTAATGCTGGAAAAGCATGGCAACCTTCCGTTTTCTCCAGAAGGACTGCAATGTTGCAATAAAATCTGATGTTACATAAATTCAACAATACAAAGTCTTAAGCAAGTAATGGACCCACTACAATATAACCTCTGATACATTCCTGGTACAGTAATTTTCTAGAGCTACACGGCCAAAAAAAAGTAGCAAGTTCATGCCATGCCCAGGATCTTACAGGTTAAAATTTCAACTAATTGCTTGCTACCATGGAGAGAAAAATCTCAGATAATCATGTTTCAACTTTCAACCTAACTTATCATCCACAGAAATGTAGACTTGATTTAAGTTCGCTTGGTTTCTTGATGCATGGGGTGGAGGTGTTGGGGGTGGGGGAGGTGAGGAGGAGAACCTGTATCACTAAAGCAGCCTTCTGCTCTCTGATGGTTGAGAAATAGCGACGAGCAATAAACCCCCGTATACAGGATTGAATTAGCAGAGCTGCTGAACATGCTTCCTGGTAATTCCGCTGTAATATCAACATTCTTACATGCTTCTGAAGAATTATGGCAGCTGCTGTTTCTCTCATGATCGTATACATCTTCCTTGCAAAACAACCTGCAGGATCATAGAAAATAAACGATCAGGATCCGCCAGAAATTACAAAAGATAATACAGTTCATACAGAGTAATGGACCCACTATCAGGATGCGCCAGAATGCTTATACAACTACAGGATAAGATCATTATAATTTGCAGGCCCATGAACATGCCAGGCACAAGAGTACAGAGCCTAATTATTTCTGAACAGTCAACAACAGATAGTTAACTATCATGTACCAGCACACAATTAGTACATCCAATTAGTCACAAAGTTTTATCACTGTGGCAAGCATGCAATCAAAGTTTGATGTTTTAGGACATAATTTCTTCTAATTAGGTTGATGGCATGAAACTGTATATGTTTACCCGAAATCGGATTCCAGATTGACTTGTACAAGATAATAAGGAGAGCAACACGATTCAGGACACATGTTTACCTCTACAATATGCTTGAACTGAAATTGAAGCCTCCTTTGTTTTCATGAACTCTTTGCGGGCGATGAATGTTCTGAAACGACCTTGGATGCGGCGTGCAGCATTGTCCAAAACCTCAGCACGACGCACATCCAGTATCGCGATTTGACCAGCTCTAAGGAACACCTTTGTTCTACCAAGCTATCAGGCAAACGGAAGTGCAAAACTATCAAATGATACTTCAAGAGGGAAAAATGATAGTGTATGTTGAAAACTGCAACGCCACTTTTTAAAAATTACATAATCAATAAGAAAATCAAAAATAAAGACTAATCAAGGGAGTATGAATCCTTTACACCATAAAACATATAATGAAATGCTAATAATGTAAATAAGCTTACTTGGAAATTGTCGAGCTTCATTTTTTCAAGGATTGACTCTGTTAACACCCTTTCATCGTAACTGCATAATTATTAGTAACTAATAAGACACCTTTGCTACGCTACAGAACCAAAAAACAAGATGGAACATAGTTTACTCAAATGATATCTTTAACTAATTCATTCTAGTATTTTCGCTTATAGGACAAAGCATGTAGCTATCGGAAGCACGGAGCCGTATCGGTGTCCGATACGGCACGGATACACAGGTACACCGTACGGCCGGATATGGCCCAATACGTATTTTGCATGTATCCCTTGATTTTCCAATTTTTGAAAATAATAATTTAGTATAGATATGGCTGGGATACACCGCCGATACTTCTCTGATACGGGAAACCCTACAGTACTCGTTCGATATAACCAGAAGTGGAGAGCTTGCTTCATGATCTTCAGGCATTAGATGCTCATGACATAGAATAGACGAGTAGTGGATGTCGAACTGCTCACTTTATTTCGTTACTTCAAATTATGGTTGTGGAATTCTGCTTTTATTTGTGATACTGAGCCTAAGTTATGCTATTCTATGCGAATTAATATATATATAAACGCATCCCCGTATCCTTGTTTTTTGAGAATTGGCGTATCGGGCGTATCCGCGAATCCACATATCGGCGCAACCTAGTTAGCTACTATTACCTGCAAGGGGAAACGGGCAAGGTCTATAGGCCAGACGAACCTTGGTAGGCTAGGATACCAAGGTTCGCTCTCAAAATCAAATGAACTTCCGCACAAATGGAGGTATCCTTTGTTAGGTTTGAATTTAGAACCAGGCTGGTAGCAACAGGATACTGCGAGGGGGGAATAGGGCGATGCAAGGTGGCAGGAGGGGATTGGGGCGGGTGGGTAGGTGGGGGGGATTAAGTGAGAACGGTTGGAAAAGGAGTGAACGGACTACCACCAACTCAAATCTTTATAAGTATATATATAAGTACGAAAGATATCCAATAAGCAACTATCATTTCCACAAACAGCCCAGATAAACTAACAACAATTTCCACAGGGCATCGTATAAACTACTATAATTTGTGGCACTATTACACTGGCAACCATTTGAAATGGTGTGGAGTGTTGAGTTAATCCATACATATGGCTACATGCTGATTCATATATTATTTGAAGACAGTACTAAACTATTCCATAAACAAAAAAGAGTTGATAGAAACTGTTATTAAAATGCAAGAATTGGTTTCACCTTAAGTCAGTTGTAAGTTGTAACTAACAAGGGCATATTGTATCAATGTGGCTCCATTCAATGCCACACAAACCATTTGAGAGTGCGAATTAGTAAATTAAACAAACTAGATTTAAACTATAAAGATATCAAACTAGATTCAAACTAAAAAGTTTGACCATATGGACCAAGGCCATCTGTAGAGTCAGTTCAAACTAAACAGTTGAACAAGCATCGCTTACATATCCACAATGAAATAAGGTTTTTGTAGTTCTGATAAGGATCACCAACCCCATTAGCACGAAATGAGTAGTGCTATTGTTTACAAAGCGGTGTTGCCAATAGTGCACATTGTGAAGTAAACAACTTAAACCAAACCAGCTGCATAGTGCATATATTAGGTACCTTCCGAGCATCAACTCAGGAACTAGGACACCAAACCGATCAACAAATTCAGCATATGTCCTTCTGGTAGGATAGCCAGCAAGACTAATGCGAACAGCCTCTAAAACACCCTGTGCCACAAACAAATTACAATCTTAAGGAAAATATCGCTAGTAAATCATGCATGCATGTATCAACATATGGAAGCAAAAGGGCATCTTTTAAATAAGTTCATGATACATAGCTTAAAAGGGCAATATAAAGCATACGTACTGAAGGATAAATAATGGTCGATTTTTAAGTGATCTCATGAATGTGGTGCCAGTTAACTTATCCAACACTAACTAGTTTGAGACTGTAGGCCTCACCAAGTCACATTCAGGTACAATGTAAGACCAGACCAACCAATAGATTGACAAACGTTGGCATAACACTAACAAAGAATTTGGCGTGAGGTTGATTCATCTATTGCAAAAAAAATGATTTAAAGCAGAGGCAATCAGCATTAAGTCTGGCTACAAACAGCAATGACATTTTTATATGGGAAGATGTGCTGAACTGCTGATGACAAAAACAATTGAGAAAGAAATACACTATTGTATGCTTAAGGTGGAAGTTCTTACTCCACAACGTAGTTGGTGCAAGACACTTTGATTTTCAAAAAGCTGAGGCCGATTAACAGAGTTAGGCTTCACACAGCGTACATAATGAGGTTCTGTTGTGCTCAGCGTTTCCATGAGGGCTTGAAGTTGTTGCTATAAGACAATGAATATAAAATACAAGTCAGAAGAGTCAAAATATTCTAGTCTTCTAACTTTCTGGCGCACATAAATTGGCAAGGCATAGCAACCAGATGAAAATTCAAAGAAATGGTAGATTTCAAAGACCGGAAGTAAACTGAATCAACTGAACATTGATTGATACCTTAAATCGGGAAGCAACTGATGAGAATTTATATGACGATCTTACTGACTCTTCCGGCAAAGAAGTAAAAAGTCCAGAAAGAAGTGGACATCTTGAAGATGATAAAAGATTGCAGTGCTCTGCAACAATGTAATCCCGATTCTTCTCCAGAAAAGAATCTGTTTGATATGTCACCTACAAAAGGTAGATTTTATCATAGTCAACACACACAAAAAAAAAATTGAATAACCTGGCTGCTGGCTAACCTTCCCAGCGTAGTGAGAGATACTAAAATCTGTTTCTGAGAACTTGGTCTTCTCAAGCCTAGGATGGGAAGACAAGTTTCTGAACATCTTTGTTGCGAAGGTTACATGAGTAGATTTTGGGAACATACTGCAAAATTAACAAAGGATAACTGAGAATATTAATTTGCTTGTATAAGTATAGAACTAACATTTTCTAGGAAAGATAAAACCAAGTATTTACCAAGCCTCATCCAGCAGTGCAATAATTCCAATAGGTTTCTGGTTGGAGAATATATATCAGAATTAGTCTCAGATGAGCAACAATGCATAATGTTATCCACAGCAAATAATGGGCAGAAAGACAGCAAAACAGTATTTCAATCCATCCCAAATAGTATCAATTATTGAAGCCCAGATGATGCAACAAAGCAACATCTAGTGTATGCATGCACAACTCCAGACCAAAATGCACAAACTATTTATAAGTCAAAGAAAATTTGTATTTGCTACCTGGGCCAAACAGCAATAATATTGCAGATATTAACAGCTTGCAGAATAAGCATATTTAACCATCTTTTAGAAAACACTGGCATGTCAGTAACACACACTTAAGTCAACTTAGCATTGTCATGCATACAGAGCATTGACCACACAAACGATGATACTATTTATTACATGAGAGCAGGACTTGAAATATGCATCTATTTAACACCATACATCCTATACAGTTCAAACCCAACATCATAGATTGGCTAGACCAAAATCTTGGGAGTATGGAAAGCATGCTGTGTACAACAGGTGTTACATTTTAGATTGATGATTATTTCCTTCACCAAAAACTTATTAGAAGGGTATTGACGGCACCAATAGTGATTTCAATATAATTAGATGGTGATGAGGGCATATGATGTCAGGTCCATGGTTGCAATCAGCAAACGGTCAACACTTAACATTAAAAAGTGAGACCAATAGGCAACAAGGGACTAGGCCTTGGTATCTTTTTGTAGAAAGAAATCAACCTGAGGCACCCTGTGGAAGCTAGGATTCGAACAAGCGTTGGCAGTGTGCGCACCGGCACTGTTATCCGACCGAGCGATGCCCAGTTATCAAACGTGCACTGATGCTCAAGGCATAAGAGTACTAACAGATCTCAGCACTGGTGGCCCAAATGGCAAACATAACGCCATCTAAATACTTGCCTTAATAAGTTGTAAAGGGGTCATTCGATCCAAGTGCAGACAACTAAATGCAAGGCAATGACTGACCACTTAAAAACTGAGATGTCTGCCCAGATTTATTGAAAGCCTGGTGAAAACTAGACGATTCGGCTGTTTAGGCACAATTAGAATTTAATGCCCTGTTTAATTAGGCAGAGTAGGCCTCCTCCTCAACACTCTCAGCCACAACCTCTCCCCCTTAATATCGCATGTACTAGTGAGGGGGTTCTGCATGCGAACATGATCCTGCATGTAGTTGCATGCCCTCGATTAACTTGTCGTTTAAATGAGGGTTTCAAGGAGAGGATAGAGAGGAAAATTGGAACCTGATTGGCTGAAATTTTCGCCCGAGAATATCTCTCTTGTCCTGTATCCTGGCACCTTGGCCGCGCTGCGTTGCATTACGCACGCAATAAACCCGACCGGAGGGAGTAACAAAGTTCACAAAAATAAGGCAGCGTTCAGAAAAAAAAGGAAACTCAAAGGAATTTGCAGGATTGGTTTCCTGTGGAAATTTTCTGTTGGGAGTGTTCCGAACAAAGGAAACAACACTCCCAATTCCTTAGAAAAGGCAGCCTTCCCAATTCCTTAGAATGGTCTAAGTAGGTGGACTAAGTCTAGGTGGACCAATCGAAGGACGTGTTACTGGACAGAGATGGCGTATGTAGTCTAGATTCATCCATAAAGCTGGTCAACAAAGAACCATATTGGCCTGGTCGTTCCAAATTGTTTAGTTCGTCTGCTTAGCTGTGATTGATACCTAGTCCCATGTATTTGCTTCCTGTGTTCCATACCCTAATGGATGTATTTTTTCCTGCGGTTTTCATTCCTAAGTTAGACACATACGGTCTTTTTCTATTCTTCTGTTTTTTACTATTCCTGTATTTTTCTTTCCTGCATTCAAAACAGGGCCCAAAAAATTCACGTATTTATCGCAGTAAATCAAAAGTATAAAGCATAGATTGATCAACGACCACTTCTTACTAAACTAATAAGTAACGCAATGAAACAACCTTTTCGATCAAATCCAACATATCTTGATTGTCAATAAATTCAATGTAGCTCCAATTTATTTTCTCGCTTTTGTACTCCTCTTGCTCCATCTTGAATACATGCTGCGAAAACACATTCATACAATTTAATGTCAACGAAAACAAGTAAATTAAGCATGCAACAGCAAAATATGTTGCCAACTTGTCATCCATTAAAGACACATGTCGCTCTACATCTGACAGTAGAACTAGAATATACCTCGTTAAAATGTTGCTGAAGCTTTTCATTCGCAAAGTTAATGCAAAACTGTTCAAAGCTACAGACATAAATAAAAAAGGAATACTGTTAAGAAAAGAACAGAAGGGAAAAATCAATAATTTTAATGTGATAGCTGGTGGCAAACTATTGCATACTTTTACCAACATTTCCACAATAGGTAGCTATAATATGTGAAAAATACAGAGTAGCTAAGTAGAGATAGAGAGATCCAAACCAAACTAATACTTATATGAAAAGATCAGCAATCAGATGAGAACTGACAATAAATAGCATTTCAAATAAAAAAAGGGGAAAATATTTTAAAAATGCTAAGAATAAAATAATTGATGGTGCCCTTTACTGCAACTAGCAAACAGCGAAAGAATTAATACTATGTATTTTTTATTGAATATTAAAAACTACTACATGTGATATAAAGTCAGTATCGGCTGAGAGCGAGAGGTAGTATCAGCTATTTAGAGACCTGTTGTGTTTGAAGCTTTCGAAGCCATAGATATCCAAAACACCAATTTGTGCTTTCGAATCAACATCTTGACCAATTGACTTGTTAATATTCTGAACAAGCCTGAAAATATTAAAGGTGTTATATATGTGAGCATTATGAAAGCATACGAAATTTATAAAAAATGAGAGAGAAAATACCAGTCAAATAATCTTGCATATACAGTCTTTGCTAAGGTATCACGATTAGCCACCGCTGCAGCACAATCTAATGCTTTTATAATTATTCCTTCAGTGGTGTGTATAGACCGACTACATAAAGATGAGACCAACAGATCTGGATCGCACCTAATTCAAATAGCAGAGTGAAACTATAAAGAATTGTTTTAATTAAGAAAGTTGCAGAAAGGTACTCCCTCCGATCCATAATAAACGTTGGTGGTTTAGTACAACTTTGTACTAAAGTTGTACTAAATCACTGACACTTATCAGAAATTGACATAAATACTGACATATGCTACAAAGCATAAGATTCATGGTAACCAATAATATTACACATGTAACAGAACATTACACGGAAGAATATGAGATATATTTGTGCATGCATGAAGATTCATGGTAACCAATAATATTTTGTGTGTAACAGAGCACTCATGAAACTGTGGTCCATTTATCCTTCTACAGAACTGGTGTGAGAGCTAAAACAACAAGTGCAGCTAGTTTAACGTTGTAAACTTCGCTGATGCTAGATTCGGTGTTGACCAAGGAATACACGTTATGCACAGAACCAGAGAAATGATACTTACATACAAGCACGTATAATGAGTTTAAATTGAATATACATACAGCATGCACAGTGACCATAGAACTAAAGATTCTAATTATTATTGTTGCTTCTTCCATTCACGTATTTGGGTATCGGCCAACATAGGGCAGAAAGGGTATCCTCTGCTCGGCAGCAAAAAACTAGCTGCGTTTGGTTCATTGCCCAAGCTAGCCTCGCCAAAAAATTGGTAGCCTAGTATATTTTGCTCTATGTTTGGTTTGTTGCCAAAAATTTGGTTGCCAATGAATCCCCTCCCATTCCTCTCACAGATTCTTGCCAAATAGTTAGTCAAGTGTAGGTGGAGAATTCCTTAGCCAAAAAATGGCAAGCCAATTCTTGCAACCATGTGGTAAGGCTAGATAGGGCATGAACCAAAGATGCCCTAATCACCAATTCCTCTACATCCACTACCTCAACAGATAGATCATTTAGATAAAACAGTTAAAGAACTTAGGAATCAACATAAATTACTGTAGTGAAGATTACTACAGACAGATGAGGACAAACATGTACATTAAAAAAAAGCATACATGAGTAGTGTAGCTGTCATCTGGAGGTGAAAATTTGATGTTGAATCTTTAATTTTCGACGAATCAGATTCCTTTCCTGGAGAAAACTCAATATTTCCAAGATGGAGAATGGCTGCCAATGTCCGAAATATAGCATCCTGTATAAAGTACAGTGTACAGATTCATTTTTACATAAAAAAGGCAAAGCTACACACTGTAAGTACTGTACAGCAAGTTTTTTTGTTAGTATCTTATTTCCAGATAACATCTGTGTATGTACACATCATGCTAGAACCTGATCGCTTCTGCTGATGCCGACAATATCCATTGCCCTTTTCGTCTTCCAGTACTCATCTTCATTATTTGTCCCTTCCAATTCATATGTCTTGCTTTGATTCAAGTAATGAAAAGTACTTGCATGCCCAAGCTTGTATAACTCTGCATCCTTCAGAAACAACACAAAATCAAATTTAACCTAACTGCTTCACGGCACCAACACAAAAATTGATAGACTACAGCCCAGTATTTAATATATACGGACTCTAGAATACTATGCCTTTCATCCTTAAATAGGAGTTGGTCTTGGAATGCGCACAATGAAACTTACTAAATATTTACCACCAATATACTAGGAACGAATTCCATGAGTCACATGAAAGAAGAATTAGCCAATCTGTCATTAGCCATATCTCTCAGCATTAATTGCCACAATTTTCTCTCGAGACCATGTCAAAGTATAATGTGGCACTTGTTTTGGAAAGATGACAATTAGAAGCATTTTTAAATATCTCTAGAACAGATCCTTCTCTTCAGCAAAGTAACATATAGTAATCCCGATACAGAACAGATACAGCTTGAATACTTCTCGACCAACCAAACATCCAAAACCTTTGGTTACTGCGAATTTGGCTAGTTTACACATATCTCGGCAGCATTATACTCGAATGAAATACCAAATTATTGAACCTTGCAAGTCCAACAATCTGTGATGAAAGTGCATGGCATTGTAAGTAAATACTAAGGGTGTGTTTCGTAGGTCGGCTCAACTCAGATATTCCCACCTCATCCCACTATTTGTTGTTTGTTAGGTCAGGTCAGCTTGGTTGAGCTATCCCCACCTCATACGAAAAGAGACCCTCAGCCATGCCCACTTGGGAAGCTCAAATCGAGGTTCCCAACTCAGCTGAGCTGAGTCCATCCGGAAAATGTTCCACGCACGCACTTCGGCCCGCTAGGGGTCACCGGACCGGATGACTTCGTCTCTCCCATTTCCCCCCAGCCCCCATCCCGTTGTCTCTCTCTCAACCGTCCACTGCCCTGCAACTGCCCCGTCTGACCCTCTCCCGAACTGTCGAGAAAAAATTTCCAATGGAATATGACTATAGAAGTCCATGTCCTTCAATAATTATGGCGGGCTTGACCTTTTGGTCAAAAAAATGTGGGCTTTACTAACTTCATAGAAATTTTCAAAGATATGCTAAATAGCAATGAAACTCATACAATTTACAAGAAGATAACAAATAAATAAATAGCAATAGTTGGTACTGGGTACACATACCTTTCCTGATGCACATAACTGATAAAAACAATGAAAGTTTCTTTCAGGGTCAGTAATTTGCACAACACGAGATCTTTCCAGAAGATAGGTCCTAATTGCAGCTCCGGATATTCTACCAGTTTTATCAAACTGGATCTCGACAAATTTTCCAAACCGGCTGCAACCAAGAAAGAATTATAAGTTGAGATTTAATAAAGAAACAACGAAAAGGTTGAGTTCTAAAAAACTAGTAAAGACATGAGATGTTCTAGAATTTTACTGCGTTATGCGAGTTATCTGTTATTTTCTGAGGGAAAAACACATCCAAATTATTAAGCACTGTACAAGAAACCGCACCTTGAGTTGTCATTTCTAATTGTTTTTGCATTCCCAAATGCCTCCAGAAGAGGGTTAGACTGTGAGGAAACAAATGAAATCATTATAAGATTGACGCCTTCAGCATTAACACAGAGAAATCAAATATTTCACAAAAAAACAAAAACGGGAAGGCCATTAGTTTCCATATGACAGTCAAAAACATATGTGATAACTGGTGAAACTTACTTCAAGAACCTGTTGCTCAACTGATCGATCATCAAGAACAGCTCTGCCACCGACATACGTAAGATATCGCATGATAAGCTTTGTTGTTTCAGTCTTTCCAGCACCACTTTCACCACTTACTAAGATCGACTGGCTCCGGGAATCATTCACCATAGCCCTGCATTACCTTGATAAATGTCAACAAACAAATAGCGTACATATGTGGGTTAGAGTAACAGAGTGTAACAACTGAATCAGAATGTAGAGCCCACCTGTATGATGCGTCAGCAACCGCAAAAACATGCGGACTCAGATCGCCTAATCGGACACCCTTATATTGCTCCATCATGTACTCATTATACAGGTGAGGCAGCCTCATGAAAGGATTAACAGCAATCAAGATGCTTCCAGTGTATGTCTATCACAACAAAGACAAGTGAAAAAGATGTCATACAGAGACTGAAGCAGAAAAACAGAAGTACACATATTTGCTAAGTCATGCCAAGAAATGAAGAAAAAATCTAATGTAGTTAATGCTTAAACTCGACAAAACAGGGGAACAGGAATTTGTCCCAAGTAATTCATCGTTACTTGCACATTGTGCCAATGATTTTCATCCTTCACACATTCCATATAGAATTACATAGCAATCTAAAAATGAAAAGGCAACATTTACAATGACTAACTAAATTTAGTTGCACCTAGATGTTCTGCAAATTTTATATTAAAATTGATGAGATGTCTTCCCTATTGGTCATATTTTTAATACTGTGTATATTTCAGTCTTAATTTCAATTAATTTAGCAGGTGCCACCGTGCCAGGTTCAGGTGACTAGTCTTTCCATCAGATAAAAATATTGCTGGTGAACAACTTACATATATCTCATTCAATGCATATCTCCGCTTCAGATTGTACAAAACACCTGGTTCATTAAGATAGGTCAGTTTGGTCATGTCATCAACATGCCCCCCACCGAGATCTTCATCCGTGTCCCTAGGCAGCAATTTCTCTGGCAAAACTGAAATCTGTGAACATAAAAAGAATATAAATAAACTAATCTGATAAACTTTCCATCAGGATAAAGAAAACCAGATCTTCGTAAAAAATTCCAATTAAGCAAGAATTGCTGGTATAAAACAAGACCACATAATGAATTGTTTCAGCATAATCTATGTGTTTGACAGGACTCAAATTCTAACCAAATGCAACTCTCAGACAGCTCAAAGGGTGTGAGGGGAAGAGAGATTCAAAAGTTACCAGCTATGCAAATTTCTGCTCGTTATATGTTCTCAACAAACATTTAAGATGGCCAGATTACGTACAGGTAAATAAGTCAACGGAATCTAATTCCAAGTAAAGCAGGCATAAGATCAAAACAAACAAGCTGCACAACTCAAACGCAGCTCAGACAGATGAACTAAGCTGATTGCAGAAGGGATTGTAAATCTGGCCAAACTGTCAAGAATATTGCAATAGTTTGAAGTTATCCCTAGCTGCCTACATCGCAAATTAAGTTTAACAGCAGGAGCAATCTAGCGTAATTTGCACAGCACGCCGAATGAGTTCAAAAGACCATACAATTACCCAAAGGTACTCTTGCTGAAGCTTGGAGCTATTTCTACCGCAAGTACCAACTCAGCGACATCAAATCTATCTAAACAGTTAAGGATTTCAAAGTCTGAACAATTAGCTGATACAGCACACCGCGTCTGAGCTGTGAATACTGCAATCTGGAATCATAATTTCCACCTCGAATTAACCACTGCACATTCAGAACCCTGCACAATATCATACCCAGAAAAGTAACGGCTTCAAATTAAGAGTTCGGACGATGTGCCTTGATTGCTAGTCGGGTGTGTGTGGTTTTCGCCGGTTTTCATTTATTAACCTTGTCTTGTATGGTTTGGTCCGGTTCCCCCTATTAACTGGACCAACTCTTCTTCTTCTTCTTATAATGCAATGAGGGAGCTCCCCGCCCTCCTCCGAGGCCCGTAAAAAAAAATCAATTACCCACTAGGACTACTTCCGCCAATTCGAATTGACTTCGCCTCGCAGGCGCAATTTATGCAGAAAGAAACAGCTCGAGACCATTTCTATCAAAAAAGGAGGCTAAAATTTTGAATTACCTCGGTACACTAGTAGATTTTTTTTTTATGAAACCAACACTAGAGCTATTCTCCAACAAACTCAAATCTAACACGAATCAAACCAGCCCCAGATGAGCCGTGCTCACATCCGTATCCACGAAAAAATCAAAACGGCACAAGGCAAACTTCGACCGCACGGAATGGGGGGCGACAGCGACATAGAGGGCGGGGATAAGGAGGGGATTCGCGGCACCTTCTTCCGCTGGGTCGTGAGCACGACGACGGCGCGGTCCTTGGCGTCGACCACCTCCGCCTCCAGCCACCCCTCCCCCTTCTCCTCCACCCAGACCTTGGACCCCTTCCGGTAGCTCATCCCGCCGAAACCCTAGCGGGGCAGGCCCCGGCCGCGGCCCCTCCCAGCCCTAGCGCCCTCCGCCAAACCGCGTCTGCCGGCGGCGGCGGCGGCGAGCACGAGGCGCGCGCGTATGCCGGCGGCGAGCACGAGGTGCGCCTTATCGGAGCCCCGGACCAGAGCGCCGCTGGCTGGACTCGAACTCGACTCTGCCCGAAATTTTTGCTTTGGCTTGGCGCTTCTTCCTCGTGCGCTCTCTCTACTAGCGGCCGAAACAGGGTCAGCGAAGCAGAAATAGCTAGAACCACGAGGTGTTCCCTGCAAATACGCCTCGCCGACGTGGCACCGGAATTTGAACTGGGGCGTCGTTCTCGCGAGGTGGGCCCGGCGCGTTCAAGGCGGTGGGGCCCAGGGGACAGGGGCGGGAGGAATTGTCGCGGGCCCCACCGGGACGCCTGGTCCGTTCGAACTGTGGCCCGATCTGGACTATTTAAAACTTTGTTACGATTTTGAATGCGTGGGCGGGGTTTTTTTGTAGATCTGTCCCTGATGTTTCCTGTATTTGCTAACGTGTGGAGGGCAGACGCGTAAACGGCTAGATTAGGGATAGTTTTATTCTGAGGAGATCGGGCGTGTGCCGTGTAGAATTCAATCGGGCTTATGCAGGATATAGGTTAGATCTCCATTTGAATTTGATTGCGGTAGCTCCAAACAGATCGAGCAAGTAGATATACTTAAAGACTTTGCTTGTGTGACTCATATATCGGTTTTTTTTTTTTTTGAGAAACACAGTACAAACACAAGCGCTCACATACACGCGCATACACTCACCCCTATGAACGCACACACGCACACCCTACCCCTATAAGCACCTCCGGAAGACTGAGCGGCGGATTGGATCTTAAAATTGACGAAGTCACCACAGCCTCGCTGTCGACGGGAACGTCGCCTCCACTAATGAATATTCCGCCTTTATGACACACACAGATGTCAAACCTGGAGTTTGAACTCTGGTGGGCTGGGGGTACAACCACCCTCCTAACCACCCAACCTCAGGTTGGTTCTCGACTCATATATCGGTTTTAAACCGAAAACCTATAAAAAGATATCAAGATTTCCTCGGAATGGCAACCCGCTAACTTTTGTCAAATGTATTATTAATCATAAGTCACGTCCAAATTTAAGATACTCCCAATTACATGTTGAGTCGAAAAATACGGTCACTCGGTTCAATTAATATTTACAATGACAAAATATAAATTGTGCTACGAGTCCGTTGGGAAAAATTACTTCACGACATAAATGGTTTGCTTAGAACAAAAATCTTCTGGTATAGCTTTATGACAAAGTCTAGTAAGGACAAAAGAAAATAAGTTTACGCAACATTAAGCCAACTGTGTATAACGACAAAAAAAAGGTTTAAGACAACTCCAACATCGACAGCACATGACCATTAACTTGATCGATGTCCATTGGAACCCTGAACTACTTTTGTTCTCATCACTCAAAAGTACTTTCATATGTTTGCCACATATTGGCGGCTTCTCTTGCCACATCATCATTTATCTTTCTTTTTAGAGTCGATACACCAATGTCTAAAGCCAACATTAACTCGCAACAAAAATAGGGAACCTGTTGGTAATTTAATTTATCGACAATTTGTGATCCGATCATGACAAATTTAGTTCTACTTGAGACTTGAATTGGACAAGAACTACATATATTTTTTAAGAAAAATCCAACAGAACCAAACCATAAAAAAATAGATAAAATCGACGGAATAATGAGTAACCACTTTCCACCTTGTAATTATAGAACCAAGAGCACAATGTGCAACCAAGAGTACTATGTTCTACTATCTTTGTTCCCAAATAGGTGGTGTATAAACTCAGTTAAAAACTCAATATTTTCTAATGTTGCTCAGTTGTATATTTAAAAAATAGAAAGATCTATAATACCGAATCAATATCAATCGGTTCAACATACGGTACATTTTAATAGAGTATTTCTATATTATTATAGCCCCTCAATCTCATGAAAGATGTCTTAATATTAATTAAATTTGGATGTATCTATACACTAAACTTACATGGAACGGAGGGAGTATTTATAGTTATTGATATGTTCTTCAATATATTCCATCAACTTAGAAACATTGACATTTTTAACTAAGTTTATACATACAATCATTTATTTGAGAACGGGAAACCCCAAGATCTGACATTAATTGGTTGTGCTAGTTAATGGCTTTGTTGAAGGCATTATTTTGATCTGAATTTTCTCCATGGTAAAACCTAATAGATCAGCCAACGCGAGACGTGCTTTTGGAGAAGTTAGACTTCAAATGTTGTCTTGTGGTGTTTAGGATGTTACCGCAAGGACTGAAACAAACGGTATAATAGGACTTCTCCTTTTTAGCTCTTTTTTTCTTATTTGTGCGCATCTGTATTGCTATTTAGGGTGTTGCGTAGGCTATGTATAATTGGTAGTTCCACAATATTAATATATTCTCATTTATCAAAGAAAAATTAAAAACGGCGGAGTAGTTAAAAAGTAAGCAGAGCACATGTTTCAAAAAAAAGTAAGCAGAGCACTCGTACTAGCACCTGATTCGCTACGGCCGTCCGATTCAGACACTGTGGCACATCTGACGTCGGGGTGTGCCCAAACAGGAGCTTTTTTTTTTTATGAAACTTAGACCCACCAAACCTGCCACGATTCGCTCGACGACCGTTTGCTTCGAAACCTCTGACACTAGTCATTTCTCAATTCATGTTATTGAAATTACGGTTCTGCCCTTACACGCAGAACGACCGCGTTCACCAGGTCGCATCTTGTCCTGCCCTCGGCAAAACGGAAACGGAAACGGAAACCTGGCCAAAACTGCCACGTAGGCAAGCAGAACCATCTCGTGCCCCTGCACCTGGTGCACGAGGAACGTAGCGACTAGCGAGGCCCTCGCGCCAGCGCTCCACAACCTTGCGTGCGGTGGACAAGTTCGCCTGATGTGCACTGCAAGCTGTGCACGCTAAGCAAAGAAAAACCACTTTGTTTTTGTACGTCCTCTTCGTTTTCTTGACATTTTCGCTAGTTCTTTTCGTCTCGTTTGCTATTTTTTCTAGTCGAGTTTACCACTTGTGAGCCGTTGTTCACATTGCCTATTATTTTCTTGTTCATGAAAAATCTTACTTTGTTTTTTTTTGTTGACGCGCTTTGTTTTTCTTTAATTGATTCATGTTGCCTCTTGCACCCTGTGACTAGGAGGAGTTTCACCACAACCTCGTCAGCGTTTGATGTTCGAGCATGGCAAGCATGGGGAGGTTGATCCATGGTGAACCGAGACGAGGTATCATCAATGCCCATGGACAGGCCTGGCGCTGACCCAGTGCAACCGGTGCGGGCGCACTGGGCCCCGGTCGCTAGGGGCCCCAGCTAGGTACATTAGGTACAAGTTGGCCATTTGATTGAATTTTCTTTACCTAATCAAAATCAGCCCACGCTCAATATCAGCGCAAGCTTTTGGAGGCATTAATTGCCGGAACATGTACGCCTGCTTGAGCTAGTATACTACTCTTGCTGAAGAAAAAGAGGCATCTGCCACATTTACTAAGTCCAGGTTCTCATCGCATTGACTCTCCCCTTGCCTCCTTGTTCTCCTCTCCTGTTTCCCAATCACCGCCGGAGCATCAATGATGGGGTGGCTCTCTGGCGTTGATATTTTTAGCGATGAAGAAATTAATGGAGAGGATCATACAGAGTATATTCTTTTGTTCATCCAATTCGATTCGTTCTCAATCTCTCCTTGCTCATTCCCTAATCTTCATAGGTTTGAGAGAGACAAAAGTATGAAGAAAGAAGCATGGGAATCTACAGCTACAGGCAGCAGAGGCTTGGCGGCCATCCCAGGGGCGAGCGGCGGCTAGCAAGGAGGGGCTATCGGCCGACGCGACGACACGCGGCGGTCAGTAGCAAGGGGCCAGGGCGGTGGTACGGCAAGCCGGCGGCAGCAGTATAGGCGGCCTTTTTCTGGTTTTGCACCGGGCCCCTGAAATGTCACGGTCGGCCCTGCCCATGGACGATAGGGAAGACAACTCATGTTATTGGACAGGTTGTCAAGGAATAACAAGGGAGCAAGGCAACTCGTGTGGATTCAAGGGGGGAGTTTGGTAGATTTGGTCGACTTTTGCGTTCCAGGGTCAAGCGTTGGGAGGCGTAGCCCACCTGAAACGTACCCGCGCCATTTCTGAGCAGATGGAGGCTTTCTTCGCGCGCCGGATGTCATGAGCAAGCTTGTTGTGGCGTCACGGGCGTGCTTCACCTTGTCCCACACGCCGGTAACAGCAGTGGTGAGCGAGTTGCGGCGCGCCATCTCCATGTGCCGCTCCTCCGAACTCGAGTCAAGCTCGGTCGGCATGATCCCGCACGCCGTTGGAGCATGCACCCGCGCCGGTGTAGACGATGGCCCTGCCTCGCCGGAACTCGCGCTCGGGAGGAGCCCGAACCACGTAGGGGCGTGAATTCCGGCGCAACAATGCGTCGCGCCTGGTTGGCGACCATCTCTGTTGCGCGCACGTCGAGCCATTGCCGCGGCACCGCCACACACTAAATTGGATCCTTCCATCGCAGTAGTAGGTGGAGGTGGAGGCGAGGAAGTGGCAGCGGGCGACAATTTGTGTTTGGCGAGCGGTGGCACCGGGAATCAGACGCGGGGTGGCAGCGGCGATAGGAGGAGGAGACGAAAATGGATGGGGTTAACTGCATCCGGCCTCCAACTCGCGCTTATATACGACGTTGCTGGGCCGGGATGGGGTATTGCTTCATCAACTTTCGAGATATGTGCCGCGATGCAGAATCTATTCAGGACATTTTTTTAGACCGAAACAGGAAAAGATCCCGTTGGGGATGGGGTGTGCTAGCTTAGATCAACTTTAACGGAGTCCGTAAATCATGCTGGAACCGTATTTTTCCGGCCGATTAAGCTTGCTAGCTAGGTGGCGGAGAGTGCTCGGGAGGCGGGCTCTTGGGCGTGGGGAGGCCCAACCAGGGGCACAGGCGGCGGCCGCGCGGAGAGACCACGCACACAATTCTTGTGAAGAAGATGATGACTTTTCGAATATTTCGTTTTTCAGTTTTAATTTACATGGTAGTTCTTCCGATCTCTTTTAATTGACTCAGATTTAGTACAACTTTATACTTAATTCGAGTTAATTAAAAATACCGAAGAGAGGGCCTATACTCGAACTTTTCGATTTGTACTTTTACAGTGATGCTCTTACACGCACCAGACGCAGGCACGCAGCGACTCGCATCAGCTGGCCAACGCCCAGGTTACACGCACCACTCACGCGCCACCGGAGTATACGGAAGAAAATCCTATACAACTGGGTCGTACTGCTTCCAGCGCTGGACCAACTCCTGCGACTGACATGGCTAAAACAAATCTTAATGCAATCGTCTTCTTTCAATCTCTGCCCAGTGCCCACACCTATCCTGATTGAGTGATTGTGTCGTCCTGGCGGATGGATTTTGATTTTTTTTTTCTTCCAACTGGGACTTTTTTTTTTTGCGAATTCTTCCAACTGGGACTTCACTCCCCTTTCCATTACTTATCATAACGCAAAAAGTGTTTTTATCTCTCGAGCTCCAATGCTCTCGCTATGTTAAAAAAATTAAAAATATTTTTACTTAAATTATTAAAATCATGAAAATAATTCTGAAGAATGTCATTGATACATTCCACAATCATGCAAAATCCCAATCCGAAATTCTTTTTATTTTGAGCTAGAGAAAAATGACAAAATCTGATATGTTTTTGAGATTTGAAAATGACTACTCAAATCTATAATTTTATCATTTTTGTGTAGCTCAAAATATTAAGTATTTGAAATTGATTTTTTTGCACGTTTGTGGGATACATCATTGACTATGTGCAAATTTTTTTCCAAAATTTTTTAAAACTCAAAAATATGAATTTTATTTTTTTTAAAAATGAGATCACTGGTGCCCATGTGCACCAAATCTCTGTACTAACGAAAATACAATGTTAAGTCAATAGTAACAGAAAAAAAGAGCATATAAAAAAGACCCACAGTTTTTACACAACGTGACAGAAAAACCTGTTGCTTCCTCATCGACGTCGAAGAACAAACTACGGGGCAAAAAACCTGTCCTAAACTACGACACAGCCACAAAACAGCCACAGGATACCAGGTTCAAAAGCGAAAACTCGGTCCTGATGAGATCGGAATTGGAATCGATCATGATTTGCTAACTAGAAATAGGCAAAAGTCTGAAACAAACCCTGTATTGGTAGAACAAGTCTGAATCAATCTCTCACGTTGAAATCCTTGATTTTTGGACCCTGAACTCGCTGATCCCAGACTTCCTGGACGTTTTCTTGTAGTGCTCTTGTTTGTGCGCTAGGATTAGTTGACGTGGCAGGGATTTGCTAGGAAACTTGAATGATGGTGGGCCTTGCTGACATGCCTTTCAATTTCAGGTACGTATTCTTGGCTCCTCAATCTCCTCCGCAAACTGTGAAGTTTCAGTTTTTGTTGTTCCCTTCCTGCAACTTTAAAGGCGGCGGCCATGGCGACCAGCAGGTGATCGCGGCGGCGGGAAGACGATCAAGGCGGCACACTTCGTCCCCAGGTCCATACCTTCTGCATCGACGTCTCCAGGAGGTTTCACAATTTCTGACCGCCCCTGACTCGCGACGGCTCCGACCTGCCACTCGCCGGCGGGAGAGACTAGCAAAACGAACTAGAGGAATCTGGTAACCACCTGTACCATGTGTTGGCTTATGCATTGCTAGATTTTTAAGATTTTCAGATTGGTAAAGGTGGGGTTTGGACTGTTTTCCCTCTTAAGAGTTTACTGAATCTGGTTGCAAATTACACATGGTGCTAATTTTCGGATTGTAGTTGTTAGATATAAATCAAGGCATAATAATTACAGCTTATACGTTGTTTTTCATGTAGGAAGTTTTCTGGGAAGAAATTCATGGATCCTCGTGACTCTTTGAATGTCCTTTTTCACTTCGGCGGCGAGTTTGTTCGGGTCGGTCATGTATTACAGTATGTGGGGGGAGATGAGGCCATGTCCTGTATTGACCGTGCCAAATTTTGTTTGGTAGAGCTCAAGGGCCATTTGAGTGATCACATGAATGTGAAGGCGTCGATGAAGTTTTATTTTCTTCTTCCTGGTAAAGAATTGGTTGATGGCCTGCTATTTTTAACGGATGACATTGGCTGCAAGAAGATTTCAGATTATACCAATGATGGTGGAGTGGCTGAGGTTTTTGTTGAGTACCATGGCGAGGATGAGGATGAAGGAGAAACTGAAAAAAGTGACAGTGACTACGAAGATGAAATTGTAACCGGAGATGACAGTGAAGACCGTGAACTTTCAGAGCCTGAAGTTGTGCTTACAGCAGATGCTTTGATTGGAATCTCTCAAGTGTTCAATCCAAACTCACAAGGGCGCATCCAGGGATATTTTCAAGAAGATCAGAGTGGGAGGGCTGAATCTGACAGTGATTCAAATGATTCAGATTATGTGCTGCCTTCAGATGACAGTGGTGAAGATGACGAAACAGTGCATCTCAGAAAGTTTGCAAAGATGTACAAGAAAAGGATGAAAGATTCTCAAAGGTTTGTGCAAAGTGAAGAAACTGGTGCAGTCCCAATTGATCTAGTGGCGAATGTTGAAGAAGTAATTGAACAACAAAACATAGAGGCTGAATATGAGTCAGGTTCAGAAGATTTTTCTTATGATGAAGCAAGTGATGGAGAAGCAAATTTTGTCCGGAGGAGGACCAAGTATGCAAGATATGATTCAAAGACTGAAATTCCACACTTTAGTCTTGGAATGGTGTTCAAAAGCAAGACTGAATTTAGAAAGGCAGTGATCAAATATGGACTAAAGACATATAAACACATTAAGTTCATGAAGTCTGAAGATGACAGGGTGAGGGCAAAGTGTGCATGGCCAGGATGTCCTTGGCTCATATATGGTGCTATTTCCAGTAGATGCCCAAGGTTTCAGATTATAACTTATGAAGATGATCACCATTGTGCTCCAAATAGAGTCAACAATCTTGTGTCCGCCAAAGTAATTGCAAAGAGATATGAACATTTCATATTAGCTAATCCTACATGGAAAATCAGTAGCATGCAATGCACTGTTTTGAAGGATTTCTTTGCTGATGTATCTATATCAAAGTGCAAGGCAGCAAAGAAAATTGTCATGGACAAATTGCTATCGGGTTTGAAAGATGAATACACTAAGGTATTTGACTACCAACTTGAACTGTTAAGGAGCAACCCTGGCAGTACTGTTGCTGTTTGCTTGGACCCAACAATTATGGAACAAAACATATTTCAAAGGTTTTATGTTTGCTTTGATGCCTTGAAGAAGGGGTTTGAAGCTGGCTGCAGAAAAGTAATTGGGCTTGATGGATGTTTTTTCAAAGGAGCATGTCAAGGTGAGCTCTTATGTGCAATTGGTAGGGACGCCAATAATCAGATGTATCCAGTTGCTTGGGCAGTTGTAGAGCAGGAAACAAAAGAAAATTGGGAGTGGTTCATTGGCCTTTTAATCAAAGACTTGGATATAAAGAATAATGGTGATGGTTGGGTTTTTATTTCTGACCAGCAAAAGGTAATCAACTATCTTTCTGATATATTTAGCTATCTTTCTTAATCATGTAGCTAGCTATCTTAGCTATTTAGCTACCTTTCTTATTTTTTCAATTGCATTTGTAGGGATTGATAGCTAGCATGCAGAATTATTTGCCAAGGGCACAACATAGAATGTGTGCAAGGCACATCTATGCGAACTGGAAGAAGAAACATACAGCTCATGAATTGCAGAAATATTTTTGGTCTATTGCAAAATCTGCAAACAGAGAGGATTTCAACTACCACAAGGCCAAACTTGCACAAATAACTCCTGATGGTGCCAAAGATATCATGAAAACTGAGCCTAAGCACTGGGCAAGAGCTTTTTTCCCGGTTGGATCAAATTGTGAGTCAGTTGACAACAATTTATGTGAGGCCTTCAATCATGCTATCATTGAATCTAGATTCTACCCAATTATTTCTATGATGGAGAAGATCAGATGTAAAGTAACTCTGAGAATTCAAGAAAACAGAAGTAAAAGCGACAAATGGCCTGGGACAATTTGCCCCAATATATTCAAAAAGCTAAAAGTGAATATCCAGAGAACACAATTCTTGGATGTTCTTTGGAATGGGAAGGACGGCTTTGAGGTGAGGCATATGAATGGAAGAGGAAGGAAATACACTGTTAACTTGGAGAAAAGGACATGCTCATGTGGCTACTTCCAGCTTGCAGGGCTTCCTTGCTGCCATGCTATTACTGCTATATACAAGTGCGGTAAAGTTGTTGATGATTTCATTGACAATTGTTATTCAATTGAGCAATTCAAGAAAATATATGAACATTGTTTAGAACCAGTTGAGGGAGAAGAAATGTGGCCTGTCTCCGCAAATCCAAGACCTCAAGCTCCTGGATATGTAAGAATGCCTGGAAGGCCAAAGAAAAACCACAGAAGGAGAGAAGTGGGAGAAGCGCCTAGAGGAAAGAAATTGAGCAAACATGGAGTCCAGATAAAATGTGGCCTCTGTGGGAAGACTGGCCATAACAAGTCTGGATGCCAAAAAAATCCAGAAAGAGGAAAGAAAAAGAATGCTTTTCTTCAAAAGTCTGGAAATAAAATGAAAGCCAGTGAGGTAAACCGAACTAAATTTATATAGTCATATATCTATGTACTCATCTTTTTACATTCTATACAGTGCATACATCAGTTCTACCGTTTTCTCTATTTTGTATAATTCTACAATATGTAACTCATATTTTCATCTTGTTGCATCAATTACCAGCAATCAAATACAGATTCCCATGTCAGGGCAAGCCAGGTGCAGAACAAAGGAAATGAAGCAACTCAATCTAGTTCAGGAAAGAGGAAGGGGAGCAAAGATGTTAATGCAGCTTGCAAGGGGCAAAAGAAGGCCAAGAAGTGATCATGAACATGCAGCTGCATCTGAACTATAGGACCTGGTTCATGTTATGAAATTATGCCCTTTTGGTTCTTGTTCTAAAATTATATCATTTAAGTTCATGTTTTGAAATTATGTCATTTTGGTTTGTGTCATAATTCTGATGTATGAACATTTTAGATTATGTAGTGAATTCATGTGCTTCTGGATAGTGCCATTTCGGCTGGTGAATGATTGCAATCTGCTATTTATCTACTCTGTTTTGATTGCCTATCAGCATTGCATTCAGAGATAAAACAATTAGATGATTACATTGCTGGCAATTTCATCTAGATATAACACTGATACAATGTGCACGCAACATTCAGAGATTGTATTCACAAATGATACTACTCACACAATATTCAGATACATGCCTCTCCCTACTGAAATCGCAACCTCCATTGCATTTAGTTGTCTTGACCATGGCTACATATCATGAAGATGAAGAGATTGATTGTCCAAACATACCAGCCCCGCGCGTCGGTCGTACAAGTTGGTCCAGCGCTGGAAGCCATACGACCCGGGTCGTATACCACGCAAACACGGTAGGTGGCACTAAGCTGCGACGATAGTCGTGACAAGGCGGCGCACTGCTCGTAAGAGCATCTCCACTCGTGCCCCCGTCGAGGCCCCGCGAGTTTCCATCCGACGACGGCCCCCGTCCCGCCGTCCGGATTTGGCCCTTCATCCATCCGGCGAGCCCACGCCACCCGCCCCGGGAGCGCTCGGGGACCTCGGACGAAACGAAAGCGCGAAACGTTCCCGCGCGTCTAGTGGCCCCAAGTTGTCGGTGAGACACCGATCGTCGTCCTCATCGCATCGTCTTCCGCGCGCTGTAAACCTGCCGCCGGTCAGCATTCGCCGGACGCGTAGCTTCCACGCGGCGAGTTAATGCCGTCGCCTCGGTTTCATGCGCCTACCGCTATTTATCGCCGAACTACCCCGGCTGCCCCGCATTCACCTCCTCGCTCCTCTTCCCCCAAATCATCCCCGAACTCGAAGGAACCAGCAATGGCGAACGACGGTGCGGCCAACAACGCCGCCGCCGCTCTCTCCACCAATGGACGCGGCGGGCCCCGCGCCGTCGGACTTCCGCGCGCCGGGGGTGGAGGCTGAGCGCAGCGGCGTGCCGATCCCGCCGCCGCCAACGGGTGGCGGCGGCGGCGATCGAGGAGGCGCGCGTCACTCTCAGTGACGAGCAGCGCGCGGATCCGCGCTTCTTCCCCGACAACCACGAAGCGTGGATCGCGTTCTTCCGGCGAATGTACGAACGCGAACTCGCCGGTTACGACGGCCCCGGCGACGACTACACGACCTTCTACCGCCATTTCGGCATGTAGGAGGCCGCTTTTAGTTTTAGTATTAGTTTGCCAATCGCCGAATTCAAATATATGTACGAATTTGGTCTATTTATGTACGAACTCGCCTCTATATGTTAAATATCATTAAATTTCGCTTATGTTTGAACGAATTCGCCTATTTTGTCTGAATTCGTCGTATTACGTTGCATCCATCCTGAGCTCGCGGCTGGGAAAATGGGCCTCCCTACGCCAAATCTTCCTCCAATCCGGGACGAAAATTTCGCCGGATTTGGCCGCGGGAGCCCAAACGAGTGGGGATGCTCTAAGAACGAGGGAACCTACCCGCAGGGAGGAGCACCGATACCGCGGCGACAAGAGGAGGCGACTGCGGCGCTTGCGGCACGGCGTCCGGTAGCGTCTTCTTCGGTAGGCGGCGTTGAGCGAGTGTAGGCGGCGTGCGTGGCGTAGTGGTCGTGCGCGTCGTCGTTCATCAGCGATGCCGCGGCCACATGAGTTGGCAACGGCGGCGCGTGCGGCAAGGCGGCCGTGCGCGCCGTCGTCCATGAGACCCGTCGGCGTTCCGCGAGGTAAGTTTCCCTAATTGCAACCACACGATGGTGCTAACCAGTCATGCTTCATAATCTGAGGAATTGGCAATCAGGGTTTTGGATTTGGGAACATTTCTAGGGTTTCATAATTTGAGGAATTGGCATCAGGATTTACAAAATATACCGCCCCTGCTCCATGCTAACTGAGCCCCAAACGTAGATCACTTGGTTGTAATTGACCACTCGTGCTAGCAGAGATCATTCGGTCTGAAGCACGATCTGTTAGCACTGAATCAGGATAATTAACTTTAACTGGAATCAATTAGGGACGCAAATCATGCTTGTCAGTAGGGCATTGTCAGTAAACACGTGCAATTACTCAGGTGCTAGCAGTGCAATTAATTATCAGAAGCATGTAATTAACATTAACCCGTACCATTAGTTGATTAGAACATGATCATTGGATTAGGCTGAGACCTTTGGCATTATCCCCTAATGAACTTCACTATTAATATGAGCATAAAACATTCAATTAGGGCTCTAATGCGGCTAGATCTTCTCTGATACCATTGACTTGAAGCAGCTTAGAACACCCAGCTTGGATAGACAGTTGTGATGCTAATTAGGGACTAGCATAAACATTAACTAACTACACTCAGAGCACCTAACTACCATGCATCAGGTAATAAATTGCTCGATGCAGGCGTGAATGGCAGCAGCTGGACGGTGTAGACATCCTGGGTGCCATCGGCACTGCCCTGCGGTGTTGTTGTGGTCCTGGGTCTTTGCCTCCGTAGCACTTCTTTAGGATCGGTGGCTAGGGCTGGAACCTGGCTTACCATGTAGATCGTTACATCACACTGGAGAGGGTTCTTTCCTTTTTATAGCTAGTGCTAGGAAAACAACACCGAAACCAATGGCTGGTTAGCACCATCGTGTTGTTTTGGGAGCCATGCTCCTCCTCTTATCTCTCTGTTTGTTAAACATGATAATTTTTTAAGAAGATTATGTTCTTACTGCTCCCATATCTTCCCTAACTGTGTACTTATGAAAACGACAAATCTGATATTCGAGAATGTTTTTGGATTTTAGACAAACCTCACCTTTTGTAGCAGCATGTGCATAAGATGAGGAAAATATGCAATAGGGAGGAATATGTGGGCTTCTAGTACTAGTCAGAGCACAAGCATAGCCTACGATTTCCAGTGTAAGAAAAGCTAGATCAGCTGTTTGATAAACCTGTCTCTTGAAATAGCTTCATCTACCTTGATGGAGCTCTGAACTTGTAATGTTAGATATGGACACATATTGCATATAGATCACATATTTTAGCTTGAGCTGCCCCCCACATTGCCCATTCCAATCATTAGAAAATTCAAGGGAGAATGATATATGATTCTTGCTATATGTTGTGGGTTAGTACACCCAGGCCCGTCTCCAGGATTTGGGGGCCCCGGTGCGACTTACAAAATGAGGCTCTATTTTTTGTTCAAACTTATAAATAGCTACTAAAACATAATCATTTTTTTATTTTATTATATAACTTTAGAATGTCCTATTTTATAGAATGTTCTATCAAGTATTCATTCTAAAAGAGCAAAAATAGCACAAAAGTAATAAACAAACGACATGTTCTACCAAAAAGCATCACCCATCTCATATTTCTTGAGACTGAGATGCTTCTTCTAATATTTGTCTTTTCTTCTTTTTCTCATCACCAGATTGACAATTCGTTTTTCTCATGATTTGTCATGTTTCACAATTAATAAGTTAACATAATAATTTAATAAATTTGACATGAAGAGACCCGCCAAACTCCAGCGAAAAAACGATCGCCTCTATGCTGTATTGCTGTGTAGGCTGGAACGTTAGGAACTTTTTTTTTAGCCTTGGAACGTTTGGAACTCGGATCGTGCAATACTACCATCGTGGCCTGCTGGAGTTTGACGTTTTTCCATGTTGACGCTGGGCCGCATGAGCAAGTAAATGTGCCACTACAGCTACGCGCAGACCACTAGCAAAATATTGCTTTTCTATACTTTTTGAGGCTGCGACGCTAATATTACTAGGGAGTAGAAATTTGGGGGCCCCTGAAATTTGGGGGCCCTGATCGGTTGATCACTTCGAACATGGCCATCGACGGGCCTGAGTACACCAGAAAAATCTGATGCAAAGTGTTGCATCACTATGGTATCAAACACTTCATATTAAACACTTCTACCTTCATCAAGAGTGCATCACGTTTATGCTGCAAGTTGACTTGCATTTCAGCCTGACATTCCTAGCCAAATTTCATGACTTGGATCATCCTCTTAACTGAATACTAGAATCATAGCCAAATTTTATAAATCATGAACTAATGATGTCATTTTTCATGCAACATGCATGCTATATCTTGTGCAAATGTGATAGGGATGCAAGAAATCAGACCTGATGACCAAAGAGGATCTTAGGAATTCACCGCGATGTTGATGCAGAACGCTTTATTCCTGTGCATAATTTTTGCTTGAAATGATTGAAGTGGCCTCCCTTTTGCATGCTTATATTCCTAGTATTGCTTTACTGAAATAAATAGTTTCCTTGTCCTACATCACACCTAACAATCATCTCAAGGACATCAATATACTCTCACTTTTCATGCAGTAAGTGGTGACGAATGTCACATACTTCTTGATGTGAGCTAATGATATATAAATATTGCACAAGTGTAGGTACTAGGTAGTTCATGCAAGTTCCGTAATTTTCTGTGCCTTTTCTGGGCAAAGCATGTAAAGGATGCCATAATTTATGATTAGGCAGTAGGAGAAAGCATTAGCTTCTGGGGCAGAGCAGCTAAATTAGTAAGCATTAGGATTTACTTTTTTGTGAAAAGAAAAGACAGTAATACCTAGAAGGATCTAGATATCTTTCAAAGGCCAATAACAAGAGCCCAGCCGAAAAGGACGCAAACCTTGTGGGGCTTAAGATTGTAATTTTAGGCAGCACATGCAGTTTACATAATCTGTTGCAAAGTGCTTGAATGGAATATCTTCACCAGTTGCTGGTGCTGTAATGCAAATCCTGATACAGTTTTCTAATGTTCTAACTTCTTTTGTCCGTTCTGCAATTTTCACCTGGTCCCATCTCCTGGATACTCTTCCTTTGCCCAATGTAAGCATCGATACTTTGTACTTGAATCACTCTTATTGCCCAACTTAGACATAATATTAAAAAAAAAAACTGCACAATTCATGAAATTACAGATGGATGTCTCGAATGTTAGGTAATCTAGTTTGGCAAATTTCACACCAATTTCTTAAGAGCTAATTTTCGCATCAGATCTTCTATTTCTAAATAGTTGCCCCCGCTATCCAATTCCCATATTCCCTCCTTAAGCAACATTGCTAGGAGTAGTCAATAACTAGAGGCCTTATCTTTGTTTGAGATTTGCAATTTGTACTAAGCCCACCACCTTGCATTGCGCTCCTCTCTTCAGTATCAACTAACTTCCATGATAAGATCCTTGCACATCCCATGTTTATTATACTTGACCAGATTATAACCAGATGTTCTACCAACAGAGCACCAATTCATGCCAGAGTGAATCCCTTCTACCACTATTCACATGCACGGTCATGTAATGGGTTGTCATTCCATGTTATGTGTTCCTTATTGCGTCTTTATATCCAACTGCAGTATTCCATTAGTTTCTTGCTGAACTTGAAGGGGAATGTTCAGAATGTTGATTCCTGAGATCTTCAAAGGATGTCATCATTCTGTTTTCTCTAGCCTCTGCTCCACCATATTTGCTCTATCTTTTCTAATTATTTCATGTACTTTCCACTTGTTCTCTTAAATGGTTTTCTATGTTACTTCTCTCAGTTCTTTTTTTTTTTGTCAAAGTTGTACTTCTAATGCTTACCCTCAAAATTATTCTTTGAAGGTCAAAAGGATGCTCTCTGGGTGTAAATCCTAGCCGAGAAACTGAAAGCTCAAATGAAGTGCCTCGTCAAACAACATCCTCAAAGAGACGACATGATACCGGAGAGAGAACAACCCTGTTGATGGCTCAGAAACTAAGGATGGCTCAGAAGGACTGCTTACAGTTGCTGATGAAACGGCAGACAAGCTGAGCACAGAAGATCAGTTTGCTGACAATGATAGGCTTGCTTTGGTTGATAGTGCTTAAGTGGATGGTGATGATGCTATCTCAGAACCTCACAGTGATGATGCCAAGAACAAAGAGGGCAACTGGCGATTGAGAGAAAAAGGAGGACAGGCAGAGGCCTAAGCATGAAACCATGCTGAACCTTTAGAGAGAAGAACGAGGTGGACAGGTTATAGATGACAAACTTATCAGTGGCGGTAAGAAGAAGAAAGCAGCATTCAATAGAAAGGGCGCTCGGATGTTACCGTCCATGTGATGACAATCCAAATAGCAGTGAAAGGAACTCCAGGCAAGAAAAACTTAAGACCCATGACAATAATCGTGTATCTATCAGTTCTGAACCAGACTAATAAGGATAAGCACAGGGAGAGCACAAGAAAGGGCAGAGGTTCTGAGCCTAATGAGCAAGATCATCACAGACCTAGCAAGGGAAGGCGTGAATGAAGACCATGAAAGCCGTTGTAGTGGAGTGTGCTTATGATAGGAAGTATACTTAATATGCACATAGGGCTTATACCTTTTTCTTCGAGAGAAGGCCTTTTATTTTGATGCTGCCTAGTTCTTATTTGGCAAAGTTGCAGTAGTGTATCCTGTCTAGTTCAGTATTTTGAGCAGATTGATCCACAGCCAAGTTTATTCACCTTGAGGCTTACTGCTCATGTATGTCAAGTGGATACTGATTCGAGTAGAGTAAACTCAAAAGATGAATTACACCGCGTATTACTGAATTCTGTCTGATATACTCTTGCAGCGGATGAGGCTGTGTCCTACAGTCACGGTGAGCGGTCGGCCGAGTTGTCTCCGACTGTGCAGGTTGGGACACTACAGTATCCATGAAGAAATGGACCTTGTCTGCAAGTGCATCTGCTCGAGGCTTGGAGTGGCTAATCTCGCTAAGCGGAACTGTGTTTCGTGTGCGATGGCTTTTACAATAGCATATAGGACTAGGAGTGTAAAACTATAGAGGGGTGAATGCATCTTTGATAGCTTGTAACACTAATTGCCTTGCTGTACTGTTGTTGTGTAACTTGTAAGGGGTGAGCACATGAGAAGCTGTATAATGTAGTAGTGCTTGTTTTGTAATGCCGTAAACCACTATGTCTGTACAATACTATTGCGGAACGTTTTGGATTTCAAATATGACCAGAATCTTCCTACTATGTAAGAAGAGTGTTTGCAAGACTATATAACCGATGCTGGCAACTTTTCTTACGGTTGTTTGTCCTGATCAATTACCATAACAGTTTGATGGAGAGCTAGGTCCACTGAAGCTACATCAGTTTGATCACTTTCCAAATCAATCATAATTTCTTGTAGTACAGTCAGTGTACAACCTTTCTTATTTGTATGGTTTAAATTCCACATGCGCTGACATATAAGCCATGGAAGCTATTTCTCATTTGAAAATTGCGAGAACAGTGTTTTTCAGAAGCTACACGAGAATTCAAAATTGCAACACCAATGTTTTTCTTATAAAAAATTACTAACATCACTCGGAGATACTAAGAAATCAGCACCTAAGCAATTTAGTCCATCGCTGGCTCCTATCCTGGCCGGTGGAAGCGTCAGTTAGAAAAGAGATTGGTTGGATTATAGAAAAGTAATTTCCCCGGATCCCATAAAGCCCCCGACTTCTTCGCCTAAACCCCCCTCCTCCTCCTCCTCCACCTCCATTCCTCGCCACCCGCACGCACCCGAAGCCGAAGGCGCGCGCGCAGCCAGAGCAATGGCGTTCTCGCTGGGCCGCGCCGCAGGCGCTGGGCTCCGTCGGAGCGCGACGGCCGTGGGGGGAGCGGGCGGCGCCTTCCGTTGCGGCGCGACGCCCGTCGTGGGGCTAGGCGGCGGGCTCGGTCCGAGCGCGACGCCGCTGGTCGGATCGGCGCCTCGCGTCTTCGCCAGCACGCGCTTCCGCCCCTCCATCCGAGTGTCGGACGCGGTAATTCCTCATCTCCTGGTCTCCCTCTCTTCTCTGCGTGAAATCCAAGCGGAGAATAGCCTATTGATTTGCTCGGGGAATTCGATTTTGTTACTCCAGTTGATCGAGTCTAGGGTTTCCGAATGTTTGTGTATCTCGACTAGGTCGCCCCGTTACCGATTTTGTTACACCTTTACCGAATTCGAGATTTTACAGGTCGCCCCGTTACTTTCTGGACAAGCGTAGCCGATTTCCCCAATGGTTGATGCTGGATTTTGGTTGTGTATGGTCCGAGTGTTCCCTTTAATTACCCTGAATGTGAACTCACAAAACCAATGTTATGGTCCTTCAGGTTCTGGTTGCAGTATAGTGATTCGGTTGTTCTGCGATGGTTGTTAACTCGTGATGCTAGTTTAGACGAGCTATTAGCTTATTTTGGCATCTGGGTATGAATGAAGAAGGATCACTGAGTAGCCCCGTTTTTTTTTTTCTCGCATCTCCTGTTGTCCTGCACACCTTTAGCCCTGCTGGTTTCTTGTAGTAGATCGCATCTCCTTTTGATGCTTAGTGTTTGTTTTGGGTATGGTTCTATGTTGTTCAAACTTCGGAAATGTTTTCAGATTTGTCAAGTGGATAGATAGCAGGGGTCTGTCGTGTTATCTGTTTAAGTTTGTAGTGGATTCATGTAAAAGACCTCTGTGACACTTCAGATTTTTCAGTGAAACTGGGGATCCCATGTGGGATTCATTTTCTCGAAAAAAAATCTGGGTACGAACACGAGCGACTTGAGTGCGATCTCTCTACAGTTGATTATGAAGTGCTGCTAGGTGTTGTTCCTGCAGGGTGTTGGTATTATTCTTTTCTCAGGTTTGTTCTGTCTGTTTACTACCCCCTGATTTGGTCCCAAATGTTACCTGCTACTTTTAGTTTTTTTTTCTTTTCTTCAATTTGCTGGTTGATGATGAAATGTGGACATGTCTGAACTCATAGGCAGACATCTCATTTGTCTGAAGAGCATGTGCTGTTATTGATTACTTTCTAGCTTCTTTGAAGCATGGATTTTGTGAACCAATTAAGTCTGCTGTTACTGCGTTGCTACACTGGGCATCTGGTCCGTAAGGGTTGTTCTGTGATGGTTGTTAACTTGTGATGCTAGTTGATGCTAGTTTAGACGAGCTATTAGCTTATTTTGGCATCTGGGTATGAATGAAGAAGGATCACTGAGTAGCCCCGTTTTTTTTTCGTATCTCGTGTTGTCCTGCACACCTTTAGCCTAGCTGGTTTATTGTAGTAGATTGCAACTCGTTTTGATGCTTAGTGTTTGTTTTGGGTATGGTCCTATGTTGTTCAAACTTCGGAAAGGTTTTCAGATTTGTCAAGTGGATAGATAGCAGGGGCCTGCCGTGTTATCTATTTAAGTTTGTAGTGGATTCATGTAAAAGGCCTGGGAATCCCATGTGGGATTCATTTTCTCGAAAAAAAATCTGGGTACGAACATGAGCGACTTGAGTGCGTTCTCGCTGCATTTGATTATGAAGTGCTGCTAGGTGTTGTTCCTGCAGGGTGTTGGTACTATTCTTTTCTCAGGTTTGTTCTGTCTGTTTACTACCCCCTGATTTGGTCCCAAATGTTACCTGCTACTTTTTTTTTTTTTTCTTTTCTTCAATTTGCTGGTTGATGATGAAATGTGGACATGTCTGAACTCATAGGCAGACATCTCATTTGTCTGAAGAGCATGTGCTGTTATTGATTACTTTCTAGCTTCTTTGAAGCATGGATTTTGTGAACCAATTAAGTCTGCTGTTACAGCGTTGCTACACTGGGCATCTGGTCCGTACGGGTTGTTCTGTGATGGTTGTTAACTTGTGATGCTAGTTGATGATAGTTTAGACGAGCTATTAGCTTATTTTGGCATCTGGGTATGAATGAAGAAGGATCACTGAGTAGCAGTGTTTTTTTCTTTCACATCTCGTGTTGTTGTTGTTGGTTTCCTGTGGCCTGTAGCAGATCGCAGCTCCTCTTGATGCTTAGGGTTTGTTTTCGGTATGATCCTTTGTTGTTTTAGATTCGGAATGGTTTTCAGCTTGTCTAGTGGATAGATAGCAGGGGTAGATGCTGGATTTTGGTTGTACATGTTCCCTGAATGTCAACTGACAAAACCAATGTTATGGTCCTTAAGGTTCTGGTTGCAGTATAGTGATGATGGTTGTTAACTTGTGATGCTAGTTGATGGTAGTTTAGACGAGCTATTAGCTTATTTTGGCATCTGGGTATGAATGAAGAAGGATCACTGAGTACCATGTTTTTTTTTTTACTTCTCGTCAGGCCTGCTTCTCGTGTTGTTTGCTGGTTTCCTGAGTAGATCGCAGCTCCTCTTGATGCTTAGGGTTTGTTTTCGGTATGATCCTATGTTGTTTTAGATTCGGAAAGGTTTTCAGCTTGTCTAGTGGATAGATAGCAGGGGTTTGTTTGTCGTGTTATATATTTAAGTTTGGAGTGGATTTATGCAGGTTCTCTGTTGATTGATTCACCAAATTCGAGAAGTTCTTGTTTAGGAAAGATTAGATGCACTAGTTAGTGGTCAGAGAAAATACCCTAATTTTGGTTGTGGGTCATTATTTTATCCCTTAATTACCCTGAATGTGCAGTGACAAAGCAAAGATTCTAGTCTTTGAGATTCTGTTTGTTATTGCAGTATTTCGTGTAGGTAAACTCTGGTTTTCGTGGACCGAGATTGTGTAGGTTCCCCTTGTTTTACCTTTGGTTCATGGAGCTTAATTTCTGGTCAGGCTAGTTGATGGAAGTTTAGAAGTGGTATTGGTTTGTTTTGGCATCTGGGTGTGAATATGAGGGACTTGAGTGTGAGCTCTCTGCTGCTGGTTGATAATGGAATTTGGCTTATAAATAATACTTCCTTCGTCCCATGAAACATGTTTTAACTTTGCTTAAATCTAGATGTATCTTGACACTATTTAGTATATAGATACATTCAAATTTAGGCAAAGTTAGGACATGTTTCATGGGACCAAGGGAGTAGCTTCGTTTTCCTTCTTATTTTTTCTCAGGGTTGTTTTGTCTGGCAATTTTAGTTTACTTTTGTCTTCTCCTAAATTTGGTGGTTGATGATGAAAATGTGGCCAGGCTTCTTTAAAGCATGAATTTTGTGAATAATTCATTGTTGTTACAACGTTGCTACACTACACTCGTACTGATATTTATTTGTGTTACAGCCTTTACAGGAAATCAAGGACCATTTCTCATCCTCGAAAAAAAAGGACCATTTCGAAGGATGGTCAGCGGAAAAGTTGATCTACGCAAGAACGATTATTGACTCCAAGCTGGCAGATGTAAATTCAAATTTTCGCACTCTTTCACTCTTTCATTTTCTCTATTGTGACATTTATCCTAATAGCTCTGTGAAAAATTCACAGAAGGGCGTGAAGGTCCTCAGCACTGGCAGAGATGCCCGGCAGGAGTCGAGGATGAAGACTCTGTCCAACCAGCTCAACCACATTCAAATGGAGGTCTCTCATATAAAGAACAAGAAAGGAGAGCTCAGTGCTATCAATATTGGGAATGCTGGGACTCTGTAAGTGGTTTTCTTCAAAAAATGCAGTCTGTTGTTTATATTGAATACTAGCATCAACCCTGAAGTGTTGTTTGAAATGCAGCAACCTTATGGCAGTGTTGACGATCCTGCTGACGGTCAAGGAGGTGTATCCTATGTTACCAGTAAGTCCAGTGAACCCCCCCTCACCCTACCTGTTGCTGTTAACTGATAATCGAAGTGTAGTTATCTGCAACTTTAGCCACACGATCTCATAGACTAAAGTTGCAGGCATGTGGGCAACCCATCGTTTGGTAATTCAGATTTTGTTTGATTGTTATTAGATGGGCACAGAACTGAATTGTATATTGACTAAAAAATCATGTTTTTTTTCTTCTATGAATTGGAGAAGATCAGAACACACTACTTTCTAAGCTTTTCTTTTTTATTACATTGCAGGTCATCGTAGCTTGGGTCAAGAGCATTCTGTAGGATGGGAAGACCGAGCTCAACGTGATCAATCCATACAGAAGTTGCGATTCTCGTGCAGTTGACAGTTGTAGATATGCTTTGAGACATCTGGCACGGTTCTTGCACATGGTACACGGTTTTATGGTTGAGATAGCGATCAGTCCTTACAGAACGAGCTCAACCCTTACAGAACTTGCGAGTCTAGTGCAGTTGACAGTTGTGGATATGCTTTGAGACATCTGGCGCAGTTCTTGCACATGGTACACGGTTTTATGCTTGAGATACTGTGTGTGGCCCAACCTCGGTACCATTGGTGATAATGGTCTTTTGGTATCAAAACACATCTGCAACTCCCCTGTGTTTGTTATGTTGATCGTAATCTCACACACTTACTTGGATGCAAGGCTTTCATAGCGCTAGAGTGTCGGCCGAGATCCTGAGCACTTGAAAGAAGAATAAGTAGATTTCGACATGTGGTGAGTCTTTTTGTTGAGATCAAATTGCTGCATTTCATTAATCACCTGCCAACGGAGTGACACATCTCGAGCTACACCGGCATAAGCCGTCTAGCCGACACCACGACGCCAGTGTTGACGCTGTCGGCGTACAGGGCACGCGGCCGTGCGTGCGATCGTCCAAGCTGCAGTGTTGCCACCTTGCCGGCCGGCGCCTCCGGCCTCCGGAACAGCGCGTGGTCCGTGGCCACGCCATGGGCGGAGCGACTCCGGGCGGTGCAGGGTGCGCACGTTCCAGAGTCCCTCCAGAGCGCCTGCGCCGTCGAGCCGCTGCTACTGGTCGTGCAGCACAATCCAAACAAGAGTGCTCTCCGGCGGAGCCGCGTCGTGGGTGTTCGACGCCGTGTTGTAGAGCTCGTGGCGCCAGGCGGGAAGAGAAGGGAGGAGTCGATGGATGTCGTCAATGGTGGATGGAGAGGTCTGTTTTTTTGTTTTTTTTTTTTTGAGATGAGAGGTCTGGTTTTGGAGAAGAGGAGGCAGGTAGGACCATATGTTCTTTTCTTCGATTGCTAGTTTATCGCACTTTGCGACAAATCACCAGCCACGCGTAGCAATACTGCCTGGCAGACAGATGATGGTATGATGACTGCTGCTTTTTGCGTCACTCTCTCCAGCAGAGCTTGGGCTTTAGGAAGGAGCAGCCGAGCAGTAATCAGATCAGAACTAGTTTGTGCGCATTCAGTACTAGGTTCGAGAATTGCCAGTTTGGTCACTCCAAGTAATTTCCTTAGGTGTGCCAGTAGACATGGAATTTAGACAACTATTGGTCTAGCCTGCAGAGCTTAAAAATATAGTTAACTGTATTTAGTTGTAGTTCAGACTTCAGACATCTCTTATCAAGTCCATAACTGTTCATTATCACCTTTCTCTTTTTTCTTCTTCTTCTGGGTTTGTCTAGTACCAAATGGCAGTGTAGTTCAGATTTTGTATGTAATCTCTGATTATCTTGATCAGTTTCACATTGTGATTATACCACACATGACACAGATATCAACGCACTTAACACATCTCTGTGTTTTCGCAAAAAAAAAAACACATCTCTGTGCTGTTTCCTGTCATGCAAACAGGTGGTCCTTGCCCCCTTGGCACCGCATCTCTGCCGGCGCCCGATGGATCTGGCGGCTATCACCTGCTTGATCACTCCAGCATGCCCGGAGCAAGAATGGACGTTGTCCTAGCAGCAGAGGGAAGGGGCGACGAAGTAAAAGGGAAGCATATGCATTACCACGTTCAACCACGCACAGCCGTACAAGGTGACACTGATTCTAGGTGGAAACATGCATGTTTTTTTTCTCTTTCTAAGACAATCTTAATGCACACCTTCTGTTGGTCCATTGTTATATACTGGCATGATATTGTACACCATGGTTAATGAAACAGGGGGGAAACTCCTTTTATGTGAAAAAGAAGCCAGATTAGGCTCTGAACTGTCCATTGTATGTTTAGCTTGCTGCTTACCAATCACTATGTTTTAATAGCTACATCTGAATTGCCCCTTTAAAATTTAATAACAAGGGCTTACACTCTCCTTAATATGGTAAGCAAACCTTGGGCCGTTCGAGCAAGAGAGCATGTTATGGACACCACCACACCTTTCGGAGCAAAACTCGCTACATAATATCATGCCATTTGCCTTGAAATTGAATCGAACAGATATTTACCTTCTTCTGCAGGATCAAACCTCTCCACTTTGGCCAAGGTGTTCTTCACTCTCTGTTTGTCACCGCATGTTTCTTCTTTGATTTTCAGCCTGAGCAGATAGTCCTGGAACAAACAGCTGAGCATGGTCTCTGCAACCTAGTAACTCCTGTATAGACTTTTGGAAAGCTGTCACCCGAGCTGTTCCCGAGTGGTCTTCAATCTATACCTGTAGTCGCACTCATCAAACTCCTTGTCACATTTTTCACAGCACGACAAGCCATAGGTCCCCTTTCTTACTTTCCTTATTGCATCGCACGTCACCTTCCTTGCTAGGGCAAGCTGTGTAGCATAAGTTGTCGCTCTTGATGAAGAATATAATGGAGGCTTTCACTGTAACCCAATCAGGTTTGTCATGCATTTTCAAGACCTTCCGGATCTTGTTCCTTGACGCCAGATCACATCCCTGGATATGAACCGAGTATAAGCATCCCCTCCTCAACTGTCTACGAAGAGTTGAGACGAAGAAATTGTGCCAACAGACTTGCCACTGAAATCACTCATCCTGTTTTGACAGCCAGCACAGGGAATACCCCACATTCCACCATTTCTTGCAGCCGTGAGCATTATCTGTTGCAAAAAGTCACCCCACAAGGCCCACATGTTTACATCAACACTTCGACCAAAACAGGTCATGAATATGTAGCTGCAGAACACACAGCACGGCATTCTCAACCAAGCTGTTCCCTAGTGGCCTTGAATCTGTAGCTTCAGAAGATACATGTAGTCACACTCCTCAAACTCCTTGTCGAATTTTTCACAGCACCACAAGCCAGAGATCCGTTTTCTTATTGCATTGCATGTCACCTTCCTTGGTAGGGCAAGCTTTAGCTAAAGTTGTCGCTCTTGAAGAATATAATGGAGGCTTTCACTGTAATCGAATCAGCTTTGTCCTGCATTCCAAGACCTTCACCCTTGATTCTTTTTTTTTGAAACGTCTTCACCCTTGATTTGAGCTACTATCTTCCGGATCTTGTTCCCTGGATATGTATTGAGTATAAGCATCCCTTTCTCTACCGTCAAACCATTGCCTCAGAGTATTAGCTTCAGAGATATCAGGGTCTATGAAGAGTTGAGACGAACAAATTGTGCCAACAGGCTTGCCACTGAAATCACCCTTCCTGTTTTGACAGGATTTAAAGAATATATGGCGATACTAGCAGGGCCTTCATTTGTCGCACTTGCTACATGAATTTTGTAACTGGGTGCAGGACAATAGGATGGCTGCGCAGTTTGTGGAAGACCGGAGCTTTTTACCGAGACTGGCAGGTGTGTTCAAAGAGTTCTCCGCCATCGAAGGTTGGAAGACTAGAACATTGCCATATTTTGTTTTGAGGAATTACAACAGGATAGGCTTCTGCTGTTGACGTGTTCCACTAAATTGCTCCACTCCTGGGGTTTTGGTTAGAAAATTCACTTTCTGAATCACTGGGTTCCCAATGATGCCACACTCCACAAGAACTGTCAAATTCAGAACGACGAAGACCCTACAGATATTCAAAAAATTAGCTCAACAGCAACAAATAATTTCACATACCCTAAAATGGCACAATTGCATTTACATTTGTTACTTAAAGGTACGACAGCCAAAATTGAATTAAGGCACATGCCAATTGACATGCTTCAATAACATTTATTTACGGACAGATCACCGAAGAAACAACCAAGCACAGTTAGTCAGCAGCTAAAACTTGGTAAATGTCAACGTGTGTCATTAAGTATACTGCTGAAGCAAGAGGTACAGCTGAAAGAGGCAAACCACTAATTGATTCAACTAGATAAAGAGACCGGCATCTAGGAGCCTGACTCCACAATCATAAACTATAGTTTACCAAGTCACACTCCCATGCACCCATTGACCAAATTAGTTTAGTGGCAAGATGCAAAAAGAGGGGCTAGTTGCAAAAACTATAGTTCTTTCAATGTCACACTATTAGATCCAGATTTAAAATTTGAAATCTCTAAAACTTTTGAACCATAACTTAAAATTTTGAACCGTATGATTATTTGATCTGAAAGGAGCTACAAAACAAGACAAGTATTGAATATTTTTTATAGTTTTTGAAAATCGACTACTGAAAATCAATAAATCTTCGTGAAACTTGATGATATTTTTCTTAGAAACATTTTATTTCACTCTGTTTCATCAAACTTAGGAAATATTTGGTAATTGTCCTAGAGTTCATTTTGGACACACAATTTTTTGTATCAACTTTTATCGAGTTTCATTGCATATCATCATATTTGAATGTGTTTAAGAATTCAAATTTTCAATTTTGTAAAAAACCCCGTTTAGGTTTGTTTAAGAAAGATATCATTGAAAGAAATTCACAAATTTAAACGAATTGGTATTCCCACATATATATATATATATATTTTTTTTCAATTTTGTAAAAAACCCCGTTTAGGACATATTCATGCTACATCCGGGTTGGTACTCCCACATGTGTTTCACACAATCTAGGTAGTATCTATCATACCGAAGAGTATATACATGTAGTATGAAGTATATAAGAATATTTTGGTGGTATATATACTACTTTGTAGGTAGTATGTACACTTTTTTACGTACACTATTTCTTTACATATAAATATGCATGTATTTTGTATATATAGTGCAAACTATGGGTGTATTTAATTTTTTTCACCAAAGTTGGTATGGAGTATCTTATATATAGTGTACGAACATACTCAAACCAATAAAGTATGTTATATACTTCCGTATGGTAGTATATGAGACGTGGGTGTAGTTACACCCAGGAGTAGGAAGTATTTATCCTATATATATATTCTAATAAATATGGCAACTTCGAATTCAACAATAGAAATTAAATCCATGTACCAAAAATGAGAGAGATGTACCAAAAATCCGCAAACAATCGACGAGACTGCCATGGCGAGGTTTCGTGAAGCGCATGCGGAGCTCATGCAGGCGGAGCTCGACTTCTATGCTAAGAGGGACATGAAGAAGCAAGCTTCGACATCCTAGGGAGAGGTCAGCCCCTCCCCCATCACAATTGAGTCGTCAGATGAGGAGTTGTACATCACATTTTGGGAGTCAATTGTCACCGAGTCCAATGATGGTGATGACTTGTAGGATGATCTAGTGTAGTGTTGAGGTCGAAGAGTCCAAGCATCAATGTAGTGTCGTGTTGATGTCAATGATGTCTATCTATTACCGAAGTAGTGTCTAACTAGTCTCGAAAAGTCGAAGTAGTGTCTATCTAGTGTCAAAATCAAAGTATATCGGAGTGTCGAAGTTTCTATGTATCGAACTATCAAAATTGAAATATGTCAAACTGTCCAACTATGTGTCGAACTCGAATTAAATTTGAAACGTGCCATTTCGAAGTTTGTATGAAACCAAAATGGTGCTTTTGCCTATTTTACATCATGTGGAATGTTGATTCTACCCCCTTATTTCGAGCCATAAAACCAAAAGGTGGTCCTTTATAATGCCGAAAATGCCTCCAACAAGAGAATTGAGCGCTTAGCAGATATCTGGGCCGCTCTCATTTCTTCTTTGGGGTTTAAGAACGTGGGACCCATCAAATTGCGCACCAGTTGTACTAGATTCCTTTCTTCAAATGCACCAATTGCCTCTATATGTGAATTTTGTTGAGATTTTTAAATTGCATTTTTCTGACAATTTCACGGTGTAATTTTTTAATTCCAGAGCATTACTGTAGTGGTGTGGTTTTACTATCTAACACGCCACTATACCATTGGGTACCTGTGACTTGTTTTAGACACGTCACAAGTACAAATACAATTGATACAATATCGCGCCAAAATCACACCACTAAGCTAGTGAGGGAAGGCGACTATCAAGACACTGTTCACTTACAACAAGTACTATCACCATTCAGAAACAGGGTTGAGAAGCAACGAAAACGCAGGGCACAATTAACCAAAGCATAACGCAAGTACGGAGTAGTAGCAGAAGGTGAGCGCGGCGACATGACATCCACCATGGCCGACAAGAATACCAGCCGTCGAGCCGGGACTTGGCCCCGGACGTCCTCGCCAAAGCTCCTGGCGCTTGTGGTCCCTTGTCTACCGGAGCTGGCACAAGGCCATCGGACGCGAGCAGACCGGGATTCACAACCGCGCAAAATCTCTCATCGTCACCACCGGTCTCGCGTACTGCTGGGATTCAGGGGTACGGGACAGGTTCAAACTAAAACTAGCAAGGGGCCGGGAGATAAAGGAGAAAGATTGTTATAAAAGCCAGAAGACGCAGCAGGAGTGGTGGCTGGGGATTTGCTAAGAGATGAACATGGTAAAGCTATGGAGCGAATCGTTGATGCTCTACACGACTACACTCTGAAGCTTTGGCAATGCTTTACGCCATAACCCATAAGCACAACAATGCAAGTGGGATGCAACAGGGTAACGTTTCAAACTGATTCTGTGCAACTGAAGACTGCAGCGGCCACTGAAGATTACGATCTAGCGGCATTAGGGGCTATATTCAGATATACTAAATTTCAGTTGTGCATGGGTTAACTTAATAGCGGCAACAGTGTAACTCAGTACCTCACTCGACAGCGGGTACCAATTTAGGAGCTGGAACCTGCAAGACTTGGCTAGGTCAGCTCCCAGGCTTTTATATAAATAAATAGAATGTGTTTTTTTTCTTTCAGCAAAAAGAATGAAAAGAAAGATGCCTCTATAAGGCAAAACCCTCGCCAACAGAATTTGATTTCTCCACCCACTCGTGCCGACACTCACCCATAGTTCGGCTTATCCAAACAAATTGTTCTGAGAGTATCTACATGGGAGCTCATATTACCAAATAAACAGTTGCTTCTGTTTGGATGAAATGAACAGCAGAAGGAACATATGACTTCAACAACAGCAGAAGAAACCTCATAATTAACGTGTCAATAGATCGACAACTTAGTACACCACACTCGGGTGCAAATTTTGTATCTTTAGGGCACCGTCTAACCTTCTCTAGTCCAATTAAAATGAACTAGATTTTCGCCAAAGGAGTAGCTTTTTGGAAAGCTACATTTGCTTGAAGTAGAGGGTTGGAGGGTCCTCCCAAGGTTCAGCAATTTGCACCCATACACCACAGAGCAAGCTCAACTCTGCACAACATACTTCCCAGACACACAACAGACATCAGACGATGCTATCAGAAGTACCAGTACAAAGACAACATGGATGGTTAGCTTCGTTGACCCTCTCACGTCTTTCCTGCTTCTTCATTGCACCAAATATCCAGACAGCGACGGCGGTGGGAACTAAGAAATACGATATTACCCTTTGCCGTTGCTCCCGTTTCTCAAAACTGCATGTTAAAAAAGGACACAAATTCATTCCTAATAGAAATAAATTAAACATCCTTAAAATTAATGCAAGTTTAAAATGACAAAATATGCTCGAAACTGCAAAATAAAAAGACCACAGAGAATCAAGTAAAAGAGGAATTGCTTGCTTACAGTTTTTTCTGTTCTGCCAAACTGCGGGTTTCTTTCTGTAATTTACGCATGTTTTCACCAAGCTCTTCATATGCCATGTCGGGGCCCTGTTTTGAGCAAGAATGATGTAGACAATAAAAAGTTTTAAACTTTCATTTAAATTATACCATTATAAGCATATCAATTCAGAAATACTACTCCCTCCGTCCCAAAATAAGTGACTCAACTTTCCGATGCATCTACAACTAAAACGTAGTCTGTATCTAGACAAAACTGAGTCACTTTTATGACTAGACGAACGAAGGGAGCAAATTGTTAGCAAATAGATACATTAAAAAATATTTTTAACATCTATTCTTAACATCTTTAGATCAACTCCCAACAATTTCGTGGATCGATAATACCCTAGGGGAAGAGAAAAGAGGCGGAAGAAATTAGAGCAAAGAAAGAGCGGATTACCTTGGATTCGATCCTCCCAACACCATCGGAGAAGGAGCCCTGCGGAATCGATCGCCGAAGAACGCGGCCTGCGGCGGACCTGAGGAACAACGACGAAGCCATCCTTCTGAAAAAGGGATCGGCAGTTTTTTTTTCTTCTCTACAGCCGGATCGTGTGATATTTGTGTGGGCAGTTTCCGGGTTTTGATAGTGGGTTTCAGAAACGTACTCCGTCTGGGAATTCGGAATCCATACTGAGACCGTATCATGTATCTTGCCGGGCTAATAGGCCAGATTTGTGCATCCACAGCCCACCATCATCAAACGAAAGCGTGCGGCCCAAATGGCATCGTCTTTAGACACTATACTACTACTATGTTTCCCTCAAAAAAAAAACTACTACTATGTTTGATTACATTCTTGGCTAAAATTTTGTTCCATACAAATCAATATATTCTAACTTTTAGTTAGCAAGAACATATAAAATGAAGCGGTCTTGATCTCTCTCGATGTCGCTTCTTTTCATGTATCTTAGATTGGCTAAAGTAGTAATAATAAATACAACTTTAGTTTGTCAATTGTGTTTTGAGATGTACACTAAATTAGAACGGAAGGAGAAATTTTGTGCGTGTTTACGACGGCTGCACCATTAGCGTCTGCCTCACCGCCGATAGATTCATCGACAACCTTTAGCGACCTCCACGCCTCTTCTTTCCCACCAGTGCGGACCGAGAGAGAGAGAGAGAGAGAGAGAGAGAGAGAGAGAGAGAGAGAGAGAGAGAGAGATGGAGAGAGAGAGGGAGAGAGATAGAGCGGGGGAGAGGGAGGGAGGGAGGGAGAGAGAGAGAGAGAGTAAAGAGTTGACCTCGTGGGGTCTATGTCCACATCAGATGTTTTTCACTTGTGCAACCGATAGCTAGGTCAACCCTAACAAATGGGCCCAACAACCAGAAAAGCAATAAAACCACAATCAATCAACTATTTGCACCATCCCTCACTTCCCGCCGAGAAGTTGTAGGGATATGAAAAATGTTTAAAAGATATACTAATCTATTACCCTAGCCTGGGTTGTGATAGTAAAATTTAATACACTCCTACCCTGGATCAACTGAAGGGTTGAACGAGGCATCACAATAGGCAAGAACACCTGCAATTATAGAGGCAACATGCTCGAAGATGCTTCGGTTGGGAGCCATGGCAGGAACTCGAGAATCAACAACACACAAAACTTTGCTCCTAGCTGAAGAAAGAATAGTAGTGGCAGTGGCAGAATAAAGAACCTGCGAAATTGATAAAGATTTTCTACTCCCTCCGATCCATAATGTTGGTCAGTGAATCAGATATATGTAAACATATTTTAGTGTGTCTATTCTTTTGTTTCAACAACGAGTATTATGGATCAAAGGGATTATTGAAAAGAAGATCATTACGAGGAAATTTAAATAAAAAGTCTGACCTTCGCGAAGGTTCAGGCTCTCTCTTCGCGCAGAACATGTGGTGCATTGTGGTGCCAGAAAATTCTCAACAAGTGGTATCCCAAATCGCCACTTGTCGCAAAGAGAAGCCAGGTGAGATGAGGGATGAGAGGTGAGACACGGGGAGTGGGTTTGTCTCAATTTTCTTTTTTTTTAGAGATTTGGTTTTTTAAAACGAAATATTCTGAGAACTGTTCATCCAAGTTACGAACCATTTTTAGTTTTGAGATAACACACGGGCTGAAAAACTTATGCAGCCGGCGTTACACGGAGATGATAATCTAGGTGGAATTCAAGATCGTTACGCGGTTGATGATGATGTTGACCTTGATCCATGTGGTTATGGACACAATGACAGTCGTTACAAGAGTGACCATGCTTATTGAAAGGACGAGATGTCGCCTAGAGGGGGAATAGGCGTTTAAAAACTCTTGCGGATTTGTCTTGTAAGAATGCGGAATTAAACTAACATTTAGTTTACAAGCACAAACCCTAAATATGCTAAGCTCAACTAAGTGTAACAATAACAACTAGAGCTAAGCAAGATAGGCACAAGATATATGTAGCACAAGTGATAGCAAGATATACGTACTTCAAGCACGATGGCTATCACAAGGAAGAGAGCTCGGGTATAGAAATAACCGAGGCACGCGGAGACGAGGATGTATTCCCGTGTTCCCTTCCTTTGCAAGAAGGTACGTCACGTTTGGAGGAGTGGAGGTCCCACGAAGGATTTCCCGCGCCACGAAGGCTCACCCTATTCTCCGAGCCACACCCACGAAGGATAATGGCCCTTTCCTTATGGTTAGCTTTTCCTCCGCTCCGGAGATGGCAAGCTCCACAACCATTTCACAAGCTCCACGAAGGAGAAGCCCGGGCCTCTTCACAATCTTCCTTGAAGAGATCACCGGAGCACCAACCGCCAAGCCAACTAGGAGGTATCCCTTCAAGAGTAACAAGCTCACGGTCTCTCACTCGAACTAATCGTGGTGGAGAGCTCAACACTTTGCAATGATGCAAAGCAAGAACACTAGAGGTGTTCAAGTCCTTCACACTCAAATCCCACCCAAACAACAAATGTTAGGATGGGATTGGAGAGGAAGAACAATGGGGAAAGTCAACAAATGACTCCAAGATCTAGATCCCAAGAGTTCCCCTCACTTAGAGGAGAAATGGATTGGTGGAGGTTGTAGATCTAGATCTCCTCTCTTAGATCCCTCAAGAATGAGCAAGAATCATGGGAGGGAAGGGAGAGGAAGCAAGCTCAAGAGGTTCAACAATGGTGGTCAAAAACGTGCTCAAGAACCCTAGAAAACTGTTGGGGAAGAAGCCCCTTTTATAGCCAAACGAAATATGACCGTTTGGGGCAGATCTGGGAGTTTTTCGTGCAGCCTGGTCAACCGGGCCAGGCACCGGGACGCCTGGCGTGATATCTGGTCGACCGGGCCAGGCACCGGGACGCCTGGCGTGAGAGCCGGTCGACCGGGCCACAGACCGGGCCGCCTGGTCCAAACCGGACCGGGCGCCGTGGTCCCCCGGACGGGGACTTACACTACAAGTCCCGGTTGGCACCAGTCCAGGGGCCGGTTGAAACCGGGCCATCCGGTGGGATGGCCGGTCACGCCGGGCGAGGCACCGGGCCAATCATGAAAACATGTTTTACAAAAACTATGATAACTTTTGCATCCGGACTCCGATTTCGATGACCTTGGGCTTGTTGGAATCAGGACAACAAGCCCTACAACTTTATGCATAGAAACATCATTGTCCACCCACGGAGTAAAAACCATAAATGAATGTTTTGACTTATCTATAAAAAAAACACCGGTAAAACCTCCAAGCTCGAAAACGCAATAGAAGATGCATATGGATTCCGTTTTCGATGAACTTGGGCTTGTTGTAAAGCTAGCAACAAGCTCAAGAACCTCACACAGAGAAACACCAAGAAACAACAAGATTTATGGAATGCAAAGCATGCAAAGGGTTGAGCTCCCTAAGACAATGTGATCAAGTTACCCAACCGAAAGCCCCTCTTAATAGTGCGGCTATCTATCCTATAATCCGGTCTCCCATCAACCACCTTGAGACCGGTAAGAGGAAAACCTATGAAGGTCATACCTTTTCCTTGCGCATCCCGCTTGATCTTGATGATAACTCTTCAAGCTCCACACAAGCCGAAATGCCTTACTTGATCATCGTTACTTCGTGAAGACTCACAAATGCTCCCCCATACACTATGATGGGAAAGCTTCATTGATGCACATCTTCACATGTCCATTATCACAAAATGGACGGTAAGCTTCAAGTAAGTGATCCACTTGAGATGCTCATCTTGAACTTGCCCAAATCAACCTTGTATCTTCTCATACTCACTTAAGATAGAGCATGTCTAATATTGAGTTCAACATAAGAACTCCATCTTCATTTCTTCTTCTTGATCATATCACATATATATCTTCAAACCGATGATCTTGATGCCAATACACAAGGTATATCTTTATCATCATGGCATCCATACTTGAATCCAACATATGGAGTACAAGTAGTACCTATAGAATATTCCTTCATATAAACTCAATGAAAACATTAGTCCATAGGGGTTGTCATTAATTACCAAAACCACACATAGGGGCAATATACCCTTACAATCTCCCCCATTTTGGTAATTGATGACAACCACAATAAGAGGGTTTATATAATGAATATTAGAGACAAGTACGCAACTTATCCAAGAATAAGTTGTATACAAGAGGTTGTATTTGATATGGTTAAGTAACACAAAGCTACTATCCCGTATCAAAACCAACTTTACTCACACAACTACAACAAATGGAAGGGATGTGAGTAGAGCCAATATATATAGAGCAAACTCCCCCACAATGTATGCACGTGTGATGAACATGAATTCATTGCATACATTGTCATGATTAACCTTTGGGACAATTTCCACTATATATATACAACCATGCAAGACATATAACTATGGAATGCATGAGAGGCAAAACACTTAAGTACAAACCAAACTTAAGTATAAAACCATTCCCTTAAACCCTCTAAACTTCTCCCCCATTGGCATCGAGTGCCAAAATGGGTGAAAAATTTAGAAAGGCAATATAATGTGAGTTCCTCCCCAAGGTGTGCACTTCTCATAATGTGAGTGGAATCAAATGCACATATCCAATGATGAATACTTGAAGAAAGTTAAACTATATTGAGGATCAAAGATTGCACAAGGATAACATGGTGAAGGAAGCTTTAACAAATAAAGCAAGCAATCAAAGAACCAATTGGACAAACAAAGATATCATGATAAGAGAGATATAGTGCTCTAAATAAAATAAGGAAGCTCCCCAAGGTTCGTGCATAATTTATAATGTTTGCATTTGAATACAATATGCATAAACATGGAATCCTCACTCCCTCTATATCATTTAGAACACAACTAAGATAAACATAATATGCTTATCAAGAATAACTTGAGTCCAACAATTACGAGATATGAGTGCATGAAGAAAAACAAGTAAACCAAGCACTCATAAATCTTCTTTACCAACACCACTAAAAACAAAAGGGTAAAAGATGGTTGGCAAAGAACGAGGATATCAAGGTGATGGATTAACGCTCTCATGTATATAAGTTTCTAAAGTGGACATAGTGATCCATAAAGAAACATGCACACACAAGAGGTTAACAAAATAAATAAGACAAGGTATCCAAGATGAAGTCATAAAATATACCAAAGGATGTTTGCTTAAGAAGCATATATAGCCTATGGCTCCAATTTTCACTTATGGTATATGAATGAGCTTCAACCAAGAAAATCTCAAAAACATCACAACTAACAATAAGGGAAGTAAAGCTAGTTGGAATATTTTGAGAGAGGAAACAAGTATCACAAATAGGGATTTATTTCGCAATTTCATCAATATTGCACATAAGAGCTCTTTGAGGAATTGACATGCAATAAATTGCTAGAGGGCATATTTGTGATAGGTGAATCATGAATATGATATGTATATTCCTATCATATGCATCTTCTAAAATTACTCAAATGTTCAATAAGAAGTTTTCTTTAAAAAGAATTTTTCAGGAACCGCAATATTTTTGAAATAAATAATTTCATGCCAAGATGCAACCTACAAGAGGTTGGATGCTATAGGAGTATGCATGAATAAGATACTTGTTACCGAGATAGCAATGGCATGATGTAGTAGATAAGAGTTCATTCATCATCCTAGCTTGACTCCAATTATCATATGGTGACAACACCTTCCTTATAGATGAGACAAGCCTCCATTGCATCTCCAATGTACCTAAAACAACATTCAAGTACATCTTGGTCCCCAAACTTATTGGGTCCAAAATGGTTAGAATAACCACAATACATAGGACACACTCCATATAAATATGTGCATATTTATAGATGAAATTTGAATTTCATGCACATCTTAGCCTTTTAGGATTCGATGGAGTATACCCTATATAATGGATCAAATAAAGCAAGCATGCTACAAGTATAAACAAATTACATATAAGCATGCACAAAAACTTTTAAAGATCCAAGAAAGATATACTTTGGACAAAACACCAAATGAATTGAATAAGGCATAAGGGTGTGACCAAACAAATTTGTTGTCCAAATTATATCAAACACGCAAATCACAAAAGATTTGTTCACAAAGTTCAACAAATGAGCTAAGAAGAAACCATTGAGCATAAAGGATGAAATAAAGCAAACATGCTGAAAGATCATCTCATTCAAGAAAATAAAACATGTAAGAAGGAATGAGATAGCAAACTCCCAAAAGAGCAAGGTTCAAACAAATAAACCAAACCCTCTACACTTTTCACAATGGCACAATGTACCGTAAGGAAAAGGTTTGTCTTCCAAAACAAACACTTGATATGAATTAAGAGAATTTATCAAAAGATTTTTCAAAGGGACAAGGAAGACACATGGAAGCAACAAAGATTTCTTGGAAATAAAATAAGGCAATAAGAAGCAATCCAAGGTGAAGGTGATCCATAAATTCAACCACATACAAGGTTATCAATTGTCAAAGACAATGAGAATATTGGAATTAACTTCCGGTGGTATATCAACAAGAATAGTAAGGATCAACTTCACAATAAAAGGCATAGGATAAGTATATAGAATTTAAGCACTATGCACGGATGAAGATTCTTGATAGTTTCAATTAGTCAAACAATCACGCACGACAATGATTAGAATAACTTGAAGCAAACGGTATCTCAAATAAGATATAGAGATATGCATTTGAGGAAAATCGTACCAAGAATTTCTTACTCAAACAAGAATCCATAAGATGGGCCAATAAAATCTTTTTAATAGAAGTGGAGCTTGTTTGAGCAAACATGCCACCTAGGAACAAGATAATTAAGAGCATTAATAACGCGTGAAGCACACGTCCGTTGGGAACTCCGAGAGGAAGGTGTGATGCGTACAGCAGCAAGTTTTCCCTCAGTAAGAAACCAAGGTTATCGAACCAGTAGGAGTCAAGGGCCACGTGAAGGTTGTTGGTGGAGGAGTGTAGTGCGACGCAACACCAGTGATTCTGGCGCCAACGTGGAACCTGCACAACACAATCAAGATACTTTGCCTTATACTTTTGCATTTCACAAAGTTCAACAAAATTATTAAGATGGGCAGCAGCATCATCAGTACTAACACCAGAAAATTGCTCTCTCATAACAAGATTCAGTAAAGCAGGTTTAATTTCATAGAATTCTGCTGTAGTAGCAGGTGGAGCAATAGGAGTACATATAAAGTCATTATTATTTGTGCTAGTGAAATCACACAACTTAGTATTTTCAGGAGTATTCATTTTAACAGTAGTAAAAGTAAACTAAGCAAACAGAATAAAATAAAGTAAAGACAAGTAACTAATTTTTTTTGTGTTTTGATATAGAGCAAGTAAACAAGACAGAAAATAAAGTAAAGTAAAGCAAGACAATAAACAAAGTAAAGAGATTGGATGTGGGAGACTCCCCTTGCAGCTTGTCTTGATCTCCCCGGCAACGGCGCAGAAAAAGAGCTTGATAACGCGTGAAGCACACGTCCGTTGGGAACCCCAAGAGGAAGGTGTGATGCGTACAACGGCAAGTTTTCCCTCAGTGAGAAACCAAGGTTATCGAACCGTAGGAGTCAAGGGCCACGTGAAGGTTGTTGGTGGAGGAGTGTAGTGTGGCGCACACCAAACCGGCGCCAACGTGGAACCTGCACAACACAATCAAGATACTTTGCCCTAACGTAACAATGAGGTTGTCAATCTCACCGGCTTGCTGAAAACAAATGATTAAACGTATGGTGTGGAAAACGATGTTTGTTTGCGAAGAACAACAAAAAACAGAGATTGCAGTAGATTGTATTTCAGATGTAAAAGAATGGACCGGGGTCCACAGTTCACTAGTGGTGTCTCTCCAATAAGATAAATAACATGCTGGGTGAACAAATTACAGGTGGGCAATTGACAAATAAAGATTCAATACATATCATGATGATCACTATGAGATTTAATCGGGGCATTACGACAAAGAACATAGACCGCCATCCGGCATGCATCTATGCCTAAATAGTCCACTTTCGGTTAGTATCCGCACCCTTCCATTAAGTTGTAAAAACGAGACAATTGCATTAAGTATGGTGCGTAATGTAATGAACACAAATATCCTTAGACAAAGCATTGATGTTTTATCCCTAGTGGCAACAGCACATCCACAACCTTAGAACTTTCTCACACTGTCCCAGATTCAATGTAGGCATGAACCCACTATCGAGCATAAATACTCTCTCTTGGAGTTACAAGTATCAACTTGGCCGAGCCTCTACTAGCAACGGAGAGCATGCAAGAACATAAACAACACATATATGATAGATCAATAATCAACTTGACATAGTATTCTATATTCATCAGATCCCACCAAACACAACATGTAGCATTACAAGTAGATGATCTTGATCATGTTAGGCAGCTCACAAGATCTAAACATGATAGCACAAGAGGAGAAGAAAAACATCTACCTACTGCTATGGACCCATAGTCCAAGGATGAACTACTCACGCATCAATCCAGAGGCGGGCATGGTGATGTAGAGCCCTCCGGTGATGATTCCCCTCAGGGTGCCGGAGGCGATCTCCGAATCCCCGAGATGGGATTGGCGGCGGCGGCGTCTCTGGAAGTATTTCCGTATCGTGGCTCTCGGTAATAGGTTTTCACGATGGAGAGTTTAAGTAGGCGGAAGGGCAGCGCAGGGGGCTCTCGAGGGGCCCACACCATAGGGCGGCGAGGGCCCCTCCCGCGCCTTGTGGTGTCTCCACCTCGTGGCCCCACTTCGTATCCCCTTCGGTCTTCTGGAAGCTCCGTGGAAAAATAAGACCCCGGGCGTTGATTTCGTCCAATTCGAGAATATTTCCTTTGTAGGATTTCGAAACCAAAACAGCAGAAAACAGCGCGCTTTGGCATCTTGTTAATAGGTTAGTGCCAGAAAATGCATAATAATGATGTAAAGTATGTATAAAACATGTGATTATTGTCATAAAAGTAGCATGGAACATAAGAAATTATAGATACGTTGGAGACGTATCAAGCATCAACTCTAAGTGGCATAACCTCATATGTTCACATTTTCTAGGCTTGTGATATGTACAAAACATATTACTCCCCCATAATGTGATAAAACATTTCTTTTAAACAAGAGGCAACTAAAATTCAACTAGAGATGATTAATGGACATTTAGAATTTGAATTTCTCATGAGTATGGCATACCACATAGTGACTAGATAATCTTGCAATATCAATACTAAGTGGTGATACCCATGTACACACATTTTTAGAGAAAGAGAGATGCACAATGCATATCACTCCCCCAAAATGGGATGTTCCATTAATCACTCAAAGAGAGCCAAATAAGATATCATCAAGATGCATTAGGCTCAAAACAATACACAAGTATATGATGAGTCAAACAAGAATACTTGAATACACAAGATAGGCACGTAAGATACAACACATACAAACACATATTTGATACAAAACCAAACATGCAAAGAGGCAAGTAACTTACAATAAATATGAAGAGGTGAAGTATAAGTTACCGCAAGGAGGAACATTGGATATAAGATATAGATGATGATCCATACGACTTGGCTTGGTAAAAAATATAATATATGAAGATCCCTTAATTCTTCATGAAGTAGCCAAGTCTCCAATGACCTCCACATGCACCTATTGATTAAGTTTGAGCTTGTTGGTCCCCAACCAAGTTGGGTCCTAAGAGGTTAGTCACAATAGGCTTGGCGACCCAAATGGTTCTTTTCTTGAAACCACTTTGAGTTCCAACAAACTTGGCAAACACATTGCCATCCTTATCCTTGCTAAGAGAATAATCATCATCAACAATTATAGGGTTAGATAAGGTACCAATTAAGCATGAAGAAGCAAGGTGCCCCTTCTCACGGCGTAAGTAGCAAGTGTTCCCCTTTCTCTTCTTTATTGATTTCTTCTCTTGGGGAACATTATCTTGATTCTTCTTGGCAAGTGGCCTATCTTCAACTTGAGGTCAAGCTTGACCTTGACCTTGACCTTGTGGCTGTTTCCCTTGTTGTTTCTCACTTAAGTGCTTCTTCTTATTCAATGGGCATGATCTAACATGGTGCCCTTCAACCTTGCACTTGAAGCAAACAATCTTGGCCGGATCCTTGACTTTGTCTTGACCCTTCTTCTTGTTGCTCTTGTTCTTGGACTTGTTCTTGTTATTGGAGTTGAATCCAAGTCCACTCTTGTCATTGGGAGATTGTTGCACACTCAACATCTTGTCAAGTGCGGATTTCCCTTCATGACGCTTTTCCAAGTCTTTCTTCAAAGAAAGGACTTTGGCCTTGAGCTCTTTGATTTCCTCTACATGGTTAGTAGAAATACAAGTACTAGAGGAAGTAGAAGCTTCATTGTTAGAGCAACAAGGCAAAGCAAGTAATCCAACACAAGGTGTGTCACTAGTTTGACTAGATGAATTGCAAGGACTAGCACATGGCAATATAGCATTTTGAGTAGAGGTTGTGCTAACGTCCACATGAGGCTCATAAGATGTTACCTTAGTGATACTTGCCTCATGAGCTAACTTTAGCCCATCATAGGAAATTAGAAGATCATCATGAGAGCCCGAGAGATTTTTATGACTTTCTTCCAATTCCCTATAATTGCTAGTTAGCAACTCAAGTTGAGCCCTTAGCTCAACATTCTCCTTTAAGATAGATGCTTCACAAGAAGTAGAGTTAGTAGCACAAGCATCAACAATAGTTTTCTCATTTTCATGCATATAGGATTCAATTTTTTGTGTAAGCATAAAATTAGTATGCTTCTCATCTTTTAGCTCATGCTTGAGGAGATTGAATCTCATTCTCCCATTTTCAACATGGGACTCCAACTCTACTATGGTTTCCTTGTATTTATTTAAGGTTTCCATAGAGTGTTCGAGATTAGCACGAGCTTCCTTATTACCATGAAGAGAAGCATATACCATCCCCATATCATGCAACAAAGTATTATATTCTTCATCATTATCATCATCATCACTCTCATCGTTAGAGGATGTGTTAGGAGTCAAAGTAGGATATACCTTTGATCCATTTGCCATAAGGCACATGTGCATACCGGAGAATGAAGATGAAGATATTCTTGAATCCTCATTTGAAATCGTGTCTTGATCCATAGAGTGTTCGGTTTCCTCTACATTGTTAGTCAACAAACAACTAGAGGGAATAGAAGCATTTTGATTATGGAAACAAGACAAGGCAAGCATATCATCATGATATCTATGTAAGCAATTTTCACATGATATGCAAGGACTATCAACACAAGCATGTAGACTTTTTTTAGTGCTATATGTGTTCAAGTCCAAAGAGGAAACATTGCAATGGGATAGAGATGAAGAATCATCACTATTGAGCACAATATCAATATTGCAATTTTCCTCACCACTCACCATATCATTACCTTGTGTCTTGCAACACGTTGGTGAAGTGGAAGAAGATGATATATCATCATGGACGAAGGTGGAAGCAACTTGGAGCTCTTCATGATGTGAGGGGGAAGAAAGCTCCTTGGAGACACTACCAACCAAATGAGAAATGGATCCACCAAACATTTCTTTAAGCTTGATCCACATCTCATGAGACGATTTTCGCTTTATATATATCAAGAACCTATGAAAATCTGATCTCAAGGAGAATACAAGCTCATTAGATACTTGAGCTTCAAGATGTAAGTTTTTCTCATCCTCCAAAGTTAGATTTTGAGGATCCATCGGAGGAGAAAAACCTACATCTAGAAATTGCTCTATATTTGGACACAAGGTCCGAAGGTTATAAAGCAAGCAATTTCTCCACAAAAGATAATTTGTGACATTAAAGATAATTGTGTCATTGTGCACCATATTACTAGCTGACATCTTTACTCTCAAGGCGGTGAAGCCTTAAACAAGGAGAGACCTTGCTCTGATACCAATTGAAAGGACGAGATGTCGCCTAGAGGGGGTGAATAGGCGTGATACGTCTCCAACGTATCTATAATTTCTGATGTTCCATGATAGTTTTATGACAATACCTACATGTTTTGCTCACACTTTATAATGATTTTATGCATTTTCCGGACTAACCTATTAACAAGATGCCGAAGTGCCGTTCCTCGCTGTTTTTGGTTCCAGAAAGGCTGTTCGGGCAATGTTCTCGGAATTCGACGAAACAAAAGCCAAACATCTTATTTCACCGAGACGGACCAAAACATAGAAGGGCCAGGCCAGAGGAGGCCCAGGGCCTCCTCCCCATCAGCCGGCGCAGCCTAGGAGGGGGGCGCGCCGCCCTATGGGGTAGGCCCCCCAGGCACCCCTTGCGCCGCCTCCTCGCCTATAAAATCCCTCACGACCTAAAAACCCGATACCAATTGACGAAACTCCAGGAATACTCCAGGGGCGCCGCCGCCATCGCGAAACTCCGTTTCGGGGACAGAATCTCTGTTCCGGCACGCCGCCGGGACGGGGAAGTGCCCCGGAAGCCATCTCCATCGACGCCACCGCCTCCATCATGCTCCGTGAGTAGTTCCCCCATGGACTACGGGTTCTAGCTGTAGCTAGTTGGTACTCTCTCTCCCATGTACTTCAATACAATGATCTCATGAGCTACCTTACATGATTGAGATCCATCTGATGTAATCGGTGTTGTGTTTGTTGGGATCCGATGAATTGTTACATTATGATCAGTCTATCTATATAAGTTTGTGAAGTTATTGTTGCTGCAATCTTGTTGTGTTTAATGCTTGTCACTAGTGCACGAGTGGCATGATCTTAGATTTAAGCTCTATAATTATTGCTTAGATTGTATCTACAAGTTGTTTGCACATGTCTATGTCCGGAACCCAAGGCCCCAGAGTGACAGCAACTGGGATAACTGGAGGGGAAGGCTTAGATATGAGGATCACATGTTTTCACCAAGTGTTAATGCTTTGCTCCGGTGCTCTATTAAAAGGAGTACCTTAATTACCAGTAGTTTCCCTTGAGGCCCGGCTGCCACCGGCTGGTAGGACAAAAGATGTTATGCAAGTTTCTCATTGCGAGCACGTATGACTATATATGGAAAACATGCCTACATAATTAATAAACTTGATGTTCTGTCTTAATGCTATTTCAATCCTATCAATTGCCCAACTGTAATTTGTTCACCCAACACTTGTTAATGGAGAGTTACCACTAGTGTAGATAGCTGGGAACCCCGGTCCATCTCTTATCATCCTATACTCGTTCTATATGTCATTGGAAGTAGTGTCAACTATTTTCCGGTGCCATCTTATCAGTATCGTATTGTTACTATTGCTCTCATATTACTGCTGCTTTCACATAACCCCTGTTACTAGTGCTTTTTCAGGTGCAGCTGAATTGACAACTCAGTTGCTAAGGCTTATAAGTATTCTTTACCTCCCTGATGTCTACGTGTGCTTCTATTCTTGTAGACAGTGTTGGGCCTGCAAGAGCAGAGGTTTGTAGAACAGCAGCAAGTTTCCCTTAAGTGAATCACCCAAGGTTTATCGAACTCAGGGAGGTAGAGGTCAAAGGTAGTCCTCTCAAGCAACCCTGCAATTAAGATACAAGAAGTCTCTTGTGTCCCCAACACACCTAATACACTTGTCGATGTATAGGTGCACTAGTTCGCGAAGAGATAGTAAAACACAGGTGGTATAGATGATGGTAATATTGCAGGAAGTAAAGATGCAGTAAAACAGTAAACAAGCGATGTTTGGTATTTGGAAACAAGGCCTAGGGATCATACTTTCACTGGTGGACACTCTCAACATTGATCACATAATAAATAAATAACTTCTCCTCACTTGTGCTACATTCACACTCTCTTGTTGAATAACAAACACCATTCATTGTGTAGGGCTACAAGAGCTCCCTCAAGCCGGAGTTAACAAGCTCCACAACATTCGGAATTCATATTTAAGTAACCTCTAGAGTGCATAATAGACCGTTGCAATTTAGACCGAGTACTAACATAGCATACACACCGTCACCAATAGCTATGAAAGGGGAATAGATCACATCAATACTATCATAGTAATAGTTAACTCCATAATCTACAAGAGATTACAATCATAACCTACGCCAAGTACTACATGATGCACACACCGTCACCTTTACATCATGAAGGAGGAATAGACTACTTTAATAACATCACTAGAGTAGCACATAGATTAATAGTGATACAAAGCTCATCATCTGGATCTCAATCATGTAAGGCAGCTCATGAGATCATTGTATTGAGGTACATGAGAGAGAGATTAACCACATAGCTACGGTAGAGCCCTCGCCTCGGGGAGAACTACTCCCTCCTCATCATGGGAGACAGCAACGACGATGAAGATGGCGGTGATGTCGATGGAGATGGATTCGGGGCAATTCCTGTCCGGCGGCGAGTCGAACAGAGACTTCTGTCCCCGAACTTGGCTTCGCGATGGCGGCGGCTGCGTAACTTTTCTCATCCCGTGGCTTATGTTTTTAGGGTTTTTGCCCCTGGAAGACTTTATAGGCGGAAGGGCAGCCTCGGAGGGGGCACAGGGGACCCTCACCATAGGCCGGCGCGGGGCCCATGCTGGCCGCGCCGCCCTATGGGGTCCCCAACTCGTGGCCCCACTCCGTCTCCTCTTCGGTCTTCTGGAAGCTCCGTGGAAAAATAAGATCTTGGGATTTTGTTTCGTCCAATTCCGAGAATATTTCCTGTGTAGGATTTCTGGAACCAAAAACAGGAGAAAACAGGAACTGGCGCTTCGGCATCTTTGTTAATAGGTTATTTCCGGAAAATGCATAAAAATGATATAAAGTGTGAACAAAACATGTAGGTATTGTCATAAAACTAGCATGGAACATCAGAAATTATAGATACGTTGGAGACGTATAAGGCATCCCCAAGCTTAGTTCCTACTCGCCTCGAGTAGGTAACCGATAAAACAATAATTTCTGAAGTGACATGCTACCAACATAATCTTGATCAACATTATTGTAAAGCATATGAGATGAATGGAGTGATTCGAAACAATAGATTGCTAAAAAAGAGATAATGACTAAACAACTGAATCATATAGCAAAAACTTTTCATGAATAGTACTTTCAAGACAAGTATCAACAAGACTTGCATAAGAGCTAACTCATAAAGCAATAGATTCAAAGTAGAAGGTTTAGAAGCAACACAAAGGATGATTAAGTTTCAGCAGTTGCTTTCAACTTGTAACATGTATATCTCATGGATAATTGTCAACATAAAGTAATATAACTAGTGCAATAAGTAAACATGTAAGAATCAATGCACAAGTTAACACAAGTGTTCGCTTCTAGGATAGAAAGAAGTAGGTAAACTGACTCAACATAAAGTAAAAGAAAGGCCCTTCGCAGAGGGAAGCATGGATTACTATTTTTGTGCTAGAGCTTTTATTTTGAAAACATAGAAACAATTTTGTCAACGGTAGTAATAATTCATATGTGTTATGCATAAAACTTCCTACAAGTTGCAAGCCTCATGCATCGAATACCAATAGTGCTCGCACCTTGTCCTAATTAGCTTGGATTTACATGGATTATCATTGCATAACATATGTTTAACCAAGTGTCACAAAGGGGTACCTCTATGCCACCTGTACAAAGGTCCAAGGAGATAAATCGCATTTGATTTCTCGTTTTTGATAGATCTCAACTAAGGACATCCATACCGGGACAACATAGAAAACAGATAATGGACTCCTCTTTAATGCATAAGCATTCAACAAAGATAATATTCTCATAAGAGATTGAGGATTAATGTCCAAACTGAAACTTCCACCATGATACATGGCTTTGATTGGCATCCCAATGTTTTTTCTCTAACAATATGCATACTCAAACCATTTAATCATGATAAATCACCCTTACTTCAGACAAGACGAACATGCATAGCAACTCACATGATATTCAACAAAGGTGTAAAAAGTTGATGGCGTCCCCCGAAACATGGTTACCGCTCAACAAGCAACTTATAAGAACTAAGATACATAGCTACATATTCATCGCCACAATAGTTTTTAAGCTATTTTCCCATGAGCTATGTAATGTAAAGACAAGGAATGAAATTTTAAAGGTAGCACTCAAGTAATTTACTTTGGAATGGCAGAAAAATACCACATATAGGTAGTTATGGTGGACACAAATGGCATGGATTTTGGCTCAAGGTGTTTGGATGCACGAGAAGCATTTCCTCTCAGTACAAGGATTTGGCTAGCAAGGTTGTTTGAAGCAAACACAAGTATGAACAGGTACAACAAAACTTACACAAGAACATATTGCAAGCATTATAAGACTCTACACTGTCTTCCTTGTTGTTCAAACACTTTTACCAGAAAATATCTAGACCTTAGAGAGACCAATCATGCAAACCAAATTTCCATAAGCTCTACGGTAGTTCTCCACTAATAGGTTTAAACTACATGATGCAAGAGCTTAAAAATGATCTACTTGAGAGCTCAAAACAATTGCCAAGTATCAAATTATTCAAGACCATGTGAAGCATTTTCTGATTCCAACCAAATAGCAATTAACGAAGTAGTTTTCAGCCTTCGCCATGAACATTAAAGCAAAACTAAGAACACAAGTGTTCAAATGAAAAAGCGGAGCGTGTCTCTCTCCCACACAAGCATGGTAGGATCCGATTTATTCAGAGAATGAAAATAACAAAACAAAAATAGAAGCACACATACGCTCCAAGTAAAGTACATAAGATGTGACGGAATAAAAATATAGTTTCACTAGAAGTGACCTGATAAGTCGTCGATGAAGAAGGGGATGCCTTGGGCATCCCCAAGCTTAGATGCTTGAGTCTTCTTGAAATATGCAGGATGAACCACGGGGGCATCCCCAAGCTTAGACTTTTCACTCTTCTTGATTATATTGTATCATCCTCTTCTCTTGACACTTGAAAACTTCCTCCACACCAAACTTTAAGCAAACTCATTAGAGGGTTAGTGCATAATCAAAAATTCACATGTTCAGAGGTGAAATAATCATTCTTAACACTTCTGGACATTACCCAAGGCTACTGAAAGTTAATGGAACAAAGAAATCCATTCAACATAGCAAAAGAGGCAATGCGAAATAAAAGGCAGAATCTGTCAAAACAGAACAGTCCGTAAAGACGAATTTTTCTGAGGCACTTAACTTGCTCATATGGAAAAACTCAAAACTAATGAAAGTTGCGTACATATCTGAGGATCACGCACGTATATTGGCAGATTTTTTTGATTCTTCTACAGAAAGAAGGACGCGAATTCGTGACAGACAGCAAATCTGTTTCTGCGCAAAAATCCAAATCTAGTATCAATTTTACTATCAAAGACTTTACTTGGCACAAAAACATGATAAGGGGAGGTTGCTACAGTAGTAACAACTTCCAAAACACAACAAAACAGTAGCAAAATAAACACATGGGTTATCTCCCAAGAAGTGCTTTCTTTATAGCCATTAAGATGGATAATTTTAATGATGCTCTCATTAAAATAGAAAATGAAGCAAAAGGAGCATCAAGAAGCAAATTCAAAACACATTTAAGCCTAACCCACTTCCTATGAAAAGGAATCTTGTAAGGGAACAAGTACTGAAAGCACATAGCAACAAGCATAAAAGGCAGCAGCACAAGTTCAACTTCAAGATTCTCAACATAAAGAGAGGAAACTTAATATTATTAAGATGCATATAACCATGTTTCCCTCTCTCATAATAACTTTCAGTAGCATCATGAGCAAACTCAACAATATAACTATCACATGAAACATTCTTATCATGAGCCACATGCATAAAATTATTACTCTCCACATAAGCATAATCATTACTATTAATTGTAGTGGGAGCAAATTCAATAAAATAGCTATCATTATTATTCTCATCACCATAATCATCATATATAGGAGGCATATTGTAATCATAATTAATTTTCTCCTCAATAGTAGGTGGACTGAAAATATCATATTCATCATTGTAATCATCATAAATGGGAGGCAAAGTATCATCAAAGTAAATTTTCTCCTCCATGCTTGGGGGACTAAAAATATCATGCTCCTCAAAACCAGCTTCCCCAAGCTTAAAAATTCTTCCATAGCATTAGCAATAATAGTGTCAAAGAGTTCATGCTAATAACATTGCTACAACTATTTTGCAAACAAAGTTCCATGGGTTTTTTAATTTTCTCTTCAAACACCTCATGTCCTAACTCAAGATAAATACTATAAAGATCTCTAATTTTGTTGTTGTTTTCCATTAAGCCTAACTAGTGAAAATAAAAACAAGAAACAAAAAGATATAATTGCAGAATCTAAAGGAGATACCTTCGAGCACTCACACACCGGCAATAGTGCTAGGAAATAGCTTAGTAGTCGGAGGATGTGAATACCTTTTACCTTACCTCCCCGGCAACGGCGCCGAAAATAGCTTGATGTCTACGTGTGCTTCTATTCTTGTAGACAGTGTTGGGCCTCCAAGAGCAGAGGTTTGTAGAACAGCAGCAAGTTTCCCTTAAGTGAATCACCCAAGGTTTATCGAACTCGGGAGGTAGAGGTCAAAGATAGTCCTCTCAAGCAACCCTGCAATTAAGATACAAGAAGTCTCTTGTGTCCCCAACACACCTAATACACTTGTCGATGTATCGGTGCACTAGTTCGGCGAAGAGATGGTAAAACACAGGTGGTATAGATGGTGGTAATATTGCAGAAGTAAAGATGCAGAAACAATAAAGAAGCGATGTTTGGTATTTGGAAACAAGGCCTAGGGATCATACTTTCACTAGTGGACACTCTCAACATTGATCACATAATAAATAAATAACTTCTCCTCACTTGTGCTACATTCACACTCTCTTGTTGAATAACAAACACCATTCATTGTGTAGGGCTACAAGAGCTCCCTCAAGCCGGAGTTAACAAGCTCCACAACATTCGAATTCATATTTAAGTAACCTCTAGAGTGCATAATAGACCGTTGCAATTTAGACCGAGTACTAACATAGCATACACACCGTCACCAATAGCTATGAAAGGGGGAATAGATCACATCAATACTATCATCGGATGAAGCCCGGTGATCAGGGGGGGGTACGTGAGCACCCCCTGACTACTTGACACGTGTCTAACGGCATCCAATAATCCGTTAGCACTATTCCTGCTGATTCATCGGACATCCTTATAATATTCAGTAGCACTTGATTAACAGGGTGCAACCATCCACGGCGCCGCCGCCCAAGCACGTTCGCGACGGCCTCCGCGAGTGGCTGGTTCGCCCACGCGTGGATGTCGCCGCACCGGTCGCCTGCTGCTTCCGCCGCATTAGAGCGCGCGCACCGTCTTCTGCGAGCCCGGGCGCCTCCAGCGCGGTCATCTCCTCCGATGGAGGACGAGCGCCGCCGAAGACGGAAATCGAGCGCCACCGTAGAGGGTGTGCCGTATTCTGCGAGTCTGGGTTCCTCCATCACGGCCGCCTCCTTCGATGGAGGTCGAGCGCCGCCGTAGAGGACACTCCGTCCTCTGTGAGTCTGGGTGCATCGACCACGTGCTGGTGGCGGGAGTCCGCGGTGCCGTCCCTCGATTTCCCTGGGAGGCGCCGCCGCCTCGTGGCCCGGCCTGGGAGCCAGCGAATGGCGCGCGGGGCGTTTTCGGGGACCAGGGGGTAGCCTCGCCGTGTCTGCGTCCGGCGAGCTCCTCGCCGTCCACCGCTTCTCCGCTTCTCTCCGGCCATGGCCGCTCACTGGTTGAGGGGACGGCTCCGGCGCCGGGGCGGGGGGCGATAGCTGGGCGCCGGATCTGAGGGGAGCCAATGGCGGCAACGGTGGCTGCGGCGGTGGCGGGAGGTGGGCGCGACGGTGGCTCTGGACTCGCGTCCGGCGAGCGATTCGGGTGCGTCTTGCGGCGCAGAGCAGCTGTGGAGAGCGTCTTGCGACGCGTGCTGTGTGGCGCGCAGCCATCTGTGAGAGAGAGAGAGGAGAGGATTTAGTGGTTGAGCTTGAGGAGCGGATAATATCAGTCGTCTAAAAGCAAAGCTCCACCTTTTTATTCCCCCCCCGCTCTCTCTCTCCCCTCGCCTCCGTTTGATCTCCGTTAGCATGTACTCGCGGAAAGCGAATCTAAAAGAAAATCCAACGGTGTCTAGGGGGTGCTCACGTACCCCCCTGATCACCAAATCCACTCTCATACTATCATAGTAATAGTTAACTCCATAATCTACAAGAGATTACAATCATAACCTACGCCAAGTACTACATGATGCACACACCGTCACCTTTACATCATGAAGGAGGAATAGACTACTTTAATAACATCACTAGAGTAGCACATAGATTAATAGTGATACAAAGCTCATCATCTGGATCTCAATCATGTAAGGCAGCTCATGAGATCATTGTATTGAGGTACATGAGAGAGAGATTAACCACATAGCTACCGGTAGAGCCTCAGCCTCGGGGGAGAACTACTCCCTCCTCATCATGGGAGACAGCAACGACGATGAAGATGGCGGTGATGTCGATGGAGATGGATTCCGGGGGCAATTCCCCATCCCGGCGGCGTGCCGGAACAGAGACTTCTGTCCCCCGAACTTGGCTTCGCGATGGCGGCGGCTGCGTAACTTTTCTCGTCCCGTGGCTTATGTTTTTAGGGTTTTTGCCCCTGGAAGACTTTATAGGCGGAAGGGCAGCCTCGGAGGCGGCACGGGGGCCCCTCACCATAGGACGGCGGGCCCACGCTGGCCGCGCCGCCCTATGGGGTCCCCACCTCGTGGCCCCACTCCTTCTCCTCTTCGGTCTCTGGAAGCTCCGTGGAAAAATAAGATCTTGGGCTTTTGTTTCGTCCAATTCCGAGAATATTTCCTGTGTAGGATTTCTGGAACCAAAAACAGCAGAAAACAGAACTGGCACTTCGGCATCTTGTTAATAGGTTAGTTCCGAAAAATGCATAAAAATGATATAAAGTGTGAACAAAACATGTAGGTATTGTCATAAAACTAGCATGGAACATCAGAAATTATAGATACGTTGGAGACGTATCACTCCCCTTGTATCGAATCAATAAATTTGGGTTTTACTTGCCTCGAAAACTGTTGCGATCCCCTATACTTGTGGGTCATCAAGACTATTTTCTGGCGCCGTTGCCGGGGAGGCATAGCTCTACTCATAAGTTCACCTGGGGAGTACACTCTACCTCTCTCTCTCTATTTTTATTTTATTTTGTTTTGCTTAGTTTACTTTTGTCTAGTTTATTTTTGTCTTGTTTTATTTTTCTTATATACCCAAAAATCCATAAAAATTTGAAAAACCGAAAAATTAAAAACTGTTGTTATGGGAGAACCCACAACCTATTTGGAGATTATTGAAATATATATGAATTATAGAGAATCAAGAACGGGGAAAGTCATGAGTGCTGTGATAGAAAAATTGAATACAATTGCTAAAATCTTGCTTAAACGCCATGATATAAACTGTTGCTCTAAATAGGATACTAAACATCTGAAATTCCAATGTGGCTTTACTGAAGAAGTTTTAATTAAGAACTATAACTGGAATAACTATATTCATTTTGGGTTCGAAGAGGTAGAACAATTTGTCTTATTTCTGGGAGCTTCTGAAATAGAATCCTTCATGTCTAAAAATTATGAAACTTGTGTTGCTTGTAAGGACCTTAAAGATTATGTCTCTTCTATCCTTAATTTTTGCATAGAAAGCTACAGGTGATAATCCTTATATCATTGATTATAAAGAGAGACTCATTAATGCACAAGAATGCACTCACAATTTGCAGGAACCTGTGAAAGAAGAAATTGATGAACCTGAAAGCTCATTGGATGAAAAGAGGAGGAAATTGATGAACCTAAAAGCTCATTGGATGAAAAAGAGGAGGAGAGTGATGAACAAAAGGAGGAAGAATGGATTAGCTACCCATGCCAACCTTCTAATGAGAGTAACTCTTTATCTCTTACACTATTTGATTGTCCTCCATGCTTACCAAAGGAGGATGAATGTTATGTTCGTGATTTTCTTGAAATATTACCTATGAGTAAAACTTGTGAGAATAATTATGCTACTGTTATCTATGATAATCCATGCTATTTTCATAAATCTTATGATAATGCTTTGTTTGTGCCTGATGTCGAAATGCATGGTACTAAAGAGTTTTGCTTAGCAAATGTTTATGATAAAGCACAAGATGATGGTCCTATGTTACTTGATAATATTAATTGTACTACTAATGAAAATGGGATTGGAGAGGTCTTGACTTTATCTAGGAGTCCCATATCTTTTGAGATTGATCAATCATCTTGTTATATTATTGATAAAAGTGGGTTTGAAAGTTTTGGTCCCACTATTTTTGAGCTTGATAAAAATTATGTGTTTGTAGATCATGAAAAGCATGCTGTATGTGATAGTTATATTGTTGAGTTTATTCATGAAGCTACTGGAAATTATTATGAGAGAGGAAAATATGGTTGTAGAAATTTTCACGGTACTAAAACACCTCTCTACATGCTGAAAATTTTGAGGCTACTTTTGTTTTATCTTCCTATGCTTGTCACTTTGTCCTTCATGAATTTATTTGTGTACAAGATTCCTATGCATAGGAAGTGGGTTAGACTTAAATGTATTTTGAACTTGCTTTTTGATGCTCTCTTTGCTTCAACTCTCATCCTTATGTGAGCATCATTAAAATTGCTGAGCACATCTTAATGGCTATAAAGAAAGCACTTCTTGGGAGATAACCCATGTCTTTATTTTGCTACTGTTTTGTTGTGTCTTGGAAGTTGTTACTACTGTAGCAACCTCTCCTTATCTTTATTTTATTGCATTGTTGTGCCAAGTAAAGTCTCTAATAAAAGGTTGATGCTAGATTTGGATTTCTGCGTAGAAACAGATTTCTATCTGTCACGAATTTGAGTAGGTCTCTCTGTAGGAAACTCAGAAAAATCTGCCAATTTTCATGCGTGTTCCTCAGATATGTACGCAACTTTCATTAGTTTTAAGTTTTCTGATTTGAGCAACGGAAGTACCTCTTAAAAATTCATCTTTACTGGCTGTTCTGTTTTGGCAGATTCTGTCTCTGTTTTTTGCATTGTCTCTTGTGGACTTTAAGTAAGGCTTTCTAGACGTGAGAGCTGTAGCTAATGTTTTATTGAGTTCTTGCAATGTGTCACTACAGGACCAAAGTGGGTTAAAGTTTTTTGAGTACTAACCCCTCTAATGAACTTTATGAGAAGTTTGGTGTGGCAGAAGTTTTCAAGGGTCAAGAGAGGAGGATGATATATGATCAAGAAGAGTGAAAAGTCTAAGATTGGGGATGCTCCCGTGGTTCATCCCTGCATATTTCAAGAAGACTCAAGCGTCTAAGCTTGGGGATGCCCAAGGCATCCCCTTCTTCATCAACAACTTATCAGGTCACTTCTAGTGAAACTATATTTTTATTCAGTCACATCATATGTGCTTTACTTGGAGCGTCTGTGTGTTTTTATTTTGTTTGTGTTTGAATAAATTTGGATCCTAGCAATCCTTGTGTGGGAGAGAGACACGCTCCGCTTTTTCATATGAACACTGGTGTTCTTAACTTTATTTTAATGTTCATGGCGGAGTTGAAAACCGTTGCACTTATTGATATTTGGTTGGAAACAGAAAATGTTTCATATTGTCTTGAATAATTTGATACTTGGCAATTGTTTTGAGCTCTCAAGTAGATCATGTTTAATCTCATGCACCATGTAGTTTAAACCTATTAGTGGAGAACTACCGTAGAGCTTGTTGAAATTTGGTTTGCATGATTGGTCTCTCTAAGGTCTAGATATTTTCTAGTAAAAGTGTTTGAGCAACAAGGAAGACAGTGTAGAGTCTTATAATGCTTGCAATATGTAAGTTTTGTTGTACCGGTTCATACTTGTGTTAGCTTCAAACAACCTTGCTAGCCAAAGCCTTGTACTGAGAGGGAATGCTTCTCGTGCATCCAAAACCTTGAGCCAAAACCTATGCCATTTGTGTCCACCATATCTACCTACTATGTGGTATTTCCTGCCATTCCAAGAAAATACTTCATGTGCTACCTTTAAACAATTCAAAAGCTATTATCTCTTATTTGTGTCAATGTTTTATAGCTCATGAGGAAGTATGTGGTGTTTTATCTTTCGATCTTGTCATTTACTTGACAGACTCTCACCAATGGACTAGTGGCTCATCCGCTTATCCAATAATTTTGCAAAAGAGCTGGCAACGGGTTTCCAGCCCCAATTAATTAACTTGCATTAATAATTCTCTTCACATGTTTTGCCCTGATCTATCAGTAAGCAACTTAATTTTGCAAATAGACACTCATTCATGGTATGAGAATGTTGGAAGGCACCCGAGGATTCGGTTAGCCATGGCTTGTGTAAGCAAAAGGTTGGGAGGAGTGTCATCAATAATGAAACTAAAATACATGTGTAAACAAAAGAGAAGATGGATGATCTACCTTGCTGGTAGAGATAACGTCCTTCATGGGAGCCGCTCTTGAAAGTCTGGTTGATAAGGTAGTTAGAGTGCCCACTACCATTCGTTGAAAACAACAAACACCTCTCAAAACTTTACTTTTATGCTCTCTATATGATTTCAAAACTTAAAAAGCTCTAGCACATGATTTAATCCCTGCTTCCCTCTGCGAAGGGCCATTCTTTTACTTTATGTTGAGTCTACCTACTTCCTTCCATCTTAGAAGCAAACACTTGTGTCAACTGTGCATTAATTCTTACATACTTGCTTATTTGCACTTATTATATTACTTTGTGTTGACAATTATCCATGAGATATGCATGTTGAAAGTTAAAAGCAATTGCTGAAACTTAAATCTTCCTTTGTGTTGCTTCAAAACCTCGTATTAAGAATTTATTGCTTTATGAGTTAACTCTTATGCAAGACTTTTTGATGCTTGTCTTGAAAGTACTATTCATGAAAAGTTTTGCTATATGTTATCTATTTGTTAGCAAACTATAGGTCATTGCCTTGAGTCACTTCATTCATCTCATATGCTTTACAATAGTATGATCAAGATTATGTAAGTAGCATGTCACTACAGAAATTATTCTTTTTATCGTTTACCTACTCGAGGGCGAGTAGGAACTAAGCTTGGGGATGCTTGATACGTCTCTAACGTATCTATAATTTCTGATGTTCCATGCTAGTTTTATGACAATACCTACATGTTTTGCTCACACTTTATAATGATTTTATGCATTTTCCCGGACTAACCTATTAACAAGATGCCGAAGTGCCGTTCTGTTTTCTGCTGTTTTTGGTTCCAAAGGCTGTTCGGGCAATGTTCTCGGAATTCGACAAAACAAAAGCCAAACATCTTATTTCATCGAGACGGACCAGAACACAGAAGGGCCAGGCCAGAGGAGGCCCAGGGCCTCCTCCCCATCAGCCGGTGCGGCCTAGGAGGGGGGCGCACCGCCCTATGGGGTGGGCCCCCCAGGCACCCCCTTGCGCCGCCTCTTTGCCTATAAAATCCCTCACGACCTAAAAACCCGATACCAATTGACGAAACTCCAGGAAGACTCCAGGGGCGCCGCCGCCATCGCGAAACTCTGTTTCGGGGGACAGAATCTCTGCTCCGGCACGCCGCCGGGACGGGGAAGTGCCCCGGAAGCCATCTCCATCGACGCCACCGCCTCCATCATGCTCCGTGAGTAGTTCCCCCATGGACTACGGGTTCTAGCTGTAGCTAGTTGGTACTCTCTCTCCCATGTACTTCAATACAATGATCTCATGAGCTACCTTACATGATTGAGATCCATCTGATGTAATCGGTGTTGTGTTTGTTGGGATCCGATGAATTGTTACATTATGATCAGTCTATCTATATAAGTTTGTGAAGTTATTGTTGCTGCAATCTTGTTGTGTTTAATGCTTTTCACTAGTGCACGAGTGGCATGATCTTAGATTTAAGCTCTATAATTATTGCTTAGATTGTATCTACAAGTTGTTTGCACATGTCTATGTCCGGAACCCGAGGCCCCAGAGTGACATCAACTGGGATAACTGGAGGGGAAGGCTTAGATATGAGGATCACATGTTTTCACCAAGTGTTAATGCTTTGCTCGGTGCTCTATTAAAAGGAGTACCTTAATTACCAGTAGTTTCCCTTGAGGCCCGGCTGCCACCGGCTGGTAGGACAAAAGATGTTATGCAAGTTTCTCATTGCGAGCACGTATGACTATATATGGAAAACATGCCTACATAATTAATAAACTTGATGTTCTGTCTTAATGCTATTTCAATCCTATCAATTGCCCAACTGTAATTTGTTCACCCAACACTTGTTATTGGAGAGTTACCACTAGTGTAGATAGTTTGGAACCCCGGTCCATCTCTTATCATCCTATACTCGTTCTATATGTCATTGGAAGTAGTATCAACTATTTTCTGGTGCCATCGCTTCGTGTTATTACTGCTGCTGTGTTACTGTTATTATTGCTCTCATATTACTGCTTTCACATCACCCTGTTACTAGTGCTTTTCAGGTGCAGCTGAATTGACAACTCAGTTGTTAAGGCTTATAAGTATTCTTTACCTCCCCTTGTGTCGAATCAATAAATTTGGGTTTTACTTTCCTCGAAGACTGTTGCGATCCCCTATACTTGTGGGTCATCAAGGCGTTTAAAAACTCTTGCGGATTTGTCTTGTAAGAATGCGGAATTAAACTAACGTTTAGTTTACAAGCACAAACCCTAAATATGCTAAGCTCAACTAAGTGTAACAATAACAACTAGAGCTAAGCAAGATAGGCACAAGATATATGTAGCACAAGTGATAGAAAGATATATGTATGTACTTCAAGCACGATGGCTATCACAAGGAAAGAGAGCTCGGGTATAGAAATAACCGAGACACGCGGAGACGAGGATGTATTCCCGTGTTCCCTTCCTTTGCAAGAAGGTACGTCACGTTTGGAGGAGTGGAGGTCCCACGAAGGATTCCCGCGCCACGAAGGCTCACCCTATTCTCCGAGCCACACCCACGAAGGATAATGGCCCTTTCCTTATGGTTAGCTTTTCCTCCGCTCCGGAGATGGCAAGCTCCACAACCACTTTACAAGCTCCGCGAAGGAGAAGCCCGGGCCTCTTCACAATCTTCCTTGAAGATATCACCGGAGCACCAACCGCCAAGCCAACTAGGAGGTCTCCCTCCAAGAGTAACAAACTCACGGTCTCTCACTCGAACTAATCGTGGTGGAGAGCTCAACACTATGCAGTGATGCAAAGCACGAACACTAGAGGTGTTCAAGTCCTTCACACTCAAATCCCACCCAAACAACTAATGCTAGGATGGGATTGGAGACGAAGAACAATGGGGAAAGTCAACAAATGACTCCAAGATCTAGATCCCAAGAGTTCCCCTCACTTAGAGGAGAAATGGATTGGTGGAGGTTGTAGATCTAGATCTCCTCTCTGGATCCCTCAAGAATGAGCAAGAATCATGGGAGGGAAGGGAGAGGAAGCAAGCTCAAGAGGTTCAACAATGGTGGTCAAAAACGTGCTCAAGAACCCTAGAAAACTGTTGGGGAAGAAGCCCCTTTTATAGCCAAACGAAATATGACCGTTTGGGGCAGATCTGGGAGTTTTTCGTGCAGCCTGGTCAGCAGCCCGGTCAACCGGGCCAGGGACCAGGATGCTTGGCGTGAGAGCTGGTCAACCGGGCCAGGGACCGGGCCACAGACCGGGCCGCTTGGCGTGAGAGCTGGTCGACGGGCCAGGCACCGGGAAGCCTGGCGTGAGAGCCGGTCCGACCCTGACCGCCACTGGTCCAAACCGGACCTGAGGCCGGGCCGTGACCGGGGCGGATCGGGGACTTACAATACAAGTCCCGGTTGGCACCAGTCCAGGTGACAAAGGATTAACTTGTCAATGCCTACAGATTGTAGACTAGGGTTTTGCTAGAAGTAGAGGGCAAGTAGATCTCGAAGGTTCAGGCGAAAAGTACTCGACGATTATGAAAACTAGGTTATGTTGACAGTAGATTCAATCCTTTCTTTGTCCCTCGACTCCCCCTTATATAGGAGGCGGAGCCGAGGGTTTCGTAATACACAAGTTACAGAGTTCGGGAGGGTTTCGTACCCAACCCGTAAGATTACAAATCTCTATCTTTCCTAATACAAACTATCTTTCATTAACACTAAATGGGCTTCCAAGTCTTCTTATTCTTCGAGTCCTGGGCCTTTAGTAAATCCCGGGCACCATCTTTGGCAGGCCCATTGAGGATGCCTATGTCAGTAGCCCCGAGATTTTTCTTGAATCGAAGAATCAGGAAAATCTCCAACTTTACTCATTACATAATGTTTCGATATGCAAATATTATTTTGTACAGGGATAACGGTAGTTGGGGCTAGTTCATTGACGGATCAGGTACTAGTTAACTGCTCTAGTGGCAATCCGCAAAACCTACTTCAAGATCACGTCCCTGGACATGATCTCGGGATACTGGTGTAAACTTCGACAGTGCCGCTTAAGGTCTTACCATTCTCGAGTCCAGTCATATTTTATCGGGTACCTAACGCGTCCGTTAGGATTTTTCTTCGTATCTGTTGATACGGAAAAAGTAGTCCGCCGTCGAGACGGTGCCACGCCGCTCGAACGGATCTGGGGTCTTACCTTCGCAAAGTTTTGCGGCATTCAGAGATTTATTCGCGACTTTAGCGCTCCGAGAATATATTGTCGAGTGCTTTTCGGCTGTTGAATAGCACATTTTATCGAGTCATGTTTGATGACTTATTTTGTCTTCGATGGGAGTATATGTAGAGTTATCTGTGTAACTCGAAATATACTCACTTCTGTTTCTTCCTTTTTGATAAAAATTCATCGGGCACGCGAACAGCGTTCCCGATGGGAGTAGCCCCCGAGGCTACAGCCAAGAACTTGTGCTTGGGTGTAGGCTCCACGATTTATACCCTCTGCTGCTATATTTGTAGTCCTTGTCGATAGTTTCATATCTATCGGGTGCGCGACCAGCGCTCCCGATGGGAGTAGCCCCCGAGGCTATGAACAATTGCTTGCATTTGGTCATAGGCTCTCGCCATTTCTATCTTGTCATACTCGAAGTTTTTATTTTTCCAAAGTAGCCCCCGAGCATTTGAGCAAAAACTTGTATTTGATCAAAGGCTCTCGAAATAATCTTGCATTGCCGATATTCTCGCTCGGTTTCTTAGTCGAGCTTATCTTTCCATAATGACATCATTGCTGATGATAGCCACGATTTCTGTGTTGGAAACACGCGAAAACCGCTATTTGTCACTGTCTTGTGGGTCCCTTTTTCCTATCCAGTTGACACGTCGTGCAAGTGGGGGACACACGTCCTCCACTTTTTCTGGCACTTATTACTGTATCTCCTGCCTGTTCACTTCTCGGTAAAAATACACTTTTACCCCTTGTCCACGTGGTTGCCATCTATATCCTTACTTGTCAATCCAACGGTTGCGACGATCCGTCACACCGCTTATATAAAACCATCGTCTTCCTCCTTGAGAACTTTCGCTCACGCCGCATCTTTGCTTCTCCTCTGCTACTGCTCCCTTGCTCCCATTAGTCCTAGCGCTCGAGCACTTTTGTCCCTTCTCTGCTAGGTCCATTGATGCCGCCGCGCGCTCGTTTGACTAGACACAGAATCGAAGATGACATCAACAGATCTGGGAAGCGCCGAGTGGGAGAGATCCAAGATCTCAGGCCAAGACATCAACATGCTGAAGAAGATGGGATTCAGCAAGAAAGAGAACGCGCTCCAGTTCCCCAAGGAGGAGAGCTACCCAAAGCCTCCAATCAACTACCGGGTCAGTTTCGTTGACCACCTCATCCGAGGACTTTCTCCCCCAATCCACGAATTTCTACGTGGTCTCCTTTTTGTCTATGGGCTTCAGTTGCATCATCTAACGCCCAATTCTCTCCTCCACATTTCGATTTTTATCACACTCTGTGAGTGCTTTCTCGGGGTCCAACCCAATTGGGCTGTGGAAGCGCATCTTTTGTATTCGCCGCAATAGCCACCACAACGTCGCCTACAATATTGGCGGCGTTGTTATATGCGTTGTTCTGAGGTCGATTATTTCGATGTCAAATTTCCCGACTCCGTCCAAGGCTGGCGGAAAAAGTGGCTTACATCCATGAAGAAAGCTCCAATCCGGCGGAAGAGAACATCGCCCCTTTTGACGGAGAAGCTAAAATCTTTCGCCGCCGTTCTTGGGATGCTGAAGCTACCGAAGCGGAGAAATTGGCGACAGAGGCGCTAATGACTCGCATTCACGAGCTAAAGAACACCCGCGGGAAAGAACTTTCGGGTATTGAGATTACCGCCTATTTCCTTAGGACTAGAGTGCAGCCTCTCAGGCTCGCAAAAACCCCTTCTGGAAATACGCTGGTGAAGAAGATGCTGACAGGCTCTCAAAGGATCTTCCCTTGAAGGACTTTGAAAAACTTATCCGCAAAATCTCATCGCTCAACAAGAAGGATTTAGTTCCCACTTCTTGCCGTGTCGCGCCATATAGTAGCGCCAAACCCCTCCCGAGGTAATTTCCTTTTAATAGCTGTATTGTTTCCTCGGGCTTTGCTATTTTGTCGATTACTATTTTGTTAACGCCTTTTTCTCGACACTTTTTCTTTTCTCAGGGCCACCTCGTTCTTGCTTCTCTTCCTCCTCTTCCTGAAGGTGGAGAAGTGGAGGAGCGTGCCGTTGTCGATGATGACAACCAAAGCACCACGCGCCCTGCCACTGAAATCGCGGGTTCTCACAAATCCGCGGCTTCTGCTGAGTCAGAGGCCACTGCCTCGACACACTCTCTTCCTCATGCTTCAAAGAGGAAGAGAGATGACGTAAAAGATTCCGGCACTTCCAAAGCCGAAGAAGCTGAGCCTTCACATAAAAAGGCAGCTTTTAATCCATACACTGATGCCCTCGTCAGCTCGTGAGTTACTCCTTACTCTTTACTATTCCTGTTTTGATGTTTCTTGTCTCTTGCTTCTTATACTGCCGCCATTTTATTGTAGTGATGACGAGGAAGAACAAGTTGTTGATGCTACTGCACGAACGAGTACGTCGCGTACTTTGATTGTGTCGGAAGCTCAACATGATGGGGATGAGACTTCTCCTCCCCAACAAGACATCGTGCAACCGCCGCTAGTTGAGAGCCCCCGTGCTTCTCCATCAAAAGGAGCGAGAATTGAGCCATCGAGAGATTCTATCCAATTCCCTGGTGGTTCTTCGACACCTTCATTGGATGATGTAAGTCTTGAATCTTTCAATACTTCGATCATACTAAATGTTGTCGAATTTATATTGGTTATATTGACTTCTTTTTCCTCCTTGATCGTTTCTTCAGCCTCTGATGAAGGAATTTATTCGCCTTGGTACCCAATTTGTCGGGTATCGTGACTACACCAAGAAGCTCGAAGGTATTATTGTCCTGTTCCTTTGTTGCATGTGTACCATGATTTTATCATAGTATTTATCTGCCGCAATTTTTCCAGGAGATCTTGCGGAAAGCAACAAACATGCGGACGCTCTTGCTGCTAAGTTGGAGCAGAGCGAAGAAGCTCGCCAAAAAGCTGAAAAGGATGCTGCCACCATTGAAGATCTTCGAAAAAGGCTTCATAAGGCTGAAACTTCCTTGAGTAATAACATAACTCAGCAATCAGCTCGAGAGGCAGAGATTCTTTCCCGCTTGGAATCGCAAGCTCGGCGTTTTGTTAGTAAGTTCTTGAATCCTTGCTTTTCCTCGGATTATCTCGCGTTTCACCTGTATTCTTTATTTTTTATACGGCTCTCTGATTGTTTGTAGGGAGGACTCATCAAGAATATGAGGTTGACGGTCCTGTGGGTGACGAGCTTCTCGACGCGCTGACCCTTGTCGAGATTCATGGGGATGAAGCGCGCGACGGACTTGAAAACGCTGAAGCTGGCTTGCTGAAGCTTTTCCCCTACTTCTTCCCGAAGAAAGAGACCCCCTCTACTTTTGTGGAGCTCGCAAAAACCTTCAATGGGCCCGAAGATCTTGGGCTGAGACTTCGCCAAGAAGGCCTGAAGATTGGCGCTGAAGGCACCATCGCGCTAATTGCTGATAGTCAACAAGACGTCGACTGGGCCAAGGTTGGCGACATAGGGGAGATGGAGACAAAGAAATGGCAATCTCTAATTAAAGCTGCCAAACCTTCTGCAAGACCCATCCTCTCCTTCCTTGGTGTTAAACCAGCACCTGCTCCAAGCGCATCCAAGCCGGAGGTCAAGTAGACCACCTTGTCTTTTTTTTTAGTTCTATCTTTTGATGCTGTCGCCTTAGTAGTTTTGGCGACAGCTACTTCAGTACTTCAGTAGTGACCTTCTCTTTGTAATAGCGATGTATATACTTTAATGTTGAATCGAAATTTATATTTTGCTGGATGATTGATATCAGAAATCTTTTTATTTTCAGTTGATTTTTGACAACTATACTGCAACTCCTCATCCTTCCAATGTTTTGCCCATTTCCGCTCACTCGAAGAAGATACCTGTCGTTGTCGGCTTTACAGAGGATTCTTCGAGTAAGAACTCACCAGAGGATTTGGAAGAACTTCGGCAACAGCTCCAATCCATGAAGAAGCAATCACTTATGCTCATGGAACAATCTCGAAAATCTTCTGAAAGGGAAAAGGCCTCCAAGCTCAGGATGCCATTACTGAGAAGGACGCCGCCGTTGCTGAAGCTGCTGCAGCTACTTCCCGCGAAAATTTTATGCTTCAACTGCTGACAGATGCTAGCTTGGATATGGCAGGTATGCCTCATTATCATTGTCGTGCTTTTTCTTTTCCTTTTTGCTTGTCTTCTCGTTGTTCACTGATTCCCTTAAAAATAGGTTCTTTTTTGGATGCTGCTACTGAAGATGAGCGTGTCAAGGCTCGGTCCAATGTACTTCTTCGGCTCTCCAAGAATCATGGTTCAAGTTTTTGGGGCACGCGAGCGACTCAGATTGTTAGGTTTCAGGATCGCGCACTCCAGGTTCGTGATTATCTCGACTTCTGTACTAGGACTCTGTCTCTGGTCTATGGCACTATGTTTCCTCGGAACAAGATGCTGATACGTCCAATTTGCATCACTATTTCGTATCATAATTTGCTGTTATTCATTGATATATTTCATATTGGGACACAATACTTATGTTATTTCATCTATTTTGCATGTTTCATCATTATTGGAGGATCAAGCACCGGAGCCAGATTCTGGAAAAAGCACCGTTAGAACGCAATATTTCGAAGATCAACTGTGGAAGGAAATTTCACGTAAATTCCTATTTTCCAGATGACGGAGGGAGCCGGAAGGGGAAGAAGAGGGGAGCCATGGGCCCACACGCCGGCGCGCCCATGGCCCGGCCGCCACCCCCGTGGTGTGGGGGCCCCACAGCCCCTTTCGCCTCCTTTTCTTCGCGTCCTTCGTCCCGAAAACCTAAGCCGAGGGAGGACCTCACGAAGAGTTACAGCCGCCTCGCGGGGCGGAGAACACCGAGAGAAAAGAGCTCTCCGGCGGGCAGGAATCCGCCGGGGAAATTCCCTCCCGAAGGGGGAAATCGACGCCATCGCCATCGTCATCGAGCTGGACACCATCTCCACCATCATCATCATCATCTCCACCATCTACACCGCCATCACCATCGCTGCACCTCGTCACCGCTGTAACAATTTGGGTTAAATCTTGATTGTATGATAGGGGAAACTCTACCGGCATTATTCTCTACTTGTTATAGATGCTATTGAGTGAAACCATTGAACCAAGGTTTATGTTCAGATTGTTATTCATCATCATATCACCTCTGATTGTATTCCATATGATGTCTCGTGAGTAGTTTGTTTAGTTCTTGAGGACATGGGTGAAGTCTAAATGCTAGTAGTGAATTATGGTTGAGTAATATTCAATGTTATGATATTTAAGTTGTGGTGTCATTCTTCTAGTGGTGTCGTGTGAACGTCGACTACACGACACTTCACCATTTATGGGCCTAGGGAGTGCATCTTGTATTCGGTTGCTAATTGCGGAGTTGCCGGAGTGACAGAAACCTGAGCTCCCAGTATATCGATGCAAGAGGGATCGCAGGATCTCGAGTTTAAGGCTGTGGTTAGATTTATCTTAATTACTTTCTTGTAGTTGCGGATGCTTGCAAGGGGTATAATCACAAGTATGTATTAGTCCTAGGAAGGTCGGTGCATTAGCATAGGTTCACCCACACAACACTTATCAAAACAATGAAGATTATTAAGCCACATGAAGCGAAAGTACTAGACTAAAATCCCCGTGTGTCCTCAAGAACGTTTGGTCATTATAAGTAAACAAACCGGCTTGTCCTTTGTGCTAAAAAGGATTGGGCCACTTGCTGCAATTATTTCTCTCGCATTTTACTTACTCGTACTTTATTCATCTGTTACATCAAAACCCCTTGAATACTTGTTTGTGAGCATTTACAGTGAATCCTTCATCGAAACTGCTGCCAACACCTTCTGCTCCTCGTTGGGATCGACATTCTTACTTATCGAAGATACTACGATACACCCCTATACTTGTGGGTCATCAAGACTATTTTCCGCCGTTGCCGGGGAGTGAAGCGCTATTGGTAAGCGGAATTGGTAAGGAAAACCTTTACTGTTTGTGCTGATTTTATTTCTGCCTGCTGCTATAAGTCATTATGGAGAGATCTTCTCTTCAATTTCTATTTGGGAAATCTACTACTACTGCAACGGGTGGATGAAGCGCCAGGTGAGGAAGTAGTACCATATAAAATACCTATGAAAATTATTGAACGTGTTATGGATAACCGCTATGAAGGGGATGGAACTGTCCATCCTGGTGATCATTTATTGTTTTTGCATGAATTATGCGGGTTATTCAAATGTGCAGGTATTTCTATGAATGAAGTTAGAAAGAAACTATTCACTATATCGCTGTCTGGTAAAGCGGCGCATTGGTATAAATTGCTGAAGAATGGTGATTCTATTGATTGGGACGACATTGTGCCTTTATTTTATTCCAAATTTTATCCTCCAAGTGAAATTCACAAAGATCGGAACCGCATATATAATTTCTGGCCTCATGATGGAGAGAGTATTGCCCAAGCTTGGGGAGATTGAAGTCTTTAATGCTCAAATGCCCCATTCATGAGCTTCCTGGTAATGTTATTATTGATAATTTCTATGCAAGACTTTCTTTCCAAGACAAGACCTTGCTGGATACTTCTTGTTCTGGATCATTTACACGCAACAAAGAAGAGTTTAAAAGGGACCTTCTTGATCGGATCCAAGAAAATACTGAAGGATGGGAGAACGACAAAGATAGAGAATCAGGTATAATTTATGATTATAAATGCATTGAAGCTTTTATGGATACTGATAAATTTCGTAATATGAGTGCTACATATGGTCTTGATTCCCAAGTTGTTGCAAATCTTTATAAAGCTTTTGCCTCTCATTATGAATTTCCTAAGAAGAATTTTGATAAGTATCATGAACCGTATAAAGATAAAGTTGATTCATCTGTAAACAAATGTGTAGTGATTGAAACTGTTGATAATGTTATTCCTGAAGCTTATATTGAAAAAACTCCTTTCCCTGCTAAAATGAAGGAGTACTCTGTCATATCTAGTGCGGTTAATAAAAGTGAAAAGAAACCTAAAGAACCTGAAGAACAAATTAAAATTGAACCTGCTGTTGCAATAGTTAAAGATCTTGTGACTGAAAATGTGGAGGATGGTCATATTATTTTCTGTGAAGATGCTTCTAATATTGTTTCACATCCTAATAAACCCAAACAAGTTAGTGTTCCTATGCTATCTGTTAGAATTGGTGATCATTGCTATTATGGTTTATGTGATATTGGTGCAAGCGTTAGTGCTATTCCTTATGAGCTTTACACGGAGATTATGCACGAAATTGGTTCTTGTGAACTTGAAGATATTGATGTGCTTATTCATCTGGCTAATAGAGAAACTATTTCTCCAATTGGTATTGTTCGAGATGTGGAAGTTCTATGTGGTAAGATTAAATATCCTGCTGACTTTTTGGTACTTGGTTCTGCTGCTAGTGATCATTGTCCTATCATTTTTGGTAGACCTTTTCTAAATACTTGTGGAGCTATTATAGATTGTAAGAAAGAGAAAATTTTGACTAGATTTGCTGGTGAACCTTATGAATTTAACTTTTCTAAATTTACCAAAACTCCTTATAAAGCTGACTTGCCTAGTAATGATTTTAAAATGGAGCAGTGTGCATCTATTGTTCTTGTTCCTAATAACCCTTTGCAGCAACATTTGGAGAATAGTGAAAGTGAAGCTTTTAGGAAAGAAAGAGATGAGCTTGAGGAAATTTTTCTTCGCCAACCTATTCTCAAGCATGATTTACCGGTGGAAGATTTGGGTACAACACCGCCACCAAAGGAAGATCCTGTTTTTGATTTAAAGCCTTTACCTGATAATCTTAAATATGCTCATATTGATGATAAGAAAATATATCCTGTTATTATTAGTTCTAAGCTTTCAGAGATTGAGGAAGAAAGGTTATTGGAAATATTGAAGAAACACCGAGGAGCTATTGGCTATACTCTTGATGATTTGAAAGGGATTTCTCCTTCTATTTGCCAACATGCTATTAATATGGAAGAAGATGCAAAGCCTGTTGTTGAACATCAACGTCGTCTAATTCCAAAAATGAAAGAGGTGGTAAGGAATGAGGTATTAAAACTTCTTGAAGCTGGTATTATATATCCTATTGCTGATAGTAGATGGGTTAGTCCTGTGCATTGTGTTCCTAAGAAAGGAGGAATGACTGTTGTGCCTAATGATAATGATGAGCTTATTCCTCAAAGAATAGTTGTAGGGTATAGAATGTGCATTGATTTTCAAAAGTTAATAAAGTTACTAAGAAAGATCATTACCCTTCACCCTTTATTGATCAAATGCTAGAAAGGTTATCTAAAAATACTCATTTTTGCTTTCTTGATGGTTATTCTGGGTTTTCACAAATTGCTGTTAAAGCTAAAGATCAAGAGAAAACCACGTTTACTTGTCCTTATGGAACTTAGAGAGGGGATTTGGTGACTAGGTGTATACGTGAGCACCCTCTAGATGCCGCACGATCTGCTTTGAGATCCGGTTCTTGTCAGTTGGATCTGTTGCATTGACGTTGTCTTATCCATCGCTAAGCGTATTTATCCATCGCTAAGCGTACTTGTTGTAGCGCCAATCATTAGCGAAAGCTTTGGCGGGGGAAATACGTGATTTGGAAGTGTTGTTAGTGCTGATGTGGTTTGCTAACTGTGACACGTGTCAACCAACGGATGCGTGCTCACGTATACACCCGGTCACCAGGCTTCTTTTGATGGAACTTATGCTTATAGGCGTATGCCTTTTGGTTTATGTAATGCTCCTGCTACTTTTCAAAGATGCATGTCTGCTATTTTTCATGGTTTTTGCGAAAGTATTGTAGAGGTGTTCATGGATGATTTTTCTGTCTATGGGAATTCTTTTGATAATTGCTTGCGAAACCTCGATAAAGTTTTGCAGAGATGTGAAGAAACGAACCTTGTTCTTAATTGGGAGAAATGCCACTTTATGGTTAATGAAGGAATTGTATTGGGACATAAAATTTCCGAGAGAGGTATTGAAGTTGATAGAGCTAAAGTTGAAGCAATTGAGAAGATGCCCTATCCGAGGGATGTTAAAGGTATTCGTAGTGTTCTTGGTCATGCTGGGTTTTATAGGAGATTTATTAAAGATTTCTCTAAAATTTCAAAGCCTCTTACTAATCTTCTTCAAAAAGATGTACCTTTTGTTTTTGATGATGATTGTAAGGAAGCTTTTGAAACTCTAAAGAAAGCCTTAACAACTGTCCTGTAGTCGAACCTCCTGATTGGAATTTACCTTTTGAAATTATGTGTGATGCTAGTGATTTTGCTGTAGGCGCTGTTCTTGGACAGCGGGTAGATAAAAAATTAAATGTTATTCATTATGCTAGTAAGACTCTTGATGCTGCTCAAAGAAATTATGCTACAACTGAAAAGGAATTGTTAGCTGTAGTCTTTGCTTGTGACAAGTTTAGACCCTATATTGTTGATTCAAAAGTCACGATTCATACTGATCATGCTGCAATTAGATACCTTATGACAAAGAAAGATGCTAAGCCAAGGCTTATTAGATGGGTACTTCTGTTGCAAGAATTTGATTTACATATTATAGATAGGAAAGGTGCTGATAATCCTGTTGCTGATAATTTGTCTAGATTGGAAAATATTGCTTATGATCCTGTTCCTGTTAATGATAGTTTTCCAAATGAACAATTGGCTGTAATAAAGGTGAGCTCGCGAGAGAGCCCTTGGTATGCTGATTATGCTAACTTTATTGTTTCGAAGTATTTGCCTCCAACCTTTTCAGCTCAGCAAAGGAGGAAATTCTTTTATGACTTGAGGCATTATTTTTGGGATGACCCACACTTATATAAAGAAGGAGTGGATGGTATTATGCGAAGATGTGTTCCTGAATATGAACAACAGGAAATATTGAGTAAATGTCATAGTAGTGTTTATGGAGGACATCACGCTGGAGACAGAACCGCGCAAAAGGTGCTGCAATCAGGTTTTTATTGGCCAACACTTTTCAAAGATGCAAAGAAATTTATTTTATCTGGTGATGAATGTCAAAGAGTTGGTAATATCTCTAGACGCAATGAAATGCCTATGAATTATACTCTTGTTATTGAACCATTCGATTGTTGGGGATTCGACTTCATGGGTCCTTTCCCTTCTTCAGAAGGTAACACTCATATACTTGTCTGTTGATTATGTTACTAAATGGGTAGAAGCTATACCTACAAAGAGTGCTGATGGTGAGACCTCCATAAAAATGCTTGTAGATATTATATTTCCTAGATTTGGAGTACCTAGATATATTATGACTGATGGAGGCTCTCATTTTATTCATGGAGGTTTTAGAAAAACTCTTGCTAAGTATGGTATTAATCATAGAATTGCTTCTCTTATCACCCTCAAACTAGTGGTCAAGTAGAATTATCAAATAGAGAGATTAAAGCTATCTTGGGAAAGACTGTTAATAAATCTAGAAAGAATTGGGCTAGCAAATTGAAAGAAGCACTATGGGCTTATAGAACTGCTTATAAAAATCCTATGGGAATGTCACCTTATAAAATGGTTTATGGAAAATCTTGTCATTTACCTTTAGAACTAGAGCACAAAGCTTATTGGGCTGTTAGAGAACTAAATAAAGATCCGAAATTAGCCGGTAATAAGAGGTTGCTGCAATTAAGTTCTCTAGATGAATGGAGAAGTGAAGCTTATGAAAATGCTAAACTCTTTAAAGAAAAAGTTAAGAAGTGGCATGATAGAAGGATCATCAAAAGAGAGTTTAATATTGGGGATAAAGTCCTATTGTATCGGTCTCGTCTCAGATTCTTTGCAGGGAAATTACTCTCGAAGTGGGAAGGACCATATGTTGTTGAGGAGGTGTATCGTTCAGGGCAATTAAAATTAGCTCTCTCCAAGGCAATGCCACACAAGTGGTGAATGGACAAAGACTCAAGCATTATATCTCGGGAGATTCTTATAATGTTGATGTTGATATTATTCAAGTGGAAACACCGAGGCTTTCATCAAAGGACAAATTGACAGTCCGCCAGAACTGGACTTTGAATAGGTAACAGAGGTAATAAAAAGTCCGCGTTTACCTTTCCGAACAATACTTTTGCTATTTTTGGAAAATATGAAAAATTACGAGTTCGAAACGGAGTGGAAAGGACGCACGAGGGCGTGCCACCATAGGCCGCGCGCCGACTGGGCCCGCGCCGACCTATGGTCTGGCCGCCTGCCCCTTTCCGACTCTGGTTCGATCTGGTACTTTCCTTATGTCGCGAAATTTTTTGGCTATATAATCCCCCAGACCCCTGGAGGTCCGTATATCGTTTTCTCGTCGTGTTTTGTTTCGAGCTATTTTCTGCCAGATTTGTTTTGATCTAGAAGCACCATGGTCTCCAACAACAAAGTCAAGGGGCCTTGGAGGGAAGAGATGGATGAAAGGATCAATAAGGAGAAGATAGCATCAGCAAAAGGAGAGTGGGAAACTACGAGGAGTAAGCCAATCTTGGTGGGATCGGTTAACATTGGGCGTTCCTTTTCTCATAACTTGCAGGGAGCTCTTCCGCCTGCTCTGGACCTCGACTCTTTCCCTTGTGTGGAAGAAGCAATACGGGTTGCTGATGAGTTTTGTGATCAATATCGTGCTCTTAAAAGGGAAATGGAGATACTTCAAGAGGAGAACCAGCGACTTCGCAGAATGCTGGAATATTACTTAATTCCCAGCACAAGGCCGTCACCGCCACCCTCGGATAACAATAAGTCTCTTCAAATTTTGGTGCAGAATTGCAAAATTGAAAAACTGAAGCTGAAGGAGATCCTTATGAAGCGCGAGAAGAATCCATCACCATCATCACCGAAGGAGTAATTCATCATCGGTATTGGCATCCCCTTGGTTTGTTCCAAGCTTGGGGGAGTGCCGCGGTATCACATTATCACTACCTTTATCTTTTACTATCAAGTAGTGTCGTATCATGAGTAGGGAAGTTATTATATGGAATAGTATGCAATGTGGAAGTATCTCTCTTAGTTGGTTATCTATGTATCCGTTTTTTTTTTTGAAGCTTTTATCTATGTATCCGTTGGTGTGAGTTATCGTTATGGAATATTAATGAGAAGTCTTATCATTTACTTTTTGCACACCTTATTTTAGTTTGCAATCTCCATTATATGATCACTCTTGACATGAGTATTGATATCACTTTGGGAGCATTAAGTAAATCTATTTGGTTTTGGCAAACTTAGCATTGGTCAATAGCAACAACACCCTGATGTTTAATTAGAAGAGAGAAATACACTTAGATATATTACTCTATTATCTCTATGCTAATGAGTTTAGTATTCTGAAGTTAAAATTGCTTGTGCTTATGAGAAAGATGCATGATTGTTCTATCATATGTATATTTGTTTGTTTCCCTCAACCTTTATGCTTGCTATCAAACCTTGCTAGCCAAAGACCTGTATCGAGAGGAGATGCTTCTCATACATCCATAACCTTAGACCAAACCTATGCCATTTGTGTCCACCATACCTACCTATTACATGGTATTTTATGCCATTCCAAGTAAATACTTCATGTGCTACCTTTAAATTATTCAAACTACTACTCCTTATTTGTGTCAATGTTCTATAGCTCATGAGGAAGTATGTGGTGTTTTATCTTTCAATCTTGTTGGGCGGACTTTCACCAATGGACTAGCGGCACATCCGCTTATCCAATAATTTTGCAAAAAGAGCTGGCAATGAGGTTCCCAGCCTCAATTAATTAACTTGCATTAATAATTCTCTTCACATGTTTTGCTCTGATTTATCAGCAACTTAATTTTGCAATAGACACTCCTCCATGGTATGTGAATGTTGGAAGGCACCCGAGGATTCGGTTAGCCATGGATTGAGAAAGCCAAGGTTGGGGGAGTGTCATCCTTAATAAAACTAAAATACATGTGTAAACAAAAGAGAAGGGGGATGATCTACCTTGCTGGTAGAGATGCCGTCCCTCATGGGAGCCGCTCTTGGAAGGTTCGTTTGGCAAGGGGGTTAGAGTGCCCGCTACCATTCGTTGACAACAACAAACACCGCTCAAAACCTTACTTTTATGCTCTTTATATGATTTCAAAACTTGAAAAGCTCTAGCACATGATTTAATCCCTGCTTCCCTCTGCGAAGGGCCTATCTTTTACTTTTATGTTGAGTCAGTAAACCTATTTCTCTCTATCCCAAGCAAGCAATTGAGTTGTTGTGAACCAATCATTTATGCTATGATTCAGTTGATCATGTCTTTTATACTTTCTTGTTTAGTACCAATTTTATCTGAATGAATATGACTTCAAAGTTATCAATGATTATGAGGAAATTGTTATGCTTGAATATGAAAGCTCAGCTATAAAATCTAATATGAAAGTTTTGCTTAGAAATACAATCCGTTAGTAGTTCTCTGACCAAGAACAAAGTTTGCCATCACCAACTATGATTTCTTATGCACCTTTACTTGTGATTTCTCTTTACCTATTTCAAGATGAGTTATATGAGGAAGTTGTTTACTAGAATGTCTTGTGTGAATGAATATGATGCTTCTTGTCCGTATTTTATTTATCGACTCTTCACTCCATAAACATGTGGTCTTGTTTATCGAGCTCAGTTTCGCTTGGGGACAAGCGAGGTCTAAGCTTGGGGGAGTTGATACGTCCAATTTGCATCACTATTTCGTATCATAATTTGCTGTTATTCATTGATATATTTCATATTGGGACACAATACTTATGTTATTTCATCTATTTTGCATGTTTCATCATTATTGGAGGATCAAGCACCGGAGCCAGGATTCTGCTGGAAAAAGCACCGTCGAACGCAATATTTCGGAAGATCAACTGTGGAAGGAAATTTCACGTAAATTCCTATTTTCCAGATGACGGAGGGAGCAGAAAGGGAAGAAGAGGGGAGCCACTTGGGCCCAGACCAGGCCGGCGCGCCCATGGCCCGGCCGCGCCACCCCGTGGTGTGGGGGCCCCACAGCCCCTTTCGCCTCCTTCTTCGCGTACTCCTTCGTCCCGAAAACCTAAGCCAGGGAGGACCTCACGAAGAGTTACAGCCGCCTCTGCGGGGCGGAGAACACCAGAGAGAAAAGAGCTCTCCGGCAGGAACTGGGAAATTCCCTCCGGAGGGGGAAATCGACGCCATCGCCATCGTCATCGAGCTGGACACCATCTCCACCATCATCATCATCATCATCTCCACCATCTACACCGCCATCACCATCGCTGCACCTCGTCACCGCTGTAACAATTTGGGTTAAATCTTGATTGTATGATAGGGGAAACTCTCCCGGCATTATTCTCTACTTGTTATAGATGCTATTGAGTGAAACCATTGAACCAAGGTTTATGTTCAGATTTTTATTCATCATCATATCACCTCTGATTGTATTCCATATGATGTCTCGTGAGTAGTTCGTTTAGTTCTTGAGGACATGGGTGAAGTCTAAATGCTAGTAGTGAATTATGGTTGAGTAATATTCAATGTTATGATATTTAAGTTGTGGTGTCATTCTTCTAGTGGTGTCGTGTGAACGTCGACTACACGACACTTCACCATTTATGGGCCTAGGGAGTGCATCTTGTATTCGGTTGCTAATTGCGGAGTTGCCGGAGTGACAGAAACCTGAGCTCCCGTTAGTATATCGATGCAAGAGGGATCGCAGGATCTCAGAGTTTAAGGCTGTGGTTAGATTTATCTTAATTACTTTCTTGTAGTTGCGGATGCTTGCAAGGGGTATAATCACAAGTATGTATTAGTCCTAGGAAGGGCGGTGCATTAGCATAGGTTCACCCACACAACACTTATCAAAACAATGAAGATTATTAAGCCACATGAAGCGAAAGTACTAGACTAAAATCCCCGTGTGTCCTCAAGAACGTTTGGTCATTATAAGTAAACAAACCGGCTTGTCCTTTGTGCTAAAAAGGATTGGGCCACTTGCTGCAATTATTTCTCTCGCATTTTACTTACTCGTACTTTATTCATCTGTTACATCAAAACCCCTTGAATACTTGTTTGTGAGCATTTACAGTGAATCCTTCATCGAAACTGCTGCCAACACCTTCTGCTCCTCGTTGGGATCGACATTCTTACTTATCGAAGATACTACGATACACCCCCTATACTTGTGGGTCATCAGATGCCAGAGACTCTTCCTGCTTTAATGGATAAGTTTCAGGATGCTCCTCGAATCCATGGCTTTGTGCGGGCCCAACTGGCTGCTGGCGCAAGATTTGCTATGATTATGATAAAGATCTGCTACCCGAAGTTAGATGTGGGGCAAATTGTTCCCAAGTGCTTGGCCAAGATGTCGAAGAGGAAGAAAAACTTCGGCAAATATGATGATATTGTTACTCCTGTTGCCGAAGATATGATGGATGAGCTTCTTCGGATGGATGCCGAATTCTTCGTGAAGGGCAGCTACGCTGAGCATAGCACTCGTGCTGTGAATAATGAGCGCTTAACAATAGACAATATATTGGGAAATCCTTGAAGATAAACTTGTTCCGAAGATTGCTTCCTGTGTATATGATCTGTATTGTAAAGTCACTATATTTTTATTTTTACCGCCAAGCCCCCGGGCGTTTTGATTGCAGTATTTTTGTTTTTATAGTGCGAGGTTGTCCCAAGGCAAAATAAATTATATTGTGTACTATTTTTGCGGGTATGAGTCCCCGAGCTTTATGTTGACCGCTATTTTGTCGATATTTTTATTTTGGCGAGGTACTTGATACCAAGGCGAGATATTTTTGCGAGTTGTATTTTCGACACTGTATATATATATATATTGTACCGTCTAGGAGGAAGCCCCGAGCCTGTCGAGAAAAGATATATAATTCTACTATCTTTATTATATTGCAGCACCGCGAGCCCGCCTCATTAAAAACCTTTCCCGGCCCCACTCGGCCCCGAAAAAGGAAAAGAGTGCGTCTGAAAACTCGCGGGCGTTTCAGTACATTGTATGTTTACAGAGGAGACTATATTTCGGCATCTAAGCGTAAAAACGCCTGAGCTGCGCCACGTTCCAAGGATTTGGCTCAACGTTCCCCGTCTTCTTGTCCTTGATTCTGTATGCTCCTCCTTCGATTACTTCTGTGATGATGTAGGGTCCAAGCCATGGTGACTCGAGTTTTTCATGACTTTTTTGGTTGAGTCGCAAAACTAAATCACCAACTTGAAAAGATCTTGGCCGCAATCGTCGACCGTGGTAATTCTTCAAGTCCTGTTGATATTTAGCGACTCGTGACAGGACTTCGTCTCGAGCTTCGTCAAGTGCATCGACGTCATCCTCCAAAGCTTTTCTCGAGGTTTCTTCATCATATTCTGTGACTCTTGGAGAATCATGCTCTATTTCTATCGGCAAGACTGCTTCGGCTCCATGGACCAGAAAAAACGGCGTTTCTGCGTCGCCGTATTTGGTGTTGTTCGGATACTCCACAACACACTTGGCAGCTCATCTGGCCAAGTATGCCGAGCTTTTTCCAATGGTCCTAGCAGGCGTTTCTTGATACCATTACAGATGATGCCATTGGCCTTCTCGACTTGACCGTTGGTCTATGGATGTGCAACAGACGCAAAATTCAATTTGATGTCTACTTCTGCGCAGTACGCTTTGAACTCCTTGGACGTAAAATTACTGCCGTTGTCTGTGACAATGCTATGAGGGACTCCAAATCTAAAGACGATGCTTTTCACGAACTTAATCGCCGACACGCCGTCCGGTGAATTTATCGGCTTTGCTTCTATCCACTTTGTAAATTTGTCGACAGACAAGCATATACTCATAACCTCCTGGCGAAGCTTTGTGTAGTTTTCCCACCATGTCAAGACCCCATTGAGCAAAGGGCCAAGATAGTGGGATTGGCATAAGTTCTGCTGCGGGAGAGTGAGGTTTGGCGGCAAATCTTTGGCACGCGTCGCAAGTTCTCACTATTTCCTTCGCGTCCTCGATTGCTTTTAACCAATAAAATCCTGCTCTGAAAACTTTAGCCGCGATAGCTCGGCTGCTCGCGTGGTGCCCGCATATTCCTTCGTGCACATCTTTCAGGATGATTCTTCCTTCTTCGGTGTAACACATCTCTGTAGCACGCCCGAAATACTTCGTTTGTACAACTCCCCTTTTACCACAGTAAAAGCTTTTGATCTCCTAATTATTCGCCTTGCTTCAACTGGATCGTCGGGTATTGTTTTTCTTAGGATGTATGATATGTAAGCCTACATCCATGGGGTTTGCACCATCATGACTAGCTCCTGCTCCTCTTCTTCTTCTACTGTGTCGTTGGTGGTACTCGAGGATTTCTCTTTTTTCTCATTCTTTGTTTTCGCTGGCTTTGTTGATCTCTCGCTTATCTCTTCCCAAAACACGCCTGGAGGAATTGCGAGACATTGTGAACCGATGTTTGCAAGAACATCGGCTTCATCGTTACTCATCCTGCTGATGTGGTTTACCTCGCATCCATCAAATAATTTCTCCAGCTCATTGTACACCTCTTTGTATGCTATCATGCTTTCGTTGACTGCATCACATTGGTTCATAACTTGCTGTGCCACCAATTGTGAGTCGCCGAAGATTTTCAGTCGGGTTGCACCGCAAGCTTTCGCCATCTTCATCCCATGTATGAGAGCTTCATACTCTGCTTCGTTGTTAGACGCGTTTGGGAACGTCATCCGTAGGACATATTTCAACTTGTCGCCTTCAGGTGATACCAATATCACCCTGCAGCACCTTCCAACCTTTTGGACCCGTCGAAGTTCATGGTCCAAGTTCTCGATAAATCTGGAGGCCCCGTGTTTTGTAACTCCATCCATTCTGCAATGAAATCTGGTAAAACCTGCGATTTTATTGCTTTTTTTTTTCATACGTGATGTCCCGAGGGGAAAGTTCTATTCCCCAAAGGAGACACGACCCGTAGCTTCTGGGTTGTTCAATATGTTTGACAAAGGAGCTTCATTGACCACTATTATCGGGTGCGCCAAAAAATAGTGTCGCAATTTTCTTGCTGTCGTGAATACTCCATACGCCAGTTTTGGTATTGCGGGTACCGCTGTTTTGAAGGCGACAGTACTTCGCTGATGAAATATACTGGCCTCTGAACTCCATGGAGCTTTCCTTCTTCTTCTCTTTCGACTACTAGGCTGTGCTGACCACCTGAGGTGTGGCTGCAATGTATAGGAGGAGAGGTTCTTTATCTTTAGGCGCCACCAAGATTGGTGGTGTCGAAATTGTCCGCTTGAGGTTCTCGAAGGCCCTATCTGCTTCCTCGTTCCATTGAAATTTTTCCCCTGTTTGATCAATGCGTAGAATGGCCTTTTCTCCTAGCCTGGCGAAATCTGCTTAAAAAAGTTGTTGTATTTCTTTCAACTTTGTTGGCTTCCTCATAGTAACGATGGCCTGGATTTTTCGGGATTAGCTTCAATTCCCCTTGCTGATACTAAGAACCCGAGAAGTTCTCCGGAACTCCAAAAGAGCACTTTGTCGGGTTCAGCTTGAGTCAGAATTTGTCGAGGTTGTCGAAGGTTTCCTTCAGATCTTCGATCAGAGTCGACCCTTCTTTGATGTTATCACGACATCGTCAATGTAGACTTGCACATTTTTCCAATCTGTGTTGCTAGGCACTTCGCATCATCCGCTGATATGTTGCTCCCGCATTTTTCAAACCAAAGGGCATTGTTTTGTAACAAAACACGCCGTAAGGTGTTATGAACGCTGTCTTGGCTTCATCTTCTTCTTTTAATCTGATCTGGTTATAACCAGAGTATGCGTCCAAAAAGGAAAGACGTTCGCATCCTGCCGTGGAGTCGATGATCGATCGATCCTTGGGAGGGGAAAGTGATCCTTAGGACAATGTTTATTGAGACACGTGAAGTCAACGCACATGCGAAGGACTATTGTGTGTTTTTTCGGCACCATCACTGGTTAGCTTCTGTAGATATTTCTTTGATGAAACCAGCATCTTTAAGTCGATCTATTTCCGATAACATGGCTTTGCGGCTAGGTTCCGAAAAGCGCCGCAAAGGTTGTTTGACTGGTCTTGCGAGAGGATCCAAATTGAGGTGGTGCTCGGCGAGTTCCCTGGGTACTCCTGGCATATCAGCTGGACACCATGCGAAGATTTTCCAGTGCTCACGGAGGAACTCGACGAGCGCGCTTTCCTATGCGACGTCCATGTTTGCGGCAATGGATGTCGTTTTCTTTGGGTCTGTCGGGTGGATCTGTACCTCTTTTGAATCCTTGGTTGTGTTGAAAGTTGGCTCCTTAGAAGATCTCCCTACCTCTCGGCAGCACATCATAATCATGAACCCAGGCGCATATTCGCTTGCATCCCGAAAGTTTCGACCGATGAAAATCCTTGTCGCATTTATCGATAACGCGAAACTTCCTTTGATTGTGATAGGTCCCTTGGGCCCAGCAACCTCCACAATAGATATGTGTAACGCCATGAACCTGGCATACGCTGGTCGTCCCAACAGAGCGTGATATTGCGATGGGAAATCCACAACTTCGAACTCCAGATTCTCTATCCTGTAGTTTTCTCGGGTTCCAAACTGAACGTCGAGGTTGATCTTGCCTAATGGGTAACTTGGCTTCTCCGGTGTAATCCCGTGGAAACGTGTGTCGGTTGGTTTCAAGTTTGCCAGGGATATGTTCATCTTCCTCAATGTATCTGCATACATAAGGTTTAAGCTGCTGCCGCCATCTATGAAAACTCTCGACACGTCAAAACCATTATTGCGGGTAAGATGAGTGCTGATTGTCCTGGTCGAGGAACTTGCTACGGATGGTCTGCGATTGTGAAGCCGATGTCTTGCCCCGACCAATTTAAGTACTCGACTGTTGGTGGAGGCATGTTCTCTGCCATGAACACTTGTCGTGAGATCACTTTCCGCGCCCTGTTGGATGGTCTAGCTTTCTGAATCATCGAGACCGCACCGTTAGAATTAGGATCAACATATGGAGGTGGGTGTGGTGCTGCCGCTATTCTGAGCTGGTGCCGATTTTCGTCCGTAATTGCAGGAGGAGGTGGAAGGTGGATCTCGCTCTTTGGCCCCTGGGGGTTTCTGTTCGTGGCTTGGGCATTTGCAATTCCTGCGGCTCGTAACATTGCCTGAAAATTTCGGCAATCCTTCTGGAGATGCCCTGACTGCCTCTTTCCGTTATTGTCAAGATAAAAATGCATTTGGCACGGACCGTTCATCATCTCTTCGGGGCACACATAAGGTCTTTGAAACCTTGGTCCACTGTTTTGTCTGTTGCCGCGAGAATCGCCTCTATTGTCGCCTTGATGCTCGTTACTCCTTTGATAGTCATCTCGACTGTTCCCTCCAGGATTCCCTCGAAAGCTAGCCGATATATGGCCAGGAGCATCGTTGTTGTAGAACTGGCGAGAAAATCGCCTTCTATTTTGATAATTTCGACTACGATCCTCTTCTGGCGACCTGTGTCGCTTGTTGTATATTGCGTCTTCTCAATCTGCCCACTTATTGGCTATCTCCATGAGTGCTGATATAGTCTTAGGGTTAGTTCTTCCTAAGTCCTCAACGAAATCTCCTCGCCGAATTCCTGCCACGAACGCATCTATTGCTCTTTCGTCAGATATATCTTCTGCCGAGTTTTTTATAATGTTCCACCGCTGTATATATTTTCTCATCGACTCGTCATGTTTTTGTCGACACGCCCTCAACTCTTCCAATGACGCAGGTTTCTTGCAAGTAGATCGGAAATTTTTCACGAAGATATCCTCAAAGTTATCCCAGCTATCGATGGAACTTGGGGGAGTTTCTTTATCCAAGAGCGGCACCGCTCAAGTGAACTTGGATACTTTGCATGGCTGTTGCTCTGGTTCCTCCTACCAGCTTTACCATCTCTAGATAATCGACGAGCCAGTCCTCGGGATCCTGCAAACCGTCGAATTTCTTGAAATTTTCGGGTAACTTGAATCCTTTTGGGACTCGAGTTTTTCGAACCCTTCTCGTAAAGCACGGGAGCCCACACATATCTTCGTCGGCAATTTCTGGTGAGTGCTGACGCCTTCTTTCTTGTCGCGCTCTGTCCACCCTTACTTGGACTGCTGTGTCTCTTGCTCCACTTGTTCTTGGTGGATCTTGAACTGCTGCGGTGGGTCGTGGGCTATTTTGCCTAGGATTTTCTTCTGGAGGCGTTGCTGCAAACGCTGTTCCCATAACTCCTACTCCAGCCATCGCCATATTGAACAGTGGTTCTCTCGGGTCCCCAGGGGGTGGTCTGGACGCCAGGATGTAAGCTTGTGTTGCCATGTAACCTGCTTCTGGCGTTTTTGGGATGATATTTCCCCTTTCATCAATCGACATAAAGGACATGTCAAGATTTTGAATTATGTTTCTCTCTCGGGTATGTTTTGCAACCGAGACATTGCTCTCCTCCGAGCTTCTCTGTGACTGTCTCCCGAAGTTCCTGATTGTCGACTTAGCTCTGCTCGACGCCTGCTGGACGCGGAAGCTGCTTCTTTTCTCCTATTCAAAGATGCTGTTTGTTTTTCCAATTCTCTGCTTACCCGAGCAAGTCTATATTGATATGCTTGTAGTTCTTGTACAGTAGCAGTGGTTGTCATTGGTTCTGAACCATCCATGGCTCTTGCAGCCCTATCCCACGCTGCTTGCGGGAGTTGTACTCTTTCTCGAGGTGAGGACCCGACGTATTTAGTGCCTAGGCCTTTTCTAAGATCAGTGGGATCGATGTAAGGATTTCCCAAATCATCGAAAGCCTCTGACGTTTCTGATCGGCCTGCCTCTTCTATTGCATAGATCTGATGATATTTTGCGTATTGATTTTTGTCAGGATTGGTGACACCATCCTGTAGAGTGGTGAAGACCTTTCCGATGGCAGCAGATTTGTCGATGAAGTTTAGGCTGTCGACGCTGTCGGAGTCGCTGCTTATAAAGGAGTCCGCAGACGACTCGAAGGATGTGTTGCTGAAGATCTTGGCGAGCTTTCCGCTTGCCTTGCTGTTGACGAAGCGTGGCGACGAAAACTCCCGTCACTCGACGAAAGCTAGAATCGACCGCTGAGAATTCCGACGAGATCGGAACTTCGAGACGGTAGGATCCTTCCTTGTTGACGCCAAATCGGAATTCTCCGAACGTCATGATGATGGGCTCCTCCGATAGGCACATGCATCCATACGGGAGGGCGGGTGAGGAATAAAATTGACTAGATCAGTTTTTTCCTGGTTACCTCGAGCCATCGCATTGCTTGCCACCGACGTCGACGATCTTGAACGTGCCATCGAGATCAGATCCTTGCAACCTCTAATCCCCACGACGGCGCCAATTGACAAAGGATTAACTTGTCAATGCCTACAGATTGTAGACTAGGGTTTTGCTAGAAGTAGAGGGCAAGTAGATCTCGAAGGTTCAGCGAAAAGTACGACGATTATGAAAACTAGGGTTATGTTGACAGTAGATTCGATCCTTTCTTTGTCCCTCGACTCCCCTTTATATAGGAGGCGGAGCCGAGGGTTTCGTAATACACAAGTTACAGAGTTCGGGTTGAAATCGGTTCATCCGGTGGGATGGCCGGTCACGCCGGGCGAGGCACCGGGCCAATCATGAAAACATGTTTTACAAAAACCATGATAACTTTTGCATCCGGACTCCGATTTCGATGACCTTGGGCTTGTTGGAATGAGGACAACAAGCCCTACAACTTTATGCATAGAAACATCATTGTCCACCCACGGAGTAAAAACCATAAGATGAATGTTTTGACTTATCTATAAAAGAAACACCGGTAAAACCTCCAAGCTCGAAAACGCAATAGAAGATGCATATGGATTCCGTTTTCGATGAACTTGGGCTTGTTGTAAAGCTAGCAACAAGATCAAGAACCTCACACAGAGAAACACCAAGAAACAACAAGATTTATGGAATGCAAAGCATGCAAAGGGTTGAGCTCCCTAAGACGATGTGATCAAGTTACCCAACCGAAAGCCCCTCTTAATAGTGCGGCTATCTATCCTATCATCCGGTCTTCCATCAACCACCTTGAGACCGGTAAGAGGAAAACCTATCAAGGTCATACCTTTGCCTTGCGCATCCCGCTTGATCTTGATGATAACTCTTCAAGCTCCACACAAGCCGGAATGCCTTACTTGATCATCGTTACTTCGTGAAGACTCACAAATTCTCCCCCATACACTATGATGGGAAATCTCCATTGATGCACATCTTCACATGTCCATTATCACCAAATGGACGGGAAGCTTCAAGCAAGTTATCCACTTGAGATGCTCATCTTGAACTTGCCCAAATCAACCTTGTATCTTCTCATACTCACTTAAGATAGAGCATGGCTAATATTGAGTTCTACATAAGTACTCCATCTTCATTTCTTCTTCTTGATCATATCACATATATATCTTCAAACCGATGATCTTGATGCTAATACACAAGGTATATCTTTATCTTCATGGCATCCATACTTGAATCCAACATATGGAGTACAAGTAGTACCTATGAAATATTTCTTCATATAAACTCAATGAAAACATTATTCCATAGGGATTGTCATTAATTACCAAAACCACACATAGGGGCAATATACCCTTACACTTATTTCTTGTGGAAATAGTGCAATATTTCTTCCACGGATAACATTTGTTAACTCATCGCATTAAACTTGTTGTGATGATCGTTGGTATCATATGCAATTTCCATTATCATATGCAATTTCCATTATGATCATCAATGATTTCTAACAATTAAATGAATAGTAATTAAATTAAAACATTGGGCTAAACCCTAGCGCCGCAGAAGATCATAGGAGCAATAATTTTGTCTCATGTATTTAATTACATAGGCAAGCACAACAAATAGTGCCGGCCCACAGACACCTCGCATGGAACCTATGGTGTGCCATCCCACACATTTGTAGTGCAGAGTTAGGTGTTAGCTATATGTGCGCGCTAGAAATAGCTCGGTGTATCGCTATACGCCGTGCTAAGATGCGTTGGTTCTACACTTTCCCCGATGTAGTTATCCATAACGATTTTTTTTGTGGGCCTAGTGCACGCGCAACGATTACAATAAATATGCATCGGCGTTTTAAAATGGTAGGGTCAGCTTGTCGTGTTGTAGTGCATGGATCTCTACGATGTACTTCAACGTACTTGACTTGTAACTTGAACAACGAAGCTGCGGGAAAAGTGTACCATGCGGAAGACATGCGTGTAGGAGGAACTCCGCAGTGCCGCGTGTCGAGCGACCTAGAGGACGACTTCCCTTTGGAAAGGTTGGTCTTTCACGAACGACACCCTCGTTACGAGGTAATCCATATATGCCGACCAGATCATTTCAAAAAAATTGTCCTTATCGTTTCCAATTTCCCTTTTTTCTTTCTTTTTCTTCTATTTTTCAATGTCTTTTGCTAATTTTTCTTCTTTTTTTCTTTTATAATTTATTTCTAAAAATGTTACAAATTTTAAAATTGTTTAGCTTGTGGATGGGTTCTGGATGTTTTCATTTTATTTTATTTTTATTTTATGATTTTATTTCTAAAAATGTTACAAATTTTAAAATTGTTTAGCTTGTGGACGGGTTCTGGATGAGATGTATTGTAGATCTGTATGGGTAACCGCCGTGTTAGGATTCGACCTTTAGATTAGTACAATTGTGTTCTAATTAGTGGCATTGTGGTATTGTTTCCCGGTTTCCTCATATCCGGTAGTTCAATTTCACTCGTAACGGATACATGCATTGCATAATTGTGGTCTAGCTACTGTAGCTGCGACAGCATCTCCCCAGGGCAAAAAGAAAAGAATTTGTTTTTGCGCAAGCTACCAAACACAGTCCCAACATGGCCCAAATCAGCGGGGCATGCTCCTGAGGCCTTGCCCTCAAGAGAGCTAAAAACGATGCTGCTTACCAAACACGCTCTAAGTTGAATAAGGTTTCCCTATATAAGTGAGGCCATGATGTCTTTACATTTTATAGTCATGTGCAATGAGAACGTATGGTGGTGTAAGTGGTGTGTTTGGATTTAGACATATAAATGACCCCCAAAAATTTACACCAATAACATTACGAGTAGTAAATATGTTAGGAGTTGGTATATGTATTAATAAGTATCAATACATATACCAACTAGGGTTTGGTACAAATACGAGTAATAAACATAAAAAAGGCAGTAGGTGTTCAGTGTTGTGCTACCTATAAATTAGGAGGCCTACAAGCACCCTCTCATATCTATCAGCGGGAAGGCATAGAAAAGATGATATATAGTTGTAGAATCGAGACATATATCAGTCAACCGCGATTGAGTGAAACATAGAACATATCATAATGCTCCAGATGAATGATGGTCATTTGACATGTTGGGAGTGAGAGGGATCAGGATTCTACATCCTCGACTTGCTCCAGTCATCTCCAGTTTACTTGTCAAGAGGCAAGAGAGAGGATCTGTTGTTGCATGGAGAAGGCAAGACAGATGATCTGTTGTCAGGGACGGAGCTGCTTCATTGGGAGTTGGAACTGGTGTCAGCTGACACCAACGATTTTTACAAATCTCTCACTAAATCTACACTAATTTTTACTATATTAAATGGCTAGAGGTGGTGGGATGGTTGGTATGTACGTCCTATAACCTCAGTCCCGCGGAAAAAAAAATGTAAAAAGAAAGAAACCGCTCACTCACGCGTGATCTCCTGCTGCTCACAGCCGAGACAAAACTGCTCCTCACTTTCCTCTGCTCGCACACCCTCGTGCGGTTACCCATAGCGGCCGACGATCAGCACCACCCTCCCTGCCCTCTGAGCAACGGTAGTCCCACGTAGTTCCGCCGCCGTTTACCAGTCTCCATGCCTCCCATGGGTTTCTACCGTCGCATCGCACCATTGTGCCACCGGCAGAGCCTCGCTCCATTGCGTCGCGCACTCGCGCTACGCCCAGGTCGCTGCTTGTCGCACGCCCCCGCGCCGCTCCTCTCCTACGAATCTCCACCCTCTCTGATTGACCAGGCGCCTTCTGATTCCCCATCAACCCCTCTCAGGCTGCAGCTGCTTGACACACCAAGAACTGTCTGACGACTACACCGCTAGCAGCACTGACAACCAGACCGCGAGACTCGCTGCCGACAGCCTGCACCAGCATCTGGCCGCCGATGCCGTGTCCTACAGTAACTCACCATCTCCCCTTTTACCTGTCCACCGCGAGTGGAGTTTTTGCTGACGCCTCCCCCCCTTGTACATGCACATCATGATTTCAGGAACGCCGTCTCCAAGGTCCATGCCTACCTTTGTCTCCAACTCAATTGATCCCAAGGTCATCTGGATTGTTTCTCCTTGTACCTCTTTTGATTTAGTAATTAATCTTCTATTTCTGTCAATTCGGCAGTAGTCTAATCGACTATCTACTTTCAGATCGATTTTGCATCCAACAAGCTGCACACAGGCACACATCAATGATTCGGTATTTGAGGGGACAGGCGTTTGAGGGAAGAATTGGTACTGGCAGCCTAACTTTTATCATCGTTGTTCTGATTGCTTTTATAACATCCAAATGATTGATCGATCAAGAATGACAAAAATCTTTGAAATTGCAATTCTGACAATAGCATCAATATAATTCATATGGTGGTGCTTCTTTAGATTCAGAGTTTGTCGATTACTTGTAATGGAGAAAATAGTGAAAGACCTATGGATGCACGCGTCCTTTATTGATTGGTTAATGGGGTAATGAAAGTTTGGTAAAGATTAATGGAGCGGTCGTCTTGAGCAGAACAAGGAAGGAGGGCCTAGATGGGGGCAACGAGAAGCGGCAGGGATGAAGATATTGTTGGATTGTTGCAGGTAGCCTTTGCCAGGGTGGGCGTCTTGGGGATCACGAGGAGACCCTACATAGAGGAGGCAGGCTGGCAGGGGAAGCAACGGCAGCTACGGGGTCGAGGTGGAGCGAGCCAGCCATCGGCGTTAGCACATTCAGCAGCCACGGCCACGCCAGCATCGTCGGCTCCGGCACGAACGCCAATGATGCCTGGCCTGCCTTCCGGCAGGGACTCGGCTGTTCAACCCTCATGTTGGTGGCAATCACATGCAACGAGCAATGAAGTGGTATGTTGATGCAGTAGTGGTACTAATTGAATATACCTATATGTTCAGTTTGTTTCCTACAATAAATTATGTGATTTCTATTGCATGCATAGTATTTGATTTCCATTGGTCATCCTTGTTAAGATATACCTATCGACGACGTTGTGCAGACTGCAGAAGTAAAACGGGGAGTATGTAGGGCTCATCTGGAGAACCGATTGGAATTAAGTTCCAATTGTGCAAATTCTCCAATTGAGATATGCATGCTACTTTGAATAAAAAAGCAAGTAAGGCAACCCCAATTGATATGCGGGATGGAAACCATCTCCATGTGTGTACTTTGTTCTTGATTCAGCTTACGCTTACAAGTTACAACCTGTTCGATCTTTTGTCTTGCCGGTCTGTGCACATGATAATCTGGTTTTTGTTGTGTCCACAGGTTGTGTGATACCCTGATACGGAGAGAACTTGGTGGGTCAGTGATTCTTCATGTTTTTAGATTTGTGTGCCTTATTTATTTGATTACTGCACCTCATGAGGTTCTCTAAATTTTGGTCATTCATATACCAAATCAATTCTATTATAGTTTATTTAGTTTTTCAACTCAGGCTCTATGATTTACATCTGCAACATTCTATCGCTTCTATCAGAAATTGGTATTTCGTTTCTCCAGTGAAGGTGGATTTTTTCGTGAGACAAGGTAGGATTGTTCCTTCTATCAAGATGCTTACTATGAGCATATAATTGTTGTGAAGAAGCTATGCATTCCTCTGCTTCTTATCTTTGATTCAACTAGAATAATGGAATTGTGTAATTGGTCATTCTCTAAGGCTGCCCTACTAGAATAAGAAGCATAAGAAAACTTGTATCCACCAAGAGGCCATCTTATTCCAGGTGATTTCTCACATTCTTACAATACTCCTTACAGTAAATTTTGTTTCTGGACCTTTTCCCCATTGGCCGTAGTTTACCCTCTGCTATGTTTCGCGGGTGCTATTGTGGTATTACTGTCTGAATTACATGCTTTTGTAAAGCATGACTGAATCCAAGTTTGTTGCATATTAAGAAATCCTCGAAGGAATGAAGTGGGCTGTTAATTCCCTTGACATTAATTGGTTCAAATAGCAAGAAAGCATAATTTGATTAATACACGATGCAATTGCTGTTGTTTTTTTACCTTTGCAATTGGTATTTTTCCAATCTTTTGCTTCATATACCTATGCTAAAAGTCTCTGTTCCTTTGTGGGATTTTGGAAGTGCAGGTATCCCTGGAGTTTTAGAAATCCCTCTGAAATTTATTAATAATAACAGAACTCTGACCACGTAGAGTAATATTCTTGCCCCATCTTTTTCCTTCTCCAAGATCCTCAAACACTACAAAATATTCCTGTAGTGCTTTTCGCTGTACAATTTTCTCATGTCGATGCAATGAATGTTGTCTTATGATATCTACAGGGGAACTCCCTGGAAATGATATAATTAAATGCACGGGTCCGCATTGCTCAATCTATTGCAGCCTAAGTTTGAAGTTGAATTTTATACTTTTGTTAGCATAGGAGGGCAGTTCAATATATGTTAGCCCATACTGTAGCAACTATTTATTTTGCTGTTATTAATTATTTACATGTGTTATCTTCAACTCGGTCTTTAGTTTGCTTGGCATTTTTTTGGTGCTTGTCCATATTTGAATGCTTCTATATAGATGTTTTAGAAAATAGTTTTGCGTTAGAAGAACCCCCTGAATTTCTTTAAGATGGAAACTATGGGGACGCTGTTCCACACCCTCTAGACTCGGGTTCCGTCCACCACCGTGTTCAGGATCATATGACCAAGTTGCATACGTTCTTCACCTAGAAGTACTATGCTGTTGAATTGCGTATACAGCAGACTATCCTATACTTAAGTTTAGTTTATGAGAATGTTGATATATGTTAGTCTAGCTTTGTGTAACTACGAACTGCTCTCAAGCGGTTGAAGACAGAGTTAATTGTACTGATTTCCTTAAAAAAAGTTAACTATATAATGTTCACAAAAATTGTCACTTTGAGTTGTGTTCATTAAGTTAAACAGCCTCTTGATAAATATCTTTCTACTTTTATTGGTACCGACGCTAAGGGGGGTCGCTGAGAAAAGTGTTAGAGGCTATCATAGGTGCCGACTCTGACGACAACGCAGGGGGATCTATATGAAACCTATTATAATTAAGCAATTATTGATTTCTACCAGTTACAATTTATATAAAATTTATTTTTGAAATATTATGTGGCTATGTTTTTCTATACACGGAATTTGAATTTTGTATTTTTTTACATATGATGCAAAAAAAATTATGGTATCATGGCAACGCACGGGCATTCAACTAGTCACTATTTAGAGCATGTCTAACAGACCCCCTAAACCACGCCGGACTTGTATAATTCCGGCGGTATACGGGGTGCGGGCGAAAATGGCCGTCTAGTAGGCCCCCTAAACGGTTCACCCCGTATCTAAAATATACAGGGCCTGGGAATTTTCTCCCTCGTCCCTTACTTGTAGAGGGTGGAGGGGCTTATAGGGGGTGAAAACTGCACTCTGCACCACCGGACCTCGCCGCGCCGCCGCCAAACAAACTCCACTCCGGCGACCAATTCCAGCCAACGAGCTCTAAATTCTATCAAATCTCTACCAATTTCTTTCAACCCATCAAGATTTCTATCAAATAATGAAAAAACTAGATGAATTTTGAAGCAAAATTCCGCGTTCTCCCACTCGGGGCGGAGCTGGCGGGGACGGGGCGGAACTGGCGCCGGCGCGGGCAGGGCGGGTGCGCCGCGAGGGGGCAGGGCCAAGGTGGCCATGGAGGCCTGAGGCGGCACAAGGCGACGGGGGCCATGGCGGCCTGAGGCGGCACAAGGCGACGGGGGCCATGGCGGCCTGAGGCGGCGCAAGGCGACGGGGGCCGCCCGCGGCCTGAGAAGCGGGGCGAGGCGGCGGGGCGGCGCGTGGCAGCAGCTCGGGGCGGCATGTCCGGTGGTGCGGGGCGGCAGGTCCGGCGGCGGGGCTGCAGCACGAAGAGATGAAAAAAGAAGCATATTCTTAGAATATGCTCTTTTACAGTTTTCGTATACGGGGACTGCTAGACGGGAGGCGTTTTTGTCCGGTTAAAAGTACTCGCGTTTTATATACAGGGCCCTCTACACGTGTTTTACGGGGCGGAAATTTAGGGGGTCTGTTAGACATGCTCTTATATGTGAAGCTAGCACCATTAAACATAGAGCAGACACCATCAAATCAAATTTCCAGCTTCGTCCCTGTCTGCTGTTGCATGGAGAAGTTGACGGTTGATCAATTTGCACCCTTACACCACAAATCAAGTTCAGCTCTGCACAGAAGTACTAGCACAAACACAACATGGATGATTAGCTTCGTTGCTTTCCTTCTTCTTGTCTGGACCAAATATCCAGACAGCGGCGGCAGTGGGAACTAGGAAATACGATATTACTCTTTGCCGTTGCTCCCGTTTCTCCAAACTGCATGTTAAAAAAGAACACAAATTCATTCCTAATAATAAGATAAATTAAACATCCTTAAAAAACGCAAGCTTAAAATGACAAAATATGCTCGAAACTGCAAAATTAAAAGAGCACAAAGAATCAAGTAAAAGAGGAATCGTTTGCTTACAGTTTTTCGTGTTCTACCAAGCTGCGGGTTTCTTTCTGCACCTCACTAACTTTTTCGCTTAACTTTTCTAATGACACGTCGAGGCTGGTCTTGGGGCCCTGTTTTGAGCAAGAATGATGTAGACAACCGAAAGAATTAAACTTTCATTTATATTATACCATTATAAGCATATAAATTCGTAAATACTACTCCCTTCCCTCCGTACCAAAATAAGTGACTCAACTTTCCAACTTTCTAAATATAGATGTATCTACAACTAAAATGCGTGTGATAGAGATGTATCTAGACAATACTGCATCACATTTACGACTAGGACGAAGGGAGCAAATTGTTAGCAAATAGAGATATTAGAGCATCTCCAACAGGCGTTCTATCCCGCGTTGTATCCAAAAAGCGGCTAATTTAGCGCGTGGGCGCAAAATTATGCTCCAACAAGCGCTCTATCCCGCGCTGTAAAATACAGCTTGGGTAAAAGCGCTATGTCGTGCACTATATCTACAGCGCCGGAAAGAGCGCGCTGTATCCGTCGCGCGCAGAAACAAGTACGGATTTTTACAGCTCCAAGGTTTAGAGCTTCCGTTGGAGGTGAATATGCCCTCACACACAAAACATGGATAGAGCGCGCTCTAAAGTGATTTTTACAGCGCCAAATTTAGAACGCCTGCTGGAGATGCTCTTACGAAGTATCTTTACCACCTATAAGTACCTTTAGCACATATTCTTAACATCTTTAGATCACAGCTCCCAACAATTTCACGGAACGATAAATACCCTAGAGGAAGAGAAAAGGGGGGAAGAAATTAGGAGCAAAGGAAGAGGGAATTACCTTGGATTCGATCCTCCCAACACCATCGTAGAAGAACTGGACAGGGTTCCGAGGGAAGGAGCCCTGCGGGATCGATCGCCGAAGAACGCGGCCTGCGGCGGACCTGAGGAACAACGACGAAGCCATCCTTCTGAAAAGGGGATCGGCTCTCTTTTTTTTTTCCTCTACAGCCGGATCGTGTGATATTTGTGTGGGCAGTTTCCGGGTTTTGATAGTGGGTTTCAGAAACCTACCCCGTCTGGGATTTCGAAATCCATACTGAGACCGTATCATGGATCTTGCCGGGTTAAGAGCATGTCTAATGAACCCTTAAATCTGTATACAACCGTTTTTTTACGGATTTAAGGGTCCAAATGCCATTTAGTGGAACCCCTAAACCCCTAAATCTGTAAAAAAAATTAGAGGTCGAGGCCCGAACCCGTGCTCCGACCTGTACAGGTAAGGGTTGGAGGAGCCAACCCCTACCACAACCTGTACACGTTCCGCGCGAGGGCGCGAAAAAATTCCCCATCTCCCACCTCCTCCTCCGGCCCGCGCCCTCCCACCCGCGCCGCCGCCACCCGCGCCCTCCCCACCCGCGCCGCCGCGCCCCCGCCTCCCCGCCCCCGCCCCCACCCCCGCGGCCACCCCCTCGACCTCCCCCGCCCCCGCCCCACCTCCGCTGCCATGGAGCCCGCCCCCGCGTCGGCCCCCACCTCCGCGGCGTCCGGCGGCTCCCTCGCCGCCACGTCAAGCGCGCCCGCCTCCGCGCCTGCCCCCTCCTCCCCCGCGGCCATCCCGAGCTCGGCGCAGGTGGCGGCCACGGTGGCGGCCACCCACGTCAGCATGAAGCGGAAGCGCGCGGGGCAGCACCTCGTCGCTCCCACCGCCGCCGTCGTTGCTCCCTCACCCGCGCCCATCGCCGCACCTGGCCCGGCCCCCGTCGCGGCGCCCCGTGGTCGCTCTAAGAAGCCGGTGGGCGGGCCGAAGAACGCCGCGGCCGCGAAGCGCGCGTTGGCTCCACCCACGTCCAAGAAGAAGGTGGTCTCCCGGAAGAAGGCCGCGCCGACGCCTCCAACCTCCGAGCCCGTCGTGCACGACGTGTTTGAGAAAATCCCCGAAGGGACGTTATACATGGATCTTCTCAAAGATGCCGAGGTAGACATTGGGGCTCCTCCTCTCGACCCCTTTGAGTTTGGTGATGACTTGCATGGTGAGGAGGAGGAGGTGGGAGAAGAAGAAGAGGAGGACGAGTTGACCGAGATTGGTGTGGAGGCCTTCGCCGCCGGCGGCCGTCGCAAGGCATCAAACTATACTGAGGCCGAGGATATCATGGAAAGAACTCATGTTGGAAGAGAAGGAGCACATGATGCTGTCCAAAAAGGACATGGATGAAGACCAATTGAGGTGGTGGAAGGACTACAAGGAGGACATCGCGGCGAGGAAGAGGATGTTCCGTAGTGCCTCCTATTCTCTTCGAGGTGACACTCCGATGAGTGGTTGTGGTGATGGCGGTGTGGAGGTCTCCACCACCGGCGCATATGAAGGTGCTTGATGGCGCCATGTTGGAAGAGGAGGAGGAAGATGATGATTTTGTGATGTAAACTATTAGACCATGCATCTATAATCTTCATTTCCTAGTTTGTTTGGAAGACAATTGTGATGAATTGTGATGATATTTGTGTTTATGTGCAATCATATTGTGATGAGAGTTTGAGGGTTTGAGGGTTGAGGAAAATAGTGGAACCCTCAAACCCTTAAATTATAAGGGTTTGAGGGTTCCACTATTTACCTCAACCCTCAAAATTTAAGGGTTTAAGGGTTCCACTAAATGCCTCCTGTTTTTCACACCTCCAACCCCTCCAATTTTGCCAATTCTTGACCCTTACAGCTATAAGGGTTTAAGGGTTCCATTAGACATGCTCTAATAGGCCAGATTTGTGCATCCACAGCCCACTATCGTCTAACCAAAGCATGCGGCCCAGATATCTTCGTCTTTGGACACTATTACTCCTAGGTACTCCGTGTTCCTTCCGCTAAAAACACAACACTACTTCTTGGCAAACACTCTATATCGGGGTCCGATGGGAATCAACTTATCGGACGGATTGGTTGCCGTCGATCTATATGGCATCGCTCGGCCCGCAGCAGATTATTTCCGAGGAAAAAAATTGCCTCGTTAATTACTTTTTATTAACCCCTGACGATACCCTATATGTCTCCTTAATTGTAGCTCCCACTGCTTCTTCTCCAATCGCTCATCCCAAATCCACTGCCGATGATGCATGCTCCACCCAGCCGCCATTGCTCTGAAGCTCTTCCCAACACCACGCCCGCCTATAACCTGCGCCTCCTCGTGGATCAACAGCTCGTCCGCATCACCCTTCTCAAGCGCCCACGCGATGCCCCTGCTCCGTTCCTTCCGCGCCGGCGGCGTCGTCGACAGCTGTTAGGCACCGATGGTGGCCATCTCCATCGTCCTTACCCCACCCCATCATGAAAGCTTCGGATCCGATCAAGCAGCATGAACGGCTTCCATCACCGCGGGCGAAGGCGGCAGGCTGCGTCTTCCACCTGCGACAGCGGCGGCATGCCTTCTCCTCTAAGGTAGCCATATGCAATTTTCAACCTCTAAATATGTACATCCTTTCTGATACTTGTGTGCTATGGAGAAGATCTGAAAGTTTGTTCCAATGGTTTCAATACATACCAAGATAGTTCCAGAATTTCAATTTATGTGAATGGAATTTCTGAGTGCCACTCATTTATCAAAACTTTCAAGATTAAAGCTCAATCCCTACAGTCGAGTTGATGGATTTGGTAAACACACCAACATTGCTAGTAATTATGTTTCTCATTCATCTAGTTATTGTACACAAGCTTTGGTGCAAACAATGTTAGCCATGCTTCTTATTTTCTTACAGATGTCTGTTATAGAAAATATTTGCTGCAACTATGCTTCTTACTTTTTCAGATATATTTCTATTGTAGATAATATTTGGTGCAAGGGCAACCACTTTTTGACATGTGGTTCTTATGTGCAGATGGACTATATATCCATGCTTCTTGATTAGTTAGTATATGTGTTTCCATTGCAGTACATTTTTTCGTTGAACCATTGCCTCATGCTTCATATGTATCATATATGATGCGAAGAGCTAGCGCCATATGTTGTGTGAATTATTCTTTCGCCATTGATCCATGCTTCGCGTGTGCTACTAAATAGTACATACTGTTTGTTATGCTCTGCGAGCATGAAATTTATGCTTCAAGAAGTCCATGCTTCCCAGACATTGTACATTAATAACAATGCAATGGGTTACCACATGCCAGAATTTGTGGCGTCATCAAAGCATTTTTTTTCCATACATTGCTTCTACTATACATACCATTTTCTTAATACAATGTTGACCATGCTTCTATGTTTCTCAAATAGGTTTCTCATGTATAGCAGGCTATCTCCGACATGGAAGCCCAGCGTGTAGTGAAAGCATGACTTCAAGCTGAAACTAGTGGACCAATACGTGTCACCGTCGACTGTGATGCGATCCCGCGCATACTGAAGGTTGCGGCATCATGAACTGCACCAACCGTGTTGGTGTGGTCTGTGACAACATAGCAGCATCCTTTGGCAATTGGCGGTCAATATATAGGCTTTGTGAGGCCTTGCCGTTGAGGGCATTAGCGAATCAAACTGCGCCTATATTCGATGCACACACGTTCACCGGTTGTTTGAACAATGTATACATATATGAAAACTATATTCCCCTAATTATGAAGCAAGTCATACAAAAAATGTAACATATTTGGGTACCGATATAATTTTTCTTCGTAGAAGCAAACTCTTGTTCTGTAGGAAGCAACATGGGTAGACATTAGAAACAAAATATGCTTCAACAGAAAGCAAACTGTATCAATATTTTTGTTAAGCTGAAGCACATTCTTCACAAAATAAATAGTTCAGCTGTGTTTGAATCACACTTGAGTTTCATATGAAGCAAAGTGGGGTATCATTGGAAGCATATTGTGCTTCATATGGAAATAAACTATGCAATGAAGAATAGAACCATGCTTGCATGGAAGTAACTGAGCTATTCCCGGTTTCATTAGAATCATTTGTTTAATTTTTATTCTTGACCGATGGAAAAAATTATTTATATTGTTGGAAGCATTTATCTTTACTATATTAAATGGCTAGAGGTGGTGGGATGGTTGGTATGTACGTCCTATAACCTCAGTCCCGCGGAAAAAAAAATGTAAAAAGAAAGAAACCGCTCACTCACGCGTGATCTCCTGCTGCTCACAGCCGAGACAAAACTGCTCCTCACTTTCCTCTGCTCGCACACCCTCGTGCGGTTACCCATAGCGGCCGACGATCAGCACCACCCTCCCTGCCCTCTGAGCAACGGTAGTCCCACGTAGTTCCGCCGCCGTTTACCAGTCTCCATGCCTCCCATGGGTTTCTACCGTCGCATCGCACCATTGTGCCACCGGCAGAGCCTCGCTCCATTGCGTCGCGCACTCGCGCTACGCCCAGGTCGCTGCTTGTCGCACGCCCCCGCGCCGCTCCTCTCCTACGAATCTCCACCCTCTCTGATTGACCAGGCGCCTTCTGATTCCCCATCAACCCCTCTCAGGCTGCAGCTGCTTGACACACCAAGAACTGTCTGACGACTACACCGCTAGCAGCACTGACAACCAGACCGCGAGACTCGCTGCCGACAGCCTGCACCAGCATCTGGCCGCCGATGCCGTGTCCTACAGTAACTCACCATCTCCCCTTTTACCTGTCCACCGCGAGTGGAGTTTTTGCTGACGCCTCCCCCCCTTGTACATGCACATCATGATTTCAGGAACGCCGTCTCCAAGGTCCATGCCTACCTTTGTCTCCAACTCAATTGATCCCAAGGTCATCTGGATTGTTTCTCCTTGTACCTCTTTTGATTTAGTAATTAATCTTCTATTTCTGTCAATTCGGCAGTAGTCTAATCGACTATCTACTTTCAGATCGATTTTGCATCCAACAAGCTGCACACAGGCACACATCAATGATTCGGTATTTGAGGGGACAGGCGTTTGAGGGAAGAATTGGTACTGGCAGCCTAACTTTTATCATCGTTGTTCTGATTGCTTTTATAACATCCAAATGATTGATCGATCAAGAATGACAAAAATCTTTGAAATTGCAATTCTGACAATAGCATCAATATAATTCATATGGTGGTGCTTCTTTAGATTCAGAGTTTGTCGATTACTTGTAATGGAGAAAATAGTGAAAGACCTATGGATGCACGCGTCCTTTATTGATTGGTTAATGGGGTAATGAAAGTTTGGTAAAGATTAATGGAGCGGTCGTCTTGAGCAGAACAAGGAAGGAGGGCCTAGATGGGGGCAACGAGAAGCGGCAGGGATGAAGATATTGTTGGATTGTTGCAGGTAGCCTTTGCCAGGGTGGGCGTCTTGGGGATCACGAGGAGACCCTACATAGAGGAGGCAGGCTGGCAGGGGAAGCAACGGCAGCTACGGGGTCGAGGTGGAGCGAGCCAGCCATCGGCGTTAGCACATTCAGCAGCCACGGCCACGCCAGCATCGTCGGCTCCGGCACGAACGCCAATGATGCCTGGCCTGCCTTCCGGCAGGGACTCGGCTGTTCAACCCTCATGTTGGTGGCAATCACATGCAACGAGCAATGAAGTGGTATGTTGATGCAGTAGTGGTACTAATTGAATATACCTATATGTTCAGTTTGTTTCCTACAATAAATTATGTGATTTCTATTGCATGCATAGTATTTGATTTCCATTGGTCATCCTTGTTAAGATATACCTATCGACGACGTTGTGCAGACTGCAGAAGTAAAACGGGGAGTATGTAGGGCTCATCTGGAGAACCGATTGGAATTAAGTTCCAATTGTGCAAATTCTCCAATTGAGATATGCATGCTACTTTGAATAAAAAAGCAAGTAAGGCAACCCCAATTGATATGCGGGATGGAAACCATCTCCATGTGTGTACTTTGTTCTTGATTCAGCTTACGCTTACAAGTTACAACCTGTTCGATCTTTTGTCTTGCCGGTCTGTGCACATGATAATCTGGTTTTTGTTGTGTCCACAGGTTGTGTGATACCCTGATACGGAGAGAACTTGGTGGGTCAGTGATTCTTCATGTTTTTAGATTTGTGTGCCTTATTTATTTGATTACTGCACCTCATGAGGTTCTCTAAATTTTGGTCATTCATATACCAAATCAATTCTATTATAGTTTATTTAGTTTTTCAACTCAGGCTCTATGATTTACATCTGCAACATTCTATCGCTTCTATCAGAAATTGGTATTTCGTTTCTCCAGTGAAGGTGGATTTTTTCGTGAGACAAGGTAGGATTGTTCCTTCTATCAAGATGCTTACTATGAGCATATAATTGTTGTGAAGAAGCTATGCATTCCTCTGCTTCTTATCTTTGATTCAACTAGAATAATGGAATTGTGTAATTGGTCATTCTCTAAGGCTGCCCTACTAGAATAAGAAGCATAAGAAAACTTGTATCCACCAAGAGGCCATCTTATTCCAGGTGATTTCTCACATTCTTACAATACTCCTTACAGTAAATTTTGTTTCTGGACCTTTTCCCCATTGGCCGTAGTTTACCCTCTGCTATGTTTCGCGGGTGCTATTGTGGTATTACTGTCTGAATTACATGCTTTTGTAAAGCATGACTTGTGATATTCGCTAGATCGTCTAGAGTAGATCATGGCCGGGTAGGAGAGGGGTACTGTTAGTTTACCTTCTCCATTGGAGATGGATCCCGTCGACATAGGCATGGTGGCGACGGCGTGAGGTCGAGGTGGCGGCGGCGGAGCTTCCCGTCGGCACTGTGCGAACCCTAATCGGTGGGTGTTGGTGGGGCGAGTCGCACTCCGGTCAACCTCGTGATCTGTGCCACCGCCCCCACCACTGTATATATAGCACAGGCGACAGGGGCCCACCAACCAGATGCGGTTGGGCGCCCCCGATCAGGGCGCGGACGAGGTCAAGGGTCCGAGTTCGAGCCGTTGGGCTCGGACGCGAGGAGATCATCCTAACATTCTCCCCTTGATCTCAACTTTTCTTTTAACTTTATACTTTCATTTTATTCATTTCATTTTGGATCAGTACATAGGGCATGTTTCATCGTCACGGCTCTATTGCCGATAGAATCAGACAGCCACAATGCACTTCTCTGTTTTGAAATTCTTTTACTTTCGGGCCTCTTATGATCCAGGATAGGTAAGACTTTCCCTTAAACTCATGCCGGCTACGTGCTCCTTGAACACGCTGGGTGGTAAGCCTTTCGTTAGCGGATCCGCAAGCATATCTTTTGTCCTTATATGCTCGAGACTTATAGTTTGATCCTGGACCTTGTGTTTCACAACATAATACTTAACCTCAATTGGTTTCGTAGCTGTACTCGACTTGTTGTTGTGAGCATAAAATACTGCAGGCTCATTGTCGCAGTACATCTTTAGTGGTTTGTCAATACAATCTACCACTTTCAAGTCGGGTATAAATTTCTTTAACCATAATGCCTGCCCCGTGGCTTCATAACATGCTATAAATTCTGCATACATCGTGGATGATGCAACTATCGTCTGTTTGGAGCTTCTCCACGAAATAGCTCCCCCTGCGAGGGTGAATACATATCCAGATGTGGATTTTCTATCATCTTTATCCCCGCAAAATCTGCATTTGAATACCCTCTTATTTCTAGGGAATCAGATCTTCTGTATGTTAGCATGTAACTTTTTGTGCCTTTCACATAACGCAATGCCTTCTTTACCATTTTCCAGTGTTCAAAACCTGGATTTTCTTGATATCTACCGAGTACTCCGGTGATAAATGCTAAGTCAGGGCGAGTGCACACTTGTGCATACCGTAGGCTTCCAATAGCCGAAGCATATGGAACCTCTTTCATTTGATCGAGCTCGTATTGATTTTGGGGACTTTGATGTTTCCCAAAACTGTCGCCCTTGACTATAGGGGTAGGTGTGGCACTGCACTTATGCATATTATACTTACTTAGAATCCTTTCTAAATAAGTCTTTTGCGATAGTCCTAATACTCCATTGTTCCTATCTCGGTGAATTTCTATGCCCAAAACATATGACGCTTCGCCAAGATCTTTCATATCAAAATTTGAGGACAAGAACTTCTTTGTCTCTTGCAGTAGACTAACATCACTGCTGGCAAGCAGAGTATCATCCACATACAAGATTAGGAAAATATATTTCCCACTTTTAAACTTTGCATAAACGCAATTGTCCTCAATATTTTCTTTAAATCCAAATCTCTTAATTGTCTCATTGAACTTTAGATACCACTGTCTGTAGGCTTGCTTTAATCCATAAATGGATTTCTTTAGGCGGCATCCCATTTCTTCCTTGCCTTCCATGATAAAACCCTTGGGTTGTTTCATGTAGACATTTTCTTCTAAATCACCGTTTAGAAATGCCGTCTTTACACCCATTTGATGCAACTCTAAATCAAAATGTGCAACTAGTGCCATTATGATTCTGAAGGAATCCTTACATGAGACCGGAGAAAATGTCTCATTGTAATCTATCCCTTCTCTTTGTGTAAATCCTTTTGCCACTAGAGGTGGCTGTTGTTTCTCCCTTTCATGCTCAACAAATGGTTCATTCGGCTCCTGACGGACAGGTTCCGAATTTTCACTCATCGTTGTCATGGGTGGAGTCACAACAGGCGCTTGCACCACAATCGCAGGTGCACATGGTAGCGCAAAAAATGGCTCCTGAGTCATCGGATTAGGTGCATGCACCCTCTTCTTCTCAAGATCAATTTCCCGAGCTACCATGCTCCCCCTCATCATTTCGTCCTCTAAGAAGACAGCATGTCTCGTTTCCACAAACTTTGTGTATTTCTGGACAGTAGAAACGATAACCTTTTGACTTTTCAGGATAGCCAATAAAATGGCAGCTGACTGTTTTGGTATCTAACTTTGCGATATTTGGATTGAATACTTTGGCCTCAGCAGGGCTCCCCCACACTTTCAGGTGGTTTAGAGAAGGCACTCTCCCTGTCCATAGCTCATACGGCGTTTTGGGCACCGATTTGCTTGGTACTCTGTTTAGAATGTGAATAGCGGTTTTAAACGCCTCAATCCACAATCCCAATGGTAGGGTGGAATAGCTCATCATACTGCGCACCATATCTATAAGGGTACAGTTGCGCCTTTCAGCTACCCCATTTTGCTGAGGTTTGCCCGGCATCGAGTACTGGGCGACTATTCCAGTCTCCTGTAGAAAACTTTGCAAAAAATCCAGGGACCTGGCCATATGGAGTATGTCGACCGTAGTACTCCCCTCCACGATCAGACCTGACTATCTTTATTCTTTTATCATGCTAATTTTCAACTTCAGCTTTGAATATTTTGAATTTATCCAACGCTTATGTTCTTTCTTTTATTGGATAAATATAACCATATCGGGAGTAATCATTCGTGAATGTTATGAACGAATCATAGCCATCCACACTTTTCACAGGAAATGATCCACATATCTCGATGTGAATTATTTCTAGTGTTGTTGTGCATCGATTTGCACCCTTTTTAATCAACCTTTACAAATGTCCCTTTAATGCAATCGATGCGCTGTTCTATGTCTGAGAATTCTAATGGAGGAAGAATACCATTTTTAACAAGTCTTTCTATTCTCCCCCTCGAAATATGGCCTAAGCGACAATGCCATATTTCGACAATTCATTAGTTCTTTTCTTTTCTTTTGTTCTTTGTCCAACGCGAACAACACTTTTTCACTCACATTACACACAGACAACACCCACATAGGCATTATTACACCATATGGCACACTTGCCATGTCCTTCATGTCCATGTGTACTTTTCTGTCACCTTGCATTCAGCAGCTCGCACATATCTTTGAAGAACCAGTGAACTGGTTCTTTATTCTTTCAAGATACTCCCATACGGAAGCACACTCTGCAATTGAGCCCACAATAGCGTTCTCAATTGTATTCTTTATAAATAGCACTTAGCCACCTTTTATACTGCCATGCAGCATCATCATCTTTGTCATTTCTGACTGGATCTTTTGGTCTGACCAGCTGTGGGGAACCCAGTCCACCTCAGCACAAATCGACCTTCTTTCTTCATTCAATGTAGTTGTCACCTCTGAGGGTTGGAACATCCTTGATGCAACTTATCAAGTAGTAGCCTCCTTTAAACCACAATGAAATGAAATCATAACAACAATTGCATGCAATAATCCAACGTTGGTTAAAATTAGAACATACAACTGTTTATGCAATTAAATCTATATCACCGTTGGGCAGAAATAGAGATAAATGCACTTCTTTGTTGCAACAAATCATGATCATGTCATTAATAACATTGGTCAAAAAATAACAGAACCATAATTGTCACAATGATCACTTTAATCATCTCTTTAACATTTTAACTGTCACTTTTGCACATATTATTGCAACAAAACATGATCATGCCATTAATAACGTTGGTCATAAAATGACAGGATCATAATTGTTTCAACAATCACTTTTAATAAACTTTTCAAATTTTAATCATCACTTTTGCATTTTTCATAATTGAAATGCAACTTTAACTATTTGCAGCGGAAACTTTAACTTTAAACTATTAACTTTTCAACTTTTCAGAGACATTACTGTTACTTTTCATTTCCTAAAACAAATATCTCGTTGGTTCAATTTGTTAGGAAAGAAACTAGACAAAAATTGGCCAAAAAACAGCCCAAAAATTGCCTAAAATGCCTCTGTAACTAATAAAACAGTAAAAACTGACTGTTACTGTACCGCGCGGCGCGCGGCCCACGCGGCCCGCTACGCACTGCGTGACGCGCAGCTTACGCGGTCTGTACGCGGTGAGCGGCGCTCAGCCACGGCTCGCCCACGCGGCGGCCTGCTACGCGGCCCAGCCCGCGACGCCCACACGGCCTGGCCACGGCGCCCACACGGCCCAGCCACGGAGCCCACGCGGCCAGCTTTTCTGGCCGTTGGATGCGATCTGACGGCAGCCCTACACTTGCGGCCGGTATAAAAGGGGAGACCGAACCGGTCAAAACCCTAACCCTAGCACATTTTTCCCTGGCCCTCTCTCTGGCGGCGTGGAGGGGAGCAGCGCTCGCCCCTGGCAGCTCGCCGGCGGCGACGACGGCGCCGCCACGCGGCTCCTTGCGCTGGCTCGGCAGCCCCACCGCCCCTTACTGTCTCTCCCGCTCGCCCTCTGGCGGCGGATGGAGGAGCCCGTGGCCTGCACCACGCCGGCGACGGCGAGCTCTCCTCGGCCCTTTCTCTCTGGCGGCTGAGCCGGCGGCTGCTCGCGCGCGTGCGCAGCAGGTGGCCGGGGTCAAGCCCCTCCCCTTTCTTTTCTTTTCATCACCACCTGAACCCGGCGGCCAAAACCCGGAGGCAGTCGGCGAGCCCCCACTGTCCCCTTTGCCGGCGAGTGCTTCCACCCTGTGCGGTGGGCGCACCACCGTCAAACGGCGCAGAGGAGGTGCCAAAACCAGTTGCTGTTCCTTTGCCCCGGTGAAGAGGTGCTGTTCCTTTGCCGTCGAGCCTGAGGGCCGACCGGCGAGGTTTCTTTTCCTTTGCCCTCTTTGAACTAGGGTTTCATTTACTGTTTCTTTTCTACCCGAAAAAAGCACAAGATCTACCATCTAGAGTGGCTCTGATACCAATGTGATATTCGCTAGATCATCTAGAGTAGATCATGGCCGGGTAGGAGAGGGGTACTGTTAGTTTACCTTCTCCATTGGAGATGGATCCCGTCGACATAGGCATGGTGGCGACGGCGTGAGGTCGAGGTGGCGGCGGCGGAGCTTCCCGTCGGCACTGTGCGAACCCTAATCGGTGGGTGTTGGTGGGGCGAGTGGCACTCCGGTCAACCTCGTGATCTGTGCCACCGCCCCCACCACTGTATATATAGCACAGGCGACAGGGGCCCACCAACCAGATGCGGTTGGGCGCCCCCGATCAGGGCGCGGACGAGGTCAAGGGTCCGAGTTCGAGCCGTTGGGCTCGGACGCGAGGAGATCATCCTAACATGACTGAATCCAAGTTTGTTGCATATTAAGAAATCCTCGAAGGAATGAAGTGGGCTGTTAATTCCCTTGACATTAATTGGTTCAAATAGCAAGAAAGCATAATTTGATTAATACACGATGCAATTGCTGTTGTTTTTTTACCTTTGCAATTGGTATTTTTCCAATCTTTTGCTTCATATACCTATGCTAAAAGTCTCTGTTCCTTTGTGGGATTTTGGAAGTGCAGGTATCCCTTGAGTTTTAGAAATCCCTCTGAAATTTATTAATAATAACAGAACTCTGACCACATAGAGTAATATTCTTGCCCCATCTTTTTCCTTCTCCAAGATCCTCAAACACTACAAAATATTCCTGTAGTGCTTTTCGCTGTACAATTTTCTCATGTCGATGCAATGAATGTTGTCTTATGATATCTACAGGGGAACTCCCTGGAAATGATATAATTAAATGCACGGGTCCGCATTGCTCAATCTATTGCAGCCTAAGTTTGAAGTTGAATTTTATACTTTTGTTAGCATAGGAGGGCAGTTCAATATATGTTAGCCCATACTGTAGCAACTATTTATTTTGCTGTTATTAATTATTTACATGTGTTATCTTAAACTCGGTCTTTAGTTTGCTTGGCATTTTTTTGGTGCTTGTCCATATTTGAATGCTTCTATATAGATGTTTTAGAAAATAGTTTTGCGTTAGAAGAACCCCCTGAATTTCTTTAAGATGGAAACTATGGGGACGCTGTTCCACACCCTCTAGACTCGGGTTCCGTCCACCACCGTGTTCAGGATCATATGACCAAGTTGCATACGTTCTTCACCTAGAAGTACTATGCTGTTGAATTGCGTATACAGCAGACTATCCTATACTTAAGTTTAGTTTATGAGAATGTTGATATATGTTAGTCTAGCTTTGTGTAACTACGAACTGCTCTCAAGCGGTTGAAGACAGAGTTAATTGTACTGATTTCCTAAATAAAAGTTAACTATATAATGTTCACAAAAATTGTCACTTTGAGTTGTGTTCATTAAGTTAAACAGCCTCTTGATAAATATCTTTCTACTTTTATTGGTACCGACGCTAAGGGGGGTCGCTGAGAAAAGTGTTAGAGGCTATCATAGGTGCCGACTCTGACGACAACGCAGGGGGATCTATATGAAACCTATTATAATTAAGCAATTATTGATTTCTACCAGTTACAATTTATATAAAATTTATTTTTGAAATATTATGTGGCTATGTTTTTCTATACACGGAATTTGAATTTTGTATTTTTTTACATATGATGCAAAAAAAATTATGGTATCATGGCAACGCACGGGCATTCAACTAGTCACTATTTAGAGCATGTCTAACAGACCCCCTAAACCACGCCGGACTTGTATAATTCCGGCGGTATACGGGGTGCGGGCGAAAATGGCCGTCTAGTAGGCCCCCTAAACGGTTCACCCCGTATCTAAAATATACAGGGCCTGGGAATTTTCTCCCTCGTCCCTTACTTGTAGAGGGTGGAGGGGCTTATAGGGGGTGAAAACTGCACTCTGCACCACCGGACCTCGCCGCGCCGCCGCCAAACAAACTCCACTCCGGCGACCAATTCCAGCCAACGAGCTCTAAATTCTATCAAATCTCTACCAATTTCTTTCAACCCATCAAGATTTCTATCAAATAATGAAAAAACTAGATGAATTTTGAAGCAAAATTCCGCGTTCTCCCACTCGGGGCGGAGCTGGCGGGGACGGGGCGGAACTGGCGCCGGCGCGGGCAGGGCGGGTGCGCCGCGAGGGGGCAGGGCCAAGGTGGCCATGGAGGCCTGAGGCGGCACAAGGCGACGGGGGCCATGGCGGCCTGAGGCGGCACAAGGCGACGGGGGCCATGGCGGCCTGAGGCGGCGCAAGGCGACGGGGGCCGCCCGCGGCCTGAGAAGCGGGGCGAGGCGGCGGGGCGGCGCGTGGCAGCAGCTCGGGGCGGCATGTCCGGTGGTGCGGGGCGGCAGGTCCGGCGGCGGGGCTGCAGCACGAAGAGATGAAAAAAGAAGCATATTCTTAGAATATGCTCTTTTACAGTTTTCGTATACGGGGACTGCTAGACGGGAGGCGTTTTTGTCCGGTTAAAAGTACTCGCGTTTTATATACAGGGCCCTCTACACGTGTTTTACGGGGCGGAAATTTAGGGGGTCTGTTAGACATGCTCTTATATGTGAAGCTAGCACCATTAAACATAGAGCAGACACCATCAAATCAAATTTCCAGCTTCGTCCCTGTCTGCTGTTGCATGGAGAAGTTGACGGTTGATCAATTTGCACCCTTACACCACAAATCAAGTTCAGCTCTGCACAGAAGTACTAGCACAAACACAACATGGATGATTAGCTTCGTTGCTTTCCTTCTTCTTGTCTGGACCAAATATCCAGACAGCGGCGGCAGTGGGAACTAGGAAATACGATATTACTCTTTGCCGTTGCTCCCGTTTCTCCAAACTGCATGTTAAAAAAGAACACAAATTCATTCCTAATAATAAGATAAATTAAACATCCTTAAAAAACGCAAGCTTAAAATGACAAAATATGCTCGAAACTGCAAAATTAAAAGAGCACAAAGAATCAAGTAAAAGAGGAATCGTTTGCTTACAGTTTTTCGTGTTCTACCAAGCTGCGGGTTTCTTTCTGCACCTCACTAACTTTTTGGCTTAACTTTTCTAATGACACGTCGAGGCTGGTCTTGGGGCCCTGTTTTGAGCAAGAATGATGTAGACAACCGAAAGAATTAAACTTTCATTTATATTATACCATTATAAGCATATAAATTCGTAAATACTACTCCCTTCCCTCCGTACCAAAATAAGTGACTCAACTTTCCAACTTTCTAAATATAGATGTATCTACAACTAAAATGCGTGTGATAGAGATGTATCTAGACAATACTGCATCACATTTACGACTAGGACGAAGGGAGCAAATTGTTAGCAAATAGAGATATTAGAGCATCTCCAACAGGCGTTCTATCCCGCGTTGTATCCAAAAAGCGGCTAATTTAGCGCGTGGGCGCAAAATTATGCTCCAACAAGCGCTCTATCCCGCGCTGTAAAATACAGCTTGGGTAAAAGCGCTATGTCGTGCACTATATCTACAGCGCCGGAAAGAGCGCGCTGTATCCGTCGCGCGCAGAAACAAGTACGGATTTTTACAGCTCCAAGGTTTAGAGCTTCCGTTGGAGGTGAATATGCCCTCACACACAAAACATGGATAGAGCGCGCTCTAAAGTGATTTTTACAGCGCCAAATTTAGAACGCCTGCTGGAGATGCTCTTACGAAGTATCTTTACCACCTATAAGTACCTTTAGCACATATTCTTAACATCTTTAGATCACAGCTCCCAACAATTTCACGGAACGATAAATACCCTAGAGGAAGAGAAAAGGGGGGAAGAAATTAGGAGCAAAGGAAGAGGGAATTACCTTGGATTCGATCCTCCCAACACCATCGTAGAAGAACTGGACAGGGTTCCGAGGGAAGGAGCCCTGCGGGATCGATCGCCGAAGAACGCGGCCTGCGGCGGACCTGAGGAACAACGACGAAGCCATCCTTCTGAAAAGGGGATCGGCAACTCTCTTTTTTTTTTCCTCTACAGCCGGATCGTGTGATATTTGTGTGGGCAGTTTCCGGGTTTTGATAGTGGGTTTCAGAAATCTACCCCGTCTGGGATTTCGAAATCCATACTGAGACCGTATCATGGATCTTGCCGGGTTAAGAGCATGTCTAATGAACCCTTAAATCTGTATACAACCGTTTTTTTACGGATTTAAGGGTCCAAATGCCATTTAGTGGAACCCCTAAACCCCTAAATCTGTAAAAAAAATTAGAGGTCGAGGCCCGAACCCGTGCTCCGACCTGTACAGGTAAGGGTTGGAGGAGCCAACCCCTACCACAACCTGTACACGTTCCGCGCGAGGGCGCGAAAAAATTCCCCATCTCCCACCTCCTCCTCCGGCCCGCGCCCTTCCCACCCCCGCCGCCGCCGCCACCCGCGCCCTCCCTTGCCGCCGGCGGCCGTCGCGGCCTCCTCGAGCTCCCCCGCCCCCGCCCCCACCCCCGCGGCCACCCCCTCGAGCTCCCCCTCCCCCGCCCCACCCCCGCGTCGCCTCCTCGAGCTCCCCCGCCCCCGCCATGGAGCCCGCCCCCGCGTCGGCCCCCACCTCCGCGGCGTTCGGCGGCTCCCTCGCCGCCACGTCAAGCGCGCCCGCCCCCTCCTCCGCCCGCTCCACCTCGAGCTCCCCCGCGGCCATCCCGAGCTCGGCGCAGGTGGCGGCCACGGTGGCGGCCACCCACGTCAGCATGAAGCGGAAGCGCGCGGGGCAGCACCTCGTCGCTCCCACCGCCGCCGTCGTTGCTCCCTCACCCGCGCCCATCGCCGCACCTGGCCCGGCCCCCGTCGCGGCGCCCCGTGGTCGCTCTAAGAAGCCGGTGGGCGGGCCGAAGAACGCCGCGGCCGCGAAGCGCGCGTTGGCTCCACCCACGTCCAAGAAGAAGGTGGTCTCCCGGAAGAAGGCCGCGCCGACGCCTCCAACCTCCGAGCCCGTCGTGCACGACGTGTTTGAGAAAATCCCCGAAGGGACGTTATACATGGATCTTCTCAAAGATGCCGAGGTAGACATTGGGGCTCCTCCTCTCGACCCCTTTGAGTTTGGTGATGACTTGCATGGTGAGGAGGAGGAGGTGGGAGAAGAAGAAGAGGAGGACGAGTTGACCGAGATTGGTGTGGAGGCCTTCGCCGCCGGCGGCCGTCGCAAGGCATCAAACTATACTGAGGCCGAGGATATCATGGAAAGAACTCATGTTGGAAGAGAAGGAGCACATGATGCTGTCCAAAAAGGACATGGATGAAGACCAATTGAGGTGGTGGAAGGACTACAAGGAGGACATCGCGGCGAGGAAGAGGATGTTCCGTAGTGCCTCCTATTCTCTTCGAGGTGACACTCCGATGAGTGGTTGTGGTGATGGCGGTGTGGAGGTCTCCACCACCGGCGCATATGAAGGTGCTTGATGGCGCCATGTTGGAAGAGGAGGAGGAAGATGATGATTTTGTGATGTAAACTATTAGACCATGCATCTATAATCTTCATTTCCTAGTTTGTTTGGAAGACAATTGTGATGAATTGTGATGATATTTGTGTTTATGTGCAATCATATTGTGATGAGAGTTTGAGGGTTTGAGGGTTGAGGAAAATAGTGGAACCCTCAAACCCTTAAATTATAAGGGTTTGAGGGTTCCACTATTTACCTCAACCCTCAAAATTTAAGGGTTTAAGGGTTCCACTAAATGCCTCCTGTTTTTCACACCTCCAACCCCTCCAATTTTGCCAATTCTTGACCCTTACAGCTATAAGGGTTTAAGGGTTCCATTAGACATGCTCTAATAGGCCAGATTTGTGCATCCACAGCCCACTATCGTCTAACCAAAGCATGCGGCCCAGATATCTTCGTCTTTGGACACTATTACTCCTAGGTACTCCGTGTTCCTTCCGCTAAAAACACAACACTACTTCTTGGCAAACACTCTATATCGGGGTCCGATGGGAATCAACTTATCGGACGGATTGGTTGCCGTCGATCTATATGGCATCGCTCGGCCCGCAGCAGATTATTTCCGAGGAAAAAAATTGCCTCGTTAATTACTTTTTATTAACCCCTGACGATACCCTATATGTCTCCTTAATTGTAGCTCCCACTGCTTCTTCTCCAATCGCTCATCCCAAATCCACTGCCGATGATGCATGCTCCACCCAGCCGCCATTGCTCTGAAGCTCTTCCCAACACCACGCCCGCCTATAACCTGCGCCTCCTCGTGGATCAACAGCTCGTCCGCATCACCCTTCTCAAGCGCCCACGCGATGCCCCTGCTCCGTTCCTTCCGCGCCGGCGGCGTCGTCGACAGCTGTTAGGCACCGATGGTGGCCATCTCCATCGTCCTTACCCCACCCCATCATGAAAGCTTCGGATCCGATCAAGCAGCATGAACGGCTTCCATCACCGCGGGCGAAGGCGGCAGGCTGCGTCTTCCACCTGCGACAGCGGCGGCATGCCTTCTCCTCTAAGGTAGCCATATGCAATTTTCAACCTCTAAATATGTACATCCTTTCTGATTTACTTGTGTGCTATGGAGAAGATCTGAAAGTTTGTTCCAATGGTTTCAATACATACCAAGATAGTTCCAGAATTTCAATTTATGTGAATGGAATTTCTGAGTGCCACTCATTTATCAAAACTTTCAAGATTAAAGCTCAATCCCTACAGTCGAGTTGATGGATTTGGTAAACACACCAACATTGCTAGTAATTATGTTTCTCATTCATCTAGTTATTGTACACAAGCTTTGGTGCAAACAATGTTAGCCATGCTTCTTATTTTCTTACAGATGTCTGTTATAGAAAATATTTGCTGCAACTATGCTTCTTACTTTTTCAGATATATTTCTATTGTAGATAATATTTGGTGCAAGGGCAACCACTTTTTGACATGTGGTTCTTATGTGCAGATGGACTATATATCCATGCTTCTTGATTAGTTAGTATATGTGTTTCCATTGCAGTACATTTTTTCGTTGAACCATTGCCTCATGCTTCATATGTATCATATATGATGCGAAGAGCTAGCGCCATATGTTGTGTGAATTATTCTTTCGCCATTGATCCATGCTTCGCGTGTGCTACTAAATAGTACATACTGTTTGTTATGCTCTGCGAGCATGAAATTTATGCTTCAAGAAGTCCATGCTTCCCAGACATTGTACATTAATAACAATGCAATGGGTTACCACATGCCAGAATTTGTGGCGTCATCAAAGCATTTTTTTTCCATACATTGCTTCTACTATACATACCATTTTCTTAATACAATGTTGACCATGCTTCTATGTTTCTCAAATAGGTTTCTCATGTATAGCAGGCTATCTCCGACATGGAAGCCCAGCGTGTAGTGAAAGCATGACTTCAAGCTGAAACTAGTGGACCAATACGTGTCACCGTCGACTGTGATGCGATCCCGCGCATACTGAAGGTTGCGGCATCATGAACTGCACCAACCGTGTTGGTGTGGTCTGTGACAACATAGCAGCATCCTTTGGCAATTGGCGGTCAATATATAGGCTTTGTGAGGCCTTGCCGTTGAGGGCATTAGCGAATCAAACTGCGCCTATATTCGATGCACACACGTTCACCGGTTGTTTGAACAATGTATACATATATGAAAACTATATTCCCCTAATTATGAAGCAAGTCATACAAAAAATGTAACATATTTGGGTACCGATATAATTTTTCTTCGTAGAAGCAAACTCTTGTTCTGTAGGAAGCAACATGGGTAGACATTAGAAACAAAATATGCTTCAACAGAAAGCAAACTGTATCAATATTTTTGTTAAGCTGAAGCACATTCTTCACAAAATAAATAGTTCAGCTGTGTTTGAATCACACTTGAGTTTCATATGAAGCAAAGTGGGGTATCATTGGAAGCATATTGTGCTTCATATGGAAATAAACTATGCAATGAAGAATAGAACCATGCTTGCATGGAAGTAACTGAGCTATTCCCGGTTTCATTAGAATCATTTGTTTAATTTTTATTCTTGACCGATGGAAAAAATTATTTATATTGTTGGAAGCATTTATCTTTACTATATTAAATGGCTAGAGGTGGTGGGATGGTTGGTATGTACGTCCTATAACCTCAGTCCCGCGGAAAAAAAAATGTAAAAAGAAAGAAACCGCTCACTCACGCGTGATCTCCTGCTGCTCACAGCCGAGACAAAACTGCTCCTCACTTTCCTCTGCTCGCACACCCTCGTGCGGTTACCCATAGCGGCCGACGATCAGCACCACCCTCCCTGCCCTCTGAGCAACGGTAGTCCCACGTAGTTCCGCCGCCGTTTACCAGTCTCCATGCCTCCCATGGGTTTCTACCGTCGCATCGCACCATTGTGCCACCGGCAGAGCCTCGCTCCATTGCGTCGCGCACTCGCGCTACGCCCAGGTCGCTGCTTGTCGCACGCCCCCGCGCCGCTCCTCTCCTACGAATCTCCACCCTCTCTGATTGACCAGGCGCCTTCTGATTCCCCATCAACCCCTCTCAGGCTGCAGCTGCTTGACACACCAAGAACTGTCTGACGACTACACCGCTAGCAGCACTGACAACCAGACCGCGAGACTCGCTGCCGACAGCCTGCACCAGCATCTGGCCGCCGATGCCGTGTCCTACAGTAACTCACCATCTCCCCTTTTACCTGTCCACCGCGAGTGGAGTTTTTGCTGACGCCTCCCCCCCTTGTACATGCACATCATGATTTCAGGAACGCCGTCTCCAAGGTCCATGCCTACCTTTGTCTCCAACTCAATTGATCCCAAGGTCATCTGGATTGTTTCTCCTTGTACCTCTTTTGATTTAGTAATTAATCTTCTATTTCTGTCAATTCGGCAGTAGTCTAATCGACTATCTACTTTCAGATCGATTTTGCATCCAACAAGCTGCACACAGGCACACATCAATGATTCGGTATTTGAGGGGACAGGCGTTTGAGGGAAGAATTGGTACTGGCAGCCTAACTTTTATCATCGTTGTTCTGATTGCTTTTATAACATCCAAATGATTGATCGATCAAGAATGACAAAAATCTTTGAAATTGCAATTCTGACAATAGCATCAATATAATTCATATGGTGGTGCTTCTTTAGATTCAGAGTTTGTCGATTACTTGTAATGGAGAAAATAGTGAAAGACCTATGGATGCACGCGTCCTTTATTGATTGGTTAATGGGGTAATGAAAGTTTGGTAAAGATTAATGGAGCGGTCGTCTTGAGCAGAACAAGGAAGGAGGGCCTAGATGGGGGCAACGAGAAGCGGCAGGGATGAAGATATTGTTGGATTGTTGCAGGTAGCCTTTGCCAGGGTGGGCGTCTTGGGGATCACGAGGAGACCCTACATAGAGGAGGCAGGCTGGCAGGGGAAGCAACGGCAGCTACGGGGTCGAGGTGGAGCGAGCCAGCCATCGGCGTTAGCACATTCAGCAGCCACGGCCACGCCAGCATCGTCGGCTCCGGCACGAACGCCAATGATGCCTGGCCTGCCTTCCGGCAGGGACTCGGCTGTTCAACCCTCATGTTGGTGGCAATCACATGCAACGAGCAATGAAGTGGTATGTTGATGCAGTAGTGGTACTAATTGAATATACCTATATGTTCAGTTTGTTTCCTACAATAAATTATGTGATTTCTATTGCATGCATAGTATTTGATTTCCATTGGTCATCCTTGTTAAGATATACCTATCGACGACGTTGTGCAGACTGCAGAAGTAAAACGGGGAGTATGTAGGGCTCATCTGGAGAACCGATTGGAATTAAGTTCCAATTGTGCAAATTCTCCAATTGAGATATGCATGCTACTTTGAATAAAAAAGCAAGTAAGGCAACCCCAATTGATATGCGGGATGGAAACCATCTCCATGTGTGTACTTTGTTCTTGATTCAGCTTACGCTTACAAGTTACAACCTGTTCGATCTTTTGTCTTGCCGGTCTGTGCACATGATAATCTGGTTTTTGTTGTGTCCACAGGTTGTGTGATACCCTGATACGGAGAGAACTTGGTGGGTCAGTGATTCTTCATGTTTTTAGATTTGTGTGCCTTATTTATTTGATTACTGCACCTCATGAGGTTCTCTAAATTTTGGTCATTCATATACCAAATCAATTCTATTATAGTTTATTTAGTTTTTCAACTCAGGCTCTATGATTTACATCTGCAACATTCTATCGCTTCTATCAGAAATTGGTATTTCGTTTCTCCAGTGAAGGTGGATTTTTTCGTGAGACAAGGTAGGATTGTTCCTTCTATCAAGATGCTTACTATGAGCATATAATTGTTGTGAAGAAGCTATGCATTCCTCTGCTTCTTATCTTTGATTCAACTAGAATAATGGAATTGTGTAATTGGTCATTCTCTAAGGCTGCCCTACTAGAATAAGAAGCATAAGAAAACTTGTATCCACCAAGAGGCCATCTTATTCCAGGTGATTTCTCACATTCTTACAATACTCCTTACAGTAAATTTTGTTTCTGGACCTTTTCCCCATTGGCCGTAGTTTACCCTCTGCTATGTTTCGCGGGTGCTATTGTGGTATTACTGTCTGAATTACATGCTTTTGTAAAGCATGACTTGTGATATTCGCTAGATCGTCTAGAGTAGATCATGGCCGGGTAGGAGAGGGGTACTGTTAGTTTACCTTCTCCATTGGAGATGGATCCCGTCGACATAGGCATGGTGGCGACGGCGTGAGGTCGAGGTGGCGGCGGCGGAGCTTCCCGTCGGCACTGTGCGAACCCTAATCGGTGGGTGTTGGTGGGGCGAGTCGCACTCCGGTCAACCTCGTGATCTGTGCCACCGCCCCCACCACTGTATATATAGCACAGGCGACAGGGGCCCACCAACCAGATGCGGTTGGGCGCCCCCGATCAGGCGCGGACGAGGTCAAGGGTCCGAGTTCGAGCCGTTGGGCTCGGACGCGAGGAGATCATCCTAACATTCTCCCCTTGATCTCAACTTTTCTTTTAACTTTATACTTTCATTTTATTCATTTCATTTTGGATCAGTACATAGGGCATGTTTCATCGTCACGGCTCTATTGCCGATAGAATCGACAGCCACAATGCACTTCTCTGTTTTGAAATTCTTTTACTTTCGGGCCTCTTATGATCCAGATAGGTAAGACTTTCCCTTAAACTCATGCCGGCTACGTGCTCCTTGAACACGCTGGGTGGTAAGCCTTTCGTTAGCGGATCCGCAAGCATATCTTTTGTCCTTATATGCTCGAGACTTATAGTTTGATCCTGGACCTTGTGTTTCACAACATAATACTTAACCTCAATTGGTTTCGTAGCTGTACTCGACTTGTTGTTGTGAGCATAAAATACTGCAGGCTCATTGTCGCAGTACATCTTTAGTGGTTTGTCAATACAATCTACCACTTTCAAGTCGGGTATAAATTTCTTTAACCATAATGCCTGCCCCGTGGCTTCATAACATGCTATAAATTCTGCATACATCGTGGATGATGCAACTATCGTCTGTTTGGAGCTTCTCCACGAAATAGCTCCCCCTGCGAGGGTGAATACATATCCAGATGTGGATTTTCTATCATCTTTATCCCCCGCAAAATCTGCATTTGAATACCCTCTTATTTCTAGGGAATCAGATCTTCTGTATGTTAGCATGTAACTTTTTGTGCCTTTCACATAACGCAATGCCTTCTTTACCATTTTCCAGTGTTCAAAACCTGGATTTTCTTGATATCTACCGAGTACTCCGGTGATAAATGCTAAGTCAGGGCGAGTGCACACTTGTGCATACTGTAGGCTTCCAATAGCCGAAGCATATGGAACCTCTTTCATTTGATCGAGCTCGTATTGATTTTGGGGACTTTGATGTTTCCCAAAACTGTCGCCCTTGACTATAGGGGTAGGTGTGGCACTGCACTTATGCATATTATACTTACTTAGAATCCTTTCTAAATAAGTCTTTTGCGATAGTCCTAATACTCCATTGTTCCTATCTCGGTGAATTTCTATGCCCAAAACATATGACGCTTCGCCAAGATCTTTCATATCAAAATTTGAGGACAAGAACTTCTTTGTCTCTTGCAGTAGACTAACATCACTGCTGGCAAGCAGAGTATCATCCACATACAAGATTAGGAAAATATATTTCCCACTTTTAAACTTTGCATAAACGCAATTGTCCTCAATATTTTCTTTAAATCCAAATCTCTTAATTGTCTCATTGAACTTTAGATACCACTGTCTGAGGCTTGCTTTAATCCATAAATGGATTTCTTTAGGCGGCATCCCATTTCTTCCTTGCCTTCCATGATAAAACCCTTGGGTTGTTTCATGTAGACATTTTCTTCTAAATCACCGTTTAGAAATGCCGTCTTTACACCCATTTGATGCAACTCTAAATCAAAATGTGCAACTAGTGCCATTATGATTCTGAAGGAATCCTTACATGAGACCGGAGAAAATGTCTCATTGTAATCTATCCCTTCTCTTTGTGTAAATCCTTTTGCCACTAGAGGTGGCTGTTGTTTCTCCCTTTCATGCTCAACAAATGGTTCATTCTCCTGACGGACAGGTTCCGAATTTTCACTCATCGTTGTCATGGGTGGAGTCACAACAGGCGCTTGCACCACAATCGCAGGGATCGTCGGTACAGGTGCACATGGTAGCGCAAAAAATGGCTCCTGAGTCATCGGATTAGGTGCATGCACCCTCTTCTTCTCAAGATCAATTTCCCGAGCTACCATGCTCCCCTCATCATTTCGTCCTCTAAGAAGACAGCATGTCTCGTTTCCACAAACTTTGTGTATTTCTCTGGACAGTAGAAACGATAACCTTTTGACTTTTCAGGATAGCCAATAAAATGGCAGCTGACTGTTTTGGTATCTAACTTTGCGATATTTGGATTGAATACTTTGGCCTCAGCAGGGCTCCCCCACACTTTCAGGTGGTTTAGAGAAGGCACTCTCCCTGTCCATAGCTCATACGGCGTTTTGGGCACCGATTTGCTTGGTACTCTGTTTAGAATGTGAATAGCGGTTTTAAACGCCTCAATCCACAATCCCAATGGTAGGGTGGAATAGCTCATCATACTGCGCACCATATCTATAAGGGTACAGTTGCGCCTTTCAGCTACCCCATTTTGCTGAGGTTTGCCCGGCATCGAGTCACTATTCCACTCCTGTAGAAAACTTTGCAAAAAATCCAGGGACCTGGCCATATGGAGTATGTCGACCGTAGTACTCCCCTCCACGATCAGACCTGACTATCTTTATTCTTTTATCATGCTAATTTTCAACTTCAGCTTTGAATATTTTGAATTTATCCAACGCTTATGTTCTTTCTTTTATTGGATAAATATAACCATATCGGGAGTAATCATTCGTGAATGTTATGAACGAATCATAGCCATCCACACTTTTCACAGAAATGATCCACATATCTCGATGTGAATTATTTCTAGTGTTGTTGTGCATCGATTTGCACCCTTTTAATCAACCTTTACAAATGTCCCTTTAATGCAATCGATGCGCTGTTCTATGTCTGAGAATTCTAATGGAGGAAGAATACCATTTTTAACAAGTCTTTCTATTCTTCCCCTCGAAATATGGCCTAAGCGACAATGCCATATTTCGACAATTCATTAGTTCTTTTTTTTCTTTTGTTCTTTGTCCAACGCGAACAACACTTTTTCACTCACATTACACACAGACAACACCCACATAGGCATTATTACACCATATGGCACACTTGCCATGTCCTTCATGTCCATGTGTACTTTTCTGTCACCAGTTGCATTCAGCAGCTGGGTCGCACATATCTTTGAAGAACCAGTGAACTGGTTCTTTATTCTTTCAAGATACTCCCATACGGAAGCACACTCTGCAATTGAGCCCACAATAGCGTTCTCAATTGTATTCTTTATAAATAGCACTTAGCCACCTTTTATACTGCCATGCAGCATCATCATCTTTGTCATTTCTGACTGGATCTTTTGGTCTGACCAGCTGTGGGGAACCCAGTCCACCTCAGCACAAATCGACCTTCTTTCTTCATTCAATGTAGTTGTCACCTCTGAGGGTTGGAACATCCTTGATGCAACTTATCAAGTAGTAGCCTCCTTTAAACCACAATGAAATGAAATCATAACAACAATTGCATGCAATAATCCAACGTTGGTTAAAATTAGAACATACAACTGTTTATGCAATTAAATCTATATCACCGTTGGGCAGAAATAGAGATAAATGCACTTCTTTGTTGCAACAAATCATGATCATGTCATTAATAACATTGGTCAAAAAATAACAGAACCATAATTGTCACAATGATCACTTTAATCATCTCTTTAACATTTTAACTGTCACTTTTGCACATATTATTGCAACAAAACATGATCATGCCATTAATAACGTTGGTCATAAAATGACAGGATCATAATTGTTTCAACAATCACTTTTAATAAACTTTTCAAATTTTAATCATCACTTTTGCATTTTTCATAATTGAAATGCAACTTTAACTATTTGCAGCGGAAACTTTAACTTTAAACTATTAACTTTTCAACTTTTCAGAGACATTACTGTTACTTTTCATTTCCTAAAACAAATATCTCGTTGGTTCAATTTGTTAGGAAAGAAACTAGACAAAAATTGGCCAAAAAACAGCCCAAAAATTGCCTAAAATGCCTCTGTAACTAATAAAACAGTAAAAACTGACTGTTACTGTACCGCGCGGCGCGCGGCCCACGCGGCCCGCTACGCACTGCGTGACGCGCAGCTTACGCGGTCTGTACGCGGTGAGCGGCGCTCAGCCACGGCTCGCCCACGCGGCGGCCTGCTACGCGGCCCAGCCCGCGACGCCCACACGGCCTGGCCACGGCGCCCACACGGCCCAGCCACGGAGCCCACGCGGCCAGCTTTTCTGGCCGTTGGATGCGATCTGACGGCAGCCCTACACTTGCGGCCGGTATAAAAGGGGAGACCGAACCGGTCAAAACCCTAACCCTAGCACATTTTTCCCTGGCCCTCTCTCTGGCGGCGTGGAGGGGAGCAGCGCTCGCCCCTGGCAGCTCGCCGGCGGCGACGACGGCGCCGCCACGCGGCTCCTTGCGCTGGCTCGGCAGCCCCACCGCCCCTTACTGTCTCTCCCGCTCGCCCTCTGGCGGCGGATGGAGGAGCCCGTGGCCTGCACCACGCCGGCGACGGCGAGCTCTCCTCGGCCCTTTCTCTCTGGCGGCTGAGCCGGCGGCTGCTCGCGCGCGTGCGCAGCAGGTGGCCGGGGTCAAGCCCCTCCCCTTTCTTTTCTTTTCATCACCACCTGAACCCGGCGGCCAAAACCCGGAGGCAGTCGGCGAGCCCCCACTGTCCCCTTTGCCGGCGAGTGCTTCCACCCTGTGCGGTGGGCGCACCACCGTCAAACGGCGCAGAGGAGGTGCCAAAACCAGTTGCTGTTCCTTTGCCCCGGTGAAGAGGTGCTGTTCCTTTGCCGTCGAGCCTGAGGGCCGACCGGCGAGGTTTCTTTTCCTTTGCCCTCTTTGAACTAGGGTTTCATTTACTGTTTCTTTTCTACCCGAAAAAAGCACAAGATCTACCATCTAGAGTGGCTCTGATACCAATGTGATATTCGCTAGATCATCTAGAGTAGATCATGGCCGGGTAGGAGAGGGGTACTGTTAGTTTACCTTCTCCATTGGAGATGGATCCCGTCGACATAGGCATGGTGGCGACGGCGTGAGGTCGAGGTGGCGGCGGCGGAGCTTCCCGTCGGCACTGTGCGAACCCTAATCGGTGGGTGTTGGTGGGGCGAGTGGCACTCCGGTCAACCTCGTGATCTGTGCCACCGCCCCCACCACTGTATATATAGCACAGGCGACAGGGGCCCACCAACCAGATGCGGTTGGGCGCCCCCGATCAGGGCGCGGACGAGGTCAAGGGTCCGAGTTCGAGCCGTTGGGCTCGGACGCGAGGAGATCATCCTAACATGACTGAATCCAAGTTTGTTGCATATTAAGAAATCCTCGAAGGAATGAAGTGGGCTGTTAATTCCCTTGACATTAATTGGTTCAAATAGCAAGAAAGCATAATTTGATTAATACACGATGCAATTGCTGTTGTTTTTTTACCTTTGCAATTGGTATTTTTCCAATCTTTTGCTTCATATACCTATGCTAAAAGTCTCTGTTCCTTTGTGGGATTTTGGAAGTGCAGGTATCCCTTGAGTTTTAGAAATCCCTCTGAAATTTATTAATAATAACAGAACTCTGACCACATAGAGTAATATTCTTGCCCCATCTTTTTCCTTCTCCAAGATCCTCAAACACTACAAAATATTCCTGTAGTGCTTTTCGCTGTACAATTTTCTCATGTCGATGCAATGAATGTTGTCTTATGATATCTACAGGGGAACTCCCTGGAAATGATATAATTAAATGCACGGGTCCGCATTGCTCAATCTATTGCAGCCTAAGTTTGAAGTTGAATTTTATACTTTTGTTAGCATAGGAGGGCAGTTCAATATATGTTAGCCCATACTGTAGCAACTATTTATTTTGCTGTTATTAATTATTTACATGTGTTATCTTCAACTCGGTCTTTAGTTTGCTTGGCATTTTTTTGGTGCTTGTCCATATTTGAATGCTTCTATATAGATGTTTTAGAAAATAGTTTTGCGTTAGAAGAACCCCCTGAATTTCTTTAAGATGGAAACTATGGGGACGCTGTTCCACACCCTCTAGACTCGGGTTCCGTCCACCACCGTGTTCAGGATCATATGACCAAGTTGCATACGTTCTTCACCTAGAAGTACTATGCTGTTGAATTGCGTATACAGCAGACTATCCTACTTAAGTTTAGTTTATGAGAATGTTGATATATGTTAGTCTAGCTTTGTGTAACTACGAACTGCTCTCAAGCGGTTGAAGACAGAGTTAATTGTACTGATTTCCTAAATAAAAGTTAACTATATAATGTTCACAAAAATTGTCACTTTGAGTTGTGTTCATTAAGTTAAACAGCCTCTTGATAAATATCTTTCTACTTTTATTGGTACCGACGCTAAGGGGGGTCGCTGAGACAACTCCTCTTCTCGGAGACGCGCTGAGAAAAGTGTTAGAGGCTATCATAGGTGCCGACTCTGACGACAACGCGGGGGGATCTATATGAAACCTATTATAAGTAAGCAATTATTGATTTCTACCAGTTACAATTTATATAAAATTTATTTTTGAAATATTATGTGGCTATGTTTTTCTATACACGGAATTTGAATTTTGTTTTTTTTACATATGATGCAAAAAAAATTATGGTATCATGGCAACGCACGGGCATTCAACTAGTCCTTGTAGATAGAATACATACTTATTTGTGGAAGCTTTTTGTTTGGTAGATGGAAATGATTCTATATTTCATTGGAAGCATTTCTTTAGTTGAGAAACAATATTCTGATGCAACTAAAAAACCCGTTACCTTCCAAAAAAAAATTTGGATGCATCATTAGCGAATTACATTCGCGGAGAAGCAAATTCTTCAGTGTATGGGAACATGGTTTTTTTTTTGAGAAACATAGTACAAACGCAGACGCTCACATACACGCGCATACACTCACCCCTATGAACGCACACACGCACACCCTATCCCTATGAGCACCTCCAGAAGACTGATCCGGCGGATTTGATCTTGAAATTGACGAAGTCACCACAGGCGCCTCGCTGTCGACGGGAACGTCGCCTCCCACTGAATGAATATTTCGCCTTTATGAGACACACATATGTCAAACCTGGGGTTTGAACTCTGGTGGACTGAGGGTACAACCACCCTCCTAACCATCCAACCTGAGGTTGATTTTCTAAACTCTTTCACATTAGAAATAAGCTTTACCGTATGGGAGGAAGCAAAATTTGTTTCGTATGTAGCAAATAAACTTTACCATATGGGAGTATCGTAATTAGTCCTCAAATTCCGACATAATTCGGTTCCTAAAATCAAGAATGAATAGTGCTTAATAGAAGCAATTATGGAAATGTTTGTAATTAGAGATATGCATGGCAGGTATGTTGACCAACTCCGGAAATTGAGGGAATATAAGTGATCCTTCAACCTATTAGTTACGTGGAAGCAAATCACGGAATTTGATGACTCCTAGTGCATTTTTTCCCGCTATGAATCCAACGCTGCAGGGAGATCCCATCGTACGACAACGGGGACGTCCGATAAAAGGCTAGGGATCGGCTTCCGACCGCTAGCGGCGCCCCTACTTCTTTGCTACTTCATCTTTTTCTTTTGAGAATTTCACCGATGTATTAATAATCATCAACAACATTATAAAGATGGAAAAAATAAAAAAAAATTATAATAGATCATTGGACCACCCAATGTCGCCATTCTCGTGCCTCCATCACCGAAGCGGGGCTAAGCTTGTCTTTACTAGAGCTTGTTGTAGTGGACAAATGGAAAGTCGGCGTGCTAAGCTCCTAAAGGACCAATGCACCAGAGCCGCAACCATCGCCGATGATGACAACCGTAGATTGAAAGAGACTGGTCTGAAACCACACCAGGAAACACGAAAACTGGCTGGTTCCTAGGAGATCCAGTAGACACACGACTCCACACACCCTCCGATGGAGCTAGACGCACCACTGGAGCGTGGATATGATGGAGAGGACCATATTGTGACTTTGACTTCAGGATGTAGCCGCCGCCTCACCATCCCAAAGAAGACAGTGAAAATAAACTAAACGAAGAACTGAAATTGTCCCGCCGGTGAGAGGCCGCGGTCTGCCACGCCTCCAAGGCCCCAAGGTCACCGGAGGCGAAGCGGACCGGTAACGTCACATGTGAGAGGGATGAAACCCTAGATGGGTTTAGAGGCGCCTCACGACCGCCTCCTCTATCTTCTCCTACCCCGTTCTGGTTCGGTAACTCATCTCCTAGGTACTTTAGTTGTTTAATTTACATTCTAGGCTAAAATTTTGTTCCATATTAATCAACATTCTAACTATTAGTCAACAAGAACACATAAAATGAATGGGTATTCCTCTCTATTATATGTCGCTTCTTTCAATGAATCACTACAAAAAAAAGTCGTTATCTACTATGGCAAAAAAAATCGTCGGTTGAGGGGTGTTTTCGTGGTTAATAAGTCTAATCTGATTGCATATCGAGTCACCTAACGATCTACCATAGATTTTTCGGTTGAGGGTCTTTATTCTTTAACAACGAAAAACTGGACCATGGCGAAAGAGTTCTTGGGAGGCCGTTGACTAATGACGTCATGCTAACTAGCACATGCCAGATGTTGTAAACTCGCACGTAACGTTGCTAACTGGGTGATTATTCGTGGTACATGACATGGCCACACAAGGCCTACTACACAATAAGCAGGCCAGCCCAATAAAGATGTCATGGTGGGCCCATTTAGATTGCGGGCTGGGCCAACTAACTAGGTTTGACATGTCAACATCTTAACTGGGTCGGCCCACTTAGCATGCAGGCCATGCCGAGTGGCTTGGTTTACCTCTAAAGTTTCTAAATGAGCCGGCCCATTTAGTAAGCAAGCCGGCCCAACTTACTTGGTTTGACCGGTCAATTAATCACGAGGACGGCCCACTAAGTAAGCGGGCCGCCTGTTTGGCTTGGTTTCATATATCAAGTTGCTAAATGGGCTGGCCCATTTAGTGGGCGAGCCAGCCCACCTTACTTGGTTTTATTGGTCAACTTGTTGACTCGGCCAACCTAGTTTTATTGATAGGCATGTCCGTTAAGTCTATGGGCCAGCCTATTACGCTTTTGCGGAGTGGCCATTTATGATGAATGGGGCGACCTATCTAAATTGATCGCCACCTCACCGGGCGGCCCACTACGGGCTGTTGAGGCCCGCTATTTATAACGGGTAGGCCCACTAAAGTAAATTAACCTTTCTAGGCCGAGCTATTTGAGAGCATGTTATGGTTTACTAGGCTAGCCCACTCATGGTCTGCTAGGTAAAAAGTTGGTCCATGTAAGGCCCTTTAAGCATTTGTGAGTCGGCTCACCTATGATTTCATTCAAACTGGGTTCTCATCGGGGCGGTCATTTTGGGGATCATTTGGCCTGTTACATGCGGTCCATTATTGGCTCGTTGTCATCTAAGCATATTTGTGTCACACATGATTTTGGCCCGATAGACACTTATCCCAAGGGTGCGTGTAATAATTACGGTTAGAAAATAATGCGCAAAAAATCTAAACAACCTAATTAAATATTACATCACTGCAAGGCTTTGAATAAATATTGTAGAACCAAGAAAAATTAAACATCAATGAGAACTAGCAATATAGATGCATCATGGAGATCAACTTCACGATAAACAAATTCAGCTATCTTTTATGTAGTTCATGCACCAGCTATGTCTGAAACAAAGACATTATAAGTTAAGACAATCGCATTACAATGTTGATTGTCAAAGATTTGGAATTCATCATTTTCCTTGATATAACAAGATAATTTTAATGCGCACATATAGTCTATCAATATCAGGCTAATATAGACTACATACATGCAAATAAAGAGAGAGTGTGTGTGCACAATATCACTTTATGGTAAAATATGTGATGAACAACTTTGAATGGCAAAGGCCAACTTGCCAAGCCTTGCCATGGCGAGCTGTGCGCACAGGCCTGGCAGGCCGAATAGCCGCCCACAATCTGTCCGCGGGCCGATCTAAACGAACCAAAAGGTCCAAAACGAATCGAATGGGTCGCTGATGAGGGCATTACTGATACGTCTCCAACGTATCTATAATTTCTTATGTTCCATGCTAGTTTTATGACAATACCTACATGTTTTGTTCACACTTTATATTATTTTTATGCATTTTCTGGAACTAACCTATTAACAAGATGCCGAAGTCCCCTTTTCGCTGTTTTTGGTTTTAAATTCTACACAGAAATATTCTCGGAATTGGACGAAACAAAACCCCAAGGCCTTATTTTCCACGGAGGGTTCCCACCGAAGGAGAGACGGAGAGGGGCCACGAGGTGGCCACCCCACCCGCGGCGCGCCGGGGCGCGCCTATGGTGTGGGCCCTCAGACCCCTCCGACGCCGCCTTCCGCTATATATTCTTCCAGTCGCGAAAACCCTAAATAGTCAAGTCATATTCCACGAAGAGTTTCGTAGCCGCGCCATCGCGAAGCCAAGTTTGGGGGACAGAAGTCTCTGTCCGGCACGCCGGGACGGGGAAGTGCCCCCGGATCCACCTCCATCGACACCACCGCCATCTTCATCGCCGCTGCCGACTCCCATGATGAGGAGGGAGTAGTTCTCCCTCGGGAGGGCTCTACCGGTAGCTATGTGGTTCATCTCTCTCTCCCATGATGTGATCTTTATGTGATCATGAGCTTTGTAATCTAGTTGAATATGTAGATGTTACTCTTGTCTATTATGCACTCTAGAGGTTACTTTAAATATGAACTCCGGATTCACTCTCCACGTGTAATGGTGACAGTGTGTGCATCGTGTGTGATTCCTTTATGACGTTGTGGAGCTTGTTTACTCCGGCTTGAGGGAGCTTTTGTAGCCCTACACAATGAATGGTGTTTGTTATCCAACAAGAGAGTGTTTGAGAGTAGCATTTATTTATTCAATTATGTGATCATTGTTGAGAGTGTCCACTAGTGAAAGTATGATCCCTAGGCCTTGTTTCTAAGCATTGAAACACCGTTTCCAACAAGTTCTGCTACATGTTCGCTTGCTGACATCTTTATTTCAGATTGCAATTACTACTTATAATCATCCATATTACTTGTATTTCACTATCTCTTCGCCGAACTAGTGCACCTATACATCTGACAAGTGTATTAGGTGTGTTGGGGACACAAGAGACTTCTTGTATCTTAATTGAAGGGTTGCTTGAGAGGGATATCTCTGACCTCTACTCCCGAGTTTGATAAACCTTGGGTGATCCACTTAAGGGAAACTTGCTGTTCTACAAACCTCTGCTCTTGAGGCCCAACACTGTCTGGAATAGAAGCGTGCGTAGACATCAAGCTATTTTCCGCGCCGTTGTCGGGAAGTAAGGTAAAAGGTATTCACATCCTTCGACTACTAAGCTATTTCCTAGCACTGTTGCCGGTGTGAGTGCTCAAGCTATCTCCTTAGATTCTGCAATTGCATCTTTTGTTTCTTGTTTTTATTTTCACTAGTTAGGCTTAATGGAAAACAACAAAAAAAATAGAGATCTTTATGAACTTTATCTTGAATTAGGACATGATGTGTTTGAAGAGAAAATTAAAAAACCCATGGAACTTTGTTTGCAAAATAGTTGTAGCAATGTTATTAGCATGAACTCTTTGAACACTATTATTGCTAATGCTATGGAAGAATTTAAGCTTGGGAAGCTGGTTGTGATATTTTTAGTCCCCCAAGTTTTGAGAAGAAAATTTTCTTTGATGATACTTTGCCTCCTTATGATGATTGTAATGATAGTGGTATTTTGGTGCCACCTACTATGGAGGATAAAGTTTATTATGATTATACCATGCCTGCAATTTATGATTATTACAATGATGGTTGTGATAGTTTTACTCCCACTATTACTAATAAAATTGATTATGATTATGTGGAGAGTAATGATACTTTTATGCACGTGGATCATGACAAGAATGCTTTATGTGATAGTTATATTGTTGAGTTTGTTCATGATGCTACTGGAAATTATTATGAGAGAGGAAAATATGGTTGTAGAAATTTTCATGGTACTAAAACACCTCTCTACATGCTGAAAATTTTGAAGTTATGATACGTCTCCAACGTATCTATAATTTCTTATGTTCCATGCTAGTTTTATGACAATACCTAGATGTTTTATTCATACTTTATAATGTTTTTATGCATTTTCCGGGACTAGCTGATACGTCCAATTTGCATCACAATTTTGTATCATAATTTGCTGTTATTCATTGATATATTTCATATTGGGACACAATACTTATGTTATTTCATCTATTTTGCATGTTTCATCATCATTGGAGGATCAAGCACCGGAGCCAGGATTCTGCTGAAAAAGCACCGTCGAACGCATATTTCGGAAGATCAATTGTGGAAGGGAATTTCACGTAAATTCTTATTTTCCAGATGACGGAGGGAGCCGAAGGGGAGCAGAGAGCCAAGGTGGGCTCAGACCATAGGGCGGCGCGCCCATGGCTCGGCCGCGCCACCCGTAGTCCGGGGGCCCACGACCCTTTCGCCTCTTTTTCTGCACTCCTTCGTCCCGAAACCTAAGCCACAGAGGACCTCACGATGGTTACAGCCCGCCTTCGGGGCGAGAACACCAGAGAAAAGAGCTCTCCGGCGGCAGGAATCCGGGAAATTCCCTCCCGGAGGGGGAAATCGACGCCATCGCCATCATCATCGAGCGGGACATCATCTCCATCATCATCATCATCATCTCCACCATCTACACCGCCATCACCACCGCTGCATCGTCACCGCTGTAACAATTGGTTAAATCTTGATTGTATGATAGGGAAACTCTCCGGCATTATTCTCTACTTGTTATAGATGCTATTGAGTGAAACCATTAAACCAAGGTTTATGTTCAGATTGTTATTCATCATCATATCACCTCTGATTGTATTCCATATGATGTCTCGTGAGTAGTTCGTTTAGTTCTTGAGGACATGGGTGAAGTCTAAATGCTAGTAGTGAATTATGGTTGAGTAATATTCAATGTTACGATATTTAAGTTGTGGTGTCATTCTTCTAGTGGTGTCGTGTGAACGTCGACTACACGACACTTCACCATTTATGGGCCTAGGGGAGTGCATCTTGTATTCGGTTGCTAATTGCGGGTGCCGGAGTGACAAACCTGAGCCCCGTTAGTATATCGATGCAAGAGGGATCGCAGATCTCAGAGTTTAAGGTTGTGGTTAGATTTATCTTAATTACTTTCTTGTAGTTGCGGATGCTTGCAAGGGGTATAATCACAAGTATGTATTAGTCCTAGGAAGGGCGGTGCATTAGCATAGGTTCACCCACACAACACTTATCAAAACAATGAAGATTATTTAGCTACATGAAGAGAAAGCACTAGACTAAAATCCCCGTGTGTCCTCAAGAACGTTTGGTCATTATAAGTAAACAAACCGCTTGTCCTTTGTGCTAAAAGGATTGGGCCACTCGCTGCAATTATTTCTCTCATTTTATTTACTTGTACTTTATTTATCCGCAATATCAAAACCCCTGAATACTTGTCTCTGTGAGCATTTACAGTGAATCCTTCATCGAAACTGCTTGTCAACACCTTCTCCTCGCTGGTTCGACACTCTTATTTATCGAAAGTACTACGATACACCCCCTATACTTGTGGGTCATCAAGACTATTTTCCGCGCCGTTGCCGGAGTGCGCTATTGGTAAGTGGAATTGGTAAGGAAAACCTTTTTACTGTTTGTGCTGATTTTATTTCTGCCTGCTGCTATAAATCATTATGGAGAGATCTTCTTCAATTTCTATTTGGGAAATCTACTACTACTGCAACGGTAGTGGATGAAGCGCCAGGTGAGGAAGTAGTACCATATAAAATACCTATGAAAATTATTGAACGTGTTATGGATAACCGCTATGAAGGGGATGGAACTGTCCATCCTGGTGATCATTTATTGTTTTTGCATGAATTATGCGGGTTATTCAAATGTGCAGGTATTTCTATGAATGAAGTTAGGAAGAAACTATTCACTATATCGCTGTCTGGTAAAGCGGCGCACTGGTATAAATTGCTGAAGAATGGTGATTCTATTGATTGGGAGGACATTGTGCCTTTATTTTATTCCAAATTTTATCCTCCAAGTGAAATTCACAAAGATCGAACCGCATATATAATTTCTGGCCTCATGATGGAGAGAGTATTGCCCAAGCTTGGGGGAGATTGAAGTCTTTAATGCTCAAATGCCCCATTCATGAGCTTCCTGGTAATGTTATTATTGATAATTTCTATGCAAGACTTTCTTTTCAAGACAAGACCTTGTTGGATACTTCTTGATCATTTATACGCAACAAAGAAGAGTTTAAAAGGGACCTTCTTGATCGGATCCAAGAAAATACTGAAGGATGGGAGAACGACAAAGATAGAGAATCAGGTATAATTTATGATTATAAATGCATTGAAGCTTTTATGGATACTGATAAATTTCGTAATATGAGTGCTACATATGGTCTTGATTCCCAAGTTGTTGCAAATCTTTATAAAGCTTGCCTCTCATTATGAACTGCCTAAGAAGAATTTTGATAAGTATCATGAACCGTATAAAGATAAAGTTGATTCATCCGTAAACAAATGTGTAGTGATTGAAATGTTGATAATGTTATTCCCTGAAGCTTTTATTGAAAAAACTCCTTTCCTCTAAAATGAAGGAGTCTGTCATATCTAGTGCGGTTCATAAAAGTGAAAAGAAACCTAAAGAACCTGAAGAATAAATTAAAATTGAACCCTGTTGCAATAGTTAAAGATCTTGTGACCTGAAAATGTGGAGGATGGTCATATTATTTTCTCTGAAGATGCTTCTAATATTGTTTCACATCCTAATAAACCCAAACAAGTTAGTGTTCCTATGCTATCCGTTAGAATTGGTGATCATTGCTATTATGGTTTATGTGATATTGGTGCAAGTGTTAGTGCTATTCCTTATGAGCTTTACACGGAGATTATGCACGAAATTGGTTCTTGTGAACTTGAAGATATTGATGTGGTTATTCATCTGCTAATAGAGAAACTATTTCTCCAATTGGTATTGTTCGGGATGTGGAAGTTCTATGTGGTAAGATTAAATATCCTGCTGACTTTTTGGTACTTGGTTCTGCTGCTAGTGATCATTGTCCTATCATTTTTGGTAGACCTTTTCTAAATACTTGTGGAGCTATTATAGATTGTAAGAAAGAGAAAATTTTGACTAGATTTGTGGTGAACCTTATGAATTTAACTTTTCTAAATTTACCAAAACTCCTTATAAACCGACTTGCCTAGTAATGATTTTAAAATGGAGCAGTGTGCATCTATTGTTCTTGTTCCTAATAATCCTTTGCAGCAACATTTGGAGAATAGTGAAAGTGAAGCTTTTAGGAAAGAAAGAGATGAGCTTGAGGAAATTTTTCTTCGCCAACCTATTCTCAAGCATGATTTACCGTGGAAGATTTGGGTACAACACCGCCACCAAAGGAAGATCCTGTTTTTGATTTAAAGCCTTTACTCGATAATCTTAAATATGCTCATATTGATGATAAGAAAATATATCCTGTTATTATTAGTTCTAAGCTTTCAGAGATTGAGGAAGAAAGGTTATTGGAAATATTGAAGAAACACCGAGGAGCTATTGGCTATACTCTTGATGATTTGAAAGGGATTTCTCCTCTATTTGCCAACATGCTATTAATATGGAAGAAGATGCAAAGCCCGTTGTTGAACATCAACGTCGTTTAATTCCAAAGATGAAAGAGGTGGTAAGGAACGAGGTATTAAAACTTCTTGAAGCTGGTATTATATATCCTATTGCTGAGTAGATGGGTTAGCCCTGTGCATTGCGTTCCTAAGAAAGGAGGAATGATTTTGTTAATGATAATGATGAGCTTATTCCTCAAAGAATAGTTGTAGGTTATAGAATGTGCATTGATTTTCTAAAAGTTAATAAAGTTACTAAGAAAGATCATTACCCTTACCCTTTATTGATCAAATGCTAGAAAGGTTATCTAAAAATACTCATTTTTGCTTTCTTGATGGTTATTCTGGTTTTCACAAATTGCTGTTAAAGCTAAAGATCAAGAGAAAACCACGTTTACTTGTCCTTATGGAACTTATGCTTATAGGCGTATGCCTTTTGGTTTATGTAATGCTCCTGCTACTTTTCAAAGATGCATGTCTGCTATTTTTCATGGTTTTTGCGAAAGTATTGTAGAGGTGTTCATGGATGATTTTTCTGTCTATGGGAATTCTTTGGTAATTGCTTGCGAAACCTCGATAAAGTTTTGCAGAGATGTGAAGAAACTAACCTTGTTCTTAATTGGGAGAAATGCCACTTTATGGTTAATGAAGGAATTGTATTGGGACATAAAATTTCCGAGAGAGGTATTGAAGTTGATAGAGCTAAAGTTGAAGCAATCGAGAAGATGTGATACGCGTAGATGCACACGTCCGTTGGGAACCCCAAGTGGAAGGTATGATGCGTATAGAAGCAAGTTTCCCTCAGTATGAAACCAAGGTTTAATCGAACCAAGAGGAGCCAAGAAGCACGTTGAAGGTTGATGGTCGCAATAGATGGCGCAACAGACTGGGATTCCGGCGCCAACGGAACTCGCAACACAACCAAGTACTTTGTCCCAACGAAACAGTGAGGTTGTCAATCCACCATTTGTCGTAACAAAGGATTAAACGATCGAGTGGAAGATGTTTGCAAAGAAAACAAAAAACATTGCAGTAGATTGTATGCTATGTAAAGAATAGGACCGGGTCCATTCACAGAGGTGTCTCTCCCATAAGATAAAAGCATGTTGGGTAAACAAATTACAGTCGGGCAATTGACAAATAGAGAAGGGCATAACAATGCATATACATGATATGATAAATATAGTGAAATTTAATTGGGGCATTACGACAAAGTACATAGACCGCCATCCAACTCATCTATGCCTAAAAAGTCCACCTTCAGTTATCATTCGTCCCATTCAGATTAAGTTGGCTAACAGCATATTGCATTGTATGGTGCGTAATGGTCATCAACTACATCCTTAGACATAGCATCAATGTTTTATCCCTAGTGGCAACAGACATCACAACCTTAGAACCTATCACACGATCCCAGATTCAATGAAGGCATGAACCCACTATCGAGCATAAATACCCCTCTTGAGCAAAAAATTGGCCAGAGCCTCTACTAATAACAGAGAGCATGCAAGATCATAAACAATACATAAACAATAGATTGATAATCACCATAATCATAGTACCTATCCATCGGATCCCGAAAACACACATATAGTATAGATGATCTTGATCATGTTAGGCAGTCACAAGATCCAACAATGAAGCACAACGAGAGAAGACGATCATCTAGTTAATTATGGACCCATGGTCCAGGGTGAACTACTCACTCATCACTCCGAAGCGACCATGGCGGTGTAGAGTCCTCCGGGAGATGAATCCCCTCTCCGCAGGGTGCCGGAGGCGATGTCCCGAATCCCCGAGATGGGATTCGCGGCGGCGTCTCGGAAGGTTTTTCCGTATCGTGGCTCTGCACTGGGGTTTTCGCGCCGAGACTTTAAGTAGGCGGAAGGTCAACGCGGGGGCCACACGAGGGGCCCAGGGTAGGTCGGCGCGGCAGGGCCTCGGGCCGCGCGTTCTAGCCTCTCGGCTGCCTCGTGGTCTCACTGGGCCTTCGGCCAGGCAAAAATAGGACCCCGGGCGAAAGTTTCGTCCAATTCCGAGAATATTTACTAGATTTTTGAAACCAAAAAACAGCAGTAACTGGCTCTGACATCTTGTTAATAGGTTAGTTCCAAAATGCATAAATATGACATATAATGTGCATAAAACATGTATCAATAAAGTAGCATGGAACATAAGAAATTATCGATACGTTGAGACGTATCAGCATCCCCGCTATGCTCGTCCCGAGCAGTAAAACGATAACAAAGATAATTTCAAGTGACATGCCATCATAATCTTGATCATACTATTTGTAAACATATGTAATGAATGCGATCAAAACAAAGGTAATGACATGAGTAAACAAATGAATCATATAGCAAAGACTTTTCATGAATAGTACTTCAAGACAAGCATCAATAAGTCTTATAAGAGTTAACTCATAAAGCAATAAATCAAAGTAGAGGTGTTGAAGCAACACATAGGAAGATTAAGTACAGCTGCTTTCAACTTATAACATGTATATCTCATGGATATTGTCAACATAAAGTAATATAACAAGTGCATATGCAAGTATAGAATCAATGCACATTACACAAGTGTTTGCTTTTAAGGTGGAAGGATATAGGTAAACCGACTCAACAATAAAAGTAAAAGAATGGTCCTTCAAGAGGAAAACATCGATTGCTGATTTAGCTAGAGCTTTTATTTTGAAAACATGAAACAATTTTGTCAACGGTAGTAATAAAGCATATGAGTTATGTAAATTATATCAAGTGCAAGTCTCATGCATGGTACATAGTGTCACACCTTGTCCTACTTAGCTTGGACTGTCTTTGCATGCCATGTTTCAACCAAGTGTCACAAAGGGGTACCTCCATGCCGTGTAAAGGTCTAAGAAAGAAATTTATTTCTTTCGCTTTTGATTATTCTCAACTTGACATCCATATCGTGACATGGACAACAGATAATGGACTCCTTTAATGCATAGCATGTAGCAACAATTATTATTCTCATGAGATTGAGGATATATGTTCAAAATCAAACTTCAACCATGGTTCATGGTTTAGTTAAATGCCCAATGTTCTTCTAACAATTTTGCATGCTCAACCACCAAAATGATAGATCCTTCAGAAAGACTTTGATGCATAGTAACCATGATATTCAACAATAGTTGATGTGCTTCCGTAGCTATTGTTATAACAAGCAACCTAATAAAGATAAAGTATAAGCATATTATCACTACCTATTGAAGTTTTTTGCTGTCCCATGAGCTGTTATGTAAAGGTGGATGGAATTTTAAAGGTAGCACTCAAGCAATTTACTTTGGATGCGGAGAAACACCAGTAGGTAGGTATGGTGACCACAAATGGCATAGTTTTTGTGCTCAAGGATTTGGACATGAGAAGTATTCTCTGATATGTGGGGTTGAAGGTTATTTGAAGCAAACTCAAGGATGAACAAGTGCAGCAAAACTCACATAAAGACATTGTAAACATTATAAGACTATTACTTCCTTGTTGTCAAAACTCAATACTAGATATTATCTAGACCTTAGAGAGACAAATATGCAAATCAAATTTTAGCAAGCTCTATGTATTTCTTCATTAATGGGTGCAAAGTATATGATGGAAGAGCTTAAACATGAGCACACAATTGCCAAGTATCACATTATCCAAGACATTTTAGAATTACTACATGTAGCATTTTCCAATTCCAACCATATAACAATTTAACGAAGAAAGAAACTTCGCCTTGAACATTATGAGGCTACACCATATGCAACAGCGGAGCGTATCTCTCTCCACAAAGTGAATGCTAGGATCCCATCTTATTCAAACAAAAACAAAACAAAAACAAACCGACGCCTGTAAAGAACACAAGATGTGATTGAATAAAAATATAGTTGGGGGAGGAACTGATGATGTTGTCGATGAAGAGGATGCCTTGGGCATCCCAAGCTTAGACGCTGGAGTCTTCTTAAAATATGCAGGGTGAACCACGGGGCATCCCCAAGCTTAGAGCTCACTCCTCTTGATCATAGTATATCATACCCTCTCTTGACCCTTGAAAACTTCCTTCACACCAAACTTCAAGCAAACTCATTAGAGGGTTAGTGCACAATTAATAATTCACTCATTCAGAGGTGACACAATCATTATTTTCACTTCTGGACATTGCATAATGCTACCGGACATTAATGGATCAAAGAAATAAATCCAACATATCAAAAGAGGCAATGCAATAAAAGGCAGAATCTGTCAAAACAGAACAAGTCCGTAAAGAAGAATTTAAAGCTGGCACCAGACTTGCTCAAATGGAAAAACTCAAAACCTGAAAGTTGCGTACATATCTGAGGGATCACGCTCGTAAATTGGCAGATTTTTTCGAATTTTCTACAGAGAACTGTGCCCAGAATCTGTGACAGACAGCAATGCTGTTTCAAGCAGCGATCCCAAATATAACATCAACTTTGACATAGAAACTTTACTTGGCACAAAAACATGATAAGGAGAGGTTGCTACAGTAGTAAACAACTTCCAAGACTCAACAAAAACAAAATTGCTGTAGGTAAAAACATGGGTTGTCTCCCATAAGCGTTTCTTAACGCCTTTCGCCTAGGCGTAAAGTGCAAATCAAGTAACATCGAGAGTAGAAGCATCAACATTATTATTTTTCATGCAAAACAAAATGTTGCAGAGGGTACTTTAGGTGCTCCATTATCTAAATTTTCTATGGTGGTGCTAGGGGTTTTAGCAATTTTAGGCCTATAGTAATTCTTTGTTTAGACACTTTAGAGGCGTACATGAATTTTTGCTCTTTACCCACATAAGCTTTCTCATTATACTTGAGAGAAGAAAAGGTTGAACCCAAGGTTCCCATAGCTTTTTCAAGTTCATCAATCCTATTGGTTTGATTATCATGAACAACACCAGTTCCTAGGACACTAATTCTTTCATCAATTCTTCCTAAGGATTTATCAAGTTCATAAGTTTTGTCAAGTAACATTCCCAATTTAGTTTCAACACTTGGAAAAATTTTCTCTATGGTTTCCAATTTTTTTATAACATCTTCAAGAGAGATTTCAATTTTAACTTCATTAACAGGTGGTATTCCAACTAGACTCTCAATGATGCAACTAGCTTCTAAAGCGGGAGTACCTAAGAAATTGCCTCCCGAAAGAGTATCAAGAACATACCTATTCCAACTAGATAAACCAACATAAAAGTTCCTAAGAAGGATAGTGGTGGAGTGTTTCTTGATGCACCTTTGATGAGCATTACTAATTCTATACCAAGCATCTTTAAAACTTTCTCCACCTTGTTGCTTAAAAACGAACTTCAACTTCAGGATTATTCATGATAACAGCAATAAAGTAAACTAGGCAAATAAAGTAAAGACAAGTAACTAATTTTTTTGTGTTTTTGATATGAGAGCAAGATAAGAATGTAAAACTAGCAACTAATTTTTTTGTATTTTGATTTAGTGCAGCAAACAAAGTAGTAAATAAAATAAAGCAAGACAAAAACAAAGTAAAGAGATTGAGAAGTGGGAGCTGCAAGCCTGCTCTCAAGATCAAGCACAGAATTAAAGTTGACACGCAAGATAGGATGAATCAAGAGAGCCAAGAAGCACGCGAGGTTGATGGTCGCGAAATGTGATGCGGCTAACACCAGGATTCCGCGCCAACCGAACCGCGACAACACAACCCAAGTACTTTGTCCCAACGAACGGTGAGGTTTTGATCACCGGCTTGCTGTAACAAGGATTAAACGTGATTCGAGGGAAGATGTTTGCAAAGAAAACAGAAAAATACTGGCATTATATGCTATGTAAAGAATAGGACCGTCCCACAGCTCACTAGAGTCTCTCCCATAAGATAAAAGCATGTTGGGTAAACAAATTAACCGGGCAATTGACAAATAGAGAAGGGCATAAAAATGCATATATATGATAAATATGAGAGATTTAATTGGGGCATTACGTCAAAGTACATAGAATCCATCCAAGCATCTATGCCTAAAAAGTCCACCTTCGGTTATCATCCGAACCCCATTCTGCATTGTTGTTAGCTAAAACAACAATTGCATTAATTATGGTGCGTAATGTAATCAACAACTACATCCTTAGACATAGCATCAATGTTTTGTCCCTAGTGGCAACAGGACATCACAACCTTAGAACCACCGCCACGTAATCCTATTCAATGAGGCATGAACCCACTCACGTGCATACCCCTCTCTTGGAGCAAACTTGGCCAGCCTCTACTAATAATCGAGAGCATGCAAGATCATAAACAACACATAAACAATATTGATAATCACCATAATCATAGTACTCTCTCCATCGGATCCCGACAAACACAACATATAGTATTACGTATAGATGATCTTGATCATGTTAGGCAGCTCACAAGATCCAACAATGAAGCAACGAGAAGACGACCATCTAGCTACCTGTGGACCATGGTCCAAGGAACTACTACTCATCACTCCCAGGCGACCATGGCGGTGTAGAGTCCTCGGAGATGGAACCCTCCGGGCAGGTGCCGGAGGCGATCCCTGAATTCCCCGAGATGGGACTGCGGGGCGCGGCGTCGGGAAGGTTTCCGTATCGTGGCTCTCGGGGGGTTTCGCGACGGAGACTTTAAGTAGGCGGAAGGTCAACGCTGGGGGCCACACGAGCCCAGGTAGGTCGGGCGCGGCCTCGGGCTGCGCCGCCTCTAGCCTCCGTTCTCAGGCCCCACTTCGCTCTTCGGCCTCCGGAGCTTGCAAAATAGACCTGGCGAAAGTTTCGTCCAATTCCGAGAATATTTCTTTACTAGGATTTCGAAACCAAAAACAAAGAAAACAAAGAATGGCTCTTCTACATCTTGTTAATAGGTTAGTTCCAGAAAATGCATAAATATGACATATAATGTGCATAAAACATGTAGGTATCATCAATAAAGTAGCATGGAACATAAGAAATTATCGATACGTTGGAGACGTATCAAGATGCCCTATCCGAGGGATGTTAAAGGTATTCGTAGTGTTCTTGGTCATGCTGGGTTTTATAGGAGATTTATTAAAGATTTCTCTAAAATTTCAAAGCCTCTTACTAATCTTCTTCAAAAAGATGTACCTTTTGTTTTTGATGATGATTGTAAGGAAGCTTTTGAAACTCTAAAGAAAGCCTTAACAATGCTCCTATAGTTGAACCTCCTGATTGGAATTACCTTTTGAAATTATGTGTGATGCTAGTGATTTTGCTGTAGGCGCTGTTCTTGGACAGCGGGTAGATAAAAATTAAATGTTATTCATTATGCTAGTAAGACTCTTGATGCTGCTCTTAAAGAAATTATGCTACAACTCAAAAGGAATTGTTAGCTGTAGTCTTTGGTTGTGATAAGTTTAGACCCTATATTGTTGATTCGGAAGTTACAATTCATACTGATCATGCTGCAATTAGATACCTTATGACAAAGAAAGATGCTAAGCCAAGGCTTATTAGATGGGTACTTCTTTTGCAAGAATTTGATTTACATATTATAGATAGGAAAGGTGCTGATAATCCTGTTGCTGATAATTTGTCTAGATTGGAAAATATTGCTTATGATCCTGTTCCTGTTAATGATAGTTTTCCAAATGAACAATTGGCGTAATAAAGGTGAGCTCAGAGAGCCCTTGGTATGATTATGCTAACTTTATTGTTTCAAGTATTTGCCTCCAACCTTTTCAGCTTCAGCAAAGGAGGAAATTCTTTTATGACTTGAGGCATTATTTTTGGGATGACCCACACTTATATAAAGAAGGAGTGGATGGTATTATGCGAAGATGTGTTCCTGAATATGAACAACAGGAGATATTGAATAAATGTCATGGAAGTGTTTATGGAGGACATCACGCTGGAGATAGAACCGCGCAAAAGGTTCTACAATCAGGTTTTTATTGGCCAACACTCTTCAAAGATGCAAGGAAATTTATTTTATCTTGTGATGAATGTCAAAGAGTTGGTAATATCTCTAGACGCAATGAAATGCCTATGAATTATACTCTTGTTATTGAACCATTCGATTGTTGGGGATTCGACTTCATGGGTCCTTTCCCTTCTTCAGATGGTAACACTCATATACTTGTCGTTGTTGATTATGTTACTAAATGGGTAGAAGCTATACCTACAAAGAGTGCTGATGGTGAGACCTCTATAAAAATGCTTGTAGATGTTATATTTCCTAGATTTGGAATACCTAGATATATTATGACTGATGGAGGTTCTCATTTTATTCATGGAGGTTTTAGAAAAACTCTTGCTAAGTATGGTATTAATCATAGAATTGCTTCCGCTTATCACCCTCAAACTAGTGGTCAAGTAGAATTATCAAATAGAGAGATTAAAGCTATCTTGGGTAAGACTGTTAATAAATCTAGAAAGAATTGGGCTAGCAAATTGAAAGAAGCACTATGGGCTTATAGAACTGCTTATAAAAATCCTATGGGAATGTCACCTTATAAAATGGTTTATGGAAAAACTTGTCATTTACCTTTAGAACTAGAGCACAAAGCTTATTGGGCTGTTAGAGAACTAAATAAAGATCCTAAATTAGCCGGTAATAAGAGGTTGCTGCAATTAAGTTCTCTAGATGAATGGAGAAGTGAAGCTTATGAAAATGCTAAACTCTTTAAAGAAAAAGTTAAGAAGTGGCTGATACGTCTCCAACGTATCGATAATTTCTTATGGTCCATGCTACTTTATTGATGACCTACATGTTTTATGCACATTATATGTCATATTTATGCATTTTCCGGAACTAACCTATTAACAAGATGCCGAAGAGCCAGTTGCTGTTTTCTGCTGTTTTTGGTTTCAGAAATCCTAGTAAGGAAATATTCTCGGAATTGGACGAAATCTTCGCCCAGGGTCCTATTTTTGCACGAAGCTTCCAGAAGACCGAGGGAAGGAAGTGGGGCCACGAGGCGCCGACACCATAGGCCGGCGCGGCCCAGGCCCTGGCCGCGCCGACCTAGGGTGTGGGGCCCTCGTGTGGCCCCCACGTTGCCCTTCCGCCTACTTAAAGCCTCCGTCGCGAAACCCCCAGATACCGAGAGCCACGATACGGAAACCTTCCAGAGACGCCGCCGCGAATCCCATCTCGGGGATTCAGGAGATCGCCTCCGGCACCCTGCCGGAGAGGGGATTCATCTCCCGGAGGACTCTACACCGCCATGGTCGCCTCCGGAGTGATGAGTGAGTAGTTCACCCCTGGACCATGGGTCCATAACAGTAGCTAGATGGTCGTCTTCTCCTTGTTGTGCTTCATTGTTGGATCTTGTGAGCTGCCTAACATGATCAAGATCATCTATATCTGTAATACTATATGTTGTGTTTGTCGGGATCCGATGGATAGAGAATACTATGATTATGGTGATTATCAATCTATTGTTTATGTGTTGTTTATGATCTTGCATGCTCTCCGTTATTAGTAGAGGCTCTGGCCAAGTTTTTACTCTTAACTCCAAGAGGGAGTATTTATGCTCGATAGTGGGTTCATGCCTTCATTGACACCTGGGAGTGACAGAAAGTTCTAAGGTTGTGATGTGCTGTTGCCACTAGGGATAAAACATTGATTCTATGTCTAAGGATGTAGTTGTCGATACGTCTCCAACGTATCGATAATTTCTTATGTTCCATGCTACTTTATTGATGATACATGTTTTATGCACATTATATGTCATATTTATGCATTTTCCGGAACTAACCTATTAACAAGATGCCGAAGAAGTTGCTGTTTTCTGCTGTTTTTGGTTTCAGAAATCCTAGTAAAGAAATATTCTCGGAATTGGACAAAACGCCCAGGGTCCTATTTTTGCACGAAGCTTCCGAAGACCGAAACCTAACGAAGTGGGGCCACGAGGAGGCCAGGAGGGAGGCCGCGCGGCCCAGGCCCTGGCCGCGCCGACCTACCCCTGGGCCCTCGTGTGGCCCCCGCGTTGACCCTCGCCTACTTAAAGCTTCCGTCGCGAACCCCCGGTACCGAGAGCCACGATACGGAAAACCTTACGGAGACGCCGCCGCCAAATCCCATCTCGGGGGATTCAGGAGATCGCCTCCGGCACCTGCCGGAGAGGGGATTCATCTCCCGGAGGACTCTACACCGCCATGGTCGCCTCCGGAGTGATGAGTGAGTAGTTCACCCCTGGACCATGGGTCCATAGCAGTAGCTAGATGGTCGTCTTCTCCTTGTTGTGCTTCATTGTTGGATCTTGTGAGCTGCCTAACATGATCAAGATCATCTATCTGTAATTCTATATGTTGTGTTTGTCGGGATCCGATGGATAGAGAGTACTATGATTATGGTGATTATCAATCTATTGTTCATGTGTTGTTTATGATCTTGCATGCTCTCCGTTATTAGTAGAGGCTCTGGCCAAGTTTTTACTCTTAACTCCAAGAGGGAGTATTTATGCTCGATAGTGGGTTCATGCCTCCATTGAATCTGGGACAGTGACAGAAAGTTCTAAGGTTGTGGATGTGTTGTTGCCACTAGGGATAAAACATTGATGCTATGTCTAAGGATGTAGTTGTTGATTACATTACGCACCATACTTAATGCAATTGTCTGTTGCTTTGCAACTTAATATTGGAGGGGGTTCGGATGATAACCTGAAGGTGGACTTTTTAGGCATAGATGCAGTTGGATGGCGGTCTATGTACTTTGTCGTAATGCCCAATTAAATCTCACTATATTTATCATATCATGTATATGCATTGTTATGCCTTTCTCTATTTGTCAATTGCCCGACTGTAATTTGTTCACCCAACATGCTTTTATCTTATGGGAGAGACACCTCTAGTGAACTGTGGACCCCGGTCCTATTCTTTACATAGCATACAATCTACTGCAATTGTGTTTTACTGTTTTCTTTGCAAACATCTTCCACTCGATACGTTTAATCCTTTGTTACAGCAAGCCGGTGAGATTGACAACCTCACTGTTTCGTTGGGACAAAGTACTTTGGTTGTGTTGTGCAGGTTCCGCGTTGGCGCCGGAATCCCCGGTGTTGCGCCGCATCACATTTCGCGACCATCAACCTTCAACGTGCTTCTTGGCTCCTACTGGTTCGATTAAACCTTGGTTTCATGAGGGAAACTTGCTTCTATACGCATCATACCTTCCACTTGGGGTTCCAACGGACGTGTGCATCTACGCGTATCAAGCTAAATTTCTGGCGCCGTTGCCGGGGAGATCAAGACACGCTGCAAGGGGAGTCTCCACTTGTCAATCTCTTTACTTTGTTTTTGTCTTGCTTTATTTTATTTACTACTTTGTTTGCTGCACCTAAACAAAACACACAAAAATTAGTTGCTAGTTTTACTTTATTTACTATCTTGTTCTCTATATCAAAACACAAAAAAATTAGTTACTTGCATTTAATTTATTTTGTTATCATGTCTAGTCCTGTACTTGTTTTTATTTTCATTAGTTAGGCTTAATGGAAAACAACAAAAAAATTAGAGATCTTTATGAACTATATCTTGAATTAGGACATGATGTGTTTGAAGAGAAAATTAAAAAACCCATGGAACTTTGTTTGCAAAATAGTTGTAGCAATGTTATTAGCATGAACTCTTTGAACACCATTATTGCTAAAGCTATGGAAGAATTTAAGCTTGGGGAAGCTGGTTGTGATATTTTTAGTCCCCCAAGCATGGAGGAGAAAATTTACTTTGATGATACTTTACCTCCTATATATGATGCTTGCAATGATGAATATGATATTTTCAGTCCACCTACTATTGAGGAGAAAATTAATTATGATTACAATATGCCTCCTATATATGATGATTATGGTGATGAGAATAATAATGATAGCTACTTTATTGAATTTGCTCCCACTACAATTAATAGTAATGATTATGCTTATGTGGAGAGTAATAATTTTATGCATGTGGCTCATGACAAGAATGTTTCATGTGATAGTTATATTGTTGAGTTTGTTCATGATGCTACTGAAAGTTATTATGAGAGAGGGAAACATGGTTATATGCATCTTAATAATATTAAGTTTCCCCTCTTTATGTTGAGAATCTTGAAATTGCGCTTGTGTTGCTTTTCTATGCTTACCACTTTGTTCTTCATGAATTTATTTGTGTACAAGATTCCTTTTCATAGGAAGTGGGTTAGGCTTAAATTTGCTTCATACTTGCTTTTTGATTCTCTCTTTGCTGCGACTCTCATCCGTATGAGAGCATTATCATTAAAATCACTGAGCCCATCTTAATGGCTATAAAGAAAAGCGCTTATGGGAGACAACCCATGTTTTTATTTTATTACAGCAATTTTTGTTTGGTTGAGTCTTGGAAGTTGTTTACTACTGTAGCAACCTCTCCTTATCATGTTTTTGTGCCAAGTAAAGTTTCTATGTCAAATTTGATGTTATATTTGGGATCGCTGCGCAGAAACAGCATTGCTGTCTGTCACGAATCTGGGCACAGTTATCTGTAGAAAATTCGAAAAAATCTGCCAATTTACGAGCGTGATCCTCAGATATGTACGCAACTTTCATTAGTTTTGAGTTTTTCCATTTGAGCAAGTCTGGTGCCAGCTTTAAATTCGTCTTTACGGACTGTTCTGTTTTTGACAGATTCTGCCTTTTATTTCGCATTGCCTCTTTTGCTATGTTGGATTTATTTCTTTGATCCATTAATGTCCAGTAGCTTTATGCAATGTCCAGTGTAAAGAATGATTGTGCCACCTCTGAATGTGTGAATTATTAATTGTGCACTAACCCTCTAATGAGTTTGCTTGAAGTTTGGTGTGAAGGAAGTTTTCAAGGGTCAAGAGAGGAGTATGATATACTATGATCAAGAGGAGTGAAAGCTCTAAGCTTGGGGATGCCCCCGTGGTTCACCCCTGCATATTCTAAGAAGACTCAAGCGTCTAAGCTTGGGGATGCCCAAGATCCCCTTCTTCATCGACAACATCATCAGGTTCCTCCCCTGAAACTATATTTTTATTCAATCACATCTTGTGTTCTTTACTTGGAGCGTCGGTTTGTTTTTGTTTTTGTTTGAATAAGATGGATCCTAGCATTCACTTTGTGGGAGAGAGACACGCTCCGCTGTTGCATATGGACACATATGTCCTTAGGCTTTACTCATAATGTTCAAGGCGAAGTTTCTTCTTCGTTAAATTGTTATATGGTTGGAATTGGAAAATGCTACATGTAGTAATTCTAAAATGTCTTGGATAATGTGATACTTGGCAATTGTTGTGCTCATGTTTAAGCTCTTGCATCATATGCTTTGCACCCATTAATGAAGAAATACATAGAGCTTGCTAAAATTTGATTTGCATATTTGGTCTCTCTAAGGTCTAGATAATATCTAGTATTGAGTTTTGAACAACAAGGAAGACGGTGTAGAGTCTTATAATGTTTACAATATGTCTTTTATGTGAGTTTTGCTGCACTTGTTCATCCTTGAGTTTGCTTCAAATAACCTTGCTAGCCTAAACCTTGTATCGAGAGGGAATACTTCTCATGCATCCAAAATCCTTGAGCCAACTACTATGCCATTTGTGTCCACCATAACTACCTACTACATGGTATTTCTCCGCCATTCCAAAGTAAATTGCTTGAGTGCTACCTTTAAAATTCCATCATTCACCTTTGCAATATATAGCTCATGGGACAAAATAGCCTTAAAAACTATCGTGGTATTGAATATGTACTTATGCACTTTATCTTTTATTAAGTTGCTTGTTGTGCGATAACCATGCTTCGGGAACGCCATCAACTATTGTTGAATATCATGTGAGTTGCTATGCATGTCCGTCTTGTCTGAAGGATCTATCATTTTAGTGGTTGGAGCATGCATAATTGTTAGAGAAGAACATTGGGCCGCTAACTAAAGCCATGAATCATGGTGGAAGTTTCATTTTGGACATATATCCTCAATCTCATATGAGAATAATAATCATTGCTACATGCTTATGCATTTAAGAGGAGTCCATTATCTGTTGTCCATGTTGTCCCGGTATGGATGTCTAAGTTGAGAATAATCAAAAGCGAGAAATCCAAAATGCGAGCATTCTCCTTAGACCTTTGTACAGGCGGCATGGAGGTACCCCTTTGTGACACTTGGTTGAAACATGTCATGCAAAGATCCGGTAGTCCAAGCTAAGTAGGACGAGGTGCGGACACTATTAGTATACTATGCGTGAGGCTTGCAACTTGTAAGATATAATTTACATAACTCATATGCTTTATTACTACCGTTGACAAAATTGTTTCATGTTTTCAAAATAAAAGCTCTAGCACAAATACAGCAATCGATGCTTTCCTCTTTGAAGGACCATTCTTTTACTTTTATTGTTGAGTCAGTTTACCTATCTCCTTCCACCTTAAGAAGCAAACACTTGTGTGAACTGTGCATTGATTCCTACATACTTGCATATTGCACTTGTTATATTACTTTATGTTGACAATATCCATGAGATATACATGTTATAAGTTGAAAGCAACCGCTGAAACTTAATCTTCCTTTGTGTTGCTTCAATACCTTTACTTTGATTTATTGTTTTATGAGTTAACTCTTATGCAAGACTTATTGATGCTTGTCTTGAAGTACTATTCATGAAAAGTCTTTGTCATATGATTCACTTGTTTACTCATGTCATTACCTTTGTTTTGATCGCTGCATTCATTACATATGTTTACAAATAGTATGATCAAGATTATGATGGCATGTCACTTCAGAAATTATCTTTGTTATCGTTTTACCTGCTCGGGACGAGCAGAACTAAGCTTGGGGATGCTGATACGTATCCAACGTATCGATAATTTCTTATGTTCCATGCTACTTTATTGATGATACCTACATGTTTTATGCACATTATATGTCATATTTATGCATTTTCTGGAACTAACCTATTAACAAGATGCCGAAGAGCCAGTTGCTGTTTTCTGCTGTTTTTGGTTTCAGAAATCCTAGTAAGGAAATATTCTCGGAATTGGACGAAATCTTCGCCCAGGGTCCTATTTTTGCACGAAGCTTCCAGAAGACCGAAGAGGGAAGGAAGTGGGGCCACGAGGCGCCGACACCATAGGCCGGCGCGGCCCAGGCCCTGGCCGCGCCGACCTAGGGTGTGGGGCCCTCGTGGCCCCCACGTTCTTCCGCCTGCTTAAAGCCTCCGTCGCGAGCCCCGATGCCGAGGCCACGATACGGAAAACCTTCCGGAGACGCCGCCGCGAATCCCATCTCGGGGATTCAGGAGATCGCCTCCGGCACCCTGCCGGAGAGGGGATTCATCTCGGAGGACTCTACACCGCCATGGTCGCCTCCGGAGTGATGAGTGAGTAGTCCACCCCTGGACCATGGGTCCATAGCAGTAGCTAGATGGTCGTCTTCTCCTTGTTGTGCTTCATTGTTGGATCTTGTGAGCTGCCTAACATGATCAAGATCATCTATCTGTAATACTATATGTTGTGTTTGTCGGGATCCGATGGATAGAGAATACTATGATTATGGTGATTATCAATCTATTGTTTATGTGTTGTTTATGATCTTGCATGCTCTCCGTTATTAGTAGAGGCTCTGGCCAAGTTTTTCTTAACTCCAAGAGGGAGTATTTATGCTCGATAGTGGGTTCATGCCTTCATTGACACCTGGGACAGTGACAGAAAGTTCTAAGGTTGTGATGTGTTGTTGCCACTAGGGATAAAACATTGATTCTATGTCTAAGGATGTAGTTGTCGATTACATTACGCACCATACTTAATGCAATTGTCTGTTGCTTAATACCGAATGGGGTTCGGATGATAACCTGAAGGTGGACTTTTTAGGCATAGATGCAGTTGGATGGCGGTCTATGTACTTTGTCGTAATGCCCAATTAAATCTCACTATATTTATCATATCATGTATATGCATTGTTATGCCCTTCTCTATTTGTCAATTGCCCGACTGTAATTTGTTCACCCAACATGCTTTTATCTTATGGGAGAGACACCTCTAGTGAACTGTGGACCCCGGTCCTATTCTTTACATAGCATACAATCTACTGCAATTGTGTTTTACTATTTTCTTTGCAAACATCTTCCACTCGATACGCTTAATCCTTTGTTACAGCAAGCCGGTGAGATTGACAACCTCACTGTTTCGTTGGGACAAAGTACTTGGGTTGTGTTGTGCAGGTTCCACGTTGGCGCCGGAATCCCTGTTGTTGCGCCGCATCACATTTCGGCACCATCAACCTTCAACGTGCTTCTTGGCTCCTCCTGGTTCGATTAAACCTTGGTTTCTTTCTGAGGGAAAACTTGCTACTGTGCGCATCATACCTTCCTCTTGGGGTTCCCAACGAACGTGTGAGTTACACGCCATCAGTGGCATGATAGAAGGATCATTAAAAGAGAATTTAATGTTGGAGATAAAGTTCTATTGTATCGGTCTCGTCTCAGATTCTTTGCAGGGAAATTACTCTCGAAATGGGAAGGACCATATGTTGTTGAGGAGGTGTATCGTTCAGGAGCAATTAAAATTAGCTCTCTCCAAGGCAATGCCACACAAGTGGTGAATGGACAAAGACTCAAGCATTATATCTCGGGTGATTCTTATAATGTTGATGTTGATATTATTCAAGTGGAAACACCGGAGGCTTTCATCAAAGGACAAATTGACAGTCCGCCAGAACTCGACTTTGAATAGGTAATAGTACAGGTAATAAAAAGTCCGCGTTTACCTTTCCGAACATTATTTCTGCTGTTTTTGGAAAATATGAAAAATTACGAGTTCGAAACGGAGTGGAAAGGATGCACGTTGACAAAGGATTAATTGTCAATGCCTACAGATTGTAGACTAGGGTTTTGCTAGAAGTAGAGGGCAAGTAGATCTCGAAGGTTTAGGCGAAAAGTACTCGGCGATTATGAAAACTAGGGTTATGTTGACAGTAAATTCGATCCTTTCTTTGTCCCTCGACTCCCCCTTATATAGGAGGTGGAGCCGAGGGTTTCGTATCGTACAAGTTACAGAGTCCGGGACGGTTTCTAACTCGTCCCGCCAGATTACAAAATATACTTTCTATTACAACTCTAGCTTTCCTTAATACATCTTGGGCTCCCGAATCTTCTTATTCTTCGGATAGTGGGCCTTCAGTAAATCCCGGGTACCATCTATGGCAGGCCCATTTGGGGTGCCTATGTCAGTAGCCCCCGAGATTTTGCTTGAATCGTAGAGTCAGGGAAAATCTCTCCCGTTTATTTTTGTTCGAGAGCTGTTATTTATACTCCACATAAAATTCTATGTTGTACAGGGATAATGGTAGTTGGGGCTAGTTCATCTGACGGATCAGGTACTAGTTAACTGCTCTAGTGGCAATCCGCAAAAACCTACTTCAAGATCACGTCCCCGGACATGATCTCGGGATACTGGTGTAAACTTCGACAGGTGCCGCTTAAGGTCTTACCATTCTGTCAAGTCCCAGTCAAGTTTATCGGGTACCTAACGCGTCCGTTAGGATTTTTCTTCGTATCTGTTGATACGGATAAAAGTAGCAGAGCGCAGTCTTTGGCGATGCCACGCCCAGCAGATCTGGGGTCTTACCTTCGCAAATTTGCGGCATTCAGAAATTGATCGCAACTTTGGCGTTCTGAGAATATATTGTCGAGTGCTTTTCGCCTTTGGAATAGCACATTTTATTGAGTCATATTTGATGACTTTATTTTGTCTTCCCGATGGGAGTATATGTAGAGTTATTTGTGTAACTCGAAATATACTCACTTCTTTTTCTCTATTTCTGATCAAATTCATCGGGCACGCGAACAGCGTTCCCGATGGGAGTAGCCCCCGAGGCTACAGCCAAGAACTTGTGCTTGGGTGTAGGCTCCACAGATTAGCATCCTTTGCCGCTATATTTATAATCCTTCTCGATATTTTTATATTTATCGGGTGCGCGACCAGCGCTCCCGATGGGAGTAGCCCCCGAGGCTATGAACAAATTCTTGGATTTGGTCATAGGCTCTCGCCATTTCTATATTGTCATATTCGAAATTTTCTATTTTTCCAAAGTAGCCCCCGAGCATTTGGGCAAAAACTTGTATTTGATCAAAAGCTCCAAGAGTATTCGAATATTTAACCCTGTCGCCATTCTCTTTTTATTTTTCTTGTCGACATATTTTCCCTTGTCAAATTCTCTTCATCTCTGTCAATAATTGGGATTTTATTTCTGCCTTGTGGGTCCACTATTCCCACCATGTTGACACGTCGTGCAAGTGGGGGACACACGTCCTCCGCTTTTCCTGGCGCACGTTCTGTAACCTCGTCAATGTTGAAATACTAATTTGCCCTTGTTGCCACGTGGTAATCATCTCCTGCATTCTTTCTTCATCCAACGGTTCCGTCGCTTCACCGCACCTCTATATAAGATCTCCTTCTTCTTCCTCGAGCACTTCCGCTCGCGCCGTTCTCTGCTCTCCTCTGCAAAATCTTCCCTTGCGCTCCACTGCTGCCAAAGCTCTTCTCTTCGCTGCTGCTCGCCATTGCCGTTGTTGATGCCACCGCGTCGCTTAACCAGGCACAGCACTCCTGATTCTTCCATGGCCGCCGCGGATCTAGGAACTGCGGAGTGGGAGAGGTCCAAGATCACAAACCAAGACCTGAACCTCCTGAAGAAACTGGGAATCACCACGAAGCCCAAAGCGGTTTGCTTCCCCAGTGAAGAAAGCTACCCAGCCCCTCCAATGGGGTACCGGGTAAGTTTTGTCGACCATCTCATCCGTGGTTTATCCACCCCCATCCATCCTTTCCTCCGTGGATTACTCTATGTCTACGGTCTCCAGCTTCACCACCTCACGCCAAACTCAATCCTCCACATTTCTATTTTCATCACGCTTTGTGAAGCCTTCCTTGGCGTCTCACCCAATTGGGCGCTTTGGAAGCGCATTTTCTTCTGTCGCCGCAATGGCTCTCCCAATGTCGCCTATAATATAGGCGGCGTTGTTATTTCTATTCGCTCCACTGCTGATTACTTCGACGTCAAGCTCCCTGACTCCGTTCAAGGTTGGCGCAAGAGGTGGCTATACATTCGCGAAGAAAACGATGGCTGCCTCGAGGATAATATTCCTCCTTTTGACGGTGCCGAGAAAATTCTTCGTCGCCGTTCCTGGGATGCAGAAGCTACCGAGGAAGAAAGAACTTCGACTGAATCCCTGATGGCTCGCATCCATGAGTTGCAAAATACTCGCGGCAAAGAATTGTCAGGTATCCAGATTATAGTGTATTTCCTTAAGAGTAGAGTTCAGCCTCTTCAAGCTCGCAAATTCCCTCTCTGGAAATATACTGGCAACGAAGACGTGGACCGGCTGTCGGTGGATTTGGAAGTCAAGGACCTGGAGAGGCTTGTCCGAAAAATCACCTCCCTCAGCAAAAAAGATGCCATCCCTTCTTCTTGTCGCGTAAAACCATACAGCGCCACCCATGCGCTTCCTAAGGTAATCATTGTCGCGCAATTTTTTTACTGCCTTTGCTTTTTTGCATTGTTTGCTCCGTTCTGATATCCTTCCCTCTTTTTGGACAGAATCATCCAAATCTTGTTTCACTTCCTCCTCTTCCTGAAGGTGGGGAAGTCGAAGAAAGGACCGTTATCTCTAATGATAACCAAGAGGCCTCCTCTTTTGTGAATGAACCCGCAGATTCTCGCAAATCTGCGGGATCTGCTGAAAAAGATGCTGCTTCTGAAGACACTACATCGGCCCAATCTCCTCCTCCTGCTGATTCTCCAAAGAACAAAAGGAAGAGGGGTGATGTCGAAGATTCCGGGACTTCTAAACCCGAAGAAGCTGCTCCTTTACCGCAAAAGGCAGCTTATGACCCATATCTTGCGAGTATCATCAGTTCGTAAGTTCCCTCTTTTATTTTCCTATTCGAAGAATTTTTGCTTGCCTTGCTTTTTATACTGCCACCCTTTTGCAATAGTGATGATGACGAGGAAACGCCAGCTTTGGATGTGGCTGCTCGAACGAGTATGTCACATACCCTAGTTATTTCAGAGCCACGAGTTGAAGGAGAGGAATCCTCGCCTCCTCAACAAAACATCGGCGCTTCTACTCCTCCTTCGAGCCCCCGAGCCCCTTCACCGAAAAGGGCAAGGACGGAGATTGTCTCGGAGCCTACTCTCCAATTGAGTAGCTCTTCGAACCTTCTCATGGAAGATGTAAGTTCTTTACTTTTTTGTTAGTGTCTATGTTTTCTCTGTTTGCTTCTGTGCATCACCATATTTTTCTCATACCCCCATTTTCTCTTTGTTTTCTCTTTTTGGTTAACAGCCTGTGATCAAGGATCTTCTTCGCATCGGTGCCCAATTTGTTGGGTACCGTGAATATGCGAATAAAGCTGAAGGTAATGATCTGCTCCTTCTTTTTGCCTCTGTTCTTTTGTTCCTTCTTTGTTGTCGAGATTTGTAACTATATTTATCTTCCATTGTAGAAAAACTGGCGGAAGCCAATGATCGTGCCAATACACTTGCTCAGCAATTAGAGCAAAGTGAAAAGGCTCGCAAAAAGGCTGAGTCAGATGCTATTGATGCACGAGCAGAGGCTGATAAAGCCAAGGCTGACGCTGCTGGTGTCGAAGACCTTAGAAAGAGGCTTCACACCGCTGAAACTTCCCTGAGCGATCACATAGCCGCCCAATCTGCTCGCGAGGAGGCGATCCGTAAGCGTTTAACGACGCAGAGTCGCCGCTTCGTAGGTAAGTACCACTCATTATTCTCTTGTATTTTCTTCTCTGCACTCGTTTATTGCTCAATTTTTTCTTTCTTGACAGCTAGAACAGCTCAAGAATTTCAACTTGATGAACCCGCCAATGATTCTCTTCTTGACGCCCTTTCACTCCTTGAAGTTCATGGATCAGAGGCACGCGGAGGCATTGATCAAGCTAAAGCGGGGTTGTCGCGGCTTTTTCCTTACTTCTTCCCAAAGAAAGAGGAACCCGCAACTTTCCTTGACCTCGCCAAGTGTTTCAATCCATCTGAAGATCTTGGGTTAAGGGTGCGCCATGAGAATATGAAGATTGCCGTGGAAAATACTGTCGCCTTGGTTGCTGATAGCCAACAATCTATCGACTGGTCGAAAGTTGGCGACACTGATCAGATAGAACAGTCAAGGTGGAGGTCTTTGATCAAGGCAGCTAAGCCCAACACGAGGAAAATCCTGGCTTATATCGGGATCAAGCCATCTTCGACTCCTAGCTCATCAAAGCCGGAGGTCTAGTTGAATGCCTCTGCTTTTTCTTTTTTAGCATTCCTCTTTCTTTTGGCTTTGTCGCCGTAGTGTTATTGGCGAGAACTATTTCAGTATCCCTCTAGAAGGTCCTTCTTTTGTAATAGACATGTATATATTATGGAGATGAATGAAAATCTATCTTTTGCTCAGTGATTGATGTCGAAATATTTCTTTTTCCAGTTAATTTTTGACAATTATACGCCAGCTCCTGGTTCTTCCAATATTTTGCCTTCTCCCCCAAGGAGAACTCCTGCTGATGCTTCGTCTGCCGAGGATTCCTTGTCGCAAGAATTGGACGAACTTCGACACCAACTTCAGTTCGTGAAGAAGCAATCACTTGTGCTAATGGAGAAGGCTCGTAAGTCATCTGAAGCCGAGGAAATTGCACTCCAACAAGCACAAACTGCCATTGCTGAAAAGGACTCTGCTGTTGCTGAAGCTGACGCGGCTGCATCTCGAGAAAATTCTATGCTGCAGCTGCTAACAGATGCTAGTTTGGATATGGCGGGTAAGTTTCATTGTCCTTATCTCGCTTCTTCGTTTTCCTTTGCTGCTTGCCTCCTCATTGCCCACTGAATTGTTTTATGAAACCATAGGTGCTTTTTTGGATCCTATAACTGAAGATGAACGTGTCGAGGCTCGTTCCAATGTTCTCCTTCGGCTTGCACATGAGCACGGATCGACTTTTTGGGGTACACCTGAGCGGACCCGCCAAATCGTGAGATTTCAAGATCGTGCACTTCAGGTTCGCGAATATCTTGACTTCTGTACAAGAACTTTGTCTCTGGTGTATGGTACCATGTTTCCTCGCAATAAGATGCCAGAAACCCTTCCTGCATTGATGGACAAATTTCGAGATGCTCCTCGCATCCACGGCTTTGTACGAGCCCAACTAGCTGCTGGTGCAAGGTTTGCGATGATTATGATAAAGATTTGCTACCCGAAGTTAGATGTAGGGCAAATTGTCCCAAAGTGCCTGGAGAAGATGTCGAAGAGGAAGAGGAACTTCGGCAAATATGATGACATAGTTACTCCTGTTGCTGAAGATATGATGGATGAACTTCTTCGGATGGATTCCGAATTCTTCGTGAAGGGTAGCTATGCTGAGCATAGTACTCGCGCTGTAAATAACGAGCGCTTAACCATAGATAATATATTGGGAAATCCTTGACATTTATTCCGAACTTTGTATCCTGTATAGACGAGCTATATTGTAAAGTCATTGTATTTTATTTTTATCGCCAAGCCCCCGGGCGTTTTGATTGCAATAACTTGTGTATTATAATGCGAGGTTGTCCCAAAGCAAGATAATATACATTGTGTACTATTTTGTACGGGTGTAAGCCCCCGAGCTTTTGTTTGATCACTATTTTGTCGATATCTCTTTTTATTTTGGCGAGGTATTTTTACCAAGGCCGGATGCTTCTTTTGCATTTGTCGATACTGTGTTTATATATATATTGTATCATGTAGGGGAAAACCCCTGATCTTGTCGAGAAAAAGATATATAATTCCACTATCTTTATTATATTGCAGCACCACGAGCCCGCCTCATTAAAAACCTTTCCCGGCCCCACTCGGTGCCCCGAAAAAGGAAAAGAGTGCGTCTGAAAACTCGTGGGCGTTTCAGTACATTGAAGCTTTACAAAGGACTATATTTTCGACACCTAGGCGTAGAAACGCCTGAGCTGTGCCACATTCCAGGGATTTGGCTCGTCAATCCCTGTCTTCTTGTCTTTGATTCTGTATGCTCCTCCTTCGATTACTTCTGTGACGATGTAGGGTCCAAGCCATGGTGATTCGAGTTTTTCGTGACTTTTTTGGTTGAGCCGCAGAACTAGGTCACCAACTTGAAAAGACCTTGGCCGCAATCGTCGACTGTGATAGTTTTTCAGGTCCTGCTGATATTTGGCGACTCTTGACAGGACTTCGTCTCGAGCTTCATCGAGTGCATCGACATCATCCTCCAAAGCTTTTCTCGATGTTTCTTCGTTATATTCTGTGACTCTTGGAGAATCGTGCTCTATTTCTATCGGCAGGACTGCTTCGGCGCCATGAACCAGAAAGAACGGTGTTTCCTGTGTCGCCGTATTTGGTGTTGTTCGGATACTCCACAACACACTTTGTAACTCCTCCGGCCAAGTATGCCGGGCTTTTTCCAATGGTCCTAGCAGGCGTTTCTTGATGCCATTGCAGATGATGCCATTGGCCTTCTCGACTTGTCCATTGGTCTGAGGGTGTGCAACAGACGCAAAACTTAATTTAATGCCCACTTCTGCGCAGTATGCTTTGAACTCCTTGGACGTGAAATTGCTGCCGTTGTCTGTCACAATACTGTGAGGAACTCCAAATCTGAAGACAATGCTTTTCACGAACTTAATCGCTGACGCGCCGTCCGGTGAATTTATCGGCTTTGCTTCGATCCATTTTGTAAACTTGTCGACAGCAACAAGCATATACTCATAACCTCCTGGCGAAGCTTTGTGTAATTTACCTACCATGTCGAGACCCCATTGAGCGAAAGGCCAAGACAGTGGAATTGGCATAAGTTCTGCGGCAGGAGAGTGAGGTCTTGCCGCAAATCTTTGGCACGCATCGCAAGTTCGCACTATTTCCTTCGCATCCTCGATTGCTGTTAGCCAATAAAATCCTGCTCTGAAAACCTTAGCCGCGATAGCTCTGCTACTCGCGTGGTGCCCACATATTCCTTCATGCACGTCCTTTAGGATGATCCTTCCTTCTTCGGGTGTAACACACCGTTGTAGCACACCCGAAATACTGCGTTTGTACAGTTCCCCTTTTACCACAGTGAAAGCTTTTGATCGCCTAATTATTCGCCTTGCTTCGACTGGATCGTCGGGTATGACTTTCCTTAGGATGTATGATATGTAGGCCTGCATCCATGGAACTTGTACCATCATGACTAGTTCTTGCTCTTCTTCTTCTTCTTCTGCTGTGCCCTTGGTGTCAGTCGATGTTTTCTCTTTCTTCTCCTTTTTTGTTTTTGCCGGCTTTGTTGATCTCTCGCTGATCTCTTCCCAGAACACACCTGGAGGGATTGCGAGGCATTGTGACCCGATGTTTGCGAGAACGTCGGCTTCATCGTTGCTCATCCTGCTGATGTGGTTTACTTCACATCCATCGAATAGCTTCTCTAGCTCATTGTACACCTCCTTGTATGCTATCATACTTTCGTTGACGGCATCGCATTGGTTCATGACTTGCTGTGCTACCAACTGTGAGTCGCCGAAAATTTTCAGTCGGGTTGCACCACAGGCTTTTGCCATCTTCATCCCATGTATGAGAGCTTCATATTCTGCTTCATTGTTAGATGCGTTTGGGAACGTCATCCGCAGAACATACTTCAACTTGTCGCCTTCAGGTGAAACTAATATCACGCCTGCTCCGGCACCTTCCAATCTCTTGGACCCGTCGAAGTTCATAGTCCAAGTCCTCGATAAATCTGGGGGTCCTGTGTTTTGTAGCTCCATCCACTCTGCAATGAAATCTGGTAAGACCTGCGACTTTATTGCTTTTCTTTTTTCATACGTGATGTCCCGAGGGGAAAGTTCTATTCCCCAAAGGGAGACACGACCCGTAGCTTCTGGATTGTTCAATATATTTGATAAGGGAGCTTCATTGACCACTATTATCGGGTGAGCCGAAAAATAATGCCGCAATTTTCTTGCTGTCGTGAATACTCCATATGCTAGCTTTTGATATTGCGGGTACCGCTGTTTTGACGGCGACAGTACTTCGCTGATGAAATATACTGGCCTTTGAACTCCATGAAGCTTACCTTCTTCTTCCCTTTCCACCACTAAGGCCGTGCTGACCACCTGAGGTGTAGCTGCAATGTACAAGAGGAGAGGTTCTTTCTCTTTTGGCGCCACCAATATTGGCGGTGTCGAAATTGCTCGCTTGAGATTCTCGAAAGCTCTGTCTGCTTCCTCGTTCCATTGAAATTTTTCTCCTTGCTTGATCAACGCATAAAACGGCAGTGCCTTTTCTCCTAGCCTGGCGACGAATCTGCTTAAAGCTGCGACTCGCCCCGTTAGCTGTTGTATTTCCTTCAACTTTGTTGGCTTTCTCATAGTGACGATGGCCTGTATTTTTTCGGGATTAGCTTCAATCCCCCTTGCTGATACTAAGAACCCAGAAGTTCTCCTGCGGGTACTCCAAAAGAGCACTTTGTCGGGTTCAGCTTGAGGCAGAACTTGTCGAGGTTGTCGAAGGTTTCCTTCAAATCTTCAATCAGCGTTGACCCTTTCTTTGATGTTATTACGACATCGTCGATGTAGACTTGTACATTTTTCCCGATCTGTGTTGCTAGGCACTTCTGCATCATCCGCTGATATGTTGCTCCCGCGTTTTTCAGACCAAAGGGCATTGTTTTGTAACAAAACACGCCATAAGGTGTGATGAACGCTGTCTTGGCTTCATCTTCTTCTTTTAATCTGATCTGGTTATAACCAGAATATGCGTCCAGGAAGGAAAGACGTTCACATCCTGCCGTGGAGTCGATGATTTGATCGATCCTTGGGAGGGGAAAGTGATCCTTGGGACAATGTTTATTGAGACACGTAAAGTCGACGCACATGCGAAGGACTATTGTGTGTTTCTTCGGCACCATCACTGGGTTAGCTACCCATGTGGCTTCTGTAGATATTTCTCTGATGAACCCGGCATCTTTGAGTCGATCTATTTCTGATAACATAGCTTTGCGGCTAGGCTCTGAAAAACGCCGCAAAGGTTGCTTTACTGGTCGTGCAAGAGGATCCAAATTGAGGTGGTGCTCGGCAAGTTCCCTGGGTACTCCTGGCATGTCGGCTGGACACCATGCGAAGATTTTCCAGTGCTCACGGAGGAACTCGACGAGCGCGCTTTCCTATGCGACATCCATGTTTGCGGCAATGGACGTCGTTTTCTTTGGATCTGTCGGGTGGATCTGTACCTCTTTTGAATCTTTATTTATATTGAAAGTTGGCTCCTTAGATCTTCCTACCTCTGGCAGCACATCATAATCAGTGAGCCTAGGTGCCGCATATTCTGCTTGCATCCCGAAAGTTTCTGACAGTCGATGGAAATCTTTGTCGCATTTATCGGCCAGTGCAAAGCTTCCTTTGATTGTGATAGGTCCCTTAGGCCCAGGCAACCTCCACAACAGATATGTATAATGCGGCACTGCCATGAACCTGGCGTAAGCTGGTCGTCCCAACAAAGCGTGATATTGCGACGGGAAATCCACAACTTCGAACTCCAGGTTCTCTATTCTGTAGTTTTCTCGGGTTCCAAACTGAACGTCGAGGTTGATCTTGCCCAATGGGTAACTTGGCTTCTCTGGTGTGATCCCATGAAAGCGTGTGTCAGTTGGTTTCAAGTTTGCCAGGGATATGTTCATCTTCCTCAATGTGTCTGCATACATGAGGTTTAGCTGCTGCCGCCATCTATGAAAACTCGCGACACGTCGAACCCAGCAATTACTGCGGGTAGAATAAGTGCTGATTGTCCTGGTCGAGGAACTTGCTGCGGATGATCCGCAATTGTGAAGCCTATGTCTTGCCCTGACCAATTTAGATACTCGACTGTTGGTGGAGGCATCTTCTCTGCCATAAACACTTGTCGAGATATGACCTTCTGCGCCCTGTTGGACGGCCTAGCTTTCTGAATCATCAAAACTGCGCCATTGGAATTGGGATCGACATATGGGGGTGGTTGTGGTGCTGCCGCTATTCTGAGCTGGTGTCGATTTTCTTCGGTTATTGCGGGAGGAGGTGGAAGGTGAATCTCGCTTCTTGGCTCCCGAGGATTTCTGTTATTTGCTTGGGCATTTGCGATTCCTGCGGCTCGCAACATTGCCTGAAAATTGCGGCAGTCTTTCTGGAGATGTCCTGACTGTCTCTTTCCATTGTTGTCGAGGTAAAAGTGCATTTGACACGGACCGTTCATCATCTCCTCGGGAGACACGTAAGGTCTTTGAATCCTTGGTCCACTATTTTGTCTGTTGCCGCGAAAATCACCTCTATTGTCGCCTTGTTGCTCGTTGCTCCTTTGATAATCATCTCGACTATTTCCACCAGGGTTTCCCCGAAAACCAGCCGATATATGGCCAGGAGCATCGTTGTTGTAGAACTGGCGAGAAAATCGCCTTCTATTTTGGTAATTTCGACTACGATCCTCTTCTGGCGACCTGTGTCGTTTGTTGTATATTGCGTCTTCTCCATCTGCCCACTTGTTAGCGATTTCCATCAACGCTGAGATTGTCTTGGGATTAGTTCTTCCCAAGTCCTCGACGAAGTCTGCTCGTCGGATTCCTGCCACGAACGCATCTATTGCCCTCTCGTCAGATATATCTTCTGCCGAGTTTTTGATAATGTTCCACCGCTGTATATATTTTCTCATCGACTCGTCATGTTTTTGTCGACACGCTCGTAATTCTTCCAACGACGCGGGTTTTTTGCAGGTGGATCGGAAGTTCTTCACGAAGATGTCCTCAAAGGTTTCCCAGCTGTCGATGGAGTTCAAGGGGAGTTTCTTTATCCAAGATCTTGCGGCACCACTCAGGTGAACTTGGATACTTTGCATAGCTGTTGCTCTGGTTCCTCCTACCAGTTTTACCATCTCGAGATAATCCACGAGCCAATCCTCGGGATCTTGCAGGCCGTCGAACTTCTTGAAATTCTCGGGTAACTTGAACCCTTTTGGGACTCGAGTTTTTCGCACTCTTCTCGTAAAGCATGGGAGCCCACACATATCTTCGTCGGCAAGCTCTGGCGAGTGCTGACGGTCCCTCCTTTCTTGTCGCGCTCTGTCCACCCTTACTTGGACTGCTGTGTCTCTTGCTCCACTTGCTCGTGGTGGGTCTTGAACTGCTGCGGTGTGTCGTGGACTATTTTGTCTGGGATTTTCTTCGGGAGGCGTTGTTGCAAACGCTGTTCCCATAACTCCTACTCCAGCCATCGCCATATTGAACAATGGTTCTCTCGGGTCTCCAGCAGGTGGTCTGGATGCCAAGATGTATGCTTGTGTTGCCATGTAACCTGCCTCTGGCGTTTTCGGGATGATATTTCCTCTTTCGTCGATCGACATAAAGGACATGTCGAGATTTTGGATTATGTTTCCTCTTTCTGCTTCGGGTATGTTTTGCAGTCGAGACATTGCTCTCCTCCGAGCTTCTCTGTGACTATCTCCTGTATTTCCTGAAAGGCGACTTAAATCTGCCCGGCGTCTGCTTGATGCAGAAGCTGCTTCTTTTCTCCTATTCAAGGATGCTGTCTGTTTTTCCAACTCTCTGCTTACTCGAGCAAGTCTATATTGATATGCTTGAAGTTCTTGTGCAGTAGCGGTGTTGGTCATGGGTTCTGAACCATCCATGGCTTTCGCGGCCCTATCCCACGCGCTTTGCGGGAGTTGTACTCTTGCGCGAGTTGTGGATCCAGGATATTTGGTGCCTAGACCATGTCTGAGATCAGCGGGATCGACGTATGGATTTCCCAATTCGTCGAAAGCCTCTGATGTTGGCGGGTCTGATGTGCCTGCCCCTTCTACCACATAGATCTGATGATATTTTGTGCATTGATTTTTGTCGGGATTGGTGACACCATCATATAGAGTGGTGAAGACCTTTCCGATGGCAGCAGACTTGTCGATGAAGTTGAAGCTGTCGACGCTGTCGGAGTCGCTGCTTATAAAGGAGTCCGCAGATGACTCGAAGGATGTGTTGCTGAAGATCTTGGCGAGCTTTCCGCTTGCCTTGTTGTCGACGAAGTATGTCGACGAAAACTCCTCGTCGGTCGACGAAAAGTTGGAGTCGACCGCTGAAAATTCCGACGAGATCGGAACTTCGAGACGGTAGGATCCTTCCTTGTTGACGCCAAATCGGAATTCTCCGAACGTCATGACGATGGGCTCCTCCAGATAGGCACATGCATCCATACGGGAGGGCGGGTGAGGAATAAAATTGAATAGATCAGTTTTTCCCTTGTTACCTCGATCCATCGCGTTGCTTGCTGTCGATGAAGTCGAAGATCTTGAACGTGCCATCGAGATCAGATCCTTGCAGCCTCTAATTCCCACAGACGGCGCCAATTGACAAAGGATTAATTTGTCAATGCCTACAGATTGTAGACTAGGGTTTTGCTAGAAGTAGAGGGCAAGTAGATCTCGAAGGTTTAGGCGAAAAGTACTCGGCGATTATGAAAACTAGGGTTATGTTGACAGTAGATTCGATCCTTTCTTTGTCCCTCGACTCCCCCTTATATAGGAGGTGGAGCCGAGGGTTTCGTATCGTACAAGTTACAGAGTCCGGGACGGTTTCTAACTCGTCCCGCCAGATTACAAAATATACTTTCTATTACAACTCTAGCTTTCCTTAATACATCTTGGGCTCCCGAATCTTCTTATTCTTCGGATAGTGGGCCTTCAGTAAATCCCGGGTACCATCTATGGCAGGCCCATTTGGGGTGCCTATGTCACACCATAGGCCGGCGCGGCCTGACCTGGGCCCGCGCCGACCTATGGTCTGGCCGCCTCGTTGCCCCTTTCCGACTCTGGTTCGATCTGGAACCTTCCTTTTGTCGTAAAAATATTTGCTATATAATCCCCCGGACCCCTGGAGGTCCGTAATATCGTTTTCTCGTCGTGTTTTGTTTCGAGCTGTTTTCTGCCAGGATCTGCTTCGGATCTAGATCCACCATGTCCTCGTCGGGAACTCAGAAGGACAGCTTCTTCGAGGACGTCGTCAACCCGTACATGAACGAGCTGAAGATGCACCCCAAAGAGTTGCTGCTCGTGGATGGAGAGTTGCAGATCAAAGATGTCCAGGGTCCTAAGGGAGAAGGGAGTTTGGAAGACAGGATGGAGAAACTGGAACAAGAGGTTTTCAACTACAAGAAGATGGCTGAGCGTGAAGTGGATATCTTTCACAAGATTGTGTCTGAACTCATTGATGGGCACAAGAAGGAGACTGCAAAGCTGTGGGACGATATCTTCTCACTTCACGACACCACCAACAAACTCCAAGCTCAACTCTATGATGTTCATAATCAAAACTGTGAGTATGAAAACAGGTTTAAGCGCATAAGTCATGCTGCTAGTTTCAGGTTTCCGGAGACCAAGATGTCTTTTGTTGATGGAGGGCCTCTTCCATGGAAGTCTGATGACGACAAAGATTCACCATCATCACCGAAGGAGTAATTCATCATCGGTATTGGCATCCCCTTGGTTTGTTCCAAGCTTGGGGAGTGCCGCGGTATCACATCATCACTACCTTTATCTTTTACTATCAAGTAGTGTCATATCATGAGTAGGGAAGTTATCATATGGAATAGTATGCAATGTGGAAGTATCTCTCTTAGTTAGTTATCTATGTATCCGTTGGTGTGAGTTATCGTTATGGAATATTAATGAGAAGTCTTATCATTTACTTTTTGCACACCTTATTTTAGTTTGCAATCTCCATTATATGATTACTCTTGACATGAGTATTGATATCACTTTGGGAGCATCAAGTAAATCTATTTGGTTTTGGCAAACTTAGCATTGGTCAATAGCAACAACACCCTGATGTTTAATAAAAGAGAGAAATACACTTAGATACATTACTCTATTATCTCTATGCTAATGAGTTTAGTATTCTTAAGTTAAAATTGCTTGTGCTTATGAGAAAGATGCATGATTGTTTCTATCATATGTATATTTGTTTGTTTCCCTCAACCTTTATGCTTGCTATCAAACCTTGCTAGCCAAAGACCTGTATCGAGAGGGAATGCTTCTCATACATCCATAACCTTAGACCAAACCTATGCCATTTGTGTCCACCATACCTACCTACTACATGGTATTTTCTGCCATTCCAAGTAAATACTTCATGTGCTACCTTTAAATTATTCAAACTACTACTCCTTATTTGTGTCAATGTTTTATAGCTCATGAGGAAGTATGTGGTGTTTTATCTTTCAATCTTGTTGGGCGGACTTTCACCAATGGACTAGTGGCACATCCGCTTATCCAATAACTTTGCAATAAGAGCTGGCAACGGGGTTCCCAGCCCCAATTAATAACTTTCATTAATAATTCTCTTCACATGTTTTGCTCTGATTTATCAGTAAGCAACTTAATTTTGCAATAGACACTCCTCCATGGTATGTGAATGTTGGAAGGCACCCGAGGATTCGGTTAGCCATGGATTGAGAAAGCCAAGGTTGGGGGAGTGTCATCCTTAATAAAACTAAAATACATGTGTAAACAAAAGAGAAAGAGGGATGATCTACCTTGCTGGTAGAGATGCCGTCCCTCATGGGAGCCGCTCTTGGAAGGTTCGTTTGGCAAGGGGGTTAGAGTGCCCGCTACCATTCGTTGACAACAACAAACACCGCTCAAAATCTTACTTTTTATGCTCTTTATATGATTTCAAAACTTGAAAAGCTCTAGCACATGATTTAATCCCTGCTTCCCTCTGCGAAGGGCCTGTCTTTTACTTTTATGTTGAGTCAGTAAACCTATTTCCCTCTATCTCAAGCAAGCAATTGAGTTGTTGTGAACCAATCATTTATGCTATGATTCAGTTAATCATGTCTTTTATACTTTCTTGTTTAGTACCAATTTTATCTGAATGAATATGACTTTGAAGTTATCAATGATTATGAGGAGATTGTTATGCTTAAATATGAAGGCTCAGCTATAAAATCTAATATGAAAGCTTTGCTTAGAAGTACAATCCGTTAGTAGTTCTCTGACCAAGAACAAAGTTTGCCATCACCAACTATGATTTCTTATGCACCTTTACTTGTGATTTCTCTTTACCTATTTCAAGATGAGTTATATGAGGAAGTTGTTTACTAGAATGTCTTGTGTGAATGAATATGATGCTTCTTGTCCGTATTTTATTTATCGACTCCTCACTCCATAAACATGTGGTCTTGTTTATCGAGCTCAGTTTCGCTTGGGGACAAGCGAGGTCTAAGCTTGGGGGAGTTGATACGTCCAATTTGCATCACTATTTTGTATCATAATTTGCTGTTATTCATTGATATATTTCATATTGGGACACAATACTTATGTTATTTCATCTATTTTGCATGTTTCATCATCATTGGAGGATCAAGCACCGGAGCCAGGATTCTGCTGGAAAAAGCACCGTCAGAACGCAATATTTCGGAAGATCAACTGTGGAAGGGAATTTCACGTAAATTCCTATTTTTCCAGATGACGGAGGGAGCCAGAAGGGGGAGCAGAGAGGAGCCAAGGTGGGCCCAGACCATAGGGCGGCGCGGCCCATGGCCGCCGCGCCACCTGTGGTGGGGGCCCACGACCCCTTTCGCCTCCTTTTCTTCGCGTACTCCTTTGTCCCGAAAACCTAAGCCACGAGAGGACCTCACGAAGGGTTACAGCCGCCTCTGCGGGGCGGAGAACACCAGAGAGAAAGAGCTCTCGGCGGGCAGGAATCCGGGGAAATTCCCTCCCGGGAGGGAAATCGACGCCATCGCCATCGTCATCGAGCGGGACATCATCTCCATCATCATCATCATCATCTCCACCATCTACACCGCCATCACCACCGCTGCACCTCGTCACCGCTGTAACAATTCGGGTTAAATCTTGATTGTATGATAGGGGAAACTCTCCCGGCATTATTCTCTACTTGTTATAGATGCTATTGAGTGAAACCATTGAACCAAGGTTTATGTTCAGATTGTTATTCATCATCATATCACCTCTGATTGTATTCCATATGATGTCTCGTGAGTAGTTCGTTTAGTTCTTGAGGACATGGGTGAAGTCTAAATGCTAGTAGTGAATTATGGTTGAGTAATATTCAATGTTATGATATTTAAGTTGTGGTGTCATTCTTCTAGTGGTGTCGTGTGAACGTCGACTACACGACACTTCACCATTTATGGGCCTAGGGGAGTGCATCTTGTATTCGGTTGCTAATTGCGGGGTTGCCGGAGTGACAGAAACCTGAGCCCCCGTTAGTATATCGATGCAAGAGGGATCGCAGGATCTCAGAGTTTAAGGCTGTGGTTAGATTTATCTTAATTACTTTCTTGTAGTTGCGGATGCTTGCAAGGGGTATAATCACAAGTATGTATTAGTCCTAGGAAGGGCGGTGCATTAGCATAGGTTCACCCACACAACACTTATCAAAACAATGAAGATTATTTAGCTACATGAAGCGAAAGCACTAGACTAAAATCCCGTGTGTCCTCAAGAACGTTTGGTCATTATAAGTAAACAAACCGGCTTGTCCTTTGTGCTAAAAAGGATTGGGCCACTCGCTGCAATTATTTCTCTCGCATTTTATTTACTTGTACTTTATTTATCCGCAATATCAAAACCCCCTGAATACTTGTCTGTGAGCATTTACAGTGAATCCTTCATCAAAACTGCTTGTCAACACCTTCTGCTCCTCGTTGGGTTCGACACTCTTATTTATCGAAAGTACTACGATACACCCCTATACTTGTGGGTCATCACTAGCCTATTAACAAGATACCACAGTGCCAGTTCCTGTTTTCTGCTGTTTTTGGTTCCAGGAAAGCTGTTCGGGCAATATTCTCGGAATTCGACGAAACAAAAGACAAACATCTTATTTTTTCGAGGGACACACGGAGCCAGAAGGGCAAGCCAGGGGGAGGCCCACGGCCTCCACACCATACCTCCGCGCGGCCAAGGAGGGGGGCGCGCCGCCCTATGGGGTGGGACCCCGTGGCACCCCCTCGCGCCGTCCTTTCGCCTATATAATCCCTAGCGACGCGAAAACCCTACATCAATCTATCATACTCCAGAAAGACTCCCGGAGCGCTGCCATCGCGAAACCTAGTTCGGGGGTCGAAGTTCTGTTCGGCACCCTGCCGGGACGGGATCGCCCCCGGAGCCTTCTCCATCGTCGCCACCGCCTCCATCATGCTCCGTGAGTAGTTCCCCCATGGACTACGTGTTCTAGCAGTAGCTAGTTGGTACTCTCTCTCCCATGTACTTCAATACACTGATCTCATGAGCCGCCTTACATGATTGAGATCCATCTGATGTAATCGGTGTTGTGTTTTTTGGGATCCGATGAATTGTTACATTATGATCAGTCTATCTATAAAGTTTGTGAAGTTATTGTTGCTGCAATCTTGTTGTGTTTAATGCTTGTCACTAGTGCACGAGTGGCATGATCTTAGATTTAAGCTCTATAATTATTGCTTAGATTGTATCTACAAGTTGTTTGCACATGTCTATGTCCGGAACCCGAGGCCCCAGAGTGACAGCAACTGGGATAACTGGAGGGGATGGCTTAGATATGAGGATCACATGTTTTCACCAAGTGTTAATGCTTTGCTCCGGTGCTCTATTAAAAGGAGTACCTTAATTACCAGTAGATTCCCTTGAGGCCCGGCTGCCACCGGCTGGTAGGACAAAAGATGTTATGCAAGTTTCTCATTGCGAGCACGTATGACTATATATGGAAAACATGCCTACATGATTAATAGACTTGATGTTCTGTCTTAATGTTATTTCAATCCTATCAATTGCCCAACTGTAATTTGTTCATGTTGGCGTCAGAAACCCACCGGCGGGCAGCGACTGGCCAACACGGTAGAGCCGGGAATGGCTAGGGCTGCGGCTGGTCCCTCAGAGCGACGGCCCGCAAAGCCTCCTGGTCGCGCGCCGATCTTTGGGTCGCAGGCGTGCCACCTGACCTATACCTGGTCAGGAAGGTGTGGATGATGCCTCGCTTAGTTTCCTGCAGGGCACACACGTACACGTTAAATACGAGCCTCGATCGGCTCTCGGTTGTCTGTGAATCGGCTCAGGAGCCGATTCACCCATGATTCGTCCAAGGTGGCCGAATATATGGTGGTCCTGCTTGATCAATATAAAGCGTATGAGATCCACGACGATCTAGGGTTTTCACCGCATAATCGGATCATCCTACTCACGATTGGGCCTCGCGCTCACGCACGGTAAACGTAAGCCAGCCCTAGACAAGGCCTAAAAACCAACACTAGGTTGATCCTCGGAACGTCCTGTCTAGGGGCAGCAAACTACACCCTGCATGCCGCTGGATCCTCCAACCCTTTGTAAGGCCTAACTATTGCAGATATTAAACTAATCCTTGATGAATCAAGGATCGACCATAACGGATCAGATCTACTAAATAAAGATCAAGCGGGGTGCCGCCCCTGCACCCATGATGAGGCACAAGGACGGCTAGACGCGCAAGGGTTGCACTACGCGAGCATATGATGCTAAGAACGATGCTAACCCTAACGCGTCTACGATAACTACGTTGCTCGCCATCAAAAACGCTTCAGTACGAGCAACGCATGAACAACTAGGCAGGCTTGTGCTGCCTAGATCGCGAGATGCGATCTAGGCAGCATGATGCTTACCGGAGGAACCCTCGAGACGAAGGAGTTGGCGATGCGCCGAGATTGGTTTGTGTTGAACGTTGGTTGTTGTTTATTCCATAAACCCTAGGTACATATTTATAGTCCAGGGGACTTTCTAATGTGGGCGTGCACTAAACCGTGCACGAGATAAACTCTAATTTCTAAACTAAGATGCGATCTAATATGTTACAGATACATGGGCAGTTTAGCCCAACTTGGTATAAAAGGCCGATTCACGTATCTCTTCTATATGTATATCTTCAAGTCCATCTTGATCGCGGCCCACCTCTGACTTGGTCAAATTCTGGTGATAACACATGCCCCCCTGGTTTTGGAAATGACATTTCCAAAATCATTATGCTTTTCTCTCATAGGGTCATGTCGCGGCAGAGCAGAACCGTCGCAGAGTCCTTCATCATGATAGCTTGCCTTCTCAACTTCTCCGCATGATTTGACAGTTTTGGTACCACCTCCTCGGAAACTGCTGTGGCATTGAATTTCTACTATATCCCCTTTTATTTAACTGCCACGAACAGTTCTTCTCTGCATCTCCTTCGCATTAGCACTCCAGAAAACCCTCTTGTGCCACCATGTCTTCTTCCTCCTCTGCCTCATCGGATCTTTCCACCCAGTCCTCTTCGTCCCGCGAGCCGACGCCGGAGCACAACCCGGCGGAGGTCCACGCAGCCAACGTCCGCCGCGCCATTGCGGCCGGGGAGGAGTCAGACCATGACTTCTCCATCTGGTCCGAGGACGACCAGTCTTCGACGGACGGGGAGAGCGACCTCCGCTTCCTAGCCAACGGGGAATCGGAGGAGGAGAGCGATGACGATCGCTTCTCCTGGGATGACTTCACCTCCTCCGAGGGGGTGAAGGAGGAGGAAGTGGAGGAGGAGGATGACGACGACAGCTCCTCCGACGAGCCGCCGGCCAAGCGGTTCTGCCCTTGGCCGGGCAACCTTAGCGACTTCGATAGCGACGAGGACGAGGACAACGATGGCCCGGTCACGGCCATTGGAGCGACGACGAGCCCGCCGGGAGCAGCGCCGACGGCAGCGACGACGGCGACGACGAGGGCAGTGATGGCCCGTAGTTAGGACCTCTAGAATAGGGCCAGCAGCAGTAGATGGGGCAATGTATCCCCTAGCGTCTCTTTTGAGAGCAATTAGCTCTTTATGTAAGAAATCTCGCCTCTTAATGAAGAATTTTTCCCCAATTTAATTTGCCGATTTCTTCTGAGTTCAATTGAGCCGATTCCCTGTTTACTGACCTTGCCGATTCGTTCCCTTTGCCAATACGTGATGAGCCGATAGCACCGCATCGGTCCTTCAAAATTCGCCCTTCCCTTCTTCAACTGATGATTTTCTAAATTTGGCAGAAAATGCAGGATCTTCAGGAAAACCTTCGAACTTTCCCAACCAAACCCAATAATGCTCTTCAATACTCATCATTTGTGAAGAAGGTTTGAAACGAAGGAACAGCCGATCATATCCACCAAGCCTGCTGCCCCCCGAGTCTTGGCCAAGGCAAAATCTTAGCCGAATTAGCCTGGGCTTGATCATGCAGAGTCAGCCGATTTACACCTAAATCGGCTTCCCAAAGCAGAAGGTCTTCAAGGCGAGCTGCCCCCCGAGTTTCTCCAGTCTTCTCTTAGCGCCCTGCCGGTCGAATCAGCCCCTTTCTGCACGTCTGCTCTTGAAGAGAGGAATTACTCCATTGAGGGACCCCTCGTGCTTCATTGGTCCTCTGATCGTCTCTTCTTGAGTCGATGGCCGTGCATCGGCTGTGCTCAAAAATTTTAGGCCGATTTGCGTATCGGCCCCCATACTCAATATTATTTCATATCCTCGTGTTTTATCCCTCTAGGTGCCCCCGAGCCGATTCTGTCAAGAGAATTGATGGTATCGGCTCTTCAGGTAGTCCCTGTTGGATGGTGAGGATAATTTGGGCCGATTGCTGGAATCGGCCTCCACATTGCTTGCTCGGTGAAGGTTTTGTAATATCCCTTCAACAGTTTCGGAGGGCCGATCGCAAGGATCGGCCTCGCCATGCTGCTTATCGACGTAGTCTTGCTACTCGTCCATGTCGGCGGATAAAACCAGCCCAATCTCTGACTTTAGCACGTTGGTGTGCTTGCTGTTATCCATGTCGGGTGCACTGTGTAATCGTGGAGCACTACACCCCGCCGGACGAATGAACACCATGTTTGTGCCAGCCGATGTGTCATCATCGGCTCTCTTTTGCTTGGGGCGCCACTCTTTTCTTTGCGGTAGCCCCTCCTCATCCAGGGTCCTCTGGACTTTCGCAGCCAGATCAGGCCGCGCCTTCCTCAGCGTATGCAAGTACATCCTTTCAGCTTCCTCCAGACCGCGCAATCGCTGAACCCTGCGTTTTTGGGTATGGCTGAGACCGTCAGGGCACCACCTTGGACGGTGGCACCTGTCTTCTTCGTATTCCCCTTCGTCTTCTGAATCATCGAGATCTTCCAACGGAGGGGTCTCAGCCCGTCTGTTTTGTGGTGGGAGAGGCCCTAAGCGCTCGAACACAGATACGTTGGCTGTCTCCTTCTTCTTCCGGTTGCATTCTGGGCAGTTGCCGATTGTTGGTAATCGGCTCATTCCTGAATCCCAGCAGTGTCTGAAGAAGGGGCAATGCCAATGCCTGTCCGTATCGTCCTGCTCCCTGCCATGGCGCTCCTGTCGCTCCTCGTCATGATTATGCCGGTGATGCCTTTCGTCGTTTCTGGTCAGACGACCTCTTTCATCATTGTTGTTGTATCGCCGGCGTTGGTCATATCGACTAACATACTTGTTGAGGAGGTGATCAGAGAGGGGTCGTTGGTATCTTATGTTCTTCACTTCCCCCTCTGTGACGTAGCGCTTGCCATCTTGACGGAGCCGATCGCATGGAGCGGCCCCCTCAGTGTCCTTGCTCTGAGAGCAGCTGTCCTCATCCCCGTCCTTCTCAGAGCGGTGTCCAAGCTCTACCATACTGATATTGGCTGAGAAATCAGGCTGGCACCCTCCAAGGTGGGTAAACTCCACCATGTTGACGGGGAAGGGGTGTGTGTCGACCTTCATGGCGTATTGGTTAAAAATTAACCGCCCATTTTCTATCGCCACTTGGATCTGCTGACGCCACACCCTGCAGTCGTTGGTGGTGTGGGTGAACGTGTTATGCCACTTGCAGTATGGCTTTCCGTTCAGCTCTTGCACCGTAGGAAACTTGTGGCCTTCGGGTACCTTTATGTGCTTCTCCGCGAGTAAGAGGTCGAAAATCTGCTCGGTTTTCGTCACGTCGAAGTCGAACCCTCTTGGAGGCCCTGGTGGCTTTACCCATTTGCAGGTTACTGGGCCTGCAGCTCGAGTCCACTCAGCTACTGCGACCTCTCGCTCTCCCGTAGGACCTTCATCTTCGCCTGCGTCAACCATGGTAACCACGCGCTTGAATTTATCTTGGTAGATATCCGGGTGGCGTTGCTCATATGCTGACAACTTCTGCACCATGTGTGCTAATGAAGGATAGTCCGCCTGGGAGGCCACTTCCTTGATCGATGATGATAGACCCACCACCGCCAACTCAACTGCTTCTTTTTCGCTTACGTGAACCGAATAGCATCGGTTCCTGACGGTCCTGAAGCGCTGGATGTATTCGGACACCGTTTCCCGCGCTTCTGTCGTACTTGGGCTAGATCGGCAATGCCAGCCTCGGAAGCCTCTGAGTGATATTGCTCATGGAACCGTTCTTCCAGCTGCTTCCAGGTCTGGATTGAGTTCGGTGGCAGCGACGTGTACCATCCGAAAGCCGATCCTGTGAGGGACTGCGAGAAGTACCTCACGCGCAGCTCATCTGACGCTGAGATCATGCCCAGTTGTGCCAAATATCGGCTCACATGCTCGATGGAGCTGGAGCCATCTGATCCGCTGAACTTTGTGAAGTCCGGGAGCCGATATTTGGGTGGTAGTGGGATCAATTCGTACTCATTGGGGTACGGCTTGGTATAGCCGATCGCCTTTCTCTTCGGCATCATGCCGAACTGATCTTTCAGGATCGTACAAATTTGATCCGCGGTGATGGCTGCAGGTGCCGAACCCTGAAGATTCGTAGGAGTGGCGTACTTAACCAGCCATGCTTGTTTCTCTGGTTCTGAGCCAACTGCAGGAGCTGGGCTCGGGAGCTTTGTCGGGGTGGCGTATTTAGCTAGCCACGTTTGCTTCTCAGGGTCTGCCTCCGACGTTCCTCCTGCTGCCCCAGAAGTCCCTGCTATAGCCACCTGGTTCGAGGGTGCCCAGGTGCTGCAGTCTGGCACGTATGCACATGCGTATCCGTGCGGGATCTCCTTGGGCGCGTCCTGTAGGAACTGGTAGTCACTGGGGTCACCACCAATCTTGTAGACGACAAAAGCCGATGAGTTCGGCGCTTCGGGCGCTGCCAATGCGAATGGCAGCGGGGGACGGGAATGGAGCAGCGCTTCCCCTTGGTGAGTCCCTAGGGCTGGTCCTGACGGAGAGTACTGATGGCTCATGATCTCCTGGATCACGCGCAGCGCGACGCGCTCCAACGTATTCACCAGGCTCTCAGAATGGCGGTGCAGCGAATGAGCCACCATGAAGTTGATCTCCTGACGCAGCGACCTGGTGCGTTCTTCGGACGGGGTGGACAGGTCCACTCCATCAAGCGCGCCTTCAGGTGTGAACCCCTTCCATCTGATGCCATGGGAGCGGGTCCTGTGGAAAGAGCCGATTAGGTCGGCTTCGAGGGCAGACTTGATCTCGTCGTACTTCTTCTTGAGCTCGCCAGTGAGATCCCCGTACGTGACCGGAGTTTCTTCTGCCACTTCTGATGAAGACGGTATGGTGTCTTTCGCCATCTCTGATGTGGATGGCGAGATGGTTGTCGTTGAAGATGTGTCCCACCGGGCGTGCCAGAATGTGTTGGCGTCAGAAACCCACCGGCGGGCAGCGACTGGCCAACACGGTAGAGCCGGGAATGACTAGGGCTGCGGCTGGCCCCAGTCCCTCGAGCGACGGCCCGCAAAGCCTCCTGGTCGCGCGCCGATGCTGGGTCTCAAGGGCGTGCCACCTGACCTATACCTGGTCAGGAAGGTGTGGATGATGCCTCGCTTAGTTTCCTGCAGGGCACACACGTACACGTTAAATACGAGCCTCGATCGGCTCTCAGGTTGTCCTGTGAATCGGCTCGGGAGCCGATTCACCCATGATTCGTCCAAGGTGGCCGAATATATGGTGGTCCTGCTTGATCAATATAAAGCGTATGAGATCCACGACGATCTAGGGTTTTCACCGCATAATCGGATCATCCTACTCACGATTGGGCCTCGCGCTCACGCACGGTAAACGTAAGCCAGCCCTAGACAAGGCCTAAAAACCAACACTAGGTTGATCCTCGGAACGTCCTGTCTAGGGGCAGCAAACTACACCCTGCATGCCGCTGGATCCTCCAACCCTTTGTAAGGCCTAACTATTGCGGATATTAAACTAATCCTTGATGAATCAAGGATCGACCATAACGGATCAGATCTACTAAATAAAGATCAAGCGGGGTGCCGCCCCTGCACCCATGATGAGGCACAAGGACGGCTAGACGCGCAAGGGTTGCACTACGCGAGCATATGATGCTAAGAACGATGCTAACCCTAACGCGTCTACGATAACTACGTTGCTCGCCATCAAAAACGCTTCAGTACGAGCAACGCATGAACAACTAGGCAGGCTTGTGCTGCCTAGATCGCGAGATGCGATCTAGGCAGCATGATGCTTACCGGAGGAACCCTCGAGACGAAGGAGTTGGCGATGCGCCGAGATTGGTTTGTGTTGAACGTTGGTTGTTGTTTATTCCATAAACCCTAGGTACATATTTATAGTCCAGGGGACTTTCTAATGTGGGCGTGCACTAAACCGTGCACGAGATAAACTCTAATTTCTAAACTAAGATGCGATCTAATATGTTACAGATACATGGGCAGTTTAGCCCAACTTGGTATAAAAGGCCGATTCACGTATCTCTTCTATATGTATATCTTCAAGTCCATCTTGATCGCGGCCCACCTCTGACTTGGTCCAACTGTAATTTGTTCACCCAACACTTGTTATTGGAGAGTTACCACTAGTGTAGATAGCTGGGAACCCCGGTCCATCTTTCATCATCAAATACTCACTCGGTCCTATATGCCATTAGAAGTAGTATCAACTATTTTCTGGTGCCATTGCCTCGTGTTACTGCTATTGTTGCTGTGTTACTGTTACTATTGCTTTCATATTACTGCTTTCACATCACCCCTGTTACTAGTGCTTTTCCAGGTGCAGCTGAATTGACAACTCAGTTGTTAAGGCTTATAAGTATTCTTTGTCTCCCTTGTGTCGAATCAATATATTTGGGTTTTACTTCCCTCGAAGACTGTTGCGATCCCCTATACTTGTGGGTTATCAAGTTACTCGTGGTTTATCTTCCTATGCTTGTCACTTTGTTCTTCATGAATTTATTTGTGTACAAGATTCCTATGCATAGGAAGCGGGTTAGGCTTAAATGTGTTTTGAATTTGCTTTTGATACTCTCTTTTGCTTCAACTCTTATTTCTTGCGAGAGCATCATTAAAATTGAGCCCATCTTAATGGCTATAAAGAAAGCACTTCTTGGGAGATAACCCATGTTTTTATTTTGCTACTGTTTTGTTGTGTCTTGGAAGTTGTACTGTAGCAACCTCTCCTTATCATGTTTATTTCATTTTTGTGCCAAGTAAAGTCTCTAATAGAAAGTTGATGCTAGATTTGGATTTCGCGAAACAGATTTCTTATCTGTCACGAATTCGCGTTTTTCTCTCTGAAGAATAAAAAAAAACAGCGAAAATTCATGTGATCCCCAGATATGTACGCAACTTTCATTAGTTTTCAGTTTTCATCTGAGCAAGTTAAGTGCCTCGAAAAAATTCGTCTTTACGGATTTCTGTTTTGACAGATTCTGCCTTTTATTTCGCATTGCCTCTTTTACTGTGTTTGAGTGGATTTCTTTGCTCCATTAAATTTCAGTATCCTTGGGTAATGTCCAGAAGTGTTGGGAATGATTGTGTCCTTGCTGAACATGTGAATTTTTGATTATGCACTAACCCTCTAATGAGATTGCTTTGAGTTTGGTGTGAAGGAAGTTTTCAAGGGTCAAGAGAGAAGGGTGATATAATGTGATCAAGAAGAGTGAAGAGTTCTAAGCTTGGGGATGCCCCGTGGTTCATCCCTGCATATTTCAAGAAGACTCAAGCGTCTAAGCTTGGGGATGCCCAAGGCATCCCCTTCTTCATCAATAACTTATCAGGACATCTCTAGTGAAACTATATTTTAATTCTTTCACATCTTATGTGCTTTACTTGGAGCGTATGTGTGTTTTTATTTTTGTTTGTGTTTGAATAAATTCGGATCTCAACATGCTTGTGTGGGAGAGAGACACGCTCCGCTTTTTCATTTGAACACTTGTGTTCTTCGTTTTACTTTAATATTCATGGCGAAAGCTGAAAGCCTCAGCATTGATTGTTATTTGGTTGGAAACAGAAAATGCTTCATATGGTAATTGGTATATTATCTTGAATAATTTGATACTTGGCAATTGTTTTGAGCTCTCAAGTAGATCATGTTTAAGCTCTTGCATGATGTAGTTTAAATCTATCAGCGGAGAACTACCGTAGAGCTTGTTGAAATTTGGTTTGCATGATTGGTCTCTCTAAGGTCTAGATATTTTCTAGTAAAAGTGTTTGAACAACAAGGAAGACAGTGTAGAGTCTTATAATGCTTGCAATATGTTCTTGTGTAAGTTTTTGCTGTACCAGTTCATACTTGTGTTTGCTTCAAACAACCTTGCTAGCCAAAGCCTTGTACTGAGAGGAATTGCTTCTCGTGCATCCAAAAACCTTGATCCAAAACCTATGCCATTTGTGTCCACCATAACTATCTATATGTGGTATTTTTCTGTCATTCCAAAGTAAATTGCTTGCGTGCTACCTTTAAAATTTCATTCCTTGTCTTTAAAATACATAGCTCATGGGAAAGTAGCCTAAAAACTATTATGGTAATGAATAGGTTGCTATGTATCTTAGTTCTTATAAGTTGTTTGTTGAGCGGTAACCATGTTTCTGGGGACGCCATCAACCTGTCACACCTTTTTTGAATATCATGTGAGTTCTATGCATGTTCGTCTTGTCTGAAATAAGGGAGATTTGCCATGAGTTGAATGGTTTGAGTATGCATGTTGTTAGAGAAGAACATTGGGCCGCCAACCAAAGCCATGTATCATGGTGGAAGTTTCAGCTTGGACATTAATCCTCGAATCTCTTATGAGAATATTATTTGTTGTTGAATGCTTAAAGCATTAAAAAGAGGAGTCCATTATCTGTTTTCTATGTTGTCCCGGTATGGATGTCCTCAAGTTGAGATCTATCAAAATCAAGAAATCAAATGCGATTTATCTCCTTGGACCTTTGTACATGTGGCATAGAGGTACCCCTTTGTGACACTTGGTTGAAACATATGTAATGCAATGATAATCCATGGAAATCCGAGCTAATTAGGACAAGGTGCGGGCACTATTAGTATTCGATGCATGAGGCTTGCAACTTATAGGAAGTTTTATACATAACCCATATGAATTATTACTACCGTTGACACAATTGTTTCCATGTTTTCAAAATAAAAAGCTCTAGCACATGAGTAATCCCTGCTTCCCTCTGCGAAGGGCCTTTCTTTTACTTTATATTGAGTCAGTTTACCTACTCCTTTCTATCTTAGAAGCAAACACTTGTGTCAACTGTGTGCATTGATTCTTACATGTCTACTTATTGCACTTATTATATTACTTTGTGTTGACAATTATCCATGAGATATACATGTTGAAAGTTGAAAGCAATTGCTGAAACTTAAATCTTTCTTTGTGTTGCTTCAAAACCTCTTATTAAGAATCTATTGCTTTATGAGTTAACTCTTATGCAAGACTTTTTGATACTTGTCTTGAAAGTACTATTCATGAAAAGTTTTTGCTATATGATTCAGTTGTTTAGTCATTATCTTTTTGTTAGCAAACCATTGCTTCGAATCACTTCATTCATCTCATATGCTTTACCATAGTGTTGATCAAGATTATGTTGGTAGCATGTCACTTCATAAATTATTGTTTTTATCGTTTACCTACTCGAGGACGAGTAGGAACTAAGCTTGGGGATGCTTGATACGTCTCCAACGTATCTATAATTTCTTATGTTCCATGCTAGTTTTATGACAATACCTACATGTTTTGTTCACACTTTATATCATTTTTATGCATTTTACGGAACTAACCTATTAACAAGATGCGAAGTGCCAGTCCTTTTGTTTTTGGTTTCAGAAATCCTACACAGAAATATTCTCGGAATTGGACGAAACAAAAGCCCAAGGTCTTATTTTCCACGGAGGGTTCCAGAACGAGGGAGAGACGGAGAGGGGCCACGAGGTGGCCACCCCACCTAGCGACGCGGCCAAGGGGGGGGGGCGCCCCACTATGGTGTGGGCCCCTCGGGACCCCTCCGATGTCGCCCTTCCGCCTATATATTCTTCCAGTCGCGAAAACCCTAAATAGTCAAGTCATATTCCACGAAGAGTTCCGTAGCCGCCGCCATCGCGAAGCCAAGTTCGGGGGACAAAAGTCTCTGTTCCGGCACGCCGCACTGATACGCGTAGATGCACACGTCCGTTGGGAACCCCAAGTGGAAGGTATGATGCGTATAGAAGCAAGTTTCCCTCAGTATGAAACCAAGGTTTAATCGAACCAGTAGGAGCCAAGAAGCACGTTGAAGGTTGATGGTGGCGAAATGTGATGCGGCGCAACAACGGGGATTCCGGCGCCAACGTGGAATCTGCACAACAAAACCAAAGTACTTTGCCCCAACGAAACAGTGAGGTTGTCAATCTCACCGGCTTGCTGTAACAAAGGATTAAACGTATCGAGTGGAAGATGATTGTTTGCAAGAAAACAGTAAAACACATTGCAGTAGATTGTATGCTATGTAAAGAATAGGACCGGGGTCCACAGTTCACTAGAGGTGTCTCTCCCATAAGATAAAAGCATGTTGGGTGAACAAATTACAGTCGGGCAATTGACAAATAGAGAAAGGCATAACAATGCATATACATGATATGATAAATATAGTGAGATTTAATCCGGGCATTACGACAAAGTACATAGACCGCCATCCAACTGCATCTATGCCTAAAAAGTCCACCTTCAGGTTATCATCCGAACCCCATTCAGTATTAAGTTGCAAAGCAACAGACAATTGCATTAAGTATGGTGCGTAATGTAATCGACAACTACATCCTTAGACATAGAATCAATGTTTTATCCCTAGTGGCAACAACACATCACAACCTTAGAACTTTTTGTCACTGTCCCAGGTGTCAATGAAGGCATGAACCCACTATCGAGCATAAATACTCCCTCTTGGAGTTAAGAGTACAAACTTGGCCAGAGCCTCTACTAATAACGGAGAGCATGCAAGATCATAAACAACACATAAACAATAGATTGATAATCACCATAACATAGTATTCTCTATCCATCGGATCCCGACAAACACAACATATAGAATTACATATAGATGATCTTGATCATGTTAGGCAGCTCACAAGATCCAACAATGAAGCACAACAAGGAGAAGACGACCATCTAGCTACTGCTATGGACCCATGGTCCGGGGGTGAACTACTCACTCATCACTCCGGAGGCGATCATGGCGATGAAGAGTCCTCGGGAGATGAATCCCCTCTCCGCAGGTGCCGGAGGCGATCTCTGAATCCCCCGAGATGGGATTAGCGGCGGCGGCTCTGGATGGTTTTCCGTATCGTGGCTCTCGACTGGGGTTTCGCGACGGAGGCTTTAAGTAGGCGAGAAGGGTAGGTCGGGTGACGAGGGGCCCACACCATAGGGCGGCGCGGCCCCCTCGCGCGGCCCTATGGTGGCGGCGCCTCGTCGCCCCACGTATCTCTTCGGTCTTCGGAAGCTCCGTGCAAAAATAGGACCCGGGCGAAGGTCGTCCAATTAGAATATTTCCTTACTAGGATTTCTGAAACCAAAACAGCAGCAACGGCTCTTCGGCATCTTGTTAATAGGTTAGTTCCGAAAATGCGTAAATATGACATATAATGTGCATAAAACATGTAGGTATCATCAATAAAGTAGCATGGAACATAAGAAATTATCGATACGTTGGAGACGTATCACCGCCGGGACGGGGAATTTCCCCCGGAATCCACCTCCATCGACACCACCGCCATATTGCAAAGGTGAATGATGGAATTTTAAAGGTAGCACTCAAGCAATTTACTTTGGAATGGCGGAGAAATACCATGTAGTAGGTAGGTATGGTGGACACAAATGGCATAGTAGTTGGCTCAAAGATTTTGGATGCATGAGAAGTATTCCCTCTCGATACAAGGTTTAGGCTAGCAAGGTTATTTGAAGCAAACTCAAGGATGAAACGGTGCAGCAAAACTCACATAAAAGACATATTGTAAACATTATAAGACTCTACACCGTCTTCCTTGTTGTTCAAAACTCAATACTAGATATTATCTAGACCTTAGAGAGACCAAATATGCAAATCAAATTTTAGCAAGCTCTATGTATTTCTTCATTAATGGGTGCAAAGCATATGATGCAAGAGCTTAAACATGAGCACAACAATTGCCAAGTATCACATTATCCAAGACATTTTAGAATTACTACATGTAGCATTTTCCAATTCCAACCATATAACAATTTAACGAAGAAGAAACTTCGCCTTGAACATTATGAGTAAAGCCTAAGGACATATTTGTCCATATGCAACAGCGGAGCGTGTCTCTCTCCCACAAAGTGAATGCTAGGATCCATTTTATTCAAACAAAAACAAAAACAAAAACAAATCGACGCTCCAAGTAAAGAACACAAGATGTGATTGAATAAAAATATAGTTTCAGGGGGAGGAACCTGATGATGTTGTCGATGAAGAAGGGGATGCCTTGGGCATCCCCAAGCTTAGACGCTTGAGTCTTCTTAAAATATGCAGGGGTGAACCACGGGGGCATCCCCAAGCTTAGAGCTTTCACTCCTCTTGATCATAGTATATCATACTCCTCCCTTGACCCTTGAAAACTTCCTTCACACCAAACTTCAAGCAAACTCATTAGAGGGTTAGTGCACAATTAATAATTCACATGTTCAGAGGTGGCACAATCATTCTTTACACTTCTGGACATTGCATAAAGCTATTGGACATTAATGGATCAAAGAAATGAATCCAACATAGCAAAAGAGGCAATGCGAAATAAAAGGCAGAATCTGTCAAAAACAGAACAGTCCGTAAAGACGAATTTAAAGCTGGCACCAGACTTGCTCAAATGGAAAAACTCAAAACTAATGAAAGTTGCGTACATATCTGAGGATCACGCTCGTAAATTGGCAGATTTTTCGAATTTTCTGGAGGCCTGTGCCCAGATTCGTGACAGACAGCAATGCTGTTTCTGCGAGCGATCCCAAATATAACATCAACTTTAACATAGAAACTTTACTTGGCACAAAAACATGATAAGGAGAGGTTGCTACAGTAGTAAACAACTTCCAAGACTCAAATATAAAACAAAGTACTGTAGTAAAAACATGGGTTGTCTCCCATAAGCGCTTTTCTTTAACGCCTTTCGGCTAGGCGCAGAAAGTGTAAATCAAGTAACATCGAGAGTAGAAGCATCAACATCATAATTTGTTCTAATAATAGAATCAAAAGGCAACTTCATTCTCTTTCTAGGGAAGTGTTCCATACCTTTCTTGAGAGGAAATTGATATTTAATATTACCTTCCTCATATCAATAACAGCACCAACGGTTCGAAGAAAAGGTCTTCCCAATACAATAGGACAAGATGCATTGCATTCGATATCCAAGACAACAAAATCAACGGGGACAAGGTTATTGTTAACCGTAATGTGCACATTATCAATCCTCCCCAAAGGTTTCTTTTTAACATTATCGGCAAGATTAACATCCAAATAACAATTCTTCAATGGTGGCAAGTCAAGCATATCATAAATCTTTTTAGGCATAACAGAAATACTTGCACCAAGATCACATAAAGCATTACATTCAAAGTCATTGAATTTCATTTTAATGATGGGCTCCCAACCATCTTCTAACTTTCTAGGAATAGAAGTTTCAAGTTTTAGTTTCTCTTCTCTAGCTTTTATGAGAGCATTTGTAATATGTTTTGTAAATGCTAAATTTATAGCACTAGCATTAGGACTTTTAGCAAGTTTTTGTAAGAACTTTATAACTTCAGAGATGTGGCAATCATCAAAATCTAAATCATTATGAGCTACAGCAATGGGATCATTGTTCCCAAGGTTGGAAAAAATTTCAGCAGTTTTATCACAAGCAGTTTCAGTTTTAGCAGTTTCAGGCAGTTTTGTACGCTTTGCACTAGGAGTAGAAACATTGCCAACACCAATTATTTTACCATTGATAGTAGGAGGTGCAGCAACATGTGAAGCATTAACATTACTAGTGGTGGTAATAGTCCAAACTTTAGCTACATTATTCTCTTTAGCTAGTTTTTCATTTTCTTCTCTATCCCACCTAGCACGCAGTTCAGCCATTAATCTTATATTCTCATTAATTCTAACTTGGATGGCATTTGCTGTAGTAGTAATCTTATTATCAATATCATTATTGGGCATAACTTTCAATTTTAAAAGATTAACATCAGAGGCAAGTCTATCAACTCTAGAAGCAATAGTATCAATTTTATCAAGCTTTTCCTCAACAGATTTGTTAAAAGCGGTTTGTGTACTAATAAATTCTTTAAGCATAGCTTCAAGACCAGAGGGTACACTCCTATTATTATTGTAAGAATTCCATAAGAATTACCATAACCATTACCATTAGCAGAAGGATATGGCCTATAGTTATTACCAGAGTTGTTCCTATAAGCATTGTTGTTGAAATTATTGTTTTTAATGAAATTCACATCAACATTTTCTTCTTGAGCAACCAATGAAGCTAAAGGAACATTATTTGGATCTACATTAGATCTACCATTCACAAGCATAGACATAATCACATCAATCTTATCACTCAGGAAGAGGTTTCTTCACAGAATTTACCTCTTACCTTGTGGAGCTCTTTCCGTGTGCCATTCAGAGTAATTTATCATCATATCATCAAGAAGCTTCGTAGCCGCCCCCAAAGTGATGGACATAAAGGTACCTCCAGCAGCTGAATCCAATAAATTCCGCGAAGAAAAATTTAGTCCTGCATAGAAGGTTTGGATGATCATCCAAGTAGTCAGTCCATGGGTTGGGCAATTCTTTACCAAAGTTTTCATTCTCTCCCATGCTTGAGCAACATGTTCAGTATCTAATTGCTTAAAATTCATTATGCTACTTCTCAAAGATATAATTTTAGCGGGAGGATAATATCTACCAATAAAAGCATCCTTACATTTAGTCCATGAATCAATACTATTCTTAGGCAAAGATAGCAACCAATCTTTAGCTCTTCCTCTTAATGAGAAAGGAAACACTTTCAATTTAATAATATCACCATCTACATCCTTATACTTTTGCATTTCACAAAGTTCAACAAAATTATTGAGATGGGCAGCATCATCAGAACTAACACCAGAAAATTGATCTCTCATGACAAGATTTAGTAAAGCAGGTTTAATTTCAAAGAATTCTGCTGTAGTAGCAGGTGGAGCAATAGGTGTGCATAGGAAATCATTATTATTTGCATTTGTGAAGTCACACAACTTAGTATTTTCAGGAGTATTCATTTTAGCAACAGTAAATAAAACAAACTAGATAAAGTAAATGCAAGTAACTAATTTTTGTGTTTTCGATATAGAGAGCAAGACAGTAAATAAAGTAAAACTAGCAACTAATTTTTTTGTGTTTTGTTTAGGTGCAGCAAACAAAGTAGTAAATAAAATAAAGCAAGACAAAAACAAAGTAAAGAGATTGAGAAGTGGAGACTCCCCTTGCAGCGTGTCTTGATCTCCCCGGCAACGGCGCCAAAAATTTAGCTTGATACGCGTAGATGCACACGTCCGTTGGGAACCCCAAGTGGAAGGTATGATGCGTATAGAAGCAAGTTTCCCTCAGTATGAAACCAAGGTTTAATCGAACCAGTAGGAGCCAAGAAGCACGTTGAAGGTTGATGGTGGCGAAATGTGATGCGACGCAACAACAGGGATTCCGGCGCCAACGTGGAATCTGCACAACAAAACCAAAGTACTTTGCCCCAACGAAACAGTGAGGTTGTCAATCTCACCGGCTTGCTGTAACAAAGGATTAAACGTATCGAGTGGAAGATGATTGTTTGCAAGAAAACATTAAACACAATTGCAGATTGTATGCTATGTAAAGAATAGGACCGGGGTCCACGGTTCACTAGAGGTGTCTCTCCCATAAGATAAAAGCATGTTGGGTGAACAAATTACAGTCGGGCAATTGACAAATAGAGAAAGGCATAACAATGCATATACATGATATGATAAATATAGTGAGATTTAATCCGGGCATTACGACAAAGTACATAGACCGCCATCCAACTGCATCTATGCCTAAAAAGTCCACCTTCAGGTTATCATCCGAACCCCATTCAGTATTAAGTTGCAAAGCAACAGACAATTGCATTAAGTATGGTGCGTAATGTAATCGACAACTACATCCTTAGACATAGAATCAATGTTTTATCCCTAGTGGCAACAGCACATCACAACCTTAGAACTTTCTTGTCCCGGTGTCAATGAAGGCATGAACCCACTATCGAGCATAAATACTCCCTCTTGGAGTTAAGAGTACAAACTTGGCCAGAGCCTCTACTAATAACGGAGAGCATGCAAGATCATAAACAACACATAAACAATAGATTGATAATCACCATAACATAGTATTCTCTATCCATCGGATCCCGACAAACACAACATATAGAATTACATATAGATGATCTTGATCATGTTAGGCAGCTCACAAGATCCAACAATGAAGCACAACAAGGAGAAGACGACCATCTAGCTACTGCTATGGACCCATGGTCCGGGGTGAACTACTCACTCATCACTCCGGAGGCGATCATGGCGATGAAGAGTCCTCGGGAGATGAATCCCTCTCCGGGGTCCGGAGGCGATCTCCTGAATCCCCGAGATGGGATTCGCGGCGGCGGCGTCTGGAAGGTTTTCCGTATCGTGGCTCTCGTACTGGGGTTTTCGCGACGAGGCTTTAAGTAGGCGGAAGGGTAGGTCGGGGGGGCGACGGGGCCCACACCATAGGGCGGCGGGCCCCCTGCGGCCGCGCGGCCCTATGGTGGCGGCGCCTCGTCGCCCAGTTATCTCTTCGGTCTTACGGAAGCTCCGTGCAAAAATAGGACCCGGCGAAGATTTCGTCCAATTCCGAGAATATTTCCTTACTAGGATTTAAAACCAAAAAAAAACACAAATGGCTCTTCGGCATCTTGTTAATAGGTTAGTTCCAGAAAATGCGTAAATATGACATATAATGTGCATAAAACATGTAGGTATCATCAATAAAGTAGCATGGAACATAAGACATTATCGATACGTTGGAGACGTATCACCGCCGGGACGGGGAATTTCCCCCGGAATCCACCTCCATCGACACCACCGCCATCTTCATCGCCGCTGCTGACTCCCATGATGAGGAGGGAGTAGTTCTCCCCCGAGGCTGAGGGCTCTACCGGTAGCTATGTGGTTCATCTCTCTCTCCCATGATGTGATCTTTATGTGATCATGAGCTTTGTAATCTAGTTGAATATGTAGATGTTACTCTTGTCTATTATGCACTCTAGAGGTTACTTTAAATATGAACTCCGGATTCACTCTCCACGGTGTAATGGTGACAATGTGTGCATCGTGTGTGATTCCTTTATGACGTTGTGGAGCTTGTTTACTCCGGCTTGAGGGAGCTCTTGTAGCCCTACACAATGAATGGTGTTTGTTATCCAACAAGAGAGTGTTTGAGAGTAGCATTTATTTATTCAATTATGTGATCATTGTTGAGAGTGTCCACTAGTGAAAGTATGATCCCTAGGCCTTGTTTCTAAGCATTGAAACACCGTTTCCAACAAGTTCTGCTACATGTTCGCTTGCTGCCATCTTTATTTCAGATTGCAATTACTACTTATAATCATCCATATTACTTGTATTTCACTATCTCTTCGCCGAACTAGTGCACCTATACATCGACAAGTGTATTAGGTGTGTTGGGACACAAGAGACTTCTTGTATCTTAATTGCGGGGTTGCTTGAGAGGGATATCTCTGACCTCTACCTCCTTGAGTTCGATAAACCTTGGGTGATCCACTTAAGGAAACTTGCTGCTGTTCTACAAACCTCTGCTCTTGGAGGCCCAACACTGTCTACAGAAATAGAAGCGTGCGTAGACATCAATTACCCTTCGGGTACCCGACATTGCTATACCCGGTGCAGATTATGAAGATGGACCAGCACAAGAACTCGACAAGCTGGACCCACATGTAATATCAACTTGGACTACAAGAAAGAAGACTCCAATACGTGTTCTACTAGGACTCTTGTAAACCCTAGCCTGGTTGCATATATAAAGCCAGGCAGAGGCACCCCTTAGATCATCTTCAGAAATAGAAAAATATACATGCGATGCGCCTAGACATCACAACCAGCAGATTAGAATTAGACTAGATACAACAACTCCGCCATGTACACATATATTCATATAGTGGATTGCTAGCAGGACGTAGCGATCCTCCACCGTGAGGACGTGAACCTGGGTACACCGTGTGCCTTCTCGCTCCCGAAATCTCCATTGTCGCATTCCGTCAACCCTAAGCCCCTGATAGTGGACATGGCCGAGGAACCGCCTTGTTAGGCGCCATTTTGGGTTACCCCACCGGAGATTCCCTTAGATCATATCCTGTGCGGGCCGTTTTGGGTTGTCGTTTTCCTGTGGTGTGGAGAGATGCTCATGGAGGCGAGAGGCTCCTAATCAGACCGCGCATAGTTTAAAAAACCTTACCGGTGAGGTGACTGGCTTACTGGTTCACTATCCCAACCTCCGACTCAGTCGGTTCAATTGTGACAAAAAACCGCTAAATTCAATAAATAATTATCTAATATGATGAAAATTTTCGCTGAAATCTTATATATTGTATTTACTTTGGTAGAAAATCATAGTAGATGATTCTTAGTGGAGGTGGTATTAGACTTTGGGCGAGGCGTACACAACATAGATCAAGGTCGTAGGTTCAAGTCCAAAAAATTGAATTATTTTGGGCATTTTCTACTCGTTTTTTGCTAGTTCAACCAGTGGCTCCTAAAAAACCTGACAGGGCGTTGGTTCCAGTTTTTTCCAGTCGAACCGTCGGTGTGGTCCGATTTTTAAAACTATGGTTTCAGGAGCGGCGATTAGATGGCTCGGGAGGCGGGGGATCACGACTTTCGATAGACGGTCAGCTCTTCCCATACGAAAGTTTCCAGTGTTGAATTTTTTTAATTGTTCGGATTAAAAATTTGTCCAGATTTAAAATTAGTTTAGATTTGAAATTTCTCAATGTTTGAGCAATCGTCCCGTATCGGGCGTCGAATAGGCGCTCCCGTGAACAGCTCATTTAGAACAGGCCCATTAAGCAGCATACGGCTGAATCGTTTTTTGTGCAAGGCAAAACCCTTGTTGGGCTGGCCCATCAAGGAGAGTAGCTGTACGTCAGATACAGATACTCAGATTGCGGAAACGAGAAGAACATCTGCACTGACGCGGCGGTTTCTCTCGCTGGGGTTTCGATGGCGTCGCCGTCCCTTCTCAGGTCCGCCGCCGTCCGCGTGCTCCGCCGACCGTCCCTTCAGGTTCCCTCTGGCCGGAGCCCGCGCGTCTTCTTCTCCGGCGTCGCTGGGAAGATCGAGCCCTGCAAGGTAATTCGCCCCCTTCCCCCCGTCCGTTCCCTAGGGTTCCATCGAAATGCGAAATTAGGTGATGCAATCAATTCATTCGGAGGCGACCGACGACGTCACCATAAAGCCCCCCGTCCTCCTCTGCACCACCTCGCCGCCGCCGGAGTAAGCCGCTGTCGACGGACGGCGGCGGCGGGACCACTCCTCGTCGGTTCCCCACGTGCAGATTCAGCAAGCAAAGGTGTCTTGACGCCAAAGTACTTGGGTTTAGTGTGGCTATATTTTTTGTACTCCTGTACTTGGGTTGCTTCTTTGTATTTGCAACATGGGTGTCACTTTGTAATGATTCTGTTATCCGTCGAGTTAGTATAACAATCAGTAGGGAAGCTCCCCCCTGTCATTCTCGAAGTAAATAAATCAATTCATTCATCTATGATTCGCAATCTATTCATTCATTGAACATTCGCAATCTATTCATTCATCTGCAGGGACTGTGTTCAAACCGCAACTGTACAGAGGGAGTGAAGACCTGCCGCTTCGACATGGTGCTCAATCAGTTTGAGGCGTACTTACATGAGGCTCGGAGCCTGGTCCAGGTCATACTGGAGCAGGAGAAACGGTAAAGCAATCGTCTTGTCATTGTCTTGAAATATGCACAACTGTAGATTCGATGTTACTCAGATATGTTCTCCTTTGTAACTTGCAGGGCCCAGCAGAATGCACAGCTGCAAAAGAAGATCGCATGTGTCCTTCTTCCTGCCACTGCCGCCATTTGGATCTTTGTTCCCAACAAGAAGGAGAAGTCATCAGCTGAGGAGCTACCAGCTGATAGCCTCTGAATTTCCGTGTGAAATTTGTGTCATGGTCTTTAGATCATAGTTTTGGTTATGGTTACACTCCACCGGAGTTGCCTAGACTGATATCATGCGGTGTAACCTACTGATCTCTGGAAATGCAGGCGCATTTTGGGCGCAAACCTATGTGAGTCTGTTTCAGTCTGATGGTAATCTGTTGATGTGCACCTTACTGATGGTAATCTGTTTTTAGTATAGGATGCTAGCCACCCTGTATGGTTATGAGAACATCTTTGAGGAAACTGTTGTGATGCGGCAAAAATCACTAGTAATCTGTTGATGTGCACCTTACTGATGAGAATTATGGGTGGATATGCAATCTTACCAATTGTGAGTTCTCTGTCAAGTCTTTGTACAACCACTTAAATAGTCAGGTGGCTGTGCCTTATTCACAGCTTTGGAAACTTAGGGCACTCTCAAACTTAGGGTTTGGTTTGATGTGGGTAGTGGGAAATAGGGATGGGTGTGAGCCACCATACTGCGAATTGTGTGGCATGGATGAAGCACATGGGTCACCTTTTCTCTTAACTGTCCAGGTGCTAAGTTAGCGGAGTGTGGCTTGCTGTGCTTATGATATCAGCAAAGCTCCTAGTTTGAGCGTTTTGAAAACTAGCAAACTGTCTTCATTTTGAAGGTGTTCGTTTGAAAGAACCTTCCAAGTCACTTGTTGGAATGGAATACTATTTACCTCCTTGTAATAGAATTATTGAGTTTGCTGTGATCGTTTTGAGTTCTGGCAGTTAGCCTGCCTTGGGACAGGCTTGCTGTAGTTTTATTTTTATTTTTAGGAAAACGCTTCTTGTCAGCCGACCGATCCGGGGTGAAAGATCGGTCGTGCTGTTTCAGCGCGGCCCGTCCCGCTCCGCCCCGTGTTCGCACAGGCCCATTAGCCCATAAACACTTCCTGCTGTGATTTTAGCCCATGCAAGCAAAGTAGCCAGCGCAGCCCATGCAAGCAAAGCAGCCAGCGTCATTCTTTGCTTGCACGTAGAGATGTTGTATACGTTCGTTAGTTTTGTAATAATTGCGTATAAAATTTATAAAGAAAGCACGTCAGAGATGTTGTAATGTTTACCTGGACGTTTGCCATGAATTGTTTTGTTGTAATCGCCTATAATTTTTGGTAAAATAGTTGGTGATTTTTATTGTAATTAAATATATAGAAAATGTGTTATTATTTAACCAATTTTTCATAGTCACGAACACATGTTTTTTATTGTTATAGCTTTTGATTTTTTATTGTAATTGTTGTCAATTTTTGTTGTAAACCAACATGTAGAAAAGTAGTTGTTAATTATCCACTTTTTATAACATTTACATTTTAAAATTTTGTTGTGAATATTTTGTTGTAATAGTATATTTTTTTGTAAGCGGGGTGAGGATTTTGTTGTAATACTCGTTATGACTCAGATCCGTCGTCGGGTGGCATTTTTGTTGTAAATATTGAGGATGTCGGACCCAAAGGGATATAACTTTTCAGTTTATCTAGGGAAGAGAAGGACTGCGGGTTGAGTTTCCAAAAAATAGGGGGCAAAACGTAAAAGTTACATTGCGGTTGATTCTGGACGTCGGATCTCGATCGGACGGAGCGGAGGACAACCGATTTTGCTCTGTTTTTCAGTCGACCGACGCTCAGCGTCCCCCTTATTTTTATCTCCCATGCTCAACTGAGGATACCACACATGTTGTGACCTACTCTCAGTTGTTATAATGAAATGCTGGGATCAACTTCAAAATGTCACTGACTGGTCGGTGAATGAAGTTGTCAATCTGCGGTCTGGCTGTCAGTCATTGACATAGAGGTTGAAGGGTTGATGACAGGAATTGCTTCTCTATATAGCTTTTGTCTTACATGGCCTTGTACGTTTGCTGCTGTGTTCGTATTGAGTTTTGGCAGTGTTGGCTTGGCCTGATCTCAGGACAGAGTTGCTGTATTTTTCGATCTAGCTACGCTCTTTTGGTCGTTATTGCTATGACTTAAATCGATTAGTTGTTAACCTGGGGAGGATGTTGTTGGCCACAAATTCTACATTCCTCATGATGAACGTATGGATTCATTTTACCTGTAGAATTGCCTTTTCGACCAAGATACCGTTCATATACATAAACAGGTGTCCTGGGTCTTGCAAACATATTTTCTCTCATCCGGAAACACATATCAGCCGCCACACCTGGTCACGGTGAATATCATTCAGATGTAGCGCAGCGCCAATTCTCTCTTACAAGAGTAATTTTGACAGCGATACTGTCCTGTTTTTTAAAACGAGGCAAATGACTTGCCATCTTTATTAATAAAGAAGAATAAGTTTAGAGTGACCGGTTTATTAGCAGAAAACCAGCCTAAAACCAGGCACAACTGCCGCTGCCGACAGTCGTGGAACCGACGCAGGGCACATAGGGCCGGCCTCATCTGAGGGGTCAGGTGTAAGACGAAATATTGGACCCCTACATAAGTCGAGTCCTATATCACCGGATTTGAGATTTTTAAGTTGCAATTGAGGTTGCAACTACGAAAAATGCATCGTTGAATTTTGCTTCGCGATTAAACATGGGTTGCAACTAAAATTTAATGCCTGAGAATGAAACTAATTCTTATTCGACTGAAATTTAGTCACACCCTAAATAATAATACTCCTCCGATTTTGTAGATCATACCACAACACATTTCGAGGTAGAACTTTAACTAATAATTTGACCGACAAAATATGATTTATATGTCACCAAAAATATATCATCGGATTCATATTTGAAAGATATTTCCAATATATGTTTTTGTTGTCATATTATTTTTTGTAAAATTACAAAAAATTGCCTCAAAATATGTTAGTGGCCTTTTATTATAAAGAAGGGAGGATGTAATGGTTTTTTCTTAATATTCAGTGGTACTAGGAATTAAACAGGAAGGTCAGGAACTACTCCATTAATTCGCTCAGGCCTAGATGCGGTCGCTGCTTCGTCTTCCTTTTTAATTTTTCAATTTAGGGACAACTGCGTGGTGCGATCAGCTGAAAATAGATCGGATCTTATCCTAGCAGCTCGACACAAACTGATCCGCGTCTATATGTGGATACGCACTCCTAAACCAAATATGGGTTATGTTTGCATCCAGACGGACACTATCCACGCGTTCCTGTAACGCCCCTCTTCCTCCTCCCTAACTAACTATGAACTAGCTGGTCCATGTGTTGGCCACACAAAAGATATCTCCCTCTCTCTGTTCTTCCTAATTAATGTAGGGGCAATAATGGCTAGCCTTTTGCGGTAAAAAACTGGTCACTACCACTAGGATAGTGGCAGACGCATACGGATAAATTGAAAAAAGAGCCATTTTTTTGTGTCTATACCCGACTCGAACGGAATAACGGATCAAAACGGACACAAAATCGAATCTGAATCTTTACATGTGTTTTCTACCAAGTCTCTAATTCGGTTTATTTTGACCTACGCGAAGGGCTGGCTTTACGTACCTTGGTGGGGACCTAGCAACCGGGCTGTGCGGCTGCACCGGTTACACCTACCAAGGACCGGTCATCCTAACTATCCGCAAAAGCTACATACCCCCACCGAAGGGAGAATAGTCGTCGAGGTTGCTAACCAGGTGATGAGATACTTTTTGGTGGTCAGCGAGACAAATAATCAAGCTATGGCTGGTTCGCTATAGTATTATTGGAAGTCACCAGAGTGTAGAACAACGCAGCGATTTTTTTTAAATAATACACATTTTTTTGTTTATTTCAAAAATAATACTCGGTTTTGAGATAGTTTAGAAATAATACACTGTCGGGTTCACGAAACCCGAAATTTGAAACTCGGGGTAGAGGAACCCGAAATTTCAAGAATCGGGGTAGAGGAACCCGACTAATCCTGTTTCCGCGCGAAAAAGAAGGAATTGGGGTAGAGGAACCCGAAATTTCAGAATTAGGGTAGAGGAACCCGAAATTTCAAAATCGGGGTAGAGTAACCCGAAATATGCGGGAATCTCGGGGTCGCCTAACCCGATTCACTAATATCGGGTTTCTAAAACCCGATTCTTTCTTTTCCTTTTCTTTCTCCTTCTTCGCCTCTCGCCAAAAGAATGAGTCGGGTTCCTCTACCCCGATTTTGAAATTTCGGGTTCCTCTACCCCGAGTTTCAAATTTCGGGTTTCCTGACCCCGACGGTGTATTATTTCTGAAATATCTCAAAACCAAGTATTATTTCTGAAATAAACAAAAAAAAAGTGTATTATTTAAAAAAATGCGCGAACAACGCAAGCACAACGATCAGTACTATTAAGGAACGTGTTTGGTAGGTCGTATGGAGGCTAGCTAGGCACCATGGAGACAAAAGCTGGTTTAGTGGTTGTTTGGGCTCCCTTTGTGTTGTGGCCTGCATCACTGCATGCGTCGTAAAGCACCTTCGGGCCTAGGCTCGCTGGAAATGTTGAATCGACAGTTTTTATCGAGCAAACCTAGAAGAACGCACTGGGACGACTCGGCTGCGCGCGTCGGGAAGGAGCAGGAAATGTCGCGTCCATTCGGAAACACGCGCCGTAAATTCTCTCACCACCCGCTGTCCCTCCTCTCATTCTCATGTCCCACCATGTCGGCAGTTCCAGCGCTGGCGGCACATCTTTTGCGATACTGTGACCAGAAAGATCCGGACGGTGACCTCACCACATCGTCAACCTCGACAGCGACAATTCGCGAGAAAGGGCTGCTTCAACCTCCACCACAACCATAACCTCGACTTCAACCGCCACTCATCAATGGCGGTAAGACCTACTCCAACCGTTACCTGGGTTTTGCCTTCGTTGATCTGCATGTACATGACTTGTGGACGGGTTCCGGATGAGATGCATTGTAGATCTCTATGGTTAACTGCCGTGTTAGAGTTCAATCTTAGATTGGTACAAGATTGCGTATTGTTTATTGGTTTCCTCTTCTTCGGTAGTTCGATTTCCCTCGTTACAGATTCATGCATTCCATATTTGTGGTCTAGTTAGTGTAGACGGTTAGATTCGCGTTAGAATTACTGTTTGAGCTATGTCAAAACAGCGCAACAGCTATCTCCCGAGGAAAAAAAAAGGTTGCACGGGCTACCAAACAAATTCAAACATGGCCCAAATCAGCGGGGCATGCCCCCAAGGCCTAGCCCTCAAGAGCGCAAAAAATGATGCTGCTTACCAAACACACCCTTAGTTGACTAAGGTCTTCCTATATCAAGTGAGACCACGATGTCTTTAAATTTTTTGATCATGTTTTTTAGATATGGGAGCATAACCTCGGCCTCTGCATTAATCGATGCACACATCAATTTATCTAATAAAACGTCAACGTCAAGTACTTATTACATCTTTTGATCATGTGCAATGAGAATGTACATGGTGGTGTAAATGGCGTGTCTGGATTTAGACATATAACATTACGAGTGGTTCCAGAGTCTTAAATTATAGTAAATATTTTAGGAGTTGGTATAGGTATTAATAAGTAACAATACATATGGCCCCTGGTCATCCATAACCCTAACCCACCGCCTCCCTCTCCCGCCCCCCTCCCGGGCGGCGGTGGAGGCTCCTCCTCCCCCCGCGCCCCACAGCCGCCCGCCGCCAGCCACCCCTCAGCCGCTGCCGGCCACGACACTGGCCTGGGCCCTGGCTCCCGTGCCCCGGCCCCAGCAATGGTCCCGGCCCCGGCCCGGCTCTGGCGATGGTGGAGGCTGTTGGAGATATGCCCAAGAGGCAATAATAAAAGTGGTTATTATATATCTTTATGTTTATGATAAAAGTTTATATACCATGCTATAATTGTATTAACTGAAACATTGATACATGTGTGATATGTAAACAAACAAAGAGTCCCTAGTAAGCCTCTTAACTAGCTTGTTGATTAATAGATGATTAGTTTCATAATCATGAACATTGGATGTTATTAATAACAAGGTTATATCATTGTATGAATGATGTAATGGACACACCCAATTAAGCGTAGCATAAGATCACGTCATTAAGTTATTTGCTATAAGCTTTCGATACATAGTTACCTAGTCCTTATGACCATGAGATCATGTAAATCACTTATACCGGAAAGGTACTTTGATTACATCAAACGCCACTGCGTAAATGGGTGGTTATAAAGATGGGATTAAGTATCCGAAAGTATGAGTTGAGGCATATGGATCAATAGTGGGATTTGTCCATCCCGATGACGGATAGATATACTCTGGGCCCTCTCGGTGGAATGTCGTCTAATGTCTTGCAAGCATATGAATAAGTTCATAAGAGACCACATACCACGGTACGAGTAAAGAGTACTTGTCAGAGACGAGGTTGAACAAGGTATAGTGTGATACCGATGATCAAACCTCGGACAAGTAAAATATCGCGTGACAAAGGGAATTGGTATCATATGTGAATGGTTCATTCGATCACTAAAGTCATCGTTGAATATGTGGGAGCCATTATGGATCTCCAGATCCCGCTATTGGTTATTGGTCGGAGTGAGTACTCAACCATGTCCGCATAGTTCGCGAACCGTAGGGTGACACACTTAAAGTTGGATGTTGAAATGGTAGTACTTGAATATGGAATGAAGTTGGAATATTTGTTCGGAGTCCCGGATGGGATCCCGGACATCACGAGGAGTTCCGGAATGGTCCGGAGAATAAGATTCATATATAGGATGTCATTTTATGTGAATAAAATGTCACGGAAGGTTCTATGGAAGGTTCTAGAAGGTTCTAGAAAAGTCCGGAAGAAACCACCAAGGAAGGTGGAGTCCACAAGGGACTCCACCTCCATGGCCGGCCAACCCTAGATGGGGTGGAGTCCCAAGTGGACTCCACCATAGGGGGCCGGCCACCCCCCTATGGAAGGTGGAAATCCCACCTTTGGGTGGGAGTCCTAGTTGGGCTAGGTTTCACCACCATATGGAAGGTTTTTGGTTCGGGTCTTATTCGAAGACTTGGAGACCAACTCTTGGGGATCCACCTATATAATGAGGGGCCAAGGGAGGGGCCGGCCACCCTAAGACCACAAGCTGGCCGCCCCCCATAGAGTGGCCGGCCACCCCCTCCCAAACCCTAGCCAAGCTCCTCTCCTCCATATTGCCCGCATAGCTTAGCGAAGCTCCGCCGGACTTCTTCACCGCCACCGACACCACGCCGTCGTGCTGTCGGATTCAAGAGGAGCTACTACTTCCGCTGCCCGCTGGAACGGGGAGGTCGTCTTCATCAACAACCGAACGTGTGACCGAGTACGGAGGTGCTGCCCGTTCGTGGCGCCGGAACCGATCGTGATCAAGATCTTCTACGCGCTTTTGCAAGCGGCAAGTGAACGTCTACCGCAGCAACAAGAGCCTCCTCTTGTAGGCTTTGGAATCTCTTCAAGGGTGAGTCTCGATAATCCCCTCGTTGCTACCGTCTTCTAGATTGCATCTTGGCTTGGATTGCGTGTTCGCCGTAGGAAAATTTTTGTTTTCTATGCAACGTTATCCTACAGTGGTATCAGAGCCGTGTCTATGCATAGATGGTTGCACGAGTAGAACACAATGGTTTGTGGGCGTTGATGCTCTTGTTATCTTTAGTTGAGTACTTTGCATCTTTGTGGCATAGTGGGATGAAGCGGCTCGGGCTAACTTTACATGACCGCGTTCATGAGATTTGCTCCACGCTCGACATGCAACTTGTATTGCATAAGTGGCTTTGCGGGTGTCTGTCTCTCCTACTATAGTGAAGATTCAATTTACTCTTCTATTGAAAACACTAGTATCACCGTTGTGGTTCATGTTCGTAGGTAGATTGGATCTTACTCGAAAACCCTAAACCACGTAAAATATGCAAACCAAATTAGAGAACGTCTAACTTGTTTTTGCAGGGTTTGGTGATGTGATATGGCCATAATGTGATGATGAATATGTATGAGATGATCATTATTGTATTGTGGCAACCGGCAGGAGCCTTATGGTTGTCTTTAAATTTCATGTTGAGTAGTATTTCAAAGTAGTTGTAATAGTTGCTACATGGAGGACGATCATGAAGACGGCGCCATTGACCTTGGTGTTTCGCCGACGATGATGGAGATCATGCCCGTTGATGATGGAGATCATGTCCGTGCTTTGGAGATGAAGATCAAAGGCGCAAAGACAAAAGGGCCATATCATATCACATATGAATTGCATGTGATGTTAATCCTTTTATGCATCTTATTTTGCTTAGATCGCGACGGTAGCATTATAAGATGATCCCTCACTAAAATCTCAAGATAATAAAGTGTTCATCCTTAGTAGCACCGTTATCAAGTCTTGTCGTTTCGAAGCATCTCGTGATGATCGGGTGTGATAGATTCAATAAGTACATACAACGGGTGCAAGACAGTTTTGCACATGCGGATACTAAGGTGGCCTTGACGAGCCTAGCATGTAAAGACATGGTCTCGGAACACGTGATACCGAAAGGTAGAGCATGAATCATATGATTGATATGATGAACACTTTGAGTGTTCGCCATTGAAATTACATCTTGTCTCGTGATGATCGGGCATAGGTGTGATGGATTTGGTTCGTGTGATCACTAAGACAATGCGAGGGATATTGTTTTGAGTGGGAGTTCACCTAGATTTTTAATTATGTAGAATTAAAATTTTGAACTCAATTTGTCATAAACTTAGTCTAAACTATTGCAAATATGTTGTAGATATGGCGTCCTCAATCAATTTTAATCAGTTCCTAGAGAAAGAAAAGCTTAAGAGCAACGGTAGCAACTTCACGACTGGTTCCGTCATGTGAGGATCTTCCTCAATGGCGGAAATCTGCAATATGTGCTTGATGCACCGCTAGGTGACCCTCCTGCAGAAACTGAAACCGATGAAGTAAAGAATGTTTACGCGACTCGGAAAACTCGGTACTCTCAAGTTTAGTGTGCCATCTTATGCAGTCTGGAATCCGATCTTCAAAAACGTTTTGAGCACCACGATCCTCATGAGTTGATAAAAGAGTTGAAGACTATTTTTGAGACTCATGCGGCCGTGGAATGCTATGAAGCATCGAAACATTTTTTCAGCTGTATGATGGAAGAAGGCAGCTCCATTAGTGAGCACATGCTCGTCATGACCGGGCATGCGAAGAAACTCAGTGACTTGGGAATAGTGATTCCTAACAGACTGGGGATTAATCGTGTCCTTCAATCACTGCCACCAAGTTACAAGAACTTTGTGATGAATTACAATATGCAGAACATGAACAAGGAGTTTCCTGAACTCTTTGGCATGTTAAAAGCTGCTGAGATTGAGATTAAGAAAGAGCACCAAGTGTTGATGGTCAACAAGACCACCAGTTTCAAGAAACAGGGCAAGTCTAAAGGAAAATTCAAGAAGGGTGGCAAGAAAGCTGCCACGCCTCCTATGAAACCTAAGAACGGCCCTAAGCCTGATGCTGAGTGCTATTACTGCAAGGAGAAGGGACACTGGAAGCGTAATTGCTCCAAGTATTTGGCAGATCTGAAGAGCGGCCTTGTCAAGAAGAAGAAAGAAGGTATATCTGATATACATGTTATAGATGTTCATTTCACTGGTTCTCGTTCTAGTACCTGGGTATTTGATACTGGTTCGGTTGCTCATATTTGTAACTCGAAACAGGAACTAAAGAATAAACGACAACTGCTGAAAGATGAAGTGACGATGCGCGTTGGAAACGGATCCAAGGTCAATGTGATCGCAGTCGGGACACTTCCTCTACATCTACCTTCGGGATTAGTTTTAAGCCTAAATAATTGTTATTATGTACCTGCGTTGAGCATGAACATTATATCTGGATCTTGTTTAATGCAAGACGGTTATTCATTCAAGTCTGAGAATAATGGTTGTTCTATTTTTATGAATAATATCTTTTATGGTCGAGCACCACAAAAGAATGGCTTATTTCTGTTAGATCTCGATAGTAGTGATACGCATATACATAACATTGATGCTAAGCGAATTAAATTGAATGATAATTCTACTTATATGTGGCACTGTCGTCTTGGTCATATTGGAGTGAAACGCATGAAGAAACTCCATACCGATGGATTACTTGAATCACTTGACTTTGAGTCACTTGATAGATGCGAAGCATGTCTGATGGGAAAAATGACTAAGACTCCATTCTCGGGTATGATGGAGCGAGCTACTGACTTATTGGAAATCATACATACAGATGTGTGTGGACCAATGAGTGTAGCATCGCGCGGTGGTTATCGTTATGTTCTAACCTTCACAGATGATTTGAGTAGATATGGGTATATCTATTTAATGAAACATAAATCCGAAACTTTCGAGAAGTTTAAGGAATTCCAAAGTGAAGTAGAAAATCAACGTAACAAGAAGATTAAATTTCTACGATCTGATCGCGGAGGTGAATATCTGAGTTATGAGTTTGGCATGCATTTAAAGAAATGCGGAATACTTTCACAATTGACACCGCCGGGAACACCACAACGAAACGGTGTGTCCGAACGTCGTAATCGAACTCTCTTAGATATGGTTCGTTCTATGATGTCTCTTACTGATTTGCCGTTATCATTTTGGAGTTATGCATTAGAGACAGCCGCATTCACTTTAAATAGAGCACCATCAAAATCCGTTGAAACGACGCCGTATGAATTATGGTTTAATAAGAAACCTAAGCTGTCGTTCCTAAAAGTTTGGGGTTGCGAAGCCTATGTAAAAAAGTTACAACCGGACAAGCTAGAACCCAAAGCGGAGAAATGCGTCTTCATAGGATACCCTAAGGAAACTATAGGGTACACTTTCTATCACAGATCCGAAGGCAAGATCTTTGTTGCTAAGAACGGAACCTTTCTTGAGAAAGAATTTCTCACTAAAGAAGTGACTGGAAGAAAAGTAGAACTCGATGAGATTGAAGAATCTCTACTCGTTGATCAGAGTAGCGCAGTACCGGAAAATGTTCCTGTACCACCTACACCGGCAACAGAGGAAGCTAATGATAATGATCATGAAACTTCAAATGAGACAGCTACTGAACCTCGCAGATCGACAAGGGATCGTGCCACTCCAGATTGGTATGATCCTTGTCTAAATGTCATGATTGTGGATAACAATGATGAAGACCCTGCGACGTATGAAGAAGCAATGATGAGCCCAGATTCCAACAAATGGCAAGAAGCCATGAAATCCGAAATGGGATCCATGTATGATAACAAAGTATGGACTTTGGTAGACTTACCTGATAGCCGCAAGGCTGTCGAGAATAAATGGATCTTCAAGAGAAAAACAGATGCCGATGGTAATATTACTGTCTATAAAGCTCGACTTGTCGCAAAGGGTTTCCGACAAATTCAAGGTGTTGACTACGATGAGACTTTCTCACCTGTAGCGAAGCTAAAATCTGTGAGGATTTTGTTAGCAATAGCTGCATTTTTCGATTATGAGATTTGGCAGATGGATGTCAAAACGGCGTTCCTTAATGGTGACATTGAGGAAGAGTTGTATATGGTACAACCCAAAGGTTTTGTCGATCCTAAAAATGCTGACAAAGTATGCAAACTTCAGCGTTCAATCTATGGACTGAAGCAAGCATCGAGAAGTTGGAACCGACGCTTTGATAAGGTGATCAAAGACTTCGGGTTTATACAGTGTCATGGAGAGGCCTGTATTTACAAGAAAGTGAGTGGGAGCTCTGTAGCATTCCTGATATTATATGTAGATGACATATTATTGATTGGGAATGATATAGAACTATTAAGCAGTGTAAAGGGTTATTTGAATAATAGTTTTTCAATGAAAGACCTTGGTGAAGCATCATACATATTAGGCATCAAGATTTATAGAGATAGATCAAGACGTCTAATAGGGCTATCACAGAGTACATACCTGGACAAGATTCTGAAGAAGTTTAGAATGGACGAAAGTAAGAAAGGATTCTTACCTATGTTACCAGGCAAGGTCTTGAGTAAGACTCAAGGACCGGCTACGGCAGAAGAAAGAGAAAGGATGAGTCAGATCCCCTATGCCTCGGCAGTAGGCTCTATCATGTATGCCATGCTATGTACAAGACCGGATATAGCACATGCTGTTAGTTTGACTAGCAGATATCAAAGTGATCCAGGAATAGAACACTGGACAGCGGTCAAGAATATCCTGAAGTACTTGAAAAGAACTAAGGATATGTTTCTTTGTTATGGAGGTGACCAAGAGCTCGTTGTAACAAGTTACACCGATGCAAGTTGGAACACTGATCCTGATGACTCTAAGTCACAATCTGGGTACGTGTTTATATTGAATGGTGCTGCAGTAAGCTGGGCAAGCTCGAAGCAGTGCACGGTGGCGAAATCCTCAACAGAATCGGAGTACATAGCGGCTTCGAGGCTTCATCAAGCGGTATGGATGAAGAGGTTCATTGTAGAGCTCGGTGTGGTTCCTAGTGCATTGGACCCACTAGTCATCTACTGTGACAACATGGGTGCCATTGCCAATGCACAAGAACCAAGGTCACACAAGAGGCTGAAGCATATCAAGCTGCGTTACCACTCGATTCGCGAGTACATCGAAGATGGAGAAGTAAAGATTTGCAAAGTACACACTGATCTGAATGTAGCAGATCCGTTGACTAAAGCTCTCCCTAGGGCAAAGCATGACCAACACCAGAATGCCATGGGTGTTAGGTACCTTACAATGTAATCTAGATTATTGACTCTAGTGCAAGTGGGAGACTGTTGGAGATATGCCCAAGAGGCAATAATAAAAGTGGTTATTATATATCTTTATGTTTATGATAAAAGTTTATATACCATGCTATAATTGTATTAACTGAAACATTGATACATGTGTGATATGTAAACAAACAAAGAGTCCCTAGTAAGCCTCTTAACTAGCTTGTTGATTAATAGATGATTAGTTTCATAATCATGAACATTGGATGTTATTAATAACAAGGTTATATCATTGTATGAATGATGTAATGGACACACCCAATTAAGCGTAGCATAAGATCACGTCATTAAGTTATTTGCTATAAGCTTTCGATGCATAGTTACCTAGTCCTTATGACCATGAGATCATGTAAATCACTTATACCGGAAAGGTACTTTGATTACATCAAACGCCACTGCGTAAATGGGTGGTTATAAAGATGGGATTAAGTATCCGGAAAGTATGAGTTGAGGCATATGGATCAATAGTGGGATTTGTCCATCCCGATGACGGATAGATATACTCTGGGCCCTCTCGGTGGAATGTCGTCTAATGTCTTGCAAGCATATGAATAAGTTCATAAGAGACCACATACCACAGTACGAGTAAAGAGTACTTGTCAGGAGACGAGGTTGAACAAGGTATAGTGTGATACCGATGATCAAACCTCGGACAAGTAAAATATCGCGTGACAAAGGGAATTGGTATCATATGTGAATGGTTCATTCGATCACTAAAGTCATCGTTGAATATGTGGGAGCCATTATGGATCTCCAGATCCCGCTATTGGTTATTGGTCGGAGTGAGTACTCAACCATGTCCGCATAGTTCGCGAACCGTAGGGTGACACACTTAAAGTTGGATGTTGAAATGGTAGTACTTGAATATGGAATGAAGTTGGAATATTTGTTCGGAGTCCCGGATGGGATCCCGGACATCACGAGGAGTTCCGGAATGGTCCGGAGAATAAGATTCATATATAGGATGTCATTTTATGTGAATAAAATGTCACGGAAGGTTCTATGGAAGGTTCTAGAAGGTTCTAGAAAAGTCCGGAAGAAACCACCAAGGAAGGTGGAGTCCACAAGGGACTCCACCTCCATGGCCGGCCAACCCTAGATGGGGTGGAGTCCCAAGTGGACTCCACCATAGGGGGCCGGCCACCCCCCTATGGAAGGTGGAAATCCCACCTTTGGGTGGGAGTCCTAGTTGGGCTAGGTTTCACCACCATATGGAAGGTTTTGGTTCGGGTCTTATTCGAAGACTTGGAGACCAACTCTTGGGGATCCACCTATATAATGAGGGGCCAAGGGAGGGGGCCGGCCACCCTAAGACCACAAGCTGGCCGCCCCCATAGAGTGGCCGGCCACCCCTCCCAAACCCTAGCCAAGCTCCTCTCCTCCATATTGCCCGCATAGCTTAGCGAAGCTCCGCCGGACTTCTTCACCGCCACCGACACCACGCCGTCGTGCTGTCGGATTCAAGAGGAGCTTACTACTTCCGCTGCCCGCTGGAACGGGGAGGTGGACGTCGTCTTCATCAACAACCGAACGTGTGACCGAGTACGGAGGTGCTGCCCGTTCGTGGCGCCGGAACCGATCGTGATCAAGATGTTCTACGCGCTTTTGCAAGCGGCAAGTGAACGTCTACCGCAGCAACAAGAGCCTCCTCTTGTAGGCTTTGGAATCTCTTCAAGGGTGAGTCTCGATAATCCCCTCGTTGCTACCGTCTTCTAGATTGCATCTTGGCTTGAATTGCGTGTTCGCCGTAGGAAATTTTTTGTTTTCTATGCAACGTTATCCTACAGCGGCACCCCCTCGGTTGAATTGACGAGGGGGAGAAGAGGGTTTCCGCGGCGGCGTTCCATGGGAGGTGGTGAAGCGCTGGTGGAGGAAGCCGGGCGGCACGACTACTTGGCCGGGTCCTGAGGCTCTCCGTCGGTAGCGATGGAGGATTCAGTGGAGCGGTGGCGGCCTCCGCCCCCGGTAACGGTTCGGCGGTGGTACGCATGATCCGCGCCGCTGTCTCTTCCTGGTGATCCGGCAGGAGGGATTGGCGGCGTGGGGGCTGCTGATCTTGCTTTGTTTTTTGTGGCGGTCCTCGGGTTTCTCGCATGCGAGGATGAAGATCTTCCGGATGTCAGTTTGCTTTGATCTAGCTGGAGAGATGAGTTCCGGAAAGTTTCGCTGGCGAATGGAACAATGCATATTTTGTCTGGAGTTTGCTGGATCGAGTGGTATTCGATCGCGCACACCCATGTTTTTATGCCGACCGTTTGGTTCCGGAGGGAGCGGCGCGAAGCTTTATTCTGTGTTGACATCAGGTGACTTTTTGGTCCACGGTGAAGTCAGAAGAAGGAATATCATGAAGGCCGGATTGGTGGACTCGCTAAAGGAGGTTCGAGTCTCCGTGATGCTGAGGGATCTGCTTGTCCTTCCGGGCTCTGCAGCAGCAGCAGTAGTATGCATGTGGGGGCGGCAGCACAGAGGAAGCCAGAGTATTACCTCTCAGGGTGAAAAACCCAAGGTCTGGCCTTAACTGGTTGTGTCTGGCAATGATCTTGTTGGAGGCATTGTTTTGAGAGTGGGGACTATCTTCAGGGTGAAAGCCTAGACCTTTGGTCGGGCGACGACGACGCTGATGCACTGTTCCCTTTTTGGAGGCGTTGCTTTTGGAGAGTCTGTATTGCAGGTGTTGTCACGGTGGTGGTTGTATTGTTGTTGCTAGGCCTAGAAGGCTGTAGCGGGACTTTTATTTCTTACTTTTCTTTACTCTTTTTTGGTTGTGTGCATCCGTACTGGCACTAGGGTGGGGCGTTGTTGCAGAGGCCGGATGTAATTGGTATCTTTTGATATTAATATATTCCCTTTATCTAAAAAAAAGTAACAATACATATACCAACTAGGGTTTGGTACAAATAATAAACATAGAAAAAGCAGTAGGTGTTCAGTTTTGTGCTACCTATAAATCGGGAGGCCTAGAAGCACCCCCCATATCCTGAGCGGGAAGGCATAGGAAAGATGGTACATAGTTGGAGAACCGAGACATATATGAGACTATGAGAGTCAACCGCCATTGAGTGAAACATAGAACATATCATAATGCTCCAGATGAATGATGGTCATTTGACATGTTGGGAGTGAGAGGGATCAGGATTCTACATCTTCGACTTGCTCCGGTCATCTCCAGTTTACTTGCCAAGAGGCAAGAGAGAGGATCTGTTGTTTCATGGAGAAGTTGATGGTTCAGTTTGAGGCACGCTTACGTGAAATGCGGGTCATAGTTAACGCGTTGCTAGAGGAGCAGCAGCGGTAAAGCAATCGGCTTGCCATTATCTTCGAAATATGCACAAGTGTAATTTCGCTGTTATTGATACATTTTCATTTTAACATGCAGGTTCGAGCGGAACGAGAGGCTGCAGAAGAAGATTGCCTGCGTTCTTGTTCCTGCCACTGTCGCCTTCTACGTTTTTGGTCCCAAAAAGAAGCTCAAGTCGTCGGCAGAGGGGCAGCCAGATAGCCTCTGAAATCCCATGCGAAATATTCCCCATAACCTTTTGATCATAGTTTTGGGTATTGGTTCCTCTCCAGCGATGTTTTCTGCACTTTAGACCTATGAGTGACATCGTGTGGTGGATCACTTACTGACCTCTGGAAATTTAGACGCATTTTCGGTACAAACCTGTGAGTCAGTTTCATTCTGATGGTAGATGTTTTTAGTTCAGGGTGCTAATCTGTATGGTACAAGATCATCTTTGAGGAAACTGTTCAGATGCGGCACAAACCACCTGGTAGCTTGTTCTGATGTGCATTTTACTGATGAGAATGATATTTGGATACGCAATCTCACCAAATCTGTTGAGTTCTCTGTCTTGTCTTTGTGCAACCTATTGAATACGAGTCAGGTGGCTGTGCCTTATTCGCAGCCTTGGAAACTTAGGGGAACTCTTAAACTTAGGGTTTTTGTTTGATGTGGGTAGTGGCGAAGAACGGTATCTTCAACAAGAGAGAACTTGACAAGGAGGGGATGGGTGGGACTAGCCAGAGGATGTGGATTTTGTGGTATCTTAGAGCCCACCGACCACATTTTGTCCAGTTTGTCCAGTTGCCAGGTTTAAGTTGTGGTCTGCTGTGCTCTATCAGCGGAGCTCCTAGTTCAGTTTGGCTATGTGGAGTTGCTCGTTCATGCAGTGTATAGGTAGTAGGCGTGTAGCTTATGTAGTGATTGGTGTTCCTGCTGCGTGTCAGCATTTGGAAAGCTATGAACAGTCTTGTATTCAAGGTATTTGATTGAAAGAACCTTCTAGTGTGTTTTTCTCATTTGTTATAATTGAGTACTGGGAATGCCCCCTGGCCCCTGCTGGCTGGAAGCTAGGCACCCTCAGGCTGGAGACTGGAGACAGTGGTGGTCTGGTGGATGAAGTTTTTCAATCTGCGGTTCCACTGAAAGGGCGGTAGTGGCAGGGGCGGAGCCAGGATTTAGGTATAGGGGGGGGGGAAGCAACAATGGAGCAAAAAAAATCGCCTCCTAAAACTACCTTAGAAGTTTATATCCAGCTATCACTATCTTAGTTTTGCCGAAAACGATTTTGAGATTGTATACCATAGTTAACAACGGTGAACAAATTCATATAAGCACCATGTATGTGATATATGGCATAAAATAATTTGCCACAAAATATTTCATATGAAAAGTTTAAGCCATGCTAACACAACAACATACAAAATCAAACAAGGTATTGTATAAGGAGTAGTGATCAATTTTGCGAGAATGCATACCTAGAAAGAATTGAATCCAGGCAATGCTCGTCCCCTCCATCCATCACTATTTTCTCGTTAGGGATGTTTGAAAAAAGGCATCCGAGTATCCGGGCATCTGCAATTCTGACTAGGTGCATGCCCATGCCCTAGATTGGTGCAGCCGGGCGACGAACATCAATATCAATCCACAGTTCGATTGGAACAGGAAAGTAGTTGCCTAGTCGGCGTACGTGTGCTGGAAACTGCACAGCAAGCGGCGGAATTTCTAGACGAGCGGCGGCAGTGGCGGAATTCCTCGGCGAACGGCGTCAGCGGCAAGCGCCCGCACTAACTGCGGGACGAAAAGAAAGGCGGCTGGCAAGCACGCAGCTCGATCAATCGCGCGACGACGCAATGAGTGAAAAAACATGGCAACTGCTCGACGGTACGGGTCGTAGCATGGATGGACCGATGGATCGATCGACCTGCACGCAACTCTGTTAAAAAAAATGCTGCGTGTCCAAACCAAGAGCCGTTTCCGATCGCTCGCAGCCTGACACGGAACTCTGGCCAGAGAGCGTCTCCAACGAGAATATCCAGGGAAGTGGCGAAGTGCACAGAATGGTGCGACCACGACGCAGCAGTGTCGATTCACATATTCTTCAGTCAGTAAATTGTTCACGGCCAGGCTTTTGCTTGTTCAGACAAGCGCACGCGGCACGCTCGACCAGGTGACGGTGCACTGTTAAACGTTCCCTCTGTTTCTTTTACATGTTCAAGATAAACTTGTAACAGTTGCGGCACCGGAAGAAATGTGTTGCCTCGTCGTGCCCAAGGGAGTTCAGTTTGGAAATGAGCAATGGCTCTGGCATTGCGTGTAATGATCCCAGTGACTGCTCGTCTGACCCTACGACACGAGTTTACTTTGAGTTGAAATAGGTCGAGGGCCGTGCTAAATCAAAAACAAATATATACCGTCTAGATGAAGGTACAAAGTGGCCGACCCAGCCCAATTTATTAGGATGGGAAACATGCCTAAATTGGCTAGGTTTTTTTTTTTTCCTTCTTTTTTTAGCCGATATATGAGTTGGGTTAAATATTAGGGTGTGGTGGGCCCCACCCTTCCACCCACCTGGCTCCGCTGTACAGTTAGTACTTTATAGCGGTCCTTATGCCCTTGAACTGGTTCCATATTTTTTGAGTTAGACCCAAGTCAGTGCTGCTCGACAAACTTTAACCTTGTTATCCATGATGGTTTCCAAAGAAACTTCCATTCAGGAAAAATCAGTACAAATCTATTTATTTCGTTTTATTTTCGCATGTCACACAAACACTCTTATTGTTCTATGGAGTTTTGCACTTAAAAATTCCCTGAATTCGCTAAATATGGTTTTATATATCATTACATGAAAACATGGAATACAAAATGGGCGTTACTCCGAAAGTTTCAGATCCAATATGAATTGTTCCATGGTCTTTGGTTAATTTCGTACCTGCCATGATAGTTCAACTTTTAGATAGGGGCTCGTAAGCTCTTTGTTAGAGCGTGCACTTCACAAATATCTAGCAAGATATTTTAGGATATTAAAAAATAGAAGAAACACATTAATATATATACTACCATAGTCCCTACTGTTTTTTCGCAAATAAATTAATCCATGCATGCATTTGATCAGTATATTTTATCCTCCCACAATTAAGAGGCCTCGATTTTAAGATCTTTTCAAATTAGGGATTTATCAACTAGGATAGATCTTCCCAAATCATCTAACAATTCACATTCAAATTTATCATACTGCAAGTTTATTTTCTTAATGGTAAATGTAAAAACTAGATAACAAAGAACAGTATAATCAATACCAAACAAAAAATTTAAGTTGGAAAGTAAGTAATATAAAAGATGTAAGGTAATTTTGTTTATATACCAATTGTTTAGTTGCTCACCACGTACAACACATGGTAAGATGTAAATTAATTGATAATCATAAGTTATAGGATTGGTACAAAAGTTTAGTATAAATAGAAAAAAGCAAAATCCTTGGGGCATCGTGCTTAGGTAATTAGGTTAGTACTTAGGGGAATACAGTGCAAATTATGGTATGGCACATTGACCGTTTAGTGATTTCTTTGGAGCACTGGGAGGAACCACCGTTGGACTGACTACATGCAAGTGATATGGAAAGATTAGTCAAATTTGTAGATCTTATTGGAATGTATGATTATCCTTGACATTGTTATACATAGAAGAATGAAGCATTTTCATGTTGTGCATCATTGGTAGTATGAATACAAGCGGGCCCACACAACACCTAGTGAACAATAATCACAGAGCTTTAAGATTGCTGATTTTATTCTTTGCTGTGCATGCATCAACATTGTCCATGACGAATGAAGCCTGGTGACCGGGTGTATACGTGAGCACGCGTTGCCTGCTCGACACGTGTCTAACGCCATCCGTTAATCCGTTAACATGGGGGAAGGCACATATGGCCGCGTCTGTAAAATAGACCACCCTTCTGTCATCTTCTACCTTCTACCTGTACTTTCCTCCCCCATCTCAAATAGTACTAGAACCATCTTTATCCAAGCCACCCCGCTGGACCTCGCTGCTCCGCCCGCGCCCGTCTGGGCGACTTGGCCGCTAGAGCTGCCACGCTGAAGCCCATCCTCCACCGCGCCGCACGGAGAGCTCCCACACGCGCCGCCCGCTCCGCGCGCTGCGCTCGCCGTAGCCCCGCCGCCGCCACCGCAGCGGGCGTCCGTGCTCCTCCCCGTCCCCAACGTGGCCTACGTCGCCGCCGTCCCCCAGGCTGGCACCGGCAAAACGACGGGGGAGGAGTTGGCCGTGGCTCTGCAAGGGGGACGAGCGCGGGCGGAGCGGCCAGATGCGGCAGACGGCATGAGCGCTGCAGCTCCGTTGACCAAGTAGTGGACGGTGGCGGGTGGAGCAGCAAGGTGCGGCGGACGGCTCGAGCGCGACAGCTCTGCGGGCGGAGTGGCCAGATGCGGCCCGCTCCCAGAGCGCAGTTTCTCTGGTCCTGGCGCCGGGAGCCGAGCAAATCGTGTATGTCTTCTGCGAGTTCGAGAGAGTGCCGACGGAGGGAGTCTGCAGTGCTGCTGGCTGGAAGGACGGTCCGACGAACAGCGCCGGGATCCAGCCGTTGACTCGATGCAATGGAGATTTGGGGATCACGTGCGCGCATAGGGCAATGCCCGCGTTGATTCCTTTTCCGTTGACTACTTTTTATGCTTGATCGGAAATTGCTCAACGATCTTTTCTTAGCATGTTCTCCACCCCTCAACGATCTTTTCTTAGCATGTACTCAGATCGGAAATTGTTACAGGTTGTTCCCCAAAAATTGCTAACGATTCTTCCACAATTTTTTTTGGTACTGATTGATATGTGATGAACTGCTGATTTACTGATTCCCAAAAAAGTACTATGGAAATCGCCGGTCTGTAAATCGCCTTGGCTGCCCCGCGAGCAGCCGCTGTCGTATCGTTCGCGCCATGCTGGTGGTGGAGCTCGTCGGGCCGAGACCGGGCCACAGAGGGCGGCGTTGGATGCCAGTCCTGGAGAGAGAGAGGCATGGATCCGGGTAAGGCACGTGGGTGGGGCAGCTTTTAGCAGCGTTTTCCGCGAGAGAGGTACTCACGCCGTATGGTCGCCGTGAGCCAAAAAAAATGAATCTCAACGTTGATCCAACGGCAGCTAGAGCGTGCTCACGTATACACGCGGTTACCAAATCCACTCTCTTGTCCATGATACATGTGAAATAATATGGAGCCCCATGTGTGGTTTTAGTAATTGATTACAATCTTTATGGACTAATGGTTGCATTGAGTTTCTCTTATAGGTTTTGTCCATAGGAAATGCTTGATCCATATGTTGGTCTCAAGGTTGCAAGAAGAAGAAAATCAAGTCATGCATCTTCAAGACATCAACAAGATGAAGAATGAAGACGGTGGTGTGTGCAATATAGAGGATGGATGAAGTCGGTGGTGTGTGCGTTGAAGAAGTTGGATTGAGATGGAAGCGTACATTGTTGCAGAGGGATGAAGACGGAGCTTGCCGGTTCGAGTGGAACGCGTAAGGTCAAGGTTTATTCTTGATAGGCTTTCTCTCTTCCCGGTTTGTTGATGTACATAGTTGGGAGATCAAGTGTGTAGGATAGTTAGCCACTCTATCAAGATGTCTCTCGAATGAGTCACTTGGTCGTATAGTTCGGAAAGAGCTCGAACCCTTGCATGCCTTGCATCGTGTTTCTTGGTTATTCTTGGTTATTATCCATGTGATGTTTTAGAGCTTGTGTTCATTATCATGACAAGCTCTATCTCATCGAAAACGAATTCCGGATGCATCACTTGTTGCGTTTTTTAGTTGGATGATTTTCTCAGTCTTTGATACGTCTCCAACGTATCTATAATTTCTGATGTTCCATGCTTGTTTTATGACAATACCTACATGTTTTGTTCACACTTTATATCGTTTTGATGCATTTTCCGGAACTAACCTATTGACGAGATGAAGTGCGCGTTTTCTGCTGTTTTTGGTTTCAGAAATCCTAGTAAGGAAATATTCTCGGAATTGGACGAAATCAACGCCCAACATCTTAGAATCCCACGAAGCTTCCAAAACACCCGAGAGCCACTAGAGGGAGGCCACAGGGGCCCCACACAACATGGCGGCGTGGCCAGAGGGGGGGCGCCGGCCTAGTGTGTGGGCCCCCCGTAGCCCTTCCGACTCCGCCTCTTCGCCTATAAGAAGCCCCCTAACCTATATCTTCGATACGAATAAGCCACGGTACGAGAAACCTTCCAGAGCCGCCGCCATCGCAAAGCCAAAATCTGGGGGACAGGAGTCTGTCTCGCACGCCGGGACGGGAAGTCCCCGGAGGGCTTCTCCATCGACACCACCGCCATCTCCATCAACGCTGCTGCTCCCATGATGAGGAGGGAGTAGTTCTCCTTCGAGGCTAAGGTTTGTACCGGTAGCTATGTGGTTAATCTCTCTCCTATGTACTCCAATACAATGATCTCATGAGCTGCTTTACATGATTGAGATCCATATGATGAGTTTTGTATCGCTACTAGTCTATGTGCTACTCATGTGATGTTATTAAAGTAGTCTATTCCTCCTGCATGGTGTAATGGTGACAGTGTGTGCATCGTGTGGTTCTTGTCATAGATTATGATCATAATCTCTTGTAGGTTATGGAGTTGATTATCGCTATGATAGTATTGATGTGATTTATTCCCCCTTCATAGTGTAAAGGTGACAGTGTGTATGCTATGTTAGTACTCGGTTTATTTTGCAAAGATCTATTATGCTCTAAGGTTACTTAAACATGAATATCGAATGTTGTGGAGCTTGTTAACTCCGGCATTGAGGGTTCGTGTAATCCTACACAACGAATGGTGTTCATTATCAAACAAGAGTGTATGTAGCACAAATGAGAGAAGTTATTATTTATTATGCGATCAATGTTGAGAGTGTCCACTAGTGAAAGTATGATCCCTAGGCCTTGTTTCCAATACGAAACACCGTTTACTGTTCTATTGCATGTTTACTCGCTGCCATATTTTATTCAGATTGCTATTACCACTCATATACATCCATACTACTTGTATTTCACTATCTCTTCGCCGAACTAGTGCACCTATACATCTGACACCTATTTAGGTGTGTTGGGGACACAAGAGACTTCTTGTATCATGATTGCAGGGTTGCTTGAGAGGGATATCTTTGACCTCTTCCTCCCTGAGTTCGATAAACCTTGGGTGATCCGTTAAGGGAAAACTTGCTGTGTTCTACAAACCTGCTCTTGGAGGCCCAACACTACACGAATAGAAGCACCCGTAGACATCAAGCTATTTTCTGGCGCCGTTGCCGGGAGGAAAGGTAAAAGGCACTCATACTCCGGTCCCAGGTAACTAAGTTATTTTCTGTTGCCGTTGTAAGTGCTCGAAGCTATTTCCTTTAGATCCTGCAATTGCATCTTTTGGTTTCTTGTTTACACTAGTTAGGCATAATGGAAAGTAACAATGAGCTTCTTATTCTATTTCCTGAGTTAAGACATGGATTGTTTGCTGTGAAAATTAAAAAACCTATGGAATCTTATTTGCATGCTAGTAGCAATGATATTAGTATGAACGCTTTGAACACCATTGTTGTTAATGATATGGAAAATTCTAAGCTTGGGGAAGCTGGTTTTGATGAGCATGAAATTTTTAGTCCCCCAAGCATTGAGGAGAAAATTTTCTTTGATGATACTTTGCCTCCTATTTATGATGATTATAATGATAGTGGTCTTTTGGTGCCGCCTACTATGGAGAGTAAATTTTATTATGATTATACTATGCCTCCTACACTTGATGAGAATAATAATGATAGTTACTTTGTTGAATTTGCTCCCACTACAACTAATAAAATTGATTATGCTTATGTGGAGAGTAATAATTTTATGCATGTGGCTCATGACAAGAATGTTTTATGTGATAGTTATATTGTTGAGTTTGTTCATGATGCTACTGAAAGTTATTATGAGAGAGGGAAACATGGTTATATGCATCTTAATAATATTAAGTTTCCCTCTTTATGTTGAGAATCTTGAAATTGCGCTTGTGTTGCCTTCCTATGCTTGTCACTTTGTTCTTCATGAATTTATTTGTGTACAAGATTCCTTTTCATAGGAAGTGGGTTAGGCTTAAATGTGTTTTAAATTTGCTTTTTGATGTTCTCTTTTGCTTCACTCTCTATTTTCTTGCGAGAGCATCATTAAAATTACTGAGCCCATCTTAATGGCTATAAAGAAAGAACTTCTTGGGAGATAACCCATGTGTTTATTTTGCTACTGTTTTGTTGAGTCTTGGAAGTTGTTTACTACTGTAGCAATCTCTCCTTATCATGTTTTTGTGCCAAGTAAAGTCTCTATGTTAAAGTTGATGCTAGATTTGGATTCTGCGCAGAAACAGATTTGCTGTCTGTCACGAATTCGCGCAGAAGTCTCTGTAGGTAACTCAGAAAAATCTGCAAATTTACGTGTGGGATCCTCAGATATGTACGCAACTTTTATTAGTTTTGAGTTTTTCCATTTGAGAAAGTTAAGTGCCCCTGCCAAATTCGTCTTTACGGACTGTTCTGTTTTTGACAGATTCTGTCTTTTATTTCGCATTGCCGCTTTTGCTATGTTGAATGAGTTTCTTTGTTCCATTAACTTTCAGAAGCTTTGTGCAATGTCCAGAAGTGTTAATGATTGTGTCACCTCTGAACATGTGAATTTTTATTATGCACTAACCCTCTAATGAGTTTGCTTGAAGTTTGGTGTGGAAGTTTTCAAGGGTCAATAGAAGAGGATGATATACTATGATCAAGAAGAGTGAAAGGTCTAAGCTTGGGGATGCCCCGGTGGTTCATCCCTGCATATTTTAAGAAGACTCAAGCATCTAAGCTTGGGGATGCCCAAGGCATCCCCTTCTTCATCGACAACTTATCAGGTCACTTCTAGTGAAACTATATTTTTATTCCATCACATCTTATTGTTGGAGATATGCCCAAGAGGCAATAATAAAAGTGGTTATTATATATCTTTATGTTTATGATAAAAGTTTATATACCATGCTATAATTGTATTAACCGAAACATTGATACATGTGTGATATGTAAACAAACAAAGAGTCCCTAGTAAGCCTCTTAACTAGCTTGTTGATTAATAGATGATTAGTTTCATAATCATGAACATTGGATGTTATTAATAACAAGGTTATATCATTGTATGAATGATGTAATGGACACACCCAATTAAGCGTAGCATAAGATCACGTCATTAAGTTATTTGCTATAAGCTTTCGATACATAGTTACCTAGTCCTTATGACCATGAGATCATGTAAATCACTTATACCGGAAAGGTACTTTGATTACATCAAACGCCACTGCGTAAATGGGTGGTTATAAAGATGGGATTAAGTATCCGGAAAGTATGAGTTGAGGCATATGGATCAATAGTGGGATTTGTCCATCCCGATGACGGATAGATATACTCTGGGCCCTCTCGGTGGAATGTCGTCTAATGTCTTGCAAGCATATGAATAAGTTCATAAGAGACCACATACCACGGTACGAGTAAAGAGTACTTGTCAGAGACGAGGTTGAACAAGGTATAGTGATACCGATGATCAAACCTCGGACAAGTAAAATATCGCGTGACAAAGGGAATTGGTATCATATGTGAATGGTTCATTCGATCACTAAAGTCATCGTTGAATATGTGGGAGCCATTATGGATCTCCAGATCCCGCTATTGGTTATTGGTCGGAGTGAGTACTCAACCATGTCCGCATAGTTCGCGAACCGTAGGGTGACACACTTAAAGTTGGATGTTGAAATGGTAGTACTTGAATATGGAATGAAGTTGGAATATTTGTTCGGAGTCCCGGATGGGATCCCGGACATCACGAGGAGTTCCGGAATGGTCCGGAGAATAAGATTCATATATAGGATGTCATTTTATGTGAATAAAATGTCGCGGAAGGTTCTATGGAAGGTTCTAGAAGGTTCTAGAAAAGTCCGGAAGAAACCACCAAGGAAGGTGGAGTCCACAAGGGACTCCACCTCCATGGCCGGCCAGCCCTAGATGGGGTGGAGTCCCAAGTGGACTCCACCATAGGGGGCCGGCCACCCCCCTATGGAAGGTGGAAATCCCACCTTTGGGTGGGAGTCCTAGTTGGGCTAGGTTTCACCACCATATGGAAGGTTTTTGGTTCGGGTCTTATTCGAAGACTTGGAGACCAACTCTTGGGGATCCACCTATATAATGAGGGGCCAAGGGAGGGGGCCGGCCACCCCAAGACCACAAGCTGGCCGCCCCCCATAGAGTGGCCGGCCACCCCCTCCCAAACCCTAGCCAAGCTCCTCTCCTCCATATTGCCCGCATAGCTTAGCGAAGCTCCGCCGGACTTCTTCACCGCCACCGACACCACGCCGTCGTGCTGTCGGATTCAAGAGGAGCTACTACTTCCGCTGCCCGCTGGAACGGGAGGTGGACGTCGTCTTCATCAACAACCGAACGTGTGACCGAGTACGGAGGTGCTGCCCGTTCGTGGCGCCGGAACCGATCGTGATCAAGATCTTCTACGCGCTTTTGCAAGCGGCAAGTGAACGTCTACCGCAGCAACAAGAGCCTCCTCTTGTAGGCTTTGGAATCTCTTCAAGGGTGAGTCTCGATAATCCCCTCGTTGCTACCGTCTTCTAGATTGCATCTTGGCTTGGATTGCGTGTTCGGTAGGAAAATTTTTGTTTTCTATGCAACGTTCTCCTACAGTGGTATCAGAGCCGTGTCTATGCATAGATGGTTGCACGAGTAGAACACAATGGTTTGTGGGCGTTGATGCTCTTGTTATCTTTAGTTGAGTACTTTGCATCTTTGTGGCATAGTGGGATGAAGCGGCTCGGGCTAACTTTACATGACCGCGTTCATGAGATTTGCTCCACGCTCGACATGCAACTTGTATTGCATAAGTGGCTTTGCGGGTGTCTGTCTCTCCTACTATAGTGAAGATTCAATTTACTCTTCTATTGAAAACACTAGTATCACCGTTGTGGTTCATGTTCGTAGGTAGATTGGATCTTACTCGAAAACCCTAAACCACGTAAAATATGCAAACCAAATTAGAGAACGTCTAACTTGTTTTTGCAGGGTTTGGTGATGTGATATGTGTTGGAGATATGCCCAAGAGGCAATAATAAAAGTGGTTATTATATATCTTTATGTTTATGATAAAAGTTTATATACCATGCTATAATTATTATTGAAACATTGATACATGTGTGATATGTAAACAAACAAAGAGTCCCTAGTAAGCCTCTTAACTAGCTTGTTGATTAATAGATGATTAGTTTCATAATCATGAACATTGGATGTTATTAATAACAAGGTTATATCATTGTATGAATGATGTAATGGACACACCCAATTAAGCGTAGCATAAGATCACGTCATTAAGTTATTTGCTATAAGCTTTCGATACATAGTTACCTAGTCCTTATGACCATGAGATCATGTAAATCACTTATACGGAAAGGTACTTTGATTACATCAAACGCCACTGCGTAAATGGGTGGTTATAAAGATGGGATTAAGTATCCGGAAAGTATGAGTTGAGGCATATGGATCAATAGTGGGATTTGTCCATCCCGATGACGGATAGATATACTCTGGGCCCTCTCGGTGGAATGTCGTCTAATGTCTTGCAAGCATATGAATAAGTTCATAAGAGACCACATACCACGGTACGAGTAAAGAGTACTTGTCAGGAGACGAGGTTGAACAAGGTATAGTGTGATACCGATGATCAAACCTCGGACAAGTAAAATATCGCGTGACAAAGGGAATTGGTATCATATGTGAATGGTTCATTCGATCACTAAAGTCATCGTTGAATATGTGGGAGCCATTATGGATCTCCAGATCCCGCTATTGGTTATTGGTCGGAGTGAGTACTCAACCATGTCCGCATAGTTCGCGAACCGTAGGGTGACACACTTAAAGTTGGATGTTGAAATGGTAGTACTTGAATATGGAATGAAGTTGGAATATTTGTTCGGAGTCCCGGATGGGATCCCGGACATCACGAGGAGTTCCGGAATGGTCCGGAGAATAAGATTCATATATAGGATGTCATTTTATGTGAATAAAATGTCGCGGAAGGTTCTATGGAAGGTTCTAGAAGGTTCTAGAAAAGTCCGGAAGAAACCACCAAGGAAGGTGGAGTCCACAAGGGACTCCACCTCCATGGCCGGCCAGCCCTAGATGGGGTGGAGTCCCAAGTGGACTCCACCATAGGGGGCCGGCCACCCCCCCTATGGAAGGTGGAAATCCCACCTTTGGGTGGGAGTCCTAGTTGGGCTAGGTTTCACCACCATATGGAAGGTTTTTGGTTCGGGTCTTATTCGAAGACTTGGAGACCAACTCTTGGGGATCCACCTATATAATGAGGGGCCAAGGGAGGGGGCCGGCCACCCCAAGACCACAAGCTGGCCGCCCCCCATAGAGTGGCCGGCCACCCCTCCCAAACCCTAGCCAAGCTCCTCTCCTCCATATTGCCCGCATAGCTTAGCGAAGCTCCGCCGGACTTCTTCACCGCCACCGACACCACGCCGTCGTGCTGTCGGATTCAAGAGGAGCTACTACTTCCGCTGCCCGCTGGAACGGGGAGGTGGACGTCGTCTTCATCAACAACCGAACGTGTGACCGAGTACGGAGGTGCTGCCCGTTCGTGGCGCCGGAACCGATCGTGATCAAGATCTTCTACGCGCTTTTGCAAGCGGCAAGTGAACGTCTACCGCAGCAACAAGAGCCTCCTCTTGTAGGCTTTGGAATCTCTTCAAGGGTGAGTCTCGATAATCCCCTCGTTGCTACCGTCTTCTAGATTGCATCTTGGCTTGGATTGCGTGTTCGCCGTAGGAAAATTTTTGTTTTCTATGCAACGTTATCCTACAGTGGTATCAGAGCCGTGTCTATGCATAGATGGTTGCACGAGTAGAACACAATGGTTTGTGGGCGTTGATGCTCTTGTTATCTTTAGTTGAGTACTTTGCATCTTTGTGGCATAGTGGGATGAAGCGGCTCGGGCTAACTTTACATGACCGCGTTCATGAGATTTGCTCCACGCTCGACATGCAACTTGTATTGCATAAGTGGCTTTGCGGGTGTCTGTCTCTCCTACTATAGTGAAGATTCAATTTACTCTTCTATTGAAAACACTAGTATCACCGTTGTGGTTCATGTTCGTAGGTAGATTGGATCTTACTCGAAAACCCTAAACCACGTAAAATATGCAAACCAAATTAGAGAACGTCTAACTTGTTTTTGCAGGGTTTGGTGATGTGATATGGCCATAATGTGATGATGAATATGTATGAGATGATCATTATTGTATTGTGGCAACCGGCAGGAGCCTTATGGTTGTCTTTAAATTTCATGTTGAGTAGTATTTCAAAGTAGTTGTAATAGTTGCTACATGGAGGACGATCATGAAGACGGCGCCATTGACCTTGGTGTTTCGCCGACGATGATGGAGATCATGCCCGTTGATGATGGAGATCATGTCCGTGCTTTGGAGATGAAGATCAAAGGCGCAAAGACAAAAGGGCCATATCATATCACATATGAATTGCATGTGATGTTAATCCTTTTATGCATCTTATTTTGCTTAGATCGCGACGGTAGCATTATAAGATGATCCCTCACTAAAATCTCAAGATAATAAAGTGTTCATCCTTAGTAGCACCGTTATCAAGTCTTGTCGTTTCGAAGCATCTCGTGATGATCGGGTGTGATAGATTCAATAAGTACATACAACGGGTGCAAGACAGTTTTGCACATGCGGATACTAAGGTGGCCTTGACGAGCCTAGCATGTAAAGACATGGTCTCGGAACACGTGATACCGAAAGGTAGAGCATGAATCATATGATTGATATGATGAACACTTTGAGTGTTCGCCATTGAAATTACATCTTGTCTCGTGATGATCGGGCATAGGTGTGATGGATTTGGTTCGTGTGATCACTAAGACAATGCGAGGGATATTGTTTTGAGTGGGAGTTCACCTAGATTTTTAATTATGTAGAATTAAAATTTTGAACTCAATTTGTCATAAACTTAGTCTAAACTATTGCAAATATGTTGTAGATATGGCGTCCTCAATCAATTTTAACCAGTTCCTAGAGAAAGAAAAGCTTAAGAGCAACGGTAGCAACTTCACCGACTGGTTCCGTCATGTGAGGATCTTCCTCAATGGCGGAAATCTGCAATATGTGCTTGATGCACCGCTAGGTGACCCTCCAGCAGAAACTGAAACCGATGAAGTAAAGAATGTTTACGCGACTCGGAAAACTCGGTACTCTCAAGTTCAGTGTGCCATCTTATGCAGTCTGGAATCCGATCTTCAAAAACGTTTTGAGCACCACGATCCTCATGAGTTGATAAAAGAGTTGAAGACTATTTTTGAGACTCATGCGGCCGTGGAATGCTATGAAGCATCGAAACATTTTTTCAGCTGTATGATGGAAGAAGGCAGCTCCATTAGTGAGCACATGCTCGTCATGACCGGGCATGCGAAGAAACTCAGTGACTTGGGAATAGTGATTCCTAACAGACTGGGGATTAATCGTGTCCTTCAATCACTGCCACCAAGTTACAAGAACTTTGTGATGAATTACAATATGCAGAACATGAACAAGGAGTTTCCTGAACTCTTTGGCATGTTAAAAGCTGCTGAGATTGAGATTAAGAAAGAGCACCAAGTGTTGATGGTCAACAAGACCACCAGTTTCAAGAAACAGGGCAAGTCTAAAGGAAAATTCAAGAAGGGTGGCAAGAAAGCTGCCACGCCTCCTATGAAACCTAAGAACGGCCCTAAGCCTGATGCTGAGTGCTATTACTGCAAGGAGAAGGGACACTGGAAGCGTAATTGCTCCAAGTATTTGGCAGATCTGAAGAGCGGCCTTGTCAAGAAGAAGAAAGAAGGTATATCTGATATACATGTTATAGATGTTCATTTCACTGGTTCTCGTTCTAGTACCTGGGTATTTGATACTGGTTCGGTTGCTCATATTTGTAACTCGAAACAGGAACTAAAGAATAAACGACAACTGCTGAAAGATGAAGTGACGATGCGCGTTGGAAACGGATCCAAGGTCAATGTGATCGCAGTCGGGACACTTCCTCTACATCTACCTTCGGGATTAGTTTTAAGCCTAAATAATTGTTATTATGTACCGCGTTGAGCATGAACATTATATCTGGATCTTGTTTAATGCAAGACGGTTATTCATTCAAGTCTGAGAATAATGGTTGTTCTATTTTTATGAATAATATCTTTTATGGTCGAGCACCACAAAAGAATGGCTTATTTCTGTTAGATCTCGATAGTAGTGATACGCATATACATAACATTGATGCTAAGCGAATTAAATTGAATGATAATTCTACTTATATGTGGCACTGTCGTCTTGGTCATATTGGAGTGAAACGCATGAAGAAACTCCATACCGATGGATTACTTGAATCACTTGACTTTGAGTCACTTGATAGATGCGAAGCATGTCTGATGGGAAAAATGACTAAGACTCCATTCTCGGGTATGATGGAGCGAGCTACTGACTTATTGGAAATCATACATACAGATGTGTGTGGACCAATGAGTGTAGCATCGCGCGGTGGTTATCGTTATGTTCTAACCTTCACAGATGATTTGAGTAGATATGGGTATATCTATTTAATGAAACATAAATCCGAAACTTTCGAGAAGTTTAAGGAATTCCAAAGTGAAGTAGAAAATCAACGTAACAAGAAGATTAAATTTCTACGATCTGATCGCGGAGGTGAATATCTGAGTTATGAGTTTGGCATGCATTTAAAGAAATGCGGAATACTTTCACAATTGACACCGCCGGGAACACCACAACGAAACGGTGTGTCCGAACGTCGTAATCGAACTCTCTTAGATATGGTTCGTTCTATGATGTCTCTTACTGATTTGCCGTTATCATTTTGGAGTTATGCATTAGAGACAGCCGCATTCACTTTAAATAGAGCACCATCAAAATCCGTTGAAACGACACCGTATGAATTATGGTTTAATAAGAAACCTAAGCTGTCGTTCCTAAAAGTTTGGGGTTGCGAAGCCTATGTAAAAAAGTTACAACCGGACAAGCTAGAACCCAAAGCGGAGAAATGCGTCTTCATAGGATACCCTAAGGAAACTATAGGGTACACTTTCTATCACAGATCCGAAGGCAAGATCTTTGTTGCTAAGAACGGAACCTTTCTTGAGAAAGAATTTCTCACTAAAGAAGTGACTGGAAGAAAAGTAGAACTCGATGAGATTGAAGAATCTCTACTCGTTGATCAGAGTAGCGCAGTACCGGAAAATGTTCCTGTACCACCTACACCGGCAACAGAGGAAGCTAATGATAATGATCATGAAACTTCAAATGAGACAGCTACTGAACCTCGCAGATCGACAAGGGATCGTGCCACTCCAGATTGGTATGATCCTTGTCTAAATGTCATGATTGTGGATAACAATGATGAAGACCCTGCGACGTATGAAGAAGCAATGATGAGCCCAGATTCCAACAAATGGCAAGAAGCCATGAAATCCGAAATGGGATCCATGTATGATAACAAAGTATGGACTTTGGTAGACTTACCTGATAGCCGCAAGGCTGTCGAGAATAAATGGATCTTCAAGAGAAAAACAGATGCCGATGGTAATATTACTGTCTATAAAGCTCGACTTGTCGCAAAGGGTTTCCGACAAATTCAAGGTGTTGACTACGATGAGACTTTTGAAGGAGATATGCCCTAGAGGCAATAATAAAATGGTTATTATTTATATCTTTATGTTTATGATAAATGTTTATATATCATGCTATAATTGTATTAACCGAAACATTAGTACATGTGTGATATGTAGACAAACAAGAAGTCCCTAGTATGCCTCTTAAACTAGCTTGTTGATTAATGGATGATTAGTTTCATAATCATGAACATTGGATGTTATTAATAACAAGGTTATGTCATTGTATGAATGATGTAATGGACACACCCAATTAAGCGTAGCATAAGATCTCGTCATTAAGTTATTTGCTATAAGCTTTCGATACATAGTTACCTAGTCCTTATGACCATGAGATCATGTAAATCACTTATACCGGAAAGGTACTTTGATTACACCAAACACCACTGCGTAAATGGGTGGCTATAAAGGTGGGATTAAGTATCCGGAAAGTATGAGTTGAGGCATATGGATCAACAGTGGGATTTGTCCATCCCGATGACGGATAGATATACTCTGGGCCCTCTCGGTGGAATGTCGTCTAATGTCTTGCAAGCATATGAATAAGTTCATAAGAGACCACATACCATGGTACGAGTAAAGAGTACTTGTCAGGAGACGAGGTTGAACAAGGTATAGAGTGATACCGAAGATCAAACCTCGGACAAGTAAAATATCGCGTGACAAAGGGAATTGGTATCGTATGTGAATGGTTCATTCGATCACTAAAGTCATCGTTGAATATGTGGGAGCCATTATGGATCTCCAGATCCCGCTATTGGTTATTGGTCGGAGTAAGTACTCAACCATGTCCGCATAGTTCACGAACCGTAGGGTGACACACTTAAAGTTGGATGTTGAAATGGTAGAACTTGAATATGGAATGGAGTTCGAATATTTGTTCGGAGTCCCGGATGAGATCCCGGACATCACGAGGAGGTCCGGAATGGTCCGGAGAATAAGATTCATATATAGGAAGTCATATTCCAAGTTTGGAAATGATCCGGTGCATTTATGGCAGGTTCTAGAAGGTTCTAGAAAAGTCCGGAAGAAATCACCATGGAAAGTAGAGTCCCGGAGGGACTCCACCTTGCATGACCAGCCAACCCTAAAGGGGAGGAGTCCATGGTGGACTCCCCTAGGGTGGCCGGCCAACCCCCCTCATGGAAGGGGGGAATCCCACCCCAAGTGGGATTCCCACCTTGGGTAGGTTTTCCCACATATGGGAGGTTTTAGTGTTGGGGTCTTATTCGAAGACTTGGACTAGAACTCTTGGTGCTTCCACCTATATAATGAGGAGGAGAGGGAGGGGGCAGCCACTCTTTGGCTCAGCCTTGGCCGCACCCCTTAGAGGGCCGGCGCCCAACCCCCTCTCTCCCCAAACCCTAGCGGTCTCTCTCCTCCACCACATCCCGCACGCTTAAGCGAAGCTCCGCCGGATTTCTCCACCACCACCGACACCACGCCGTCGTGCTGTCGGATTCAAGAGGAGCTACTACTTCCGCTGCCCGCTGGAACGGGGAGGTGGACGTCGTCTTCATCAACAACCGAACGTGTGACCGAGTACGGAGGTGCTGCCCGTTCGTGGCGCCGGAACCGATCGTGATCAAGATCTTCTACGCGCTTTTGCAAGCGGCAAGTGATCGTCTACCGCAGCAATAAGAGCCTACTCTTATAGGCTTTGGAATCTCTTCAAGGGTTAGTCTTGATCATCCCCTCGTTGCTACCGTCTTCTAGATTGCATCTTGGCTTGGATTGCGTGTTCGCCGTAGGAAAATTTTTGTTTTCTATGCTACGTTATCCTACAGTGGTATCAGAGCCGTGTCTATGCATAGATGGTTGCACGAGTAGAACACAATGATTTGTGGGCGTTGATGCTCTTGTTATCTTTAGTTGAGTACTTTGCATCTTTGTGGCATAGTGGGATGAAGCGGCTCGGGCTAACTTTACATGACCGCGTTCATGAGATTTGCTCCACGCTCGACATGCAACTTGTATTGCATAAGTGGCTTTGCGGGTGTCTGTCTCTCCTACTATAGTGAAGATTCAAGTTATTCTTCTATTGACAACACTAGTATCACCGTTGTGGTTCATGTTCGTAGGTAGATTGGATCTTACTCGAAAACCCTAAACCACGTAAAATATGCAAACCAAATTAGAGAACGTCTAACTTGTTTTTGCAGGGTTTGGTGATGTGATATGGCCATAATGTGATGATGACTATGTATGAGATGATCATTATTGTATTGTGGCAACCGGCAGGAGCCTTATGGTTGTCTTTAATTTTCATGTTGAGTAGTATTTCAAAGTAGTTGTAATAGTTGCTACATGAGGTGAACAACCATGAAGCCGGCGCCATGAACCTTGACGCTACGCCGACGATGATGGAGATCATGCCCGAAGATGATGGAGATCATGTCCGTGCTTTGGAGATGAAGATCAAAGGCGCAAAGACAAAAGGGCCATATCATATCACATATGAATTGCATGTGATGTTAATCCTTTATGCATCTTATTTTGCTTAGATCGCGACGGTAGCATTATAAGATGATCCCTCACATTAATATCAAGATAATAAAGTGTTCTTCCCTCGTATGCACCGTTGCATTGTTCGACGTTTTGAAGCATCTCGTGATGATCGGGTGTGATAAACTCGACATACAACGGGTGTAAGCCATGTTGCACACGCGGAATACTTGGGTTTGCTTGACGAGCCTAGCATGTACAGACATGGCCTCGGGACAACGGAAACCGAAAGGTTGAACACGAGTCATATGGATGATATGATCAACATGTTGATGTTCACCATTGAAGCTACATCATCTCACGTGATGATCGGTTTTGATGTAGTGGATTTGGATCGTGTACCACTTAACAACTATGAGGGATGTTGTATTAAGTGGGAGTTCATTAGTAATTAGATTAAAACATGAACTAATTATCATAAACATAGTCTGAGTAGTATTTTGAATTAATTTTGTAGTATTGGCATCCGTTTTCTACCATGCGCTAGTCTTGTAATTGAGATAGAAATACTGTTAAAATCTGACAAGAAACTTTACGGACTGGTACCGTATTGTTAAAGAATCAAGAATTGATTAAGTCCTATTGCAAACTTTTAGTAAACCTCACATTGTTGATTCAAAGAGCTATGGTTTCAGTTAGTACCTAAAGTCATCTTGTCTCCGTGAAACTTGAAGTTCAAATCTGTTTGAAAAGTAAGGAGCTGAAAATTTAGTTTTCAGAAATAATCAAGGTATGAGATATATGTGATATCTAAGACCTTATTGCAAGATGATAGAATATAATTTGGTGAGACTACATAAACTCATAAGTTTTATGGGAATGTATGAAGGTTGAAGACGCCAGGCGTCACAATCCTCCAACTATTGGGGCACTAATAATATTCGCATATCCATGAAGTTATCGTCCTTAGTATGCACCGTTGCTAAGACTCGTCGTTTCGAAGCATCTCGTGATGATCGGGTGTGATAGATTCTACGTGTGCATACAACGGGTGCAAGCCAGATTTGCACATGCGAATACTAAGGTTAAACTTTATGAGCCTAGCATGTACAGACATGGTCTCAAAAAGTTGTCATGAATTGATGGATAAAATTATGAGTGAAATTGTTCATCATAGTTACTAATAAGTGAAATCTAGAACACTTGTCATATGATGATCAACTTCAAAGTAAGAACCTCAAGGTTATTGGTATTTGACCAACAAACCTAGAAGTTATTGATGTTGAAGTGTTTTTCTGAATAATGAGGAAAGCTAAAAGAGAAACTGCAAAAGATATTTTGGCAAAAGAAAGAAAAGACTAGAAAGTCTAGCTCAGGTGTATATAAATGATATACATGTTATGGTTGTATTCCTAGTTAGGTCACACAATGAAATTCTTGGGTATTTGTACCATATTGATTGGTATGAAGTGTCATACAAAACAATGCAATACAAGAATACAATGGCCTAAGTGACTGACAAGGAATATGATAAGAATGCACGTCTGGAACAAAAATAAAGTGTTATTATGTTCGTCGTTGGCATTCTATCTAGCCCTTAGAATTTATAATAAAGAACTTAATAATTGTTATTTTGCTCTGGTCAAATGAAAACAATGAGTTGTTCAAATTATGACATTACTCCATGTACGATGGATAAGTTATTATAAATCTTAATGGTGAAACACATATACATAAAACTGACGCTAAAATGCCATAAGGCAAATGATTTGAATTCCGCTTATCTGTGGAACCGCCATTTAGGTCATGTTAGAAAGGAACGCATGAAGGAACTCCATGCAAATGGATTTTTGGAGTCACTTGATTTTTGAATCATTTGACGCTTGCAAATCTTTTCTAAAGAGAATGATTAAAATACCGTTCATAGGCCAAGAGTTGAACGGGCAACTAACTTAGTGAAAAATACATGATGATGTATATGGTTCACTGGGCATAGTTGTGTGCGGGAGATTCTTCTACTTCATGAAAACTTTCAACAATGAATTGAGTATATATATGTGGATATATTCAATAAGGAAGAAGTTTGAAACATTTGAATGGATTCAAATAAATTTCAGCATGAAGTGGAAATCATCGTAATAGAAAAATCAAATATCTATGATTGGATCATGGTGGAAATATTTGAATTACGAGTTTTAGCGAACATCTAAGAGAGTTATGAAATTGTTCTACAACTCACGTTTCTTGGAGTATCATAGTGATGATGAAGTATCCAAGAGATGTATCCAAACCTTGTTGGATCAATGATGAGATAAGATATTAACGCCATTATATTTTTGTGGATTATGCTTTAGTGACTACCGCTTTTACACTAAATAGAGTATCATCATGATCCGTTGAAATGACACCATACAAGTTATGGTATGGGTATAAACCCTAATAGTCTTTTCTTTAAATTTTGGTCTAAGAGTTTACAACCAAAATCGGATGAATGTCTTTGTTGGTTATCCCAGAGATTTAATTGGGAATTCTTCCCACAAGACAAAGACAAAAGTGTTTGTCAATGTTTCTTATTTCCAAGAAATTGTTTCTAGTGAAGTATTTGAGTGGGAGGACAATATAATTTGATAAGGTTTATGAACCTGAGCATAATGATCAGAGTAGCGCACATCGGAATTTGTTTCGGAAGCGGCCACGACGATCATGACTCCCATGACTACAAAGTGTTTTAGCCATGGAGATCGAAGTACATATTGAACCTTGTAGGTATGGTTTACTTTGTGATCAAATAAATGATTTGTGAACAAAGGATTGATTTTGAACAATGATAAACCAACTACAAACAAAGAAGTTATGATGGGCCCTGACTCCGTTAAAATGGCCATGCGCCATGAAATCCAAGATAGATGAATACTTTATGAAAGTAAATGGATCTATGAAATTGATAGACTTGGATGAAATATCCTTGAAGAAAGCTTGACTTATCGAAAAATTGTTTACGACAAAGTTCAAAGAGTTGAATACGATAAGATTAGATCTTCCGTAGCAATGCTTATAGTCTATGTGGATTATTCTAGTAGGATGGCAAAATACATTACTTATCAGAAGTATGTATTAAAGGTGTATACAAGATACAACCAAGAGTTTTGCTGGTCCGTGGAATACTAGATAGGTATACGAACTTCAATTGGATGAAGTAAGTATTGCGGAGTTGGAATCTTCACCAGATGAAATAGTCAAAGAGTTTTTGATTTCATCAAAGACGATGAAGAGGCTTGCATTTGCAAGAAATTAAGTGGGAGCGCTAAGACACATTTATAATACTTTATGTAGGTGACATATAGTTGGTTATAAATGATGTAATTATATACTTGATTAAAAAGGTTTCATTGAGAATTAACTTCAATGAAAGGATATGGACTGAAACAAATTTAGTGTTAAGATCTATGAAGATAGATTGAAACACAAAATAAGTTTAAGTCAAAGTACATAGAATGGATATTGAAATAGTTCAATATAGAAATATTAAGAAGATGTTCTTGTCATGTGAAGTTTTAACAAGACTTGAGTGTATCTGACACTCAATGAGTAAAAACACATAAGTGATTTTAGATCACTAATAATATGTACACAATCAGATATCTTGTGCTCTAAAATGTTATGAGCATATACCAGAATGATTCATGAGATGATCATTGAAAAACAGTAAGAATATTCTTGAAGTACTTAAGAAGAACCAAGAATATATATATAGTTTTGTATGGAGAAATGACAAACAAATCGCTGTAAGATGTTGCATCGATATTTGTTTTGTCACATATGAAAATAAAATTTCAATCTCAAATTAGACTAAGTGTTGTTTTAAAGGTAGCACAATGAACTAGAAGTTGTCTATGTTAGATTTAGAAGAGTTCTAAATATTGTGACGGAATCTACAAAAGAAGGCAGAGTATGTCATTGTTTTGACAATGACAAAGGATGTTAAGTCAAGAGGTTCTTTGAGAACTTGGTGTATTTCCGACAGAGTCAGAACTTTGAAGCTATATTGTGTGTGACAATATTAGTGACATATTTCAGACCGCGGAATTAAGGTTCCACCAGAAGACCAAACATATTTAAGGCCGACTCATTTGGAAATGAGTGATGCGTTGAGACGCAAATGAATTACAAAATACATACGGTTCTGAGCATGTCAGATCCGTTGACTAAAACCTCTCTCGTGAGCGAAACATGATAAAGCACCAGAAGGCCAAGGTGTTATATCTTTACAAATGTAAACTAGATTATTGACTCTAGTGCAAGTGGGAGACTGAAGGAGATATGCCCTAGAGGCAATAATAAAATGGTTATTATTTATATCTTTATGTTTATGATAAATGTTTATATATCATGCTATAATTGTATTAACCGAAACATTAGTACATGTGTGATATGTAGACAAACAAGAAGTCCCTAGTATGCCTCTTAAACTAGCTTGTTGATTAATGGATGATTAGTTTCATAATCATGAACATTGGATGTTATTAATAACAAGGTTATGTCATTGTATGAATGATGTAATGGACACACCCAATTAAGCGTAGCATAAGATCTCGTCATTAAGTTATTTGCTATAAGCTTTCGATACATAGTTACCTAGTCCTTATGACCATGAGATCATGTAAATCACTTATACCGGAAAGGTACTTTGATTACACCAAACACCACTGCGTAAATGGGTGGCTATAAAGGTGGGATTAAGTATCCGGAAAGTATGAGTTGAGGCATATGGATCAACAATGGGATTTGTCCATCCCGATGACGGATAGATATACTCTGGGCCCTCTCGGTGGAATGTCGTCTAATGTCTTGCAAGCATATGAATAAGTTCATAAGAGACCACATACCACGATACGAGTAAAGAGTACTTGTCGGAGACGAGGTTGAACAAGGTATAGAGTGATACCGAAGATCAAACCTCGGACAAGTAAAATATCGCGTGACAAAGGGAATTGGTATCGTATGTGAATGGTTCATTCGATCACTAAAGTCATCGTTGAATATGTGGGAGCCATTATGGATCTCCAGATCCCGCTATTGGTTATTGGTCGGAGTAAGTACTCAACCATGTCCGCATAGTTCACGAACCGTAGGGTGACACTTAAAGTTGGATGTTGAAATGGTAGAACTTGAATATGGAATGGAGTTCGAATATTTGTTCGGAGTCCCGGATGAGATCCCGGACATCACGAGGAGGTCCGGAATGGTCCGAGAATAAGATTCATATATAGGAAGTCATATTCCAAGTTTGGAAATGATCCGGTGCATTTATGGCAGGTTCTAGAAGGTTCTAGAAAAGTCCGGAAGAAATCACCATGGAAAGTAGAGTCCCGGAGGGACTCCACCTTGCATGACCAGCCAACCCTAAAGGGGAGGAGTCCATGGTGGACTCCCCTAGGGTGGCCGGCCAACCCCCTCATGGAAGGGGGGAATCCCACCCCAAGTGGGATTCCCACCTTGGGTAGGTTTTCCCACATATGGGAGGTTTTAGTGTTGGGGTCTTATTCGAAGACTTGGACTAGAACTCTTGGTGCTTCCACCTATATAATGAGGAGGAGAGGGAGGGGGGCAGGCTCAGCCTTGGCCGCACCCCTTAGAGGGCCGGCGCCCAACCCTCTCTCTCCCCAAACCCTAGCGGTCTCTCTCCTCCACCACATCCCGCACGCTTAAGCGAAGCTCCGCCGGATTTCTCCACCACCACCGACACCATGCCGTCGTGCTGTCGGATTCAAGAGGAGCTACTACTTCCGCTGCCCGCTGGAACGGGGAGGTGGACGTCGTCTTCATCAACAACCGAACGTGTGACCGAGTACGGAGGTGCTGCCCGTTCGTGGCGCCGGAACCGATCGTGATCAAGATCTTCTACGCGCTTTTGCAAGCGGCAAGTGATCGTCTACCGCAGCAATAAGAGCCTACTCTTATAGGCTTTGGAATCTCTTCAAGGGTTAGTCTTGATCATCCCCTCGTTGCTACCGTCTTCTAGATTGCATCTTGGCTTGGATTGCGTGTTCGCCGTAGGAAAATTTTTGTTTTCTATGCTACGTTATCCTAGACTTTCTCACCTGTAGCGAAGCTAAAATCTGTGAGGATTTTGTTAGCAATAGCTGCATTTTTCGATTATGAGATTTGGCAGATGGATGTCAAAACGGCGTTCCTTAATGGTGACATTGAGGAAGAGTTGTATATGGTACAACCCAAAGGTTTTGTCGATCCTAAAAATGTTGACAAAGTATGCAAACTTCAGCGTTCAATCTATGGACTGAAGCAAGCATCGAGAAGTTGGAACCGACGCTTTGATAAGGTGATCAAAGACTTCGGGTTTATACAGTGTCATGGAGAGGCCTGTATTTACAAGAAAGTGAGTGGGAGCTCTGTAGCATTCCTGATATTATATGTAGATGACATATTATTGATTGGGAATGATATAGAACTATTAAGCAGTGTAAAGGGTTATTTGAATAATAGTTTTTCAATGAAAGACCTTGGTGAAGCATCATACATATTAGGCATCAAGATTTATAGAGATAGATCAAGACGCCTAATAGGGCTATCACAGAGTACATACCTGGACAAGATTCTAAAGAAGTTTAGAATGGACGAAAGTAAGAAAGGATTCTTACCTATGTTACCAGGCAAGGTCTTGAGTAAGACTCAAGGACCGGCTACGGCAGAAGAAAGAGAAAGGATGAGTCAGATCCCCTATGCCTCGGCAGTAGGCTCTATCATGTATGCCATGCTATGTACAAGACCGGATATAGCACATGCTGTTAGTTTGACTAGCAGATATCAAAGTGATCCAGGAATGGAACACTGGACAGCGGTCAAGAATATCCTGAAGTACTTGAAAAGAACTAAGGATATGTTTCTTTGTTATGGAGGTGACCAAGAGCTCGTTGTAACAAGTTACACCGATGCAAGTTGGAACACTGATCCTGATGACTCTAAGTCACAATCTGGGTACGTGTTTATATTGAATGGTGCTGCAGTAAGCTGGGCAAGCTCGAAGCAGCACGGTGGCGAAATCCTCAACAGAATCGGAGTACATAGCGGCTTCAGAGGCTTCATCAGAAGCGGTATGGATGAAGAGGTTCATTGTAGAGCTCGGTGTGGTTCCTAGTGCATTGGACCCACTAGTCATCTACTGTGACAACATGGGTGCCATTGCCAATGCACAAGAACCAAGGTCACACAAGAGGCTGAAGCATATCAAGCTGCGTTACCACTCGATTCGCGAGTACATCGAAGATGGAGAAGTAAAGATTTGCAAAGTACACACTGATCTGAATGTAGCAGATCCGTTGACTAAAGCTCTCCCTAGGGCAAAGCATGACCAACACCAGAATGCAATGGGTGTTAGGTACCTTACAATGTAATCTAGATTATTGACTCTAGTGCAAGTGGGAGACTGTTGGAGATATGCCCAAGAGGCAATAATAAAAGTGGTTATTATATATCTTTATGTTTATGATAAAAGTTTATATACCATGCTATAATTGTATTAACTGAAACATTGATACATGTGTGATATGTAAACAAACAAAGAGTCCCTAGTAAGCCTCTTAACTAGCTTGTTGATTAATAGATGATTAGTTTCATAATCATGAACATTGGATGTTATTAATAACAAGGTTATATCATTGTATGAATGATGTAATGGACACACCCAATTAAGCGTAGCATAAGATCACGCCATTAAGTTATTTGCTATAAGCTTTCGATACATAGTTACCTAGTCCTTATGACCATGAGATCATGTAAATCACTTATACCGGAAAGGTACTTTGATTACATCAAACGCCACTGCGTAAATGGGTGGTTATAAAGATGGGATTAAGTATCCGAAAGTATGAGTTGAGGCATATGGATCAATAGTGGGATTTGTCCATCCCGATGACGGATAGATATACTCTGGGCCCTCTCGGTGGAATGTCGTCTAATGTCTTGCAAGCATATGAATAAGTTCATAAGAGACCACATACCACGGTACGAGTAAAGAGTACTTGTCAGGAGACGAGGTTGAACAAGGTATAGTGTGATACCGATGATCAAACCTCGGACAAGTAAAATATCGCGTGACAAAGGGAATTGGTATCATATGTGAATGGTTCATTCGATCACTAAAGTCATCGTTGAATATGTGGGAGCCATTATGGATCTCCAGATCCCGCTATTGGTTATTGGTCGGAGTGAGTACTCAACCATGTCCGCATAGTTCGCGAACCGTAGGGTGACACACTTAAAGTTGGATGTTGAAATGGTAGTACTTGAATATGGAATGAAGTTGGAATATTTGTTCGGAGTCCCGGATGGGATCCCGGACATCACGAGGAGTTCCGGAATGGTCCGAAGAATAAGATTCATATATAGGATGTCATTTTATGTGAATAAAATGTCACGGAAGGTTCTATGGAAGGTTCTAGAAGGTTCTAGAAAAGTCCGGAAGAAACCACTGACATAGGCACCCCAAATGGGCCTGCCATAGATGGTACCCGGGATTTACTGAAGGCCCACTATCCGAAGAATAAGAAGATTCGGGAGCCCAAGATGTATTAAGGAAAGCTAGAGTTGTAATAGAAAGTATATTTTGTAATCTGGCGGGACGAGTTAGAAACCGTCCCGGACTCTGTAACTTGTACGATACGAAACCCTCGGCTCCACCTCCTATATAAGGGGGAGTCGAGGGACAAAGAAAGGATCGAATCTACTGTCAACATAACCCTAGTTTTCATAATCGCCGAGTACTTTTCGCCTAAACCTTCGAGATCTACTTGCCCTCTACTTCTAGCAAAACCCTAGTCTACAATCTGTAGGCATTGTTAATCCTTTGTCAATTGGCGCCGTCTGTGGGAATTAGAGGCTGCAAGGATCTGATCTCGATGGCACGTTCAAGATCTTCGACTTCATCGACAGCAAGCAACGCGATGGATCGAGGTAACAAGGGAAAAACTGATCTATTCAATTTTATTCCTCACCCGCCCTCCCGTATGGATGCATGTGCCTATCTGGAGGAGCCCATCGTCATGACGTTCGGAGAATTCCGATTTGGCGTCAACAAGGAAGGATCCTACCGTCTCGAAGTTCCGATCTCGTCGGAATTTTCAGCGGTCGACTCCAACTTTTCGTCGACCGACGAGGAGTTTTCGTCGACATACTTCGTCGACAACAAGGCAAGCGGAAAGCTCGCCAAGATCTTCAGCACATCCTTCGAGTCATCTGCGGACTCCTTTATAAGCAGCGACTCCGACAGCGTCGACAGCTTCAACTTCATCGACAAGTCTGCTGCCATCGGAAAGGTCTTCACCACTCTATATGATGGTGTCACCAATCCCGACAAAAATCAATGCACAAAATATCATCAGATCTATGTGGTAGAAGGGGCAGGCACATCAGACCCGCCAACATCAGAGGCTTTCGACGAATTGGGAAATCCATACGTCGATCCCGCTGATCTCAGACATGGTCTAGGCACCAAATATCCTGGATCCACAACTCGCGCAAGAGTACAACTCCCGCAAAGCGCGTGGGATAGGGCCGCGAAAGCCATGGATGGTTCAGAACCCATGACCAACACCGCTACTGCACAAGAACTTCAAGCATATCAATATAGACTTGCTCGAGTAAGCAGAGAGTTGGAAAAACAGACAGCATCCTTGAATAGGAGAAAAGAAGCAGCTTCTGCATCAAGCAGACGCCGGGCAGATTTAAGTCGCCTTTCAGGAAATACAGGAGATAGTCACAGAGAAGCTCGGAGGAGAGCAATGTCTCGACTGCAAAACATACCTGAAGCAGAAAGAGGAAACATAATCCAAAATCTCGACATGTCCTTTATGTCGATCGACGAAAGAGGAAATATCATCCCGAAAACGCCAGAGGCAGGTTACATGGCAACACAAGCATACATCTTGGCATCCAGACCACCTGCTGGAGACCCGAGAGAACCATTGTTCAATATGGCGATGGCTGGAGTAGGAGTTATGGGAACAGCGTTTGCAACAACGCCTCCCGAAGAAAATCCCAGACAAAATAGTCCACGACACACCGCAGCAGTTCAAGACCCACCACGAGCAAGTGGAGCAAGAGACACAGCAGTCCAAGTAAGGGTGGACAGAGCGCGACAAGAAAGGAGGGACCGTCAGTACTCGCCAGAGCTTGCCGACGAAGATATGTGTGGGCTCCCATGCTTTACGAGAAGAGTGCGAAAAACTCGAGTCCCAAAAGGGTTCAAGTTACCCGAGAATTTCAAGAAGTTCGACGGCCTGCAAGATCCCGAGGATTGGCTCGTGGATTATCTCGAGATGGTAAAACTGGTAGGAGGAACCAGAGCAACAGCTATGCAAAGTATCCAAGTTCACCTGAGTGGTGCCGCAAGATCTTGGATAAAGAAACTCCCCTTGAACTCCATCGACAGCTGGGAAACCTTTGAGGACATCTTCGTGAAGAACTTCCGATCCACCTGCAAAAAACCCGCGTCGTTGGAAGAATTACGAGCGTGTCGACAAAAACATGACGAGTCGATGAGAAAATATATACAGCGGTGGAACATTATCAAAAACTCGGCAGAAGATATATCTGACGAGAGGGCAATAGATGCGTTCGTGGCAGGAATCCGACGAGCAGACTTCGTCGAGGACTTGGGAAGAACTAATCCCAAGACAATCTCAGCGTTGATGGAAATCGCTAACAAGTGGGCAGATGGAGAAGACGCAATATACAACAAACGACACAGGTCGCCAGAAGAGGATCGTAGTCGAAATTACCAAAATAGAAGGCGATTTTCTCGCCAGTTCTACAACAACGATGCTCCTGGCCATATATCGGCTGGTTTTCGGGGAAACCCTGGTGGAAATAGTCGAGATGATTATCAAAGGAGCAACGAGCAACAAGGCGACAATAGAGGTGATTTTCGCGGCAACAGACAAAATAGTGGACCAAGGATTCAAAGACCTTACGTGTCTCCCGAGGAGATGATGAACGGTCCGTGTCAAATGCACTTTTACCTCGACAACAATGGAAAGAGACAGTCAGGACATCTCCAGAAAGACTGCCGCAATTTTCAGGCAATGTTGCGAGCCGCAGGAATCGCAAATGCCCAAGCAAATAACAGAAATCCTCGGGAGCCAAGAAGCGAGATTCACCTTCCACCTCCTCCCGCAATAACCGAAGAAAATCGACACCAGCTCAGAATAGCGGCAGCACCACAACCACCCCCATATGTCGATCCCAATTCCAATGGCGCAGTTTTGATGATTCAGAAAGCTAGGCCGTCCAACAGGGCGCAGAAGGTCATATCTCGACAAGTGTTTATGGCAGAGAAGATGCCTCCACCAACAGTCGAGTATCTAAATTGGTCAGGGCAAGACATAGGCTTCACAATTGCGGATCATCCGCAGCAAGTTCCTCGACCAGGACAATCAGCACTTATTCTACCCGCAGTAATTGCTGGGTTCGACGTGTCGCGAGTTTTCATAGATGGCGGCAGCAGTCTAAACCTCATGTATGCAGACACATTGAGGAAGATGAACATATCCCTGGCAAACTTGAAACCAACTGACACACGCTTTCATGGGATCACACCAGAGAAGCCAAGTTACCCATTGGGCAAGATCAACCTCGACGTTCAGCTTGGAACCCGAGAAAACTACAGAATAGAGAACCTGGAGTTCGAAGTTGTGGATTTTCCGTCGCAATATCACGCTTTGTTGGGACGACCAGCTACGCCAGGTTCATGGCAGTGCCGCATTATACATATCTGTTGTGGAGGTTGCCTGGGCCTAAGGGACCTATCACAATCAAAGGAAGCTTTGCACTGGCCGATAAATGCGACAAAGATTTCCATCGACTGTCAGAAACTTTCGGGATGCAAGCAGAATATGCGGCACCTAGGCTCACCGATTATGATGTGCTGCCAGAGGTAGGAAGATCTAAGGAGCCAACTTTCAATATAAATAAAGATTCAAAAGAAGTACAGATCCACCCGACAGATCCAAAGAAAACGACGTCCATTGCCGCAAACATGGATGTCGCATAGGAAAGCGCCCTCGTCGAGTTCCTCCGTGAGCACTGGAAAATCTTCGCATGGTGTCCAGCCGACATGCCAGGAGTACCCAGGGAACTTGCCGAGCACCACCTCAATTTGGATCCTCTTGCACGACCAGTAAAGCAACCTTTGCGGCGTTTTTCAGAGCCTAGCCGCAAAGCTATGTTATCAGAAATAGATCGACTCAAAGATGCCGGGTTCATCAGAGAAATATCTACAGAAGCCACATGGGTAGCTAACCCAGTGATGGTGCCGAAGAAACACACAATAGTCCTTCGCATGTGCGTCGACTTTACGTGTCTCAATAAACATTGTCCCAAGGATCACTTTCCCCTCCCAAGGATCGATCAAATCATCGACTCCACGGCAGGATGTGAACGTCTTTCCTTCCTGGACGCATATTCTGGTTATAACCAGATCAGATTAAAAGAAGAAGATGAAGCCAAGACAGCGTTCATCACACCTTATGGCGTGTTTTGTTACAAAACAATGCCCTTTGGTCTGAAAAACGCGGGAGCAACATATCAGCGGATGATGCAGAAGTGCCTAGCAACACAGATCGGGAAAAATGTACAAGTCTACATCGACGATGTCGTAATAACATCAAAGAAAGGGTCAACGCTGATTGAAGATTTGAAGGAAACCTTCGACAACCTCGACAAGTTCTGCCTCAAGCTGAACCCGACAAAGTGCTCTTTTGGAGTACCCGCAGGAGAACTTCTCGGGTTCTTAGTATCAGCAAGGGGGATTGAAGCTAATCCCGAAAAAATACAGGCCATCGTCACTATGAGAAAGCCAACAAAGTTGAAGGAAATACAACAGTTAACGGGGCGAGTCGCAGCTTTAAGCAGATTCGTCGCCAGGCTAGGAGAAAAGGCGCTGCCGTTTTATGCGTTGATCACAAGGAGAAAAATTTCAATGGAACGAGGAAGCAGACAGAGCTTTCGAGAATCTCAAGCGAGCAATTTCGACACCGCCAATATTGGTGGCGCCAAAAGAGAAAGAACCTCTCCTCTTGTACATTGCAGCTACACCTCAGGTGGTCAGCACGGCCTTAGTGGTGGAAAGGGAAGAAGAAGGTAAGCTTCATGGAGTTCAAAGGCCAGTATATTTCATCAGCGAAGTACTGTCGCCGTCAAAACAGCGGTACCCGCAATATCAAAAGCTAGCATATGGAGTATTCACGACAGCAAGAAAATTGCGGCATTATTTTTCGGCTCACCCGATAATAGTGGTCAATGAAGCTCCCTTATCAAATATATTGAACAATCCAGAGGCTACGGGTCGTGTCTCCCTTTGGGGAATAGAACTTTCCCCTCGGGACATCACGTATGAAAAAAGAAAAGCAATAAAGTCGCAGGTCTTACCAGATTTCATTGCAGAGTGGATGGAGCTACAAAACACAGGACCCCCAGATTTATCGAGGACTTGGACTATGAACTTCGACGGGTCCAAGAGATTGGAAGGTGCCGGAGCAGGCGTGATATTAGTTTCACCTGAAGGCGACAAGTTGAAGTATGTTCTGCGGATGACGTTCCCAAACGCATCTAACAATGAAGCAGAATATGAAGCTCTCATACATGGGATGAAGATGGCAAAAGCTTGCGGTGCAACCCGACTGAAAATTTTCGGCGACTCACAGTTGGTAGCACAGCAAGTCATGAACCAATGCGATGCAGTCAACGAAAGTATGATAGCATACAAGGAGGTGTACAATGAGCTAGAGAAGCTATTCGATGGATGTGAAGTAAACCACATCAGCAGGATGAGCAACGATGAAGCCGACGTTCTCGCAAACATCGGGTCACAATGCCTCGCAATCCCTCCAGGTGTGTTCTGGGAAGAGATCAGCGAGAGATCAACAAAGCCGGCAAAAACAAAAAAGGAGAAGAAAGAGAAAACATCGACTGACACCAAGGGCACAGCAGAAGAAGAAGAAGAAGAGCAAGAACTAGTCATGATGGTACAAGTTCCATGGATGCAGGCCTACATATCATACATCCTAAGGAAAGTCATACCCGACGATCCAGTCGAAGCAAGGCGAATAATTAGGCGATCAAAAGCTTTCACTGTGGTAAAAGGGGAACTGTACAAACGCAGTATTTCGGGTGTGCTACAACGGTGTGTTACACCCGAAGAAGGAAGGATCATCCTAAAGGACGTGCATGAAGGAATATGTGGGCACCACGCGAGTAGCAGAGCTATCGCGGCTAAGGTTTTCAGAGCAGGATTTTATTGGCTAACAGCAATCGAGGATGCGAAGGAAATAGTGCGAACTTGCGATGCGTGCCAAAGATTTGCGGCAAGACCTCACTCTCCTGCCGCAGAACTTATGCCAATTCCACTGTCTTGGCCTTTCGCTCAATGGGGTCTCGACATGGTAGGTAAATTACACAAAGCTTCGCCAGGAGGTTATGAGTATATGCTTGTTGCTGTCGACAAGTTTACAAAATGGATCGAAGCAAAGCCGATAAATTCACCGGACGGCGCGTCAGCAATTAAGTTCGTGAAAAGCATTGTCTTCAGATTTGGAGTTCCTCACAGTATTGTGACAGACAACGGCAGCAATTTCACGTCCAAGGAGTTCAAAGCATACTGCGCAAAGTGGGCATTAAATTAAGTTTTGCGTCTGTTGCACACCCTCAGACCAATGGACAAGTCGAGAAGGCCAATGGCATCATCTGCAATGGCATCAAGAAACGCCTGCTAGGACCATTGGAAAAAGCCCGGCATACTTGGCCGGAGGAGTTACAAAGTGTGTTGTGGAGTATCCGAACAACACCAAATACGGCGACACAGGAAACACCGTTCTTTCTGGTTCATGGCGCCGAAGCAGTCCTGCCGATAGAAATAGAGCACGATTCTCCAAGAGTCACAGAATATGACGAAGAAACATCGAGAAAAGCTTTGGAGGATGATGTCGATGCACTCGATGAAGCTCGAGACGAAGTCCTGTCAAGAGTCGCCAAATATCAGCAGGACCTGAAAAACTATCACAGTCGACGATTGCGGCCAAGGTCTTTTCAAGTTGGTGACCTAGTTCTGCGGCTCAACCAAAAAAGTCACGAAAAACTCGAATCACCATGGCTTGGACCCTACATCGTCACAGAAGTAATCGAAGGAGGAGCATACAGAATCAAAGACAAGAAGACAGGGATTGACGAGCCAAATCCCTGGAATGTGGCACAGCTCAGGCGTTTCTACGCCTAGGTGTCGAAAATATAGTCCTTTGTAAAGCTTCAATGTACTGAAACGCCCACGAGTTTTCAGACGCACTCTTTTCCTTTTTCGGGGCACCGAGTGGGGCCGGGAAAGGTTTTTAATGAGGCGGGCTCGTGGTGCTGCAATATAATAAAGATAGTGGAATTATATATCTTTTTCTCGACAAGATCAGGGGTTTTCCCCTACATGATACAATATATATATAAACACAGTATCGACAAATGCAAAAGAAGCCTTGCCTTGGTAAAAATACCTCGCCAAAATAAAAAGAGATATCGACAAAATAGTGATCAAACAAAAGCTCGGGGGCTTACACCCGTACAAAATAGTACACAATGTATATTATCTTGCTTTGGGACAACCTCGCATTATAATACACAAGTTATTGCAATCAAAACGCCCGGGGGCTTGGCGATAAAAATAAAATACAATGACTTTACAATATAGCTCGTCTATACAGGATACAAAGTTCGGAATAAATGTCAAGGATTTCCCAATATATTATCTATGGTTAAGCGCTCGTTATTTACAGCGCGAGTACTATGCTCAGCATAGCTACCCTTCACGAAGAATTCGGAATCCATCCGAAGAAGTTCATCCATCATATCTTCAGCAACAGGAGTAACTATGTCATCATATTTGCCGAAGTTCCTCTTCCTCTTCGACATCTTCTCCAGGCACTTTGGGACAATTTGCCCTACATCTAACTTCGGGTAGCAAATCTTTATCATAATCATCGCAAACCTTGCACCAGCAGCTAGTTGGGCTCGTACAAAGCCGTGGATGCGAGGAGCATCTCGAAATTTGTCCATCAATGCAGGAAGGGTTTCTGGCATCTTATTGCGAGGAAACATGGTACCATACACCAGAGACAAAGTTCTTGTACAGAAGTCAAGATATTCGCGAACCTGAAGTGCACGATCTTGAAATCTCACGATTTGGCGGGTCCGCTCAGGTGTACCCCAAAAAGTCGATCCGTGCTCATGTGCAAGCCGAAGGAGAACATTGGAACGAGCCTCGACACGTTCATCTTCAGTTATAGGATCCAAAAAAGCACCTATGGTTTCATAAAACAATTCAGTGGGCAATGAGGAGGCAAGCAGCAAAGGAAAACGAAGAAGCGAGATAAGGACAATGAAACTTACCCGCCATATCCAAACTAGCATCTGTTAGCAGCTGCAGCATAGAATTTTCTCGAGATGCAGCCGCGTCAGCTTCAACAGCAGAGTCCTTTTCAGCAATGGCAGTTTGTGCTTGTTGGAGTGCAATTTCCTCGGCTTCAGATGACTTACGAGCCTTCTCCATTAGCACAAGTGATTGCTTCTTCACGAACTGAAGTTGGTGTCGAAGTTCGTCCAATTCTTGCGACAAGGAATCCTCGGCAGACGAAGCATCAGCAGGAGTTCTCCTTGGGGGAGAAGGCAAAATATTGGAAGAACCAGGAGCTGGCGTATAATTGTCAAAAATTAACTGGAAAAAGAAATATTTCGACATCAATCACTGAGCAAAAGATAGATTTTCATTCATCTCCATAATATATACATGTCTATTACAAAAGAAGGACCTTCTAGAGGGATACTGAAATAGTTCTCGCCAATAACACTACGGCGACAAAGCCAAAAGAAAGAGGAATGCTAAAAAAGAAAAAGCAGAGGCATTCAACTAGACCTCCGGCTTTGATGAGCTAGGAGTCGAAGATGGCTTGATCCCGATATAAGCCAGGATTTTCCTCGTGTTGGGCTTAGCTGCCTTGATCAAAGACCTCCACCTTGACTGTTCTATCTGATCAGTGTCGCCAACTTTCGACCAGTCGATAGATTGTTGGCTATCAGCAACCAAGGCGACAGTATTTTCCACGGCAATCTTCATATTCTCATGGCGCACCCTTAACCCAAGATCTTCAGATGGATTGAAACACTTGGCGAGGTCAAGGAAAGTTGCGGGTTCCTCTTTCTTTGGGAAGAAGTAAGGAAAAAGCCGCGACAACCCCGCTTTAGCTTGATCAATGCCTCCGCGTGCCTCTGATCCATGAACTTCAAGGAGTGAAAGGGCGTCAAGAAGAGAATCATTGGCGGGTTCATCAAGTTGAAATTCTTGAGCTGTTCTAGCTGTCAAGAAAGAAAAATTGAGCAACAAACGAGTGCAGAGAAGAAAATACAAGAGAATAATGAGTGGTACTTACCTACGAAGCGGCGACTCTGCGTCGTTAAACGCTTACGGATCGCCTCCTCGCGAGCAGATTGGGCGGCTATGTGATCGCTCAGGGAAGTTTCAGCGGTGTGAAGCCTCTTTCTAAGGTCTTCGACACCAGCAGCGTCAGCCTTGGCTTTATCAGCCTCTGCTCGTGCATCAATAGCATCTGACTCAGCCTTTTTGCGAGCCTTTTCACTTTGCTCTAATTGCTGAGCAAGTGTATTGGCACGATCATTGGCTTCCGCCAGTTTTTCTACAATGGAAGATAAATATAGTTACAAATCTCGACAACAAAGAAGGAACAAAAGAACAGAGGCAAAAAGAAGGAGCAGATCATTACCTTCAGCTTTATTCGCATATTCACGGTACCCAACAAATTGGGCACCGATGCGAAGAAGATCCTTGATCACAGGCTGTTAACCAAAAAGAGAAAACAAAGAGAAAATGGGGGTATGAGAAAAATATGGTGATGCACAGAAGCAAACAGAGAAAACATAGACACTAACAAAAAAGTAAAGAACTTACATCTTCCATGAGAAGGTTCGAAGAGCTACTCAATTGGAGAGTAGGCTCCGAGACAATCTCCGTCCTTGCCCTTTTCGGTGAAGGGGCTCGGGGGCTCGAAGGAGGAGTAGAAGCGCCGATGTTTTGTTGAGGAGGCGAGGATTCCTCTCCTTCAACTCGTGGCTCTGAAATAACTAGGGTATGTGACATACTCGTTCGAGCAGCCACATCCAAAGCTGGCGTTTCCTCGTCATCATCACTATTGCAAAAGGGTGGCAGTATAAAAAGCAAGGCAAGCAAAAATTCTTCGAATAGGAAAATAAAAGAGGGAACTTACGAACTGATGATACTCGCAAGATATGGGTCGTAAGCTGCCTTTTGCGGTAAAGGAGCAGCTTCTTCGGGTTTAGAAGTCCCGGAATCTTCGACATCACCCCTCTTCCTTTTGTTCTTTGGAGAATCAGCAGGAGGAGGAGATTGGGCCGATGTAGTGTCTTCAGAAGCAGCATCTTTTTCAGCAGATCCCGCAGATTTGCGAGAATCTGCGGGTTCATTCACAAAAGAGGAGGCCTCTTGGTTATCATTAGAGATAACGGTCCTTTCTTCGACTTCCCCACCTTCAGGAAGAGGAGGAAGTGAAACAAGATTTGGATGATTCTGTCCAAAAAGAGGGAAGGATATCAGAACGGAGCAAACAATGCAAAAAAGCAAAGGCAGTAAAAAAATTGCGCGACAATGATTACCTTAGGAAGCGCATGGGTGGCGCTGTATGGTTTTACGCGACAAGAAGAAGGGATGGCATCTTTTTTGCTGAGGGACGTGATTTTTCGGACAAGCCTCTCCAGGTCCTTGACTTCCAAATCCACCGACAGCCGGTCCACGTCTTCGTTGCCAGTATATTTCCAGAGAGGGAATTTGCGAGCTTGAAGAGGCTGAACTCTACTCTTAAGGAAATACACTATAATCTGGATACCTGACAATTCTTTGCCGCGAGTATTTTGCAACTCATGGATGCGAGCCATCAGGGATTCAGTCGAAGTTCTTTCTTCCTCGGTAGCCTCTGCATCCCAGGAACGGCGACGAAGAATTTTCTCGGCACCGTCAAAAGGAGGAATATTATCCTCGAGGCAGCCATCGTTTTCTTCGCGAATGTATAGCCACCTCTTGCGCCAACCTTGAACGGAGTCAGGGAGCTTGACGTCGAAGTAATCAGCAGTGGAGCGAATAGAAATAACAACGCCGCCTATATTATAGGCGACATTGGGAGAGCCATTGCGGCGACAGAAGAAAATGCGCTTCCAAAGCGCCCAATTGGGTGAGACGCCAAGGAAGGCTTCACAAAGCGTGATGAAAATAGAAATGTGGAGGATTGAGTTTGGCGTGAGGTGGTGAAGCTGGAGACCGTAGACATAGAGTAATCCACGGAGGAAAGGATGGATGGGGGTGGATAAACCACGGATGAGATGGTCGACAAAACTTACCCGGTACCCCATTGGAGGGGCTGGGTAGCTTTCTTCACTGGGGAAGCAAACCGCTTTGGGCTTCGCGGTGATTCCCAGTTTCTTCAGGAGGTTCAGGTCTTGGTTTGTGATCTTGGACCTCTCCCACTCCGCAGTTCCTAGATCCGCGGCGGCCATGGAAGAATCAGGAGTGCTGTGCCTGGTTAAGCGACGCGGTGGCATCAACAACGGCAATGGCGAGCAGCAGCGAAGAGAAGAGCTTTGGCAGCAGTGGAGCGCAAGGGAAGATTTTGCAGAGGAGAGCAGAGAACGGCGCGAGCGGAAGTGCTCGAGGAAGAAGAAGGAGATCTTATATAGAGGTGCGGTGAAGCGACGGAACCGTTGGATGAAGAAAGAATGCAGGAGATGATTACCACGTGGCAACGAGGGCAAATTAGTATTTCAACATTGACGAGGTTACAGAACGTGCGCCAGGAAAAGCGGAGGACGTGTGTCCCCCACTTGCACGACGTGTCAACATGGTGGGAATAGTGGACCCACAAGGCAGAAATAAAATCCCAATTATTGACAGAGATGAAGAGAATTCGACAAGGGAAAATATGTCGACAAGAAAAATAAAAAGAGAATGGCGACAGGGTTAAATATTCGAATACTCTTGGAGCTTTTGATCAAATACAAGTTTTTGCCCAAATGCTCGGGGGCTCTGGAAAAATAGAAAATTTCGAATATGACAATATAGAAATGGCGAGAGCCTATGACCAAATCCAAGAATTTGTTCATAGCCTCGGGGGCTACTCCCATCGGGAGCGCTGGTCGCGCACCCGATAAATATAAAAATATCGAGAAGGATTATAAATATAGCGGCAAAGGATGCTAATCTGTGGAGCCTACACCAAGCACAAGTTCTTGGCTGTAGCCTCGGGGGCTACTCCCATCGGGAACGCTGTTCGCGTGCCCGATGAATTTGATCAGAAATAGAGAAAAAGAAGTGAGTATATTTCGAGTTACACAAATAACTCTACATATACTCCCATCGGGAAGACAAAATAAAGTCATCAAATATGACTCAATAAAATGTGCTATTCCAAAGGCGAAAAGCACTCGACAATATATTCTCAGAACGCCAAAGTTGCGATCAATTTCTGAATGCCGCAAATTTGCGAAGGTAAGACCCCAGATCCGTTCGTCGGGCGTGGCATCGCCAAAGATCGCGTCACATTTTTATCCGTATCAACAGTATAAGAAAAAATCCTAACGGACGCGTTAGGTACCCGATAAACTTGACTGGGACTTGACATAATGGTAAGACCTTAAGCGGCACTCGTCGAAGTTTACACCAGATCCCGAGATCATGTCCGGGGACGTGATCTTGAAGTAGGTTTTTGCGGATTGCCACTAGAGCAGTTAACTAGTACCTGATCCGTCAGATGAACTAGCCCCAACTACCATTATCCCTGTACAACATAGAATTTTATGTGGAGTATAAATAACAGTTCTCGAACAAAAATAAACGGGAGAGATTTTCCCTGACTCTGCGATTCAAGCAAAATCTCGGGGGCTACTGACATAGGCACCCCAAATGGGCCTGCCATAGATGGTACCCGGGATTTACTGAAGGCCCACTATCCGAAGAATAAGAAGATTCGGGAGCCCAAGATGTATTAAGGAAAGCTAGAGTTGTAATAGAAAGTATATTTTGTAATCTGGCGGGACGAGTTAGAAACCGTCCCGGACTCTGTAACTTGTACGATACGAAACCCTCGGCTCCACCTCCTATATAAGGGGGAGTCGAGGGACAAAGAAAAGGATCGAATTTACTGTCAACATAACCCTAGTTTTCATAATCGCCGAGTACTTTTCGCCTAAACCTTCGAGATCTACTTGCCCTCTACTTCTAGCAAAACCCTAGTCTACAATCTGTAGGCATTGACAAATTAATCCTTTGTCAACCACCAAGGAAGGTGGAGTCCACAAGGGACTCCACCTCCATGGCCGGCCAACCCTAGATGGGGTGGAGTCCCAAGTGGACTCCACCATAGGGGGCCGGCCACCCCCCCTATGGAAGGTGGAAATCCCACCTTTGGGTGGGAGTCCTAGTTGGGCTAGGTTTCACCACCATATGGAAGGTTTTTGGTTCGGGTCTTATTCGAAGACTTGGAGACCAACTCTTGGGGATCCACCTATATAATGAGGGGCCAAGGGAGGGGGCCGGCCACCCCAAGACCACAAGCTGGCCGCCCCCCATAGAGTGGCCGGCCACCCCCTCCCAAACCCTAGCCAAGCTCCTCTCCTCCATATTGCCCGCATAGCTTAGCGAAGCTCCGCCGGACTTCTCCACCGCCACCGACACCACGCCGTCGTGCTGTCGGATTCAAGAGGAGCTACTACTTCCGCTGCCCGCTGGAACGGGGAGGTGGACGTCGTCTTCATCAACAACCGAACGTGTGACCGAGTACGGAGGTGCTGCCCGTTCGTGGCGCCGGAACCGATCGTGATCAAGATCTTCTACGCGCTTTTGCAAGCGGCAAGTGAACGTCTACCGCAGCAACAAGAGCCTCCTCTTGTAGGCTTTGGAATCTCTTCAAGGGTGAGTCTCGATAATCCCCTCGTTGCTACCGTCTTCTAGATTGCATCTTGGCTTGGATTGCGTGTTCGCCGTAGGAAAATTTTTGTTTTCTATGCAACGTTATCCTACAATATGGCCATAATGTGATGATGAATATGTATGAGATGATCATTATTGTATTGTGGCAACCGGCAGGAGCCTTATGGTTGTCTTTAAATTTCATGTTGAGTAGTATTTCAAAGTAGTTGTAATAGTTGCTACATGGAGGACGATCATGAAGACGGCGCCATTGACCTTGGTGTTTCGCCGACGATGATGGAGATCATGCCCGTTGATGATGGAGATCATGTCCGTGCTTTGGAGATGAAGATCAAAGGCGCAAAGACAAAAGGGCCATATCATATCACATATGAATTGCATGTGATGTTAATCCTTTTATGCATCTTATTTTGCTTAGATCGCGACGGTAGCATTATAAGATGATCCCTCACTAAAATCTCAAGATAATAAAGTGTTCATCCTTAGTAGCACCGTTATCAAGTCTTGTCGTTTCGAAGCATCTCGTGATGATCGGGTGTGATAGATTCAATAAGTACATACAACGGGTGCAAGACAGTTTTGCACATGCGGATACTAAGGTGGCCTTGACGAGCCTAGCATGTAAAGACATGGTCTCGGAACACGTGATACCGAAAGGTAGAGCATGAATCATATGATTGATATGATGAACACTTTGAGTGTTCGCCATTGAAATTACATCTTGTCTCGTGATGATCGGGCATAGGTGTGATGGATTTGGTTCGTGTGATCACTAAGACAATGCGAGGGATATTGTTTTGAGTGGGAGTTCACCTAGATTTTTAATTATGTAGAATTAAAATTTTGAACTCAATTTGTCATAAACTTAGTCTAAACTATTGCAAATATGTTGTAGATATGGCGTCCTCAATCAATTTTAATCAGTTCCTAGAGAAAGAAAAGCTTAAGAGCAACGGTAGCAACTTCACCGACTGGTTCCGTCATGTGAGGATCTTCCTCAATGGCGGAAATCTGCAATATGTGCTTGATGCACCGCTAGGTGACCCTCCAGCAGAAACTGAAACCGATGAAGTAAAGAATGTTTACGCGACTCGGAAAACTCGGTACTCTCAAGTTCAGTGTGCCATCTTATGCAGTCTGGAATCCGATCTTCAAAAACGTTTTGAGCACCACGATCCTCATGAGTTGATAAAAGAGTTGAAGACTATTTTTGAGACTCATGCGGCCGTGGAATGCTATGAAGCATCGAAACATTTTTTCAGCTGTATGATGGAAGAAGGCAGCTCCATTAGTGAGCACATGCTCGTCATTAGGGGTGGAAACGGATCGGATGCGGATCGGATAGTGCACTTCCCATATCCGTTTCCATATTTTCAAAACGAATACGGATGCGGATACGGATGTTGTCGAATACGAATTCGGACCGGATGTTACTCGAATACGAATACGGATCGGATGATTTCTCAATTCGGAGCGGATACGAATATAAGAAAATAATAGACTCATGTCTTATAATGAGCCAACAATAGAATTGTAGAGAGATAAATATACTGATATAATGCATAGTAGTTCCAAGTTCAATCACACAAAAAAACATTTGATCGATTTGTTAGCTTCTTTATGTTAGGTAATTGGCATATTGGGGTCGAAATACTAAAATTGTCTAACATAATCTTATTCGGATACGGATATTTCCATTTCCATATCCACATTTGCTTCAAAATTCAATACCACATTTGTATTTGCTTTTGAAAAAACGGATCCGGATAGTTACCATATCCATTTTCATTGACAGCCGGATTCGGATATTACCATTTCCATTTTCAATTTCTCGAATACGAATGTCGGATAATATGGACTATCCATTACCAGTTTCCACCCCTACTCGTCATGACCGGGCATGCGAAGAAACTCAGTGACTTGGGAATAGTGATTCCTAACAGACTGGGGATTAATCGTGTCCTTCAATCACTGCCACCAAGTTACAAGAACTTTGTGATGAATTACAATATGCAGAACATGAACAAGGAGTTTCCTGAACTCTTTGGCATGTTAAAAGCTGCTGAGATTGAGATTAAGAAAGAGCACCAAGTGTTGATGGTCAACAAGACCACCAGTTTCAAGAAACAGGGCAAGTCTAAAGGAAAATTCAAGAAGGGTGGCAAGAAAGCTGCCACGCCTCCTATGAAACCTAAGAACGGCCCTAAGCCTGATGCTGAGTGCTATTACTGCAAAGAGAAGGGACACTGGAAGCGTAATTGCTCCAAGTATTTGGCAGATCTGAAGAGCGGCCTTGTCAAGAAGAAGAAAGAAGGTATATCTGATATACATGTTATAGATGTTCATTTCACTGGTTCTCGTTCTAGTACCTGGGTATTTGATACTGGTTCGGTTGCTCATATTTGTAACTCGAAACAGGAACTAAAGAATAAACGACAACTGCTGAAAGATGAAGTGACGATGCGCGTTGGAAACGGATCCAAGGTCAATGTGATCGCAGTCGGGACACTTCCTCTACATCTACCTTCGGGATTAGTTTTAAGCCTAAATAATTGTTATTATGTACCTGCGTTGAGCATGAACATTATATCTGGATCTTGTTTAATGCAAGACGGTTATTCATTCAAGTCTGAGAATAATGGTTGTTCTATTTTTATGAATAATATCTTTTATGGTCGAGCACCACAAAAGAATGGCTTATTTCTGTTAGATCTCGATAGTAGTGATACGCATATACATAACATTGATGCTAAGCGAATTAAATTGAATGATAATTCTACTTATATGTGGCACTGTCGTCTTGGTCATATTGGAGTGAAACGCATGAAGAAACTCCATACCGATGGATTACTTGAATCACTTGACTTTGAGTCACTTGATAGATGCGAAGCATGTCTGATGGGAAAAATGACTAAGACTCCATTCTCGGGTATGATGGAGCGAGCTACTGACTTATTGGAAATCATACATACAGATGTGTGTGGACCAATGAGTGTAGCATCGCGCGGTGGTTATCGTTATGTTCTAACCTTCACAGATGATTTGAGTAGATATGGGTATATCTATTTAATGAAACATAAATCCGAAACTTTCGAGAAGTTTAAGGAATTCCAAAGTGAAGTAGAAAATCAACGTAACAAGAAGATTAAATTTCTACGATCTGATCATGGAGGTGAATATCTGAGTTATGAGTTTGGCATGCATTTAAAGAAATGCGGAATACTTTCACAATTGACACCGCCGGAACACCACAACGAAACGGTGTGTCCGAACGTCGTAATCGAACTCTCTTAGATATGGTTCGTTCTATGATGTCTCTTACTGATTTGCCGTTATCATTTTGGAGTTATGCATTAGAGACAGCCGCATTCACTTTAAATAGAGCACCATCAAAATCCGTTGAAACGACGCCGTATGAATTATGGTTTAATAAGAAACCTAAGCTGTCGTTCCTAAAAGTTTGGGGTTGCGAAGCCTATGTAAAAAAGTTACAACCGGACAAGCTAGAACCCAAAGCGAGAAATGCGTCTTCATAGGATACCCTAAGGAAACTATAGGGTACACTTTCTATCACAGATCCGAAGGCAAGATCTTTGTTGCTAAGAACGGAACCTTTCTTGAGAAAGAATTTCTCACTAAAGAAGTGACTGGAAGAAAAGTAGAACTCGATGAGATTGAAGAATCTCTACTCGTTGATCAGAGTAGCGCAGTACCGGAAAATGTTCCTGTACCACCTACACCGGCAACAGAGGAAGCTAATGATAATGATCATGAAACTTCAAATGAGACAGCTACTGAACCTCGCAGATCGACAAGGGATCGTGCCACTCCAGATTGGTATGATCCTTGTCTAAATGTCATGATTGTGGATAACAATGATGAAGACCCTGCGACGTATGAAGAAGCAATGATGAGCCCAGATTCCAACAAATGGCAAGAAGCCATGAAATCCGAAATGGGATCCATGTATGATAACAAAGTATGGACTTTGGTAGACTTACCTGATAGCCGCAAGGCTGTCGAGAATAAATGGATCTTCAAGAGAAAAACAGATGCCGATGGTAATATTACTGTCTATAAAGCTCGACTTGTCGCAAAGGGTTTCCGACAAATTCAAGGTGTTGACTACGATGAGACTTTCTCACCTGTAGCGAAGCTAAAATCTGTGAGGATTTTGTTAGCAATAGCTGCATTTTTCGATTATGAGATTTGGCAGATGGATGTCAAAACGGCGTTCCTTAATGGTGACATTGAGGAAGAGTTGTATATGGTACAACCCAAAGGTTTTGTCGATCCTAAAAATGCTGACAAAGTATGCAAACTTCAGCGTTCAATCTATGGACTGAAGCAAGCATCGAGAAGTTGGAACCGACGCTTTGATAAGGTGATCAAAGACTTCGGGTTTATACAGTGTCATGGAGAGGCCTGTATTTACAAGAAAGTGAGTGGGAGCTCTGTAGCATTCCCGATATTATATGTAGATGACATATTATTGATTGGGAATGATATAGAACTATTAAGCAGTGTAAAGGGTTATTTGAATAATAGTTTTTCAATGAAAGACCTTGGTGAAGCATCATACATATTAGGCATCAAGATTTATAGAGATAGATCAAGACGTCTAATAGGGCTATCACAGAGTACATACCTGGACAAGATTCTGAAGAAGTTTAGAATGGACGAAAGTAAGAAAGGATTCTTACCTATGTTACCAGGCAAGGTCTTGAGTAAGACTCAAGGACCGGCTACGGCAGAAGAAAGAGAAAGATGAGTCAGATCCCCTATGCCTCGGCAGTAGGCTCTATCATGTATGCCATGCTATGTACAAGACCGGATATAGCACATGCTGTTAGTTTGACTAGCAGATATCAAAGTGATCCAAATGGAACACTGGACAGCGGTCAAGAATATCCTGAAGTACTTGAAAAGAACTAAGGATATGTTTCTTTGTTATGGAGGTGACCAAGAGCTCGTTGTAACAAGTTACACCGATGCAAGTTGGAACACCGATCCTGATGACTCTAAGTCACAATCTGGGTACGTGTTTATATTGAATGGTGCTGCAGTAAGCTGGGCAAGCTCGAAGCAGTGCACGGTATCCTCAAGAATCGGAGTACATAGCGGCTTCAGAGGCTTCATGAAGCGGTATGGATGAAGAGGTTCATTGTAGAGCTTGGTGTGGTTCCTAGTGCATTGGACCCACTAGTCATCTACTGTGACAACATGGGTGCCATTGCCAATGCACAAGAACCAAGGTCACACAAGAGGCTGAAGCATATCAAGCTGCGTTACCACTCGATTCGCGAGTACATCGAAGATGGAGAAGTAAAGATTTGCAAAGTACACACTGATCTGAATGTAGCAGATCCGTTGACTAAAGCTCTCCCTAGGGCAAAGCATGACCAACACCAGAATGCCATGGGTGTTAGGTACCTTACAATGTAATCTAGATTATTGACTCTAGTGCAAGTGGGAGACTGTTGGAGATATGCCCAAGAGGCAATAATAAAAGTGGTTATTATATATCTTTATGTTTATGATAAAAGTTTATATACCATGCTATAATTGTATTAACCGAAACATTGATACATGTGTGATATGTAAACAAACAAAGAGTCCCTAGTAAGCCTCTTAACTAGCTTGTTGATTAATAGATGATTAGTTTCATAATCATGAACATTGATGTTATTAATAACAAGGTTATATCATTGTATGAATGATGTAATGGACACACCCAATTAAGCGTAGCATAAGATCACGTCATTAAGTTATTTGCTATAAGCTTTCGATACATAGTTACCTAGTCCTTATGACCATGAGATCATGTAAATCACTTATACGGAAAGGTACTTTGATTACATCAAACGCCATTGCGTAAATGGGTGGTTATAAAGATGGGATTAAGTATCCGGAAAGTATGAGTTGAGGCATATGGATCAATAGTGGGATTTGTCCATCCCGATGACGGATAGATATACTCTGGGCCCTCTCGGTGGAATGTCGTCTAATGTCTTGCAAGCATATGAATAAGTTCATAAGAGACCACATACCACGGTACGAGTAAAGAGTACTTGTCAGGAGACGAGGTTGAACAAGGTATAGTGTGATACCGATGATCAAACCTCGGACAAGTAAAATATCGCGTGACAAAGGGAATTGGTATCATATGTGAATGGTTCATTCGATCACTAAAGTCATCGTTGAATATGTGGGAGCCATTATGGATCTCCAGATCCCGCTATTGGTTATTGGTCGGAGTGAGTACTCAACCATGTCCGCATAGTTCGCGAACCGTAGGGTGACACACTTAAAGTTGGATGTTGAAATGGTAGTACTTGAATATGGAATGAAGTTGGAATATTTGTTCGAGTCCCGGATGGGATCCCGGACATCACGAGGAGTTCCGGAATGGTCCGGAGAATAAGATTCATATATAGGATGTCATTTTATGTGAATAAAATGTCGGAAGGTTCTATGGAAGGTTCTAGAAGGTTCTAGAAAAGTCCGGAAGAAACCACCAAGGAAGGTGGAGTCCACAAGGGACTCCACCTCCATGGCCGGCCAACCCTAGATGGGGGGAGTCCCAAGTGGACTCCACCATAGGCCGGCCACCCCCCCTATGGAAGGTGGAAATCCCACCTTTGGGTGGGAGTCCTAGTTGGGGCTTCACCACCATATGGAAGGTTTTTGGTTCGGGTCTTATTCGAAGACTTGGAGACCAACACTTGGGATCCACCCTATAATGAGGGGCCAAGGGAGGGGGCCGGCCACTCCAAGACCACAAGCTGGCCGCCCCCATAGAGTGGCCGGCCACCCCTCCCAAACCCTAGCCAAGCTCCTCTCCTCCATATTGCCCGCATAGCTTAGCGAAGCTCCGCCGGACTTCTTCACCGCCACCGACACCACGCCGTCGGGCTGTCGGATTCAAGAGGAGCTACTACTTCCGCTGCCCGCTGGAACGGGGAGGTGGACGTCGTCTTCATCAACAACCGAACGTGTGACCGGTGGCACAGGTGCCGCCTGCTGGTGGCGCCGAACCGATCGTGATCAAGATCTTCTACGCGCTTTTGCAAGCGGCAAGTGAACGTCTCAGCAGCAACAAGAGCCTCCTCTTGTAGGCTTTGGAATCTCTTCAAGGGTGAGTCTCGATAATCCCTCGTTGCTACCGTCTTCTAGATTGCATCTTGGCTTGGATTGCGTGTTCGCCGTAGGAAAATTTTTGTTTTCTATGCAACGTTCTCCTACACTTATGTACTTTACTTGGAGCGTCTGTGTGCTTTTATTTTCGTTTTGTTATTTTCATTCTCTGAATAAATTCATGCTCATGTGTGGGAGAGAGACACGCTCTGCTTTTTCATATGGAACACTAGTGTTCTTAGTTGTGCTTTAATGTTCAAGGGCGAATGTGATCGCTTCACTTGTTATTATTTGGTTGGAATCAGAAAATGCTTTGTATGGTTTGGAATAACTTGATAGTTGGCAATTGTTTTGAGCTCTCATAGATCATGTTTAATCTTTTGCATCATGTAGTTTAATCTATTAATGGAGAACTACCGTAGAGCTTGTTTAATTTGGTTTGCATGATTGGTCTCTCTAAGTCTAGATATTTTCTGGTAAAGTGTTTGAACAACAAGGAAGACAGTGTAGAGTCTTATAATGCTTGCAATATGTTCTTATGTAAGTTTTGATGTACCGGTCCATACTTGTGTTTGCTTCAAACAACCTTGCTAGCCAAAGCCTTGTACTAAGAGGAATTAATTACTTCTCGTGCATCCAACACCTTGAGCCAAAACCCATGCCAATTGTGTCCACCATATCTACCTACTATGTGGTATTTTTCTGCCATTCCAAAGTAAATTACTTGAGTGCTACCTTTAAAATTTCATTCCTTTATCTTTGCAATATATAGCTCATGGGACAAATAGCTTAAAAACTATTGTGGTGATGAATATGTAGTTATGTGTCTTAGTTCTTATAAGTTACTTGTTGAGCGGTGTTTCTGGGGACGCCATCAACTTTTACCTTTGTTGGATATCATGTGAGATGCTATGCATGTTCGTCTTGTCCGAAGTAAGTGCGATTTCATGATCAAATGGTTTGAGTATGCATATTGTTAGAGAAGAACATTGGGCAGCCAACTAAAGCCATGTATCATGGTGGAAGTTCACATTTGGACATACAACCTCAATCTCGTATGAGAATATTATTCGTTGTTGAATGCTTAACATTAAAAGAGGAGTCCATTATCTGTTGTCTATGTTGTCCCGGCATGGATGTCTAAGTTGAGAATAATCAAAAGCGAGAAATCCAATGCGTGCTTTCTCCTTAGACCTTGTACATGCGGCATAGAGGTACCCTTTAGACACTTGGTTGAAACATATGTCATGCAATGATAATCCATGTTATCCGAGCTAATTAGGACAAGGTGCGAGCACTATTAGAACTCTATGCATGAGACTTGCAACTTGTAGGAAGTATTATGCATAGCACATATGAATTATTACTACCGTGGACAAAATTGTTTCTATGTTTTCAAAATAAAAGCTCTAGCACGAAAATAGTAATCCATGCTTCCCTCTTCGAAGGGCCATTCTTTTACTTTATGTTGAGTCAGTTTACCCATTTCCTTCCATCTTAGAAGCAAACACTTGTGTCAATTGTGCATTGATTCTTACATGTTTACTTATTGCACTTGTTATATTGCTCTATGTTGACAAATATCCATGAGATATACATGTTACAAGTTGAAAGAAACCGCTGAAACTTAATCATCCTTTGTGTTGCTTCAATGCATTCTACTAAGAATTTATTGCTTATGAGTTAGCTTTTATGCAAGCCTTGTTGATGCTTGTCTTGAAAGTACTATTCATGAAAGTTTTGCTATATGATTCATTTATTTAGTCATTATCTTTTTGTCAGCAATCTATTGCTTTGTCACTCCATTCATCTCATATGCTTTACAATAATGTTGATCAAGATTATGATGGTAGCATGTCACCTCGAAATTATTTGTGTTATCGTTTACCTACTCGAGCGCGAGTAGGAACTAAGCTTGGGGATGCCGATACGTCTCAACGTATCTATAATTTTCGATGTTCCATGCTTGTTTTATGACAATACCTACATGTTTTGTTCACACTTTATATCGTTTTGATGCATTTTCCTATTGACGAGATGCCGAAGTGCCAGTTCATGTTTTCTGCTGTTTTTTGTTTCAGAAATCCTAGTAAGGAAATATTCTCGGAATTGGACGAAATCAACGCCCAGCATCTTAGAATCCCACGAAGCTTCCAGAACACCCGAGAGCCACTAGAGGGGGCCCACAGGGGCCCCAGACAACATGGCGGCGCGGCCAGAGGGTGGGGCGCCGGCCTAGTGTGTGGGCCCCCCCGTAGCCCTTCCGACTCCGCCTCTTCGCCTATAAGAAGCCCCCTGACCTAAATCTTCGATATGAATAAGCCACGGTACGAGAAACCTTCCAGAGCCGCCGCCATCGCGAGGCCAAGATCTGGGGACAGAGTCCTGTCTCAAGACGCCGCCGGACGGGAAGTGCCCTTAAGGCTTCTCTCCATCGACACCACTGATGTCTACTCATCAAAGTACTTTGCCCCAACGTAACAGTGAGGTTGTCAATCTCACCATCTGCGAATGCGCAGCGAGCAAGGCGGACACTTCGCAGTTAGAATCCAATCCGGAGCATTGCATATCCACCGCGCGAAGGACGCCATAGCAAGTCAACACCGTGATGGCGAGTCGCGCACCGGATCCACGGAGCGCCAGAGGAAAGTCGGAGAACATCCGAATCCAATCCCGGTGCCATCGGATTCAACCCCGAAAAATCCGGCAAAGGGAAAGGACCCGATGTATACTGGCAGAGACAAGTACCGTGTTCCATCACCACCACCCCGAGCCGCGTCCTCCGCTACCCCTCGACGTCGCAGTCTGCCGGAAACACCGGCCCCATGGGCCAGGTGGAATCAACATCCGCGACAACATGCCGCCTCCTAGGGACAGGAGCAGAGCGCACCGGAGCCACGCAGGAGCCGGAACCAAGACCGCGAGCCGAGCCTCGCAGAAGCCAAGACGCGACCCTGAGCCTCGCAGGAGCCGGAACGACGGCGGCGACCACCACCAAGAGGAAAGGAGCCACCGCCGGAGCCGCCGCGGGAGCAGCGCCGAGAGACCGAAGGCGGAAACCATCTTAGTGCCCCCGCAATCTCCTCGCACCACCTGGAGGCGGAGGCGAGGCGAGGTCGGAGATCCTGCCTCGCTCAAAGTCACGCGGCGGTCCTCGCGACGCCTGGAGCGCCTCAACGAGTACGTATCCGACTACATTGGTCCAAGGTGCTTTGGCCGGATGATCCGAGAGGAACCAAAGCCAAGAAGCTTGAACCTTAAGCTACCTGGAAACCTGAAGCATTATGATGGCAGCGAGAGGCCGGATACCTGGATTGAGGATTACTACAATGCAAGAACTTTGCCGAGGAAACCCCGAATATAGCCTCGCGCATGCTCCCTTGTACCTTATTGGTCCAGCTCGAGTTTGCCTGCGACTCGAGGAAAACACCATCTTTTGCTGGTTTGACCTGAAAAAGGCTTTCGAGAACCACTTCAGGGGCACCTACAAGAGACCGGCCACCACCAGCGATCTTCAAGCTTGCATCCAGAAAAAGGGTGAGACATCCAGAAGTTTTCTTACCCAATGGTTGGCGACTGAAACGAGTGCGAGAACATAGATAACCGCACAGCGATGCACGCCTTCATTGGTGGTTTGCAGCGTGGGGGGCTGCTGCGCCACAAGCTTACTTGCCTGGTGAACGCGAACAAGCTCACTCTTGACGAGATGATAAACATCACCAGCGATCACACTGCCGCCGATGACGACGCATGCGGAGATCTCGCAGCTACAGCCATACCCTGCACCAACAAAAGAAAAACCGTGACAACAGCGTCAACAACAGAATAAGCGGAAGAACCCCCCGAAGACCAGTAAAGCGGAGGATCCGACATGGTCGCCATGACGTTCCAACGTGGAGGTTCAGGAGGAGGAAGAGGCCGCGGACGTGGAGGCGGAGCAGGCAGGGCAGCAGCGCGCACGAGGTCACCGCAGCCGGATCCCACGCCCCCCAAACGTACGAAGAATACAGGGATATGCCGTGCCTGGCTCATTTGGATCCGGCTACGGGCAAATCCACTCACACCAATCACAACTGCAAGTGGGTCAACGATCTGAAGAACGGGACACTCGGCGGCGTGGTGCAGCGGGGTAGCATCTTCGGATACATCATGTTCGACGTGCGCAGGGTGGTGGAGCTGTCTAGCGTCGTGGTGGCGTTGGTGGCAGGCCTCGCAAGGTCATTGCATTGATCTCTCCTGAAGATGGGTATGCGGAAGACGGTGGCGCGAGGACTTCTGGAGCGTGTATGATGGTACGCGCCGAGGGTCTGCTGGACCGGTTGTGCCACCTGCTCGTCATTGGACGACTTGTCGAGGCCTTCGGTTTTTTGATGATGTGCGTTGGTGTGATGTCAGAGTGTTGGCTCTGTTCATTGACCTCCCCCTTCATCGGTGATGTAGGATTAGAGTTAGTTTGGTGGCTTGGGTTCGATCTTTGTAGTTATTTCTTGTAAGGTGTTGAGAATAATCTAATAAAAAAGTCGTATGCATTTCTTGGATGCAGAAGCTAGGGTGATATTTTCCCCATTTTAAAAAAAATAGCAAAATACGTTGTACTTCTGCTATTCTTCATATATGAAGCATTCATATGTGATTAATGAAATCAACATTTATGAGTTGTCATTAGTGAGGTGGTACGTATCTTCGTTGTATGAACTCACAAGTTTTTCTGATAATTTCATGTGCATGTGTATGGTAGAAGAAATTGATGTGAAGAAAAGGTGTTATGAACAGTTACCATTAATTTAGTTATTGTACGATCTCACATGCTGTACGGGTATTTTTTTGATGTATTATGTAATTTGGTAGAGCCATTATTTGGGAAACAATGTACAATAGTTTGAAAAGAAAATAATACTATTTATATTGTATTTGGTAAAGATATCTTGCAATTATAATATGTTTTCAAGCATTTTAAAATGTATTATGTTCATTATGATTTTATGATTCGTAGCAAAGCACGGGTATTATGATTTTAGAGTAAAATCCATCAATAGTACTTGAACTTGTTGACCAAAATCACATTGGTCACCGTACACAGGAAATACAAGTTTGCGGTCACTCAATACAAGTTGCTGCGTCACATATGGTCACTGGTGCTGTTGGGGCTGTGTATTCGATGATGTGGCGAGTTACTGGACCCACATGTCAGCCCTTAACCGTGCACCTGGACTATTTTGAAATAATAAAAAACAACAGGGCTGAATCAAAAACAAAATAGCAAAGAGATAAGGCCGGTGCCAACGCGGGCTGGAGGCGGGACGCTACCGCCCGCGGCGGGGCGGGAGGCGGGCGGGACGGGAGCGGGGCGGCAGCTCGCCGGCGGTAGCGCCGGGCCGCCGGCCACCGCCGCAAGCGGCGGAGGAGGCGGGAGCGGGGCGGGAGGCGGGGCGGCGCGTTGGCGGGCCCGAGCGAGGGTGGCGGGCGGGAGTGGGGCGGGAGTGGGCGGTAGCGGGCGGGAGTGGGGCGGGAGTGGGGCGGTAGCGGGCGGGAGTGGGGCGGTAGTGGCTGAGGTGGCGCGATGTGATTCGTCCACCTCAGCTAGCCGTTGGGTAGCCGTTGGTACTTCAAAAAACCCTAAAATTTCAGCCCCCCTCTATAAATACCTCCATATGGTTTCACTCACTCCACACCCATTTCATCTCCTCCACTCTCCATTTCAACTCCCTCTCAACGCCATGTCTTCGTCCAGCAGTTCGAGCGACGGAATAGAGGGTGAGCTGATCGCTGCATTCCAGGCGGAGTACGAGGAGGAGATGCTGAACGAGGAGGAGGAGCCAAGACGGCCGCGAAAGCGCCGAGAGTTCATCAGACGTGATCGTCTTGGTGCCCACGATCGGCTGTTCGAGGACTACTTCGCCGACGACTGCAACTACCCTCCGAGCTACTTTCGGCGAAGGTATCGGATGAGGCGATCCCTTTTCCTGCGCATTGTGGATAGATTGGGTGAATACTCTCCGTATTTCACCCAAAGGAATGATGCTCTCAACCGTGCTGGTTTTTCTCCCCTGCAAAAGTGTACTGCGGCTTTGCGTCAGTTAGCTTATGGAGCCTCTGCAGATACAATAGATGAGTGGATGAAGTTAGCTAGACAAACTTCATCAGATTGTCTAGATAGATTCTGTGAAGGCATCATTGCCTGTTACGGGGAACACTTTTGCTGTCGATCAAATGTCGAGGATACTCAGCGTCTGTTAGCGAAAGCCGAGGAGCGTGGCTTTCCGGGATGTTAGGGAGCATCGATTGCATGCATTGGTAGTGGAGGAACTGCCCAGTGGCTTATGCTGGTCAATTCACAAGGGGAGACATCAAACACCCTACCATAATCTTAGAAGCCGTTGCGTCGTATGATCGCTGGATCTGGCATGCCTTTTTTGGAGTGGCCGGGTCCAACAACGACCTCAATGTACTCAACCTGTCGCCGTTGTTCACTGATGTGCTTAGGGGAGAAGCACCTGTAGTGAACTTCACGGTGAATGAACACGAGTACAACTATGGTTACTACCTTGCCGACGGCATCTACCCCTCCTGGCCGGTGTTCATGAAAGGTGTTACTCTTCCACAAAGTGAAAAGCAGCGAATGTTCACTGCTGCTCAATCAGCTTGGCGCAAAGATGTGGAGTGTGCCTTTGGAGTGCTGAAGGCTAGGTTCAACATTCTAGCAGTTCCGGGACGCTCCTACTCGAGGCGTACTCTTGGGTTGATCATGCGTGCATGTGTCATTCTGCACAACATGATCATCGACGATGAGCGTGGTACAAATTTGGAGCACAACTATGAGACCGTTGAGTCCAATGTCGGCCCTGCAATACACCACCATGCACCACCAAGCCTAGCAGCCAGGATTCAGATGGACAACGAAATGAGGGCCTCACCGGTGTATACACAGCTCCAGCAAGATTTGATTGAGCATGTGTGGGCTCATAATGCCTAGATTATGTAATTTTTTCAAATTTTTATGTAATTTTTTCAAATTTTTATGTAATTTCTTTTTATGATGTAATCGGTAACAATTTTAGTTCAATAAAATAATTTCCTTGCATTATTTTTAATGTTGTAATCTGAAAAAGAAAAGCTAATGTTGAGGAGAGAGAAAAGCTGATGTGGAGGAGAGAGAAGTGAGAGCTCTCACTATAGCCCATGCATTGGCAAGGTGGGGTGAGAGTGGGGTGAGAGTGGGGTGAGAGTGAGAAAAAAGCTGACGTGGCGAGGCTAGAGTGGGGCGGTGCATTGGCACCAGCCTAAGGTGCCATCTCCAACCTCTGCCTCCACCCCACTTGCCCGTCCCATCTCGTCTCCGCAATGCCCAAACGCCGCCTTCGTCAGCACCACGAGCCCATCTAGGCCGCCAACAGCCCTGCCTTGCTTGCCACTGGAGCGTGTTTGCAAGGGCGGTAGAGTGGTGCACCGGTTGTGCGGGTCGCCGAGGTAGGTGCCGGTGGTGCGCGGGTGTCACGCGGAGCGCTGCTGGTGGTGTTGGGAGCCTGGGAGGACTCGGCGGTCGAGGAGGGCAGAAGAAGCTGATTGGTGAGATAGATTTAAGTTAGGGGATGGTGGGTTGCGCCGCTGCAGGAGGATGCGGAGTACGAGTGAGGGAGGCGGCGTGGGTCCTCCGGCGGTCGGAATTCACGCGGAGGTAGTCGCATGGTAATGGTGCTCGAGAAGGTCCAGGGAGTTGCGGCGGGTTGAGGAGCACGAGATTAAGCTCGTCGTAGAGCGCGTGGAGAGGGGACATGCCGCAAACGGCGCCGGGGGCCATGAAGCCGGTGATGCTCGCGGACCACTACCCCCTCTTGGCCATGATCTCCGTCAGCCTTGCAGACCTCTCTCAAGAATACGCGGCCGAGCCTCGGCAGCGGCACGACGGCTGGCAAAGACCAGCGCGACCTGCACGTCGAGCAAGTGCAGTACCTGTATGTGCACGTGGTAAGCGGGCGAGGCTTGGCGGCCAGATCTTCGTGCGCGCCTGCGGAAGTGACAACCACCTCGGTCGCGTCTGGTTCGACCTCTCCGAGGTGCCGCTCTGGCCAAGGCCGACGAGCTGCAGGTGGGGCGACGTGGACGAGCGTGTGCGCGTCCGCTCCCGGGATGCCCCCGGCGGCGACGGACAGAACAATGGCGCTGGTGACGGCCGGGGCGTCCTAGACGTCGCCCAACGCCAGCACACTCATCCTCCCGTCGAGCCGGAACTGGGGCAGGCCGCAGGCCGAATGCGTCCAACTCTCGTCGGTTAATATTTGGGGAACCAATTATTTACTGTGGTGAACTTTGACAGGTGCCCCACTTGTCCACAGTTGGTAGATGGTTCTTTATGTTTAGACAGTTGCTAGTAAGTTTGGGGGCCTATTTGCAAAAAACAAATTCTGGCAGTTGATCTTGCAGCTTGCCATGTCATCAAATACCCCGCTCTAACACTACCAGTGACCGTCCATGATACACCAACTCGTATTGAATGACCGTAGAACTGTATTCGCTATGTATGATGATCAAAGTGATTTTGGTTGACAAGTTCAAGTACTACTGATGGATTTTACTCATGATTTTATGATTCGTAGCAAAGCACGAGTAGTAGTTATAAACCATCGATGATGGTTGCATTATTTGGGCCAAGCAGGACCATTTTTGGGCTCCGACTGGCCCATCAAAGCGAGCGAGCTGCTGTACATAGTACTCGTAGCATTTTCGACAGAAGAGATCCCCCGGAAAGAAAAAAACAGTCGGCTTCTCGCTTTGTCTCTCGGTTCGGCGGCCGCGCGCGCTACCGATGTCGTCGCCGTCGCTTCTCAGGTCCGCCGCCAGCCGCGTCCTCCGCCGGTCGTCCCCTCAAGCGCCCTTTCCCAGGAGCCCGCGCGTCTTCTTCTCCGGCGTCGCTGGGAGGACCGGACCCTGCAAGGTAACTCGCCCCCCTCCCCCCGTCCCTTCCCTAGGGTTCCACCAGAATGCGAAATTAGGTGATGCAATCTATTCATTCGGAGGCGACCGCGAGCCGCCGTAGGAGGAAGCTGCCGGTCGGCGGACGGCGGGGCCATTCCGCGTCGGTTCCCCATCCCTCTACTTCTCGTTCTCGCCGTCCGCTTACCCTCAGCTAATTCCTGCGCTGGCTCTCGCCCTGTCGGTCAAGCGCGGCTTGGTGCGAGGGCGTGTGGAGGGCTTCGACGAGAGCGGCAACCACAAAGTCAGATCAACTGGCTTGATGCGGATGGGTGTGTCACCTGGAGCGGAGGTCTTCGTGTTGGATGCGTGCTGACTGAAGTGGTTCACTCCTCGGTTGGAATGGTCGAGACACCTTAGGTTCACTCTTCCTTTGGATATCCTCGATAAGCAGGTTCGGCTGGTTTGATGAAGACTGAGGATGTTGAACCTCCTTTTTAAGTGCAGATTCGGCAAGCAGGCTGTTTTGGCGGTGGAGTACTTTAGTGTTCTGGCAGCTTGCTCTCGTGTAGGAATGCCTCTCAGGCCTTGACTTTGTCTCTTCCTTTGCGCTTGTGTTTAGTGTGGTTATCTTTCTTGTAGGATTTCGACAGCCTGCTATATATACTTGGGTTGATTCTTTATATTCGCACTATGGGTGCAACTTTGTAGTAATGCTGTTATCTTTCGAGCTAATACAACAACCAGTGGGGAAGCTCCCTCTCCTGCCATTCTCGAAAAATAAAATCAATTCATTCATTTAACGTTCGCAATCTATTCATTCATCTCCAGCCGCCGTACTGTACCGATGGAGGGAGGAGCTGTTGCATGTTGTTGCTCCGTCAGTTCGAGGAACAAGTACGTGAAGTGCGGGCTGTAGTTGACAGCTTGATGGAGGAGCAGCAGCGGTAAAGCAATCGGCTTGCCATTATGTTCGAAATATGCACAAGTGTAATTTCCCTGTTATTGATACATTTTCATTTTAACATGCAGGTTCGAGCGGAACGAGAGGCTGCAGAAGAAGATTGCTTGCGTTCTTGTTCCTGCCACTCTCGCCTTCTACGTTTTTGGTCCCAAAAAGAAGCTCAAGTCGTCGGCAGAGGGGCAGCCAGATAGCCTCTGAATTCCCATGCGAAATATTCCCCATAACCTTTTGATCATAGTTTTGGGCATTGGTTCCTCTCCAGCGATGTTTTCTGCACTTTAGACCTATGAGTGACATCGTGTGGTGGATCACTTACTGACCTCTGGAAATTTAGATGCATTTTCGGCACAAACCTGTGAGTCAGTTTCATTCTGATGGTAGATGTTTTTAGTTCAGGGTGCTAGTCTGTATGGTACAAGATCATCTTTGAGGAAACTGTTCAGATGCGGCACAAACCACCTGGTAGCTTGTTCTGATGTGCATTTTACTGATGAGAATGATATTTGGATACGCAATCTCACCAAATCTGTTGAGTTCTCTGTCTTGTCTTTGTGCAACCTATTGAATACGAGTCAGGTGGTTGTGCCTTATTCGCAGCCTTGGAAACTTAGGGGAACTCTTAAACTTAGGGTTTTTGTTTGATGTGGGTAGTGGCGAAGAATGGTATCTTCAACAAGAGAGAACTTGACAAGGAGGGGATGGGTGGGACTAGCCAGATTTTGTGGTATCTTAGAGCCCACCGACCACATTTTGTCCAGTTTGTCCAGTTGCCAGGTTTAAGTTGTGGTTTGCTGTGCTCTATCAGCGGAGGTCCTAGTTCAGTTTGGCTATGTGGAGTTGCTCGTTCATGCAGTGTATAGGTAGTAGGCGTGTAGCTTATGTAGTGATTGGTGTTCCTGCTGCGTGTCGAGCATTTGGAAAGCTATGAACAATGTCTTGTTTTCAAGGTATTGATTGAAAGAACGTTCTAGTGTGTTTTTCTCATTTGTTGTAATGGAGTACTGGGAATGCCCCCTGCTGGCTGGAAGCTAGGCGACCTCAGGCTGAAGAGTGGAGACAGTGGTGGCCTGGTGGATGAAGTTTTTCAATCCGCGGTTCCACTGAATGGGCGGCAGTGGTGAAACCGTGAAAGGGATGCTACTTTGCTTTGTAGTTTGTAGAGCAATACATATGTAGTTTTGGCTCATATGGGTTTGTAATTGAATTACTTGTCGCAGATTTCTCTAGACTTGTATATATCTACACACTAAAATGCATCTAGATGCATGTGTATCTAGACAAATCAATTTGGATTGGAGTGAGTACTTAATTTGTTGTCTGTTTTGAATCCTGGCAGTGTTAGCCTGATATTCGTGTGAGTTGTGTGCTGTTGAGAAAAAAAGGAGCAAATCCTGAACCTTGAGACACCTTGCTCTAGTTTCTGATCTGAGTTGTGCTATTGAGGATAGCAACACATGCACGCTACTACTTACAACAGTAATGGTCAATGATAACTAGCCATGCTGTAGCTGGTTCGTTAGCAGTACTGCCTTTAGAACTTAGAATGTAAATCAGTGGCGTCAACTAAGATATATGGACAACCCCCGGAGATCTAGACAGAGTGCACAGGCAGTAAGTATCATCAGGACTTCTGTTCCACTAACACTACTATCATTTTGCAGGCTTGTTTTTTTCTATTCATACAACAGAAGGTCACTAGCATCTCTGCCAGCCAGTTTATCTCCTAACTGAAACAGGCCATTGACATTGTAAAACAAAGCACTGGATGATTTCCTTCCATTCAGTTTCCAACAAAATACAGTGTCCTTTCTGTTTCAGCACAGTTCTTATCATCCCAATTACAAACCAAAAAAATACTTGCAAAAGGGGAGCAGAAAAAAAACGAGAAATAGCTAGAGAGAGTTAAAAAAGAAGCAAAACCAGCTGCATATTTACAGTGAACCGAACACCTCCTGATCCAGTGCCCCCTGCTATTCTTGAGGACACCGGGAACAACTACCGGAAACGCTACGCCCATCAAAAGGTCAGTCTACTCAGTGTTCTGCGATATCGCCTCGCCAAACTTCAGGAAGAGCTCCGCGTCGGACGCACTCGACGAGTTGGCACAGGAGAGAGCGCTGCCGCCTCTTAGGCTGACATACTCGTTGATATAGCTGCTCGGACCTGTGGACGGCTGAGTCGATCCCGGTAGTTGTGCTGGCTTTGCTGGCTTTGGAGCTGGTTCTGGGCATACCACGGAGTTCAGGACGTGCACGACGTCATGCATCGTCGGTCGATCCAACGGCTGCCTCTTGCTGCAGAGGAGCGCCAGCTGGAACATCCTCTTGACCTCGTCGAGATCTTTGCACGTGTCGGCGATGTCTGGGTCGACCATCTCCATCACCGTGTTATCTGCAGCTTTGGATAGTATCTGCAGGGGAGCAGCCAATGAGCATGAACATTTGGGTGCGCAAGCCAGGGAGTTAACAGCCAGATCAACTACCTATCCATGTTTTCTTCCAAAACAGAAACAGTTTAAGTTTGACAGAGTAGGCAAAAGTAAAATGCTCAGGCTAAATTACCAACATATCAGTGATCAAAGGAGAAAGTACTACTACTAGTTAGCTACAGTTTTTGACAGCAGCGTGTTGCCAACCGCATGTAAGACCCCCTTGCTGGTATGATAGCCAGCGTGAGGTTCGATCTCGACACACAAATTTTCCGTGTGAAGGAAGAAAGAAGAAGGGAGCAACGAACAGCAAAGAGAAGAGGAGATTGGATTCGTTTTTCCTTTCTTCAGACTTAAGTTTAGAACGCTTACAGCTGCTGCTTATAACCTGCAGCTCACCAACCCACGCACGCCCGGCTGACAGCCTAGACCCACACTTAACTTACACACACCCACACACCTGCGCCACCTTTATATTACCAACAGGTCCCTAGGTGGCGCTGTGTACAGCTAAGGCGTGACAGGTTCCCCCCCAGAATTTGTTGCTTGTCCCCAAGCACAGACTTCAGGAAAACGATCCTTGAGTGTTGTCCAGTCTTCCCAGGTAGCTGCATCATCAGGTAAGTTCCTCCATTTGATTCGTACCTGAGGTAAGGCAGCATTGCCCTTTTTCACTAGCCTTCTGTCCAAAATCTTCTCTGGAGCTGTGTCCGTTGCATCCAAGGCAGGTAACTTGGGTAGTTCAGCGAACACCGGAGTGTAGTCGGCTCGAAACTCTTTCAGCTGGGAGATATGAAAAACATTGTGTACCTTTGTTCCTACTGGTAGCTCGAGCCTGTAGGAAACCTGACCTACTTTGTCCAAGATTTTGTAAGGACCAAAGTATTTGTAAGCTAACTTGGGGTATGGTCGATTGATAACTGTAGCTTGAGCATATGGTTGCAGCTTCAGTAGAACCATCTCTCCCACCTGGAACACTCGCTCTGTTCGCTTGCGATCAGCAAAAAGTTTCATTCTCGCCTGAGCTGCCTGAAGGTTCTTCTTCAGCAGGTCAATCTGAGTGCTGCGATCAGTGAGGACTTCGGCCACAGAAGTGTCTCCCACCGAAGCTAATTCAGGTATAGCCCCCAAATTCGGTTCATGCCCATACAAGGCCTTGAAAGGTGAGCAGCCAATGGATGTGTGCTCACTGGAATTGTACCAAAATTCTGCCATGGGCAGCCACTTGCGCCACTCTTTTGGAGAGTCTTGTATCATGCAACGAAGAAACATCTCAAGACACTGGTTTACTCTCTCACTCTGTCCATCTGTTTGAGGATGGTAGGCGGTCGTGTAGTTCAGTTTTGTGCCCAGGGTCTTGAACAGTAATTTCCAGAAGTGACTAGTGAAAATGCAGTCACGGTCAGATGTGATGGATCGAGGCATGCCGTGCAATTTCACCACTGAATCAACAAACACTCTGGCCACTTGTGGAGCTGTGTAAGGGTGCTTCAGGGGGATAAAATGTGCATATTTGGTGAAACGGTCAACCACAACCAGAATCACATTTGATCCTTCGGAAATGGGCAAACCCTCCACAAAATCCATTGTGATGTCTCGCCAGGCACCCTCAGGTATGGGTAAGGGCTGGAGGAGGCCTGGTGGATGCGCAGTCGAATGCTTGGCATGTTGACATATACTGCACTGCTTGACAAAGTCCTCAACAGCAGCCTTCAGCCCATGCCATGCGAACAACTTCTTAATGCGTTGGTAAGTTGCTTGCACCCCGAGTGGCCTCCGATTGCGCTCGAGTGAAACGCTGAGATCAACTTTGTTTGTAATGCCGAGTTGGCTCCGAGCCAAACACGGCCCTGGAAGCGAATGACTCCTTGCGTCAGCTCATACCCATGCTCATCGGGACTGTGTAGCGCCAATTCTGCGAGCCTGCGGTGTGCATCTGGGTCAGTGGCATAGGAGTTGAGTACTTCCTGAAGCCAGGCTGGTTTGAGCTCAGAGCAAGTTTGCATTGCTAGCAAATGTCCCACTCGTGACAGAGAATCAGCGGCATGATTCTCTGCCCCTTTTTTGTACTTGATCTTGAATTGTAGACCCATTAGCCTCGCCATGGCTTTACGCTGCAATGGTGATTGGAGGTTCTGGTCCTCTAGGAAGCAGAGACTGCTGTGATCCGTGCGGATGATGAACTCGCTGCGTTGTAAGTAAGGACGCCAACGATCCACTGCCATTAAGAGAGCCAGAAACTCTTTTTCGTAAATGGACAGTTCCTGATGAAGTTTGCTTAGTGGTTTGCTGAGGAAAGCAAGTGGATGATCATCTTGCATGAGCACTGCCCCAATCCCGGAGTCACAAGCATCTGTCTCAACAACGAATACTTTGGAAAAATCCGGGAGCTGCAACACCGGTGTAGACATCATAGCCAATTTGAGTGCGTTGAACGCCGCTGTTGCAGAGTCATCCCAATGGAACCCCTTTTTCTTCAGTAGGTTAGTGAGAGGCCGAGCAATGGCACCATAATTGCGCACGAATTTACGGTAGTAACCAGTCAGTCCGAGGAATCCTCTTAAGTCTGTGATTGTTATTGGTTGAGGCCAGTCCTGCATGGCTTGAGTTTTCCTTGGATCAGTGGCTACGCCTTCCGCTGACACAATGTGTCCCAAATACTCCAGGGTAGCACATGCGAAAGAACACTTGCTCATTTTCACAAACAACCGCTGAGCTTGTAGTAGCTGGAGTACCTCTCGCAGATGCTCGACGTGCTCCTCCATGGTCTTGCTGTAGACTAGAATATCGTCCATAAAGACGAGGACAGAACGGCGAAGACAAGGCTGAAGCACCCTGTTCATGACACATTGGAAAGTCGCTGGTGCATTACAAAGGCCAAACGGCATCACACGGAATTGGTAGTGTCCTTGGTGAGTTTTGAATGCCGTCTTGGCCTCGTCAGCTGGTAGCATCCGGATTTGGTGATATCCGGCTCGCAGATCGAGCTTGGAAAATATGGTGGCACCTCCTAGTTCGTCCAACAACTCGTCAATCACAGGCATGGGGAACACATTCTTGATTGTCAACTCGTTGAGTCTTCGGTAGTCAACACAAAACCGCCAAGTGCCGTCTTTCTTCTGGACAAGCAAGACTGGAGATGCGAACGGAGACATACTGGGCACTATAATTCCAGCTCGTAGCATCTCTATCACTTGGCGCTCAATCTCATCTTTGTGTGCTGGTGAGTACCGGTATGGCCGTGTGTTGAAAGGAGCAGCGTCAGGCTTCAATGGAATGGCATGGTCATAATCTCTTGGAGGTGGCAGTGATGTTGGTTCCGCAAATACTGCTTGAAATTCAGATAGCAGTGCTTGCACTGCAGCAGGTGGCCCTATGGTACGATCTCCAACCAAGTTGTTGTCTGTGTGTACCACCGCCATGGCCCAGATATCGTTCCCCTTGACCCATTTGGCCAGTTGCTCCACGGGAACCTCGCGGACAGATGTTGCTGAGCAAGAGAGGATGCCTTGGAGGGTCACTTGTTTGCCTTCATGAGGAAATGACAGGAACTTTTTATTCCAGTCTGTTGTCATAGGGCTGTGGTGTTTGAGCCAGTCCATGCCAAGGATAGCGTCGTATGCTCCCAGGTCCAGTACCCGCATAGGAGTGACAAAGGTTGCACCATGTGACCACCAAGTGAATTCCGGCACTATCTTGTTAGAATGCATATACTCGCCGTTGGCCACTTTAACAGCAACTGAAGGAGCATCTGTGACAGTGCATTTCAGCTTGTCCAACATCTGAGCATGAATAAAAGAGGTGCTACTACCGGAGTCCACAAGAATCAACAATACCTGATTCCCCACAAGTGCCCGGAGACGAATTGTTTCAGCTCCCTCTGATCCAGCCATGGCATGGAGTGATAAGCTGAGTTGTTGTGCTTCTGCAATATCGTGCATTTCAAGCATGTTTAATATCTCTTCTGACAGCATCACTGGACATTCTGGGGTTTCAATGGCGTTGAGTGTTGCTGCTGGTTTGACGCCACATTGGTGTGTTGGGTCGTACTTATCGCCACACTTGAAACAGAGATTGTTAGCTCTGCGATAGTCTCTTAATTGCCTATCCTTCCACAGGTCCCCAGTGACTGCCTTGCCTGGTTGTCGTGGTCCATCTCCTCTCGCTGCCACAGGTTCTGCACGCGCAAAGGCACGTGGTGCTCTGGCCTTTGTATCCTCAAAAACCTCTTGCTGCACCCGAGCGATAAGGAATGCACGCTCGAGTGTAACTGGAACTTGCGACTCCACAGCACCGCGCAGCTCAACTTTTAGCCCCTTGACGAATTGTGAGATAAAGAGCTGCTCGTCGTAATGAGGATTGAACATGAGAACTTTGTACATCAGAGCCTGGAATTCCAGAATGTATTCTTGAACTGAACCGGTTTGTTTTAAATTCAATAGTGCCTTGGTGGAACGCCTCTGATCATCAGCCCCAAACTCTGCTTCCACTGCAGATATGAATTGTGGCCAGCCACTGATGGTGTGCCTCTGCTTATATGATTGCAGCCACACTGCCGCGTTGCCATCGAGGTGCAAAGTAGCTGTGGTGTGCCACAATGTAGGACTGATATTGAAAACTCTGAAGAAATCAAGACATTGATCACGCCATACCCTTGGATTTTCGCCGGCGAATCTGGGGAAAGACATTTTCGGCATGTGTGAGCGCCCGCCATGGTCGCTGCCCGACGATCCTGTTCTACCGCCGCCCGCGCCACCATGACCCAAGCCGCCAACTCCTCCGAGACCCCCATCACCAACGCCTCCAGTGCCACCGCAACCTGCGCCCCCAGGTCTACCGCCACCAGCGCCTCCGAGAAACCCTGTACCGACTGCCTCCGTCTCCATGCCGCTCTTGTGGCCGTCGCTGGATGACGCACCTGCGGTGTTGCCCACCCAGTGAGACGTCGTCTTCTCGAGCGTGGAGTGGCCCCGCGCGCCTTGACCCCCCGGATCGGGCTCCTCCTCCGGGGACCGACGCTCGGATCCGCCACCGTCGCCGATCTGGAGCTTATCCATGATCGCGCGCAGGATGAGCGCCGTATCGGCGTGCTTGATGGCGCCGTCCGCAATCGCCGCCGCCTGCAACTCCTGCTGCACCCGCATCTGCTGTTGAGTCGAGTCGACGCCGGCAACGACCCCGTGTAGTATATCCAGACTCGCCTGGAGCCGTGCGAGTACCGTGGATGTTTCCTCTCCGGCCTGCGCCATGGCCTCCAACACGAGGTTGGTCTGCGCAGATGCCTTGGGCGGTGCCGTGATGTGTGTCCACTAACTCGAGCCGACCGGCGCGAGGATTTACCGCAACTTGGAAGAGATCGATCGAAATCGAAATCCCCAAATCGCAACCCGACCCCGGAACTACAGCTCGAGAGTCAGCGACCTCCAAAACACGCACAGCGATTTGCCCAAAGAACCGCCCCAAATCTGATACCAAGTGTAAGACCCCCTTGCTGGTATGATAGCCAGCGTGAGGTTCGATCTCGACACACAAATTTTCCGTGTGAAGGAAGAAAGAAGAAGGGAGCAACGAACAGCAAAGAGAAGAGGAGATTGGATTCGTTTTTCCTTTCTTCAGACTTAAGTTTAGAACGCTTACAGCTGCTGCTTATAACCTGCAGCTCACCAACCCACGCACGCCCGGCTGACAGCCTAGACCCACACTTAACTTACACACACCCACACACCTGCGCCACCTTTATATTACCAACAGGTCCCTAGGTGGCGCTGTGTACAGCTAAGGCGTGACACCGCATGATTGAAGGCAGGGGACAAATACTGCAGGCTTTGCAGGACACTGACGAGTTGCCAATTATAATGGAGCTTTCACCAGCCATACAATGAATCTCATCACCACAGTGTAGATAGATAGATCTAACCGCCATCACGTGATAGCTTTCATGTTGCTGGTCCCCTTGAGGGAACAGAGTCCTAATGCCCATGACTCTGAACTTACTGACGCTCCTATCCAGAGGGAGTGGAGAAGAAAGAAATTCTCAATAGAACAACTGCAAGGAAGTGAAAATTAGTTACCAGGTGATGGAGGTTGCACTCATTATCGACTGGCTTTTTTCCAGTGAGCAACTCAAGCAAGACGATGCCGTAGCTGTATACATCAGATTTCTCGTTGAGGCGGGATGTTCGTGCGTACTCAGGGTCAATGTAGCCAATTGTGCCCATCACATAGGTTGATGTGTGGGTCTTGGAGATACACAAGCTCTTGGCAATACCAAAGTCAGCAAGGTGCGCCACATAGTCCTTGTCTAGGAGGATATTCTTCGATTTTACATCCCTGTGAATTATCCGTGGGCTGCAGTCATGGTGGAGATATGCCAGCCCCTGGGCAGCGCCAAGAGCAATCTGGAGTCTAGCCTCCCAATCAAGTTTCGTCTTCTTGGACGAACCTGCTAAAAAAACAAAGACTTGCACATTAGCATACGGTTGTGGAGAACTCGCAGACTATCTGTATGCCATGTAAAAAACCTAATCAAAGAGAATAAAAATAAATAATCAATACATCTTAATGAATGGCCAGCACATGTTTGCTGACAGATGGATGGTAGAAACGAAAAGTTTCTAGATGCGCAATGAACTGAAACTGTTTGAGCACTCCCCCACATGCATTTTACCTGCTATATGTCCACTTACCATGTAAAACGTCCCAGAGGCTGCCACTTTCCATATAATCATAGAAGAGAAGATTCCCGGCAGGTGATAGTGAGTAAGCCTGAAGGCTGACAAGATTCCGGTGTTTGATACTTCCAATAGTCTCAAGTTCAGTCTCGAATTCCTTTACACTCTGAGGGTACTGGGAGTATAGCTTTTTGATTGCCACTGGCTTGCAGTTCTTCAGAACACATTTATAAACTGTACTTGATGCCCCATACCCAATAATGTGCTTCTCGCTCAAATTTTCTGTCATCCTCATTATATCATCGTATACGTGGAGGGCCATGTTCATGTGGAGGATCACAAGCTTGGGAGGAACATTGCTCGATAACACGGCGTGTATTTCTGTAGCAGAAAATTATCAACATTATCCCATTAAAACCATATTAGTAATCAAAAAAACAAACAGTGCATCTGTCAAGTTGAGAGCAGACTGACAACTGTCTGAGACAGGTATTAACCATTTGCCAGGTTCAGCATGATGAGACAGCACTTGTCAAATAGCTATGAAATATTGATGTGTTAAAGCAACATATAGCGATTCGAGCAATCACCTTGTTTGCTTACAGATAATTCTCTGGAAACTGCTCGATTGCGCGGCCAACAAGCAGCTGCTAGGATCAACAACAGGATAACAAGCCCACCAGAAGCAATACCAATAATGACATCCCTTGAGACTGAGACTGCGGTGAAAACGAATGGAAGAGTATTGGAAGGTTTCTTAGTGGTTTGGTGAGGTTATAATCCAGAGCAACTTAATAAAGACAGCATTGTACTTACATCTCTTTGCATGACTGGAGGAATAGCATGAAGAACCACGCCAGTAGCCACATAGTCCAGGATTACCCAAGAAGCTGAAACAAAGTTCAGACTATAAATAAGGGTTACCAAGATTCTTTTAAGGGATAAATTTATACCAGACGATACTACCTGTCTGGTGAAAATCGTGAAAAGTTGTTGTCGGTAGGTACAACGCCAGCCAGGTTGTTGTATGATATGTTTCTGCGGCAATACACAATAATAAAGAAGCTATGGCTGAAATCCACACATGTGCAAACAGTAAAAATAGCTATTCAGGTCTTAACTTACAATACACTGAGACTGAAGCATTTAGTAAGTGAAGAAACATCCCCAGTTATATTGTTACTTTCTAGTTTTCTGTAACAATAAAATATTACACAAATCAATCTCGAATATTTGGAAGGGAAATATACAGTCCACAGGTTTTGTACACTACGGGTTTCTCAATATAAATGAACGTGAGGCAAAAAACCATAGACTGCATGCACTTACAATAGTATCAGATTTTGCAGCATTCCAACCTCTTGAGGAATCAAGCCATGAAGGTGGTTATTGGACAAATCACTGAAACAAAGCAAAAGACGTCCATATTACTCTCAAAGGATGAAGATTTGAAGGTCTAGAGATGAGAAGGTTCTTACATCTCCATGATGCTCCTCAAGTTCCCAAACTCAGCAGGAATGTACCCCACCAGATTATTCTTGCTCAAGTTACTACATGAATAAGATAATATTGTCATGAAAAAATACATGCATTTCAAGAAAAAGAATAACAGGTTCTCAGATTTACAGTCTCAAAAGATGCTCTAAGCTCCCAACTGCTGAAGGTATCGAACCAGCGATCTTGTTACAGGACAAATCCCTACAAATATATTCATGCAACACATGATAGCATTAAAAACTTTCTGAAGAAGAATTACTAATCAGATACTGGAACTTACAGTGTGTCTAAGTTCTTTATTCTTCCTAGCTCAATGGGTATTGCTCCACTAAGATAATTTGATGACAGATTCCTAAAAGTTATGGATCAGCAGAGATCATTAGGAAGAATTGTTAGAAATGTAATTTATGGCAGTCTGGAACAAAAACAGCCTAGTATAAGCATAATAGAAACTACAAAAGGTAGGAACTACTTACAAATCAGTCATCTTCTGAAGGTTGTGCAATGAACGTGGGATGGTCCCATTCAATTTATTGCCATGAGCATTGCTGTTTCAAGAGCAAGCAAGTTAGTATCCAGCTACCAGAGACGCTAAATAACTTCAGGAAAAAGTGAAACTTACAAGCTAATGATATTTATGCATGAACTTATATCATCAGGTATCGGTCCTTCAAGTTTATTGTTTGCGAGGTTCCTGCGAGAAGCAGATGACATGGATCACCGCCTAAATTAGCACTGTTTAAAAGAATCATATAATACCAATGAATGGACTTATACTTACAAATCAAACAAGCCTGTGAGTTTTCCAAGCTCGGGTGGAATGAGCCCAGTCAGGTTATTGTCATTCAGGTCCCTGAAATGAGATATAGCATATCAAATGGGTAGAACGCAAATAAATTGGCTATGAAGAATAAAGGCAATACAAGGCTATATGCTTACAAGTAATTAAGCGCCGACATATTACCAAGCTCTGGTGGTATTGACCCAGTTAGCCTATTGCCTTGCAGATATCTGGTAGTACAAGAGACTGTGATATCAGTAACTACTCATGATTAAGAAAAGCGTAGAGACTTCACAGGGGTTAGAATATCATTTAGTGAAGAGTAAAATCATTAGTAAACTATTGGTTAAGCAGATACAAAGAAGTGCAAGCTTACAATTTTTCAGTGTATGTCAAGTTGCCAAATATAGATGGTATCGGGCCAGATAGCTGGTTAAGACTCAGATCCCTGGATCAATGCAAAATAAGAATATATTTCAAAACAATTCCCCAGTGGCCATAAATCAAGGAAGAATGTCACTTATCATACAGCACTGCAAGCGCCTGCATAAGGCCAATCACTGTTGGAATAGGGCCAGAGAACTTGTTCCTTTGCAAAGACCTGGCACAATAGTAAATAATATTTCAAGTGATCACTTATATTTGTAAGACAACTTAAGCATCTAGTTCTAAATGACTAACACATACAATGTAGCCACTTGCAGGAAACCAATGTTGAATGGGATTTCTCCAGTAAGCTGATTGTAAGACAAATCCCTAAAATAGCGAAAGATCAGGAGTGTTGTAAAAACTAGGAAATTAGCAACATTATTCAATGGGAGTAGAAAGAATGCACATACAAGACCTGAAAGCTCGTACAGTTCCCAATGGTATCTGGTATTGTGCCCATCAAGCTATTGTTCTTCACATCACTGAACCAAAGGGAAGCGACTTTGTTAACATAATAAAGGGCACAAAGAGCTACACTAGTGATAAAAGAAGGGAGGCGATGCACTCACAAGTACCACAAGCCAGTCAACTGGCACATATCTGGAGACAGGTTTCCTTCTAAGAGATTGCTTCGCAGTCCCCTTGAGTAAAAGACAAACTTAGATAGATGCAAACAACTGAGCATGTAACAACAGATGGTGGCCTGCTGGCCCTACACTACGTGTGGATAATCATCGTATTTATTAACATAAATGCTTGATCCAAGCCCTAAATCTTACATAAACTAAATTTTGTTAGCATTTGCCAGGCCCTTGAATATACTAGATAATTTTAGTACTAAACCAAGAATTTGTTTTCTCCATACTTGTATACTGGAGAACAAGGTGAACGACTACTTACAAGTACTGAAGAATCTCACTCCAGTATATTAACCTTGGAATTTCTCCAGTTAGCTTGTTCTGAGCCAAGTCCCTAAGGACACACATCACATCAGAACCAACCCAATAAAACCCACAGGACAGCTTAGCAGCAATAACTTACAATATCTTCAAATTCGGAAGCTGAGAGAGAGTTGACGGAATCACGCCCACCAGCTGATTATTCTTCAGTATCCTACAAATACACGTAACATCAGCAACGAGTGAAACACTTGCTTTTACCAAGTTTTGGAGACAAGTATAAGCCTTACAAGCTTTCAAGGTGCTTCAGCTTAGATATGGAAAAAGGTATGTCCCCTTCCAGGTTGTTCGAGGACAAGTTCCTTGATCAGAAGGAAAGTCAGCAACAGGCATTATTATTACTACAGGTCCAAAGAAAACAACGTGACGAACCAGTACCGAAGCCAACTTACAGCACTTTAAGCGACGAACAGTCACCAATCTCATCAGGGATCTGCCCGGAGAGCTCATTCGACTTCAAATCACTACGTATGACCAACCAACCAGGAGAAGGAGTCACACAAACTTATTATGATCTGAAAGGATTACATTTCAGGAAACAATGTACCATCACCGTACATTGACACTACGCTCTTCAGGTCCCCGAAGGCCGGGGAGATCTCGCCGCCGAGATCGAGCCCCGAGAGGTTGCTGCCGTTGCACACACGAACACGTGTCAGTAACGGCAGACTGTTTGTAGACAGCAGAAGAGCATAAGGTTTGGGTGCAGAGAGCTTCTTACAGCACGGCGACGCTGAAGGTGGCGTCGTCGCAGAGCACGCCGCGCCAGGAGCAGTATCCCGGGGCCGCCCCGTCGCCGGACCAGTCGTGCAGCGCGTTGTCGGCGTTCCGGAAGGATTTCTTGATCTCCAGCAGCGTTCGCCCTGAAACCGCGAGCACGTACACTGAATTAGCACAAGCAGCAGCAGAAGCAGAAGAACCAGCACCATGATGAACCTAGTGAACAGGGGCACTGTGCTTCCAAATGCGTGAAACGAACTCATTTGCTGACTTACAGACGGTTTCAACATGCAGACCAAACAGACACCAACCACATCCCCTAAAAAAAAAAACAAGTTTCCAGCTCTTCTCGCCCGAAGGTTTTTCGCTCCCCCAAAAATAGCACAGCGCCCCAGAGTGAGAAGCTGATCCCCAGTGAAAGGATAAGGCAGTAGCACAGCGCTTCGGCCGGCCGGCGAAGCAGAACAGCAAAGAAGTTCAGATAAAAAAAAAAGCCGCATTTGACTATTTGAGGATAGATGTTGGTGGAGCTTCGCGAGCTTCTACACCCCCGAAAAAATGGCAGCAGCTGCCCCCTAAGGAAGGAAGAAGAAGAGCCGCGGGCGGAGGCGATGGCATGAACAGGAGACGGGATTAATCTAGTGTTAGCACATGCTTAGGCGGCGTGAGCGGCAGATGGAACAAATCAAGAAGCCATAAACAATGACCACGCCCACCCACTAAAAAGCGCGCACGAATAAAATAGTAGCGCGGAGCAATCCAACCCTCGCCGAATCCCAGCTTCCCGAGCAGAACCCATCCCCCAATACAGAGCTACCGGAAGCCCGAACGAGGCGAGGGAGGCAGGGAGGGAGTACCCACCGTCGTCGGAGTCGGCGACGGCGACGGCCGCGAGGAGGAGCGCGGCGAGGGCCCCGAGGAGGCGGCGAGGAGGAGGCATTGGCGCAGGGGCATTCGCGAGGCGTGGAGCTGGCGGCGGTGAGATAAATGCTGTTGAGGGTTAATGGAAGGGGGTTTGGGTTTTGCTTTGCCTTGAGCAGAGCAAGAGGAAGAGGAAGGGAGAGGAGGATCTGGCGTGAAGACGACGGGTGGACCACGACCATGTGGATCACTGCTGCTTTCGCTCAGTAGCACTAGCGTGTTGCCCCCACCTAGTTTCTCCGGGCTCCGCCTAGCACCGTACTCCCTCCGTCCACAAATAAGTGTACACGCGGGGTTTTCAAGACAAATTATGAAGTGAAGTGAAAAGTGTATTGGGAAGATGCATCTCTCCACTTCAATTATTTCACCTCCAATGAGCTAAGTGCTTGTAAAAATGGGCTTAATATTATTGGGTCCGTTTCCATGAGTGAGAGAGAAGCAATTAAAGTGCATTGGAAAGATAGGAGTACACTCTTTTGTGGACAAAGTTTAGACCTTAGATGTCCACTTATTTGTGGACGGAGGGAGTAGCGGCGTAGCCCCGTAGCCGTTTCATCTTTTTTAAGTCCACTTATCTGTTCATAACACTCAACGGCAATAAAGAAAATTGAAAGTAAAAGGTCTTTGAACCACCTAGACGAATACAAGCGCTAAGACATGCCGCCGTTCTCGCCCCTCTCTCATTGAAGTCAGACAAATCTTATCGTACTAGAGCTTGTTGTACTTTCTCCGTTTTATATTAACTCGCATATAAGTTTTAGTCGTAGTCAAACTTTGTCGAGTTTGACGAATTATATATATATAATATATTATTATTGAGAAAGTAAAAGTAATAACATTAGTACCGTGATGCGATGTACTATCATATTATTTATATTTGATTGTATATATTGATATTTTTATCATGGATAGTTGGTAAAAAATTACACAATTTGACTTTACAAGAATGTTATATGCAAAGTAATATGAAAGGGGGAGAGTCGTAGACAGACAGGAAGTTGTCATGCTAAGGCCCAAAAAGACTAGCGCATGACAAAAATAGCTATCACCGATGAAACGAAACATAGATCGAAGTAACACGAACCAAATCCAACAAGATCCACTTAGACAAACATCAACACACCCTCTGTCGATGCTAGACGCATCACCGCAATGGATTTCATATGCAACTTTGTAAAAGTTAGCCATAAAAATGGACTCTGGTATTCAACACGGAAGTTTGTGCAGAATTCCAACTTTTATTTCAGCATCACGGAACATACCAAGCTACACTTCAAAATTTTGTGTACATTCTAAAATTTATATTGATTTCCATTGTTTACCACTAGTTTACTATTTTTACAGCAAATTACTTATAATCCTTCCGTTCCAATGATTAAGGCCTATTACCTCCTTTCCAAAAAAAAAATTAGATTAACTCTCTAAACAAAGGCTTATATTTTGGAACGAAAGTTGTATAAATTAAATCAAAATTCAATGCCATCTAAGTGTAACCAATGTTTCACACAAAAGTATGAATATTTATGATACCAAATCAAGATCAATAGATTCACCGCACAGTATACTTTCATAATATATTTATGTAATATTATATAATTTAATATTTCTTCTATATATTTAGTCCAATTTACCATAATTTGGTTTTAACTAAAGTTTATATGCCTTATTCATAGAAATGGAGATTCTACTTGGCAAGTTTTATCATGATTACCACATTCGACAAGAGTTGTGCCTATTTCTACCCTTTATAAGATGATTTACATGCCTTCTTACTAGTGGCCTTTGGTAGTCACATAGACATGGCGTGCCACCTAGGTGTTTCTCTGTGTTTGTTTTGGGCAGGATGCAGATGCTACTAGAGAAAAAACCGCACGTCGAATTTCTCTCGAGTATTCCAGTGGGGTTTAAATTTAGCACACTATGCTAAAGAGAGCAGTTAACGCGAAAACTTTCAAGGTGGTGTAACTAGTGTCAAAAACATCAAACTTAACGGAATAACAATTTATTTGATCTAATTTCAACTTTTTGACCCATTTACTATGATAGATAAAATTGTAATATATGGAATTATGGAGTAGCTCTAGGCCAGTAGTTATTATGAATCACATGTTTGCATCATATACTATGAGTCTTAACGATTAATACTCAAGGAAAATGTTTCTCCGCCATTTGAAGAAATAACCGAATTACTATATATAAAATAAGCATCGTGTCTTGTATTTTGCTCCCTCGGATGATGTATAAACTTAGTTAAAAAGTCAATGTTTTAAACTTTGAGCAAGTATATTAAACAAAATATCAACAACTATAATATTAAATAATTATGTAGTGAAAATATATCTTATAACGAGTATGTTAATACTACTTGATTTTCTATTATAGAACTTCATATTTTGGTATATATTTTTGGTCAAACTTTGACAACATTGAATTTTAATCTAACTTTATGCACCACCTACTGTATTTAGGGACAGAGGGAGTAGCACCCTTGATCACTGATTCACTGGGACGGCATTGAACGGCGTAGACTGAATGCAAGCCCGTTGGGATGAGCAACTTGGGTGATACTGACTTCTTTCTTGGCACAGAATGACTGACCGAGGCATGAGATAAGAGCATCTCCAGCCTGCTCTAAAGTCGTCCCCCGACGATTCCGCCGACAAAAAGCGTTGCTCCACTCACGTCTCTAAAGCCCATTTTTGTCCGGCGCGTCCGATACGGTGTTCGCGCTTCGAGCTCGTCCCCGTCCCACAGGACGCACCGGACGCCGGACACAACGAAAGCGAGGCAACCGACGCTGGCCCGACGCACTGCACGAAAAAACCCGTCGCCACCTTTGGTCAGCGACGCATGGCCCGTTCTTCCAAAGCACGCAGGACGCTGCCTCGCGTGCATGGCGCGTGGCCGTCCGCGCCGGAGTTATTGCAAGTAACCACCACGCCCATGTTTTAAGACGCTCCGCTATCGCCGCCATCATAATCCTTCGCCGCCGCCCTCCCCTTCCCTTCCCCGCCGCTAAAAATGTCGAGCTCGTCCTCCGCAAGATCGCCGCAATGGCTTGACGTGCAGCCTCACCGTGGCGAGGCGTGCGCCGACCACGCCGTATCCAGCCCCGACGACATGTGGCCGCTAAGATGGAAGATGGTCGAACGCATTGGCGTTCGCCGCCGCCGAAGCCGAAGACGACCAATGGAGGGACGTCATCAAGGCCCGTCGTGCTCAACCGCCGAGGAGCGGCGGGATCCGACGGCGGTCAACGACAACGACGTCAGGACGACGACTTCCAGCGGCACGACGTCGAGATGCACAAGACCGACAACCTCGTCTGCCCCAAGTCGGAACGAAGGCCGCGCCGTTTCGGGCGTTCGGCGCACCTCGAGAACGTCATCCACGGCCGCAACGGCGCTCCAAGGCCGGAGATGCCGCCGCCGCCGGCGTCTCCTCACAGCGATGGCAGACGACTCGTCCTCCTCGCACTCTTCTTCCGGACCGGCGCGATCGACGCCGTCCTCGTCGTACCGGTCGGCGCCCACACCGTCCCCAAACGGGAGGTCAAGGAGGAGCGGCGACGCCCGTCAACACGAGGCGTGGCGGGGCACGGCGGCAGCAGGAGGCGCGGCGCCCTCTCATCCCGGGTCGAGGGGAAGGAGAGCGAGAGAAGCGGCGGCGCCGGGCCAGCGGAGTACGAGCGCGCAGCTGCTCATCGCGCCAGCCGACGACCCGCAGGATCGCCTGGGCTGCGGCGGCGTTCTTGGCGTCCATGGACGACAAGGACGCTGGAGGGCGACCGGACGCGGCGACGCCATGTCCATCCGCATTCGGCAAGCCGCTGTGGACCTCACCGACGACGCGAGGCAGTGGACCAAGCTGCAGTGAAGGACGCTGCCGTGGACGAGCCCGTCGACGAGCGCGCTATGCTGCAGAGGTCGTCACCGACGAGATAACTTCCAAGAAGATTTACGACGCTCCGCCACGTAAGTGGTTCTAGATTAGGTTTAGTTTTAAAGTTAGTCAAATTCTCGTTCGAATCTATGTAAAGTTTGGACGAATCTAATCGAATCTAGCAAATTTTTGGGGACGGATCGGGAAACACGTCCCCCAAACGCGACAAACGAATGAACACGCCCCCAAACGCTCAATCCGGCGCGACGGTTGCAAGACGGCTGGAGATGCTCTAATGATCGGGATCAGATGCTCGTCTTCTACGAAGCGTCACGTTTACCTCGAGATGATGGTTTTACAGTTACCACTCCCGTTGAAAGCAAAGCATGCACCGGTGGGCCACTCGACCCAATGCTTCCGAAAGCTACCATTTTAATCACGCCGGACGAAAGGTAACGGATCCGATCCGAGCCGTACGTTTTCTACCGCGCCGCAGGGGCAGACAGGCGACACGTGCGTGGCCAGAGCGCGGCTCCAACGAGCGAGAACATCCATGATCCATCAGTCGAAAGTGCAAAGGACAACGTAGCAGTGTCGATCCACTGAATTTGCATTCAGGAAATTGTTCACGGTCAGTCTTTGTTTCTTCAGACAAGCGCACGGTCGTGCAGGTGACGGCGCACTGTTAATCCCGGGCCTGATCGGTCTGTTTTACCTGTTCTAGATATAACTTGTAGCAGTGGCGCTGAGAGAATGTGTACTGTCTCGTCTCCTCGTGTGTCTGAAGGACATGCGTTTAGAAACTAACATCTTGAGTGGATTAAGGATTGCATTACGTCTAATCATCCCAATGGTGATTGTCTGATAATTTTAAGAAATGAAGAATAAATGTATATGTGGCACATCGGCAGTGGAGATTGATACCCAATCTATGTCAAATCTGTCAAATGTAGAACGTTTTCAGGCGAACCATACGTCTGACAAAAAATCGTTATGCTTGCAATGCAGAGGTAAATTTCCATTTATCTGGAAGTTCCACGCACACGCACACGCATCGCAATTCCTTCCTGAACGCAGAGTGAGGCCGCGACGGGAATGAGATTGATTGATTATTTGATTTACACCAATTTCTTTAATCAATTATCTTGGACCAGCTCATCTCCTTTTCTTCTCTCTTTGCTACACTGCCCCCTCGATTCTAATTTAGTGTACATCATAAAAAAATTTAGACAAACTTGTGTAATTCAGGGGCAGACCCAACATTGCTTGGGCTTCAGGCCATCTGGCGCAGCCTATTTTCACATGTGTTGACAAAAGAAACTTGGCACACTAAGCCTATGGATTTACCACCCAGGCTTCAAAACGTTCTTGGGTCCGCTAATGGGTCGCTTGCATGCCGATTGTTGTGGGTATACTTTACGATATCAATCCATACTGGCCGATCCCGGCAAAGTCGGGTACCTACAGACATGATGGTGGCATGCCCATCGCCGCCCACTTGTCGATGATCGAAAGGACAAGTTCACCAGAACTCTGGAAACCGATCCTAACCGACGGCGAGCCGGATCCGTGGAGGCCCATGTATCCTGATCCAGCACGGCTACAAGCGAAGGCGGATCCTTGACGTACACGGCAAGATATTGTACCGTAGTTAGGCAACTTGTATCTCGGAGACTCTCCATGTAAACCCTAGATCCGTGCGCCTTTATAAGCGATCCCGGGAGCCCTAGAGGACAACCACAACTATTGTAACAACGAGCAAGCGCCGTACAATTCCAAGCAAGTGAGGCCCCGTCATCGTGTGTGTTCCGAAGGGTAACTCGCGTACCACCGTCCCGTGTGCACTCCGCCCTATGGCCCCTACTTCTTCTCCCCCGGTGAGGATCCCTCCTCCGAGGTATCGTCGATCAGTGCAACGACAGCCACGCCCACCGTGGGCCTCCGAGGTCCGGAGGCCGGAACCTGGAGGCTCCCATGGGAAGCTACGACGACTCGATCGCGCGGGGCGCGACTACGCCGGACTTTTCCGATCGTCCCTCCGACGAATTGATTCGCTAGGTCAAACCCCGTCAAGCTCTTCCATCGTCCCAATCGGCGGCATCCACATCTTCATTTGCGAGACCGCGATTCCGACGGAAACGCATCGTAGTAACGCCACGCGTCCGCCGCGAGCCGGACGCCGTCGCGAAGATCCGATCTGAGTCGCAGGAGCTTCTTAAGGAAGGTTCCGCCTTAGATCAGGAAAAATCAAAACCCACCCAATCCGCCTCCGAGCAGGAGAAAACGGTGGAAGACTCGCAGATCCGCCTGGGTCTCCCATGTGTTAGAGAAGCAAAGGTGTCACGTGCACTTCTTGGCCCATACCGCAGGAGACGCTCTCCACCAGGAGGAGGCCGATCCTTTGCAGTTGAGGCACCCGGAACAACGAAGTCCGGATTCGCGGCGCCGGAGACACGTCCGGAGAAGAAGAAGTGAACTCCGAGGAATCAATCCTGGAAACTTGAGCCCAAATTCGATGATGCCTCCTCAATAGGCATTAAGAATACAATCGCTGGACGAAGGAACTCGCAACGGGGAAGAAGATGACGGCGCTTCATCCATGAATACAAAGAGGAATTAACCGCAAGCTCCGAGGAACTGGAGGCGGCGAGCAAGCCGAGTGGAATCCGCCTGCCCCGATGCAAATTCAGCAACCGTGGAGGATCAGCCGGAAATCCAAGACGAAGCCTCCAACTCCGACCGACATCCAACGTGAAGGTCTCCGGCTAGATCGGGCACGACCACGAAACGATGTCCTATCTCCAGAAGAGATGGTCGAACACGCACGCATGGATTTAGTCGCAAAGTCCGATATCCTCAACAAGCCAATAACTCCCGAGGAAGGCAGCCCGGAGGCCTTAGAAGCCAAGAGACAGGAGATGCTAGCGACAGCTCAGAAGTTTGACTGCAGCTGCAATGCTAGAAGAGAGAACCATAGCAGCAAACTTCGTGGACCACTTTCGGAAGAAGGATCGCGAGGTCGATGAATCTCTCGAAAAGGTCAGGCAACTCGAGAAGCACCGGGAGGCCAAGGTAAAATTTCCAGAGAGAAAGATATGGAGCTCAAAGCAGATGCCATCCTTCCCGCAAGATTACTTCGCAACACCTACAGAGCAGCAGCCGCTCGCAACTCCAAAGGATAACATGAAGAAGGCGAGCGGAAAAAGAAGGACGAGGAGATTGACATCAACTACGGAAGCTCGTTGCTTCAAGAATGCCAAAGAGCAAGGCGTACACTTCACAGGTTAGCATCCAATCCGAACAATGCGCATCCACCGCGTGAAGGACGCCATACCAAGTCAACACGGATGACGAGTCGCGCACCGGATCTACGGAGCGCAGGAAAAGTCGAGATCATCCAAATCCAATCCCAATACCATCGGATTCAATTCCAAAGATCAGAAAAGGGAAAGGTGCACACACCGGCAGACAAATATCGTGTTCCATCTCCACCACCCCGCGCCGCGTCCTCCGCTACCCTCGACGTCGCAGCCCCGCTCGGAAACCCTGCCCCATGGGCCAGAGGAATCAACATCCGCGACAGCATGCCAGCACCTAGAGACAGGAACAGGAGCGCACGGGAGCAACGTTGGGCCGGAATCAAGACCGCGAGCCCGAGCCTCGTCGGAACCAAGAACGCGACCCCGAGCCTCGCAGCCAAGGACGCGATCCGGAACCAAGGAGGAGCCGGAATGAGGAGTACGCCCGAGCCACGCAGAGCCGGAACGACGGAGGCGACCACCAACAAGAGGAAAGGAGCCACCGGAGCCGGACAGCCGAAGGAGCCACGCCACGAATCCGAAGGCGAAGATCATCCTGCTGTGCCCTCGCAGACTCCTCACTACCACCAAGGGAGGAGGAGGTGGAGGCGAGGCAGGGGGAGATCCCGTTCCCGTCAAAATCGCCCGCGGTGCCCTCGTGATGCCCGGATCGCCTCAACGAGTATAGATCCGACTACATTGGTCCAAGGTGCTTGGCCGATGATCCGAGGAACCAAAGCCAAGAAGCTTGAACCTTAAGCTACCAGGAAATCTGAAGCATTATGATGACAGCGAGAGGCCGGATACCTGGATCGAGGATTACTACAATGCAGAACTTCGAACCCTTATCAGCTCCCGCCGCATGCTCCAGCCTGTACCTTATTGGTCCAAATCGTTTGGCTCGCCGACTCCGAGGAGAACACCATCTTTTGTTTTGACCCGAAGAAGGCTTTCGAGAACCACTGGGGTACCTAAGAGACCGGCCACCACCGCAATCTTCAAGCTTGTCCAGAAGAAGGGTGAGACATCTAGGAGTTTCCTCACCCGATGGTTGGCAACCGAACCAGCAGAACGTAGATAACCGCAATACGCAATGCACGCCTTCATTGGTGGGTGGCTGGGGGTTGCCGCGCGACAAGCTTACCGCCGGTGAACGAAACAAACTCACTCTGACGATGATAAACATCGCAGCGATCATACCGCCGCCGATGACGACGCAGCGGAGATCTTGCAGCCACGCCACTTCGCACCAATGAAGAAAACCGTGGATAACGGCGTTCAAACACAAAGAACAAGCGAAGAACCCTGAAGACCGAAGGGCGGAGGATCCGACATGGTAGCCATGACGTTCCAACGCGGGAGGTCCAGAGGCGAGGCTGAGGCCGGAGGCGGAGGTGCACGCAACGCGCCGACGAATCACCGCAGCCGATCCCGCGCCCCAAACGTACGAAGAATACAGTGGATATGTCGTGCCGGCCCATCTGATCCGGCACGGTGCCCGGCTCCACACAAAAATGCAAGGGTCAATGATCTGAAGAACGACCCGAGGCAGGATACAGCCAGCCCAAGCACCACCACGGCAAAGGAGGTGGTAAAGAACAAGGACAAAGAGGAGGACAGCTTCGAGGCCATGGACGAGATGACGTCGCGGAACCCAAGGAGGGTACCGCACAAACAAGTCCAACCCTTTGTAAAGAGTGTCGGAACTACCACACCTTCCTCGAACCCCACCGCCGCGCGAAAATCGGGCGTCCATCTTGAACGCCACAGCTCCTACCGTGCCGCGCATGTCAAGTGGCCTGGAGAAAGCTCGACTTTGACTGTGTCGGATCATCCGGCCGTCATCCCCAAAGAGTGCTACGCTCGGTTGTGAGTCCCCGCATTGACGGTATGACTTCTCCAAGTGTCTATGGACTGAGGAGCCAGCCCGAACATCATAACCGGAGACTCGGAGAAGATGAACCCACCAAGGACCACCAAGCATCGACCACCCATTTCAGTGGTTCCTGTAAAAGGCAAACTCGGGCAGCATCAAACTTCCCGGCTTCGGCGATGTGAACAATTACCGAAGAAATGATCACGTTCGAAGTGGTGCCCTTCAAAAGCTCCTACCACGTAATCTTCACCTACCACAAGTTCCACGCCAGGGCATGCTACATCTACAACAAGCTCAAGATTCCGGGTCCTAACGTTGGATCACCGTGTCCTGAGACTACAAGAAAGCTAGGGACTGCGAGGAAGGCGAAGCCGCTTTGCGTAATCCGTCATATCCGAGAGGAGCAAGAAGACAGAGCCATGGATCCGATCGAGATGCACCACCAAGAAGCAGATCTCCGGTCAAGACCTCGTTCAAGGCCGCGACAGAAACCAAGAAGCACGACCTCATGAAAGTGACAACTCCAAGCAGGTTTCAGTCGGAGCCAACATGGACCCCAAATAGGAAAGCGCGCTCGCCGAAGTTCCTCAGCCAACATGGATATCTTCGCATGGAACCTTCTCGACATGTCCGGAGTACCAAGGGAACCGCCAGCACCACACTCAACATAAATGGAAACGTGGAGCAAGCTATGCGACGCTTTAGCAGTGCTGCGCCATAGGAATGGAATTAGCAAAGTTACTAGAGGCAGGTTTTGTAGTAGAAGTTATCCATACCGATTGGGTCGCAAACCCCGTCTGTACCTAAAAAGAATTCTCAAATACTAAGAATGTGCATCGATTACTCTGCGTGAATAAGCACTCGAAAGATCCGTTCTTTGCCGCGCATACTATCAAGTCATTCGATCAGGGGCGGAGCTTTTATGTTTTCTTGACGCATATTCCGGTATCATCTGGATGATATGAGTTCAACCAAAAGGCGAACTTTCATCACACCCTTTGCATACTGCATGTTACCATGCCTTTGTTTGAAAAACGCAGTGCCACATACCAACGGACGATGCAAAGGTGCTCGAAGGACCAAATTGGTCGAACGTGCACGCCTACGTTACCATCGCTATCATGAAAAGGATCCGACCAATATTTTTACCTCAAGGAAACCTTTGATAATCTCCGACGGTACAAGATGATGTTGAATCCGTCAAGTGCGTCTTGCGACTGCCAGCAAAACTCCTTGGCTTCATTGTTTCTGCAGGGGTAACCCTAAAAATCAAGGCTATCCCGAACATCAAAAGGCCAACTTGTCTCAAAGATGTGCAACGATTAATCGTTGCGTTGCGGCAATCCGTAGATTTGTTAGCCGCCTTGGCAGAAAGCCTTACCTCTATACAAGTGCAAGAAAACCGACAAGTTTGTCCTGGATGAAGCAGCAGATAACGCACTTCAGGAGTTGAAGAACATACTTTCCTCCCACCTATATTGGCAGTTCAAATGAGTCGTGTGCCTATGCTCTGCTACGCTGCCACCAACAAAGTTATTAGCCTCGTAATCGTGGTGGTGCGAAAGGAAGAAGGATTCAGCATGGAGGTCCAAGGCCTACTGATTACATTATCTTACTTGAATCCAAGCAAAGATACCTCACTTTCAGAAAATTAGCATACTGAGTTTTCCTAGGAAGTTTGAATCGAGACACTACTTCCAGAGCACCCACGACAGAGCAAGGCTCCCCGGCAACTAACAACAACTCGGATTTAACAGACGCGAGGCAAAATGGGGCATCGAAGGTCCGCCGACATCAACTACGAAGCCCGGTTCCGCAATCAAGTCTCTGTCCAGCTGGATTTCACTGCCTGATTGACCGGGCACGGAGGGCTCGCCACAACCTCGAAGCTGGGTCATGCACTTTGACGGATCCAAGCAACATCAAGGCCTGGGGCTGGAGTTACCCTGAAGTCACCTACTCTGAGAAGAACTCCAGCACGTTCCGCGATTCACTGGAAGCAACCAACATGGCGTGGAACACGGTGCTCTACTACATGGCTCGCGCATCGCTAAGGAAACTGGGATCAAGCACATCATACTGCGGAGATTCCGACCCGGTGGCACAACAAGTAGCCGGAACCCGGAACGCCACGAAACTCCGTCATGGCGGCTTACGGAGAAGGGGACGAGATCGCCAAGTGCTTCCTGATGTCAAGTCAAGTACGTCAGAGAGACGATAACATGCCAGTGCATATGCTGTCCAAGCCGGGATCCGCAGAACCAATTCGCCCTGGAATCTCTCTCCCTTGAGCCCACGAGTACCCTCGTGAAGGTGAACCCGGAAAACTCGACCAAAGCCCGCTAAGGAAGTGGGGATGGCGCTCATTCCCGCCTCCGGACTCAGCCGGTTTGGATTACCTCATTGATCAAAAGTTGCCGGAGGACCCAGGTCCACGCACGACAGATCATCGACGAGCAAGATCCTACACAATTGTTGATGGACAGCTCTACAAACGAAGCGCAAACGGGGTATTTCTCAAATGCGTCTCAACAAGATGGCATTGAAAGCCCTTCGCAGAGATTCATGCGTGGGATTGCGGCATCATGCCGTCCTGTCCCTCGCTGCAAAAGCTTTTCGGTTAGATTTTTACGCAGTCTGTGCAAAAGAAGACGACAAGACGGTGAAAACTTGCCGCGGTTGTCGGTACTATGCGTTACTCAACCAAACGCTCCAGCCTAAGAGCTCTGAAGACCATACCTATCACCCGGGCTGCCGTGTCCTGGGCCTGGAGCATGGTCGGTGTTAAAGAAGTCATCTCCCCGGTGGTCATGAATACCTCCCGGTCGCTATTGACAAGTTCGGCAAGTGGATCGAGGCAGCTGAGAAAACATGGTGCTACGGTGACTGCAAATTTGTCAGGCCTCGCAGGACGAGATTCAAGATCCCACACGCTGCAAAGATAATCACGTATTAAATGGCACAAACTTTGCGCGAGGGAGTAGAACTCAAGGATTATTGCGATGAAGTTGGGATCCGGCTTGACCTTGCATCCGTGGCTCACCCACAATCCAACTGTCGTCGAACGAGCCAATGGCCTTTATACTAGCCGGGACCAACCCTCGCCTTAGCAACCGCCGCGCCGCGCAGCCCGAGCTTGGGCTGATGAGCTGGACTCCGTTCTGTGGAGTTTACGAACTACCCCCAACAGGTCAACAGGTTTACTCCTTTCTTCCCGGTATACGGATCCGAAGCCGTGCTCCCCCTGCCATCATCCATGATTCACCGCGAGTTTCCGCTCACAATGAAGAAAACCGCCGACGAGGCTCGACGCGCCTATCTCGTGACCCGATCGAAGGTTTAATCTAGCCGCCACCAACGCCCTCCACCACAAGCTCCGCGACGCTATCATAGCCGCTCTACAACCGCTCGTTCATGGTCGAGACTTAGTCCTCCGCCTTCACAGTGAAAGATCACAAGTTGCAACCCATGGAAGACCTTTGTCATCAGCCAAGTACTACACAACGGATCCTACTATCCCGTTGATTTCCGGGAACTAAAGGATAGACCGCCAACCGCACTCCAAACGAAACGAGAAAGATCCGGTGACATATATGATGAAACAGATCGTCCCTGGAACATAGCACAGCTACATCCTTTCCATACTTAGCTATGATACATGATCAATGAAATAAAGCTTTTGGTTCACTCTTAGAGTCTTTTACCTCCTTTAATTTTTCATTTCTGGATCGTATATGTTTTTCCGACTAAAACCGCAGAGCTGGATCTTCGCCTAGGCGTGTATGAAAGTTGTGATTTTCAAAATCGTCCCTTAGGACGTAAGCTTAAGTTTTCTGGCGGAAATTTTTTCCGTTGCGAACCCATGGATTCCTGGTAGCGACTTCCCGCACTTGGGCAGGGCTTGTTTCCGCGGTTATCGACGGACGCCATTGCTTCACAGCCTTGGCGAGCGTCGGCACGTGGTCTTCCCGGTTCGTGAAGGTCAAGGGTGCTTCTGAAATCATCAAACCAAAGACTGATTTCAAGAAACAACAGACATGTAAATAATATATAAACGGAGCAGCGGGTGATAAGTTTTTTCCGCCCACGCATAGTTCGTCTCTAACTACTTAAGAATTTAAGTTATATTACAAACCTACTCCGGCCAAAATCATGCATTGTTTTATCCCGCAGACGTAAAAGTTTTCACTCTCGCCTTGACGGAGAAGCATTGCCCTCCGGATCTTTTCCTTTGGCGCCTCGCAAATGGACGACACATCTTCACTTTCATATGCAGAAGAAGTATTTCTCCGTTATCCTTCCTCTTCTAGAGCATCCTGAGCCGGTCCAAACTGGTCTTGGATTCCCAGATCGGCTCTCCGCGTCGCGCTCTTTTTGAAGTTCGTCTTCAACGGGCTCGTCCGCTGGGAGAACCACCTTGTCGTAGAACTCCCCGTGACGGATCCTCCGCGCGACGCGAGCGAAGACAGCCACCACCGCATCAAGAAGCTTTCCGACATCCGCGGTCGGAGGAACTCCAGAAGACACCCGATCCGATTCATTCCGGTTATGCGCCAAGCACATGGTTAGAGTCATAGCAGCTGCACCTCGGGCAGACGACGCCAGATCTGTCACCGCCCGAAGAATATCCATACGCTTGATCAGCTTGCGCAGAGCGCCTCTTCAGGGACAAGTTATGGCATATCTTCCGAGAAGCGATATAAGATCTCGGTACTATCGGGCCACGAGAGAAAGCAACTGTCGTCCTGGGAATTTGTTCCTAAGGTTTTTCTATCCGAAAGTGGCTCTCGCACATAAACACAGGAGCAAACATTCAAGTTGAGCACGAGATTATCCATCGAGATAAGAAATTCCAAGTATACGTACCCAGGATATTTTTGGCGCTCCTCAGCCTCCATGTACTTTCGTGAGTCCATTGAGCTCCTTCTGCTGCCTCTTGATGGTCTCATCAGCATTACGCTTCAGCACAAATTCGCCTTTCTCCCTGATGAGCTCGGAGTTTTTCTCCGCCAGCTGCTTCTTGGCACGCTCCTCCTTCCGCTGCTCCGCCTCCTTCAGCCTTATCTCCAACTCTTGGTATGCAGGCTTGGGCCGGAGTGGTGTCGTAGCCAGGGAGGAAGATGCGCCTATATGATTCAAATTAGATACACCAGTCGAACGTGAATCGACAGTCACAGTGTCGGAAATCAACCTTGGCGTCCACTGCTTGTTCTCCGCCCCGCATTCTTATCCGTAAGGGTCCTGACAGCTCCCGCCCGACCTACAGGTAACGCGCGCTGTGCAGCAATATTTTTATGCAGCTCATAAGGTAGTGCCCGCCGTTCCCGTAAAGTGCGTACGCAGCAGCCAAAATTCCGTCATAACACAAGCAGGTCCTTGAAGCACTTTATTGCCTAATCTTTCCGACATCATGCTTGGGGCGCCGATACATTTTAAATAAATCTTCCCAAAAGTGGCGGTACTTTAAAGCATGTGCTAACTAGTACTTGTTTCCGCTTACATGCTTGGGGGCTACCGGGGAGTACCTTTTGTTTGCGTACATGAGTCCGCCGACGCCTTCTTAAGTCCTGATTTCGACGCGGCGTCCGGCTTCCTGCATTGTTCAAGATAGCATTGAGCAAGTCTTGTTCAAGCTCCCATTTTTCCACTTCAGTTGAAAAACTTTTTAGCATATGCCTTGGGGTGGAGTAGGCCGGGCCTGATCTCCGAAGTTCTTTGAAATACGACGATATCGCCGCACCGGGGCCCTCGACCTTCTTGGAGGAAGTGACTCCTCGCCTCCTTGATCTTGAGTTTTTCTGGGCAGGGCTCTTGGCCTGGATCTCTCCGCCACCTTCGCTGCTGAGTTCGGAATTATTCCGGAGTGTTTGCGTGGAGGCAGAGAGAGATTGATCCGCCCGAGGAGGGGACGATGCAGTGCAAGGGAAGCACTTGGCGGAGCTGGAGTAGGTGGACCAACAGCCGGAGATTTCTTCACATACTTTGTGATGGGTTCTTGGCTGAAGTGTCCAGTGGCGGGTGATAATGAGTCCTGCGAACAAATAAAAGAAGATCGCATGAGTAATGTATGCATCAAAGTAAATATGTACCATGCCCTAAACTTACGGCGCGGGGAGGCGTGAGCGTCATTCGCTGTGTTGAAAGCTGCTTCACGTCCGCTCCGCCTCTCCTTGAATCGAGCGAGTGGCTTGATGACCTTGGGCTTCTTGGCGAGGCCCGCCGTTGGCTCCGGCCGAAGCTTTGGCGCGGGGACGGTTCGTAGGTCGAGGAGCTACCTTGCGGGGTACAGGCCCCTCTTCCTTCCTCGTCTTCCGGAACCTCCTCCGCCGTGTCGCCGCCGACGGGGACGCGAAGAATGGTGCGTAAGTTTTCCTCCGCCAATGTAGCGAACTGGAGGGAAATATATCAAGTGTTAGTCAATATCCAAAACTTGTGAAGTTTGAAGTGACGAAAGGATCGAAGCTTACCGGCACTGGTCGTTCGTGTAAATATCTTTGATCAGTTCCGGATCGGTTGACCCCGGCCCACCTTCACCATTGCCTTGAATCCCTTCTTTGAGAGAATCACCCAAGATCGTGGCGGCAGCTCTGAGCTGGTCATCCGCCTTGCCATGCAGATTAATCGCGTCGCGATATCGAGAGGTTGGATCCGCCGAGTGAACCAAATCGTTGTGAGCCGGGTTCCGGCGAGTCTGTCATGGACTAACCAGAGATTCTCCGTCACGCCTCCGTACCTAGAGTTAGGGAAAGCGACGTAGCTCCAGCGCCATGCAGCTCTTCCTAGGCTCGTTGTTGAACTTGGGTGGGAGACCATCGAACTGTGATATTCTTCACATAGAACCATCCGGCGTTCCAGTACCGGACGGATTCGTGGGAGGAGTGAGGCGGATACATCCGGCCAGGGCGGAGCATGAAGGTCATGCTCCCGCAGTTCACCATGGCTTTGTCTTTTGTTTCCTTCTTCACTCGGAAGAAAAACTGCCACAGGCGGACGTCGGGTCGAATTCCGAGATGCCCTTCACAGAGCGTCATGAGGTTCGAAAGGAGCAAGTACGAGTTTGGACAGATGTTATGAGGCTAAATTCCGTAGGTGGAAAGAATGGAGAGGAAAAATTCCGAGTAGGGGAGCGATAGACCGCGCTCTACCCAGGCTTTCGTCAGGACTCATTCGTCCGCTTCTGGCTTGGGAGTGACGGAGTCTCGCATGAAACTCCAATGCGGAGATATCATACCCTCGCTTTGAAAGTCCCTTAGCTCCGCATCCTTTTCGCAGGCCACCATTGACCCCGCCTTCCGTCGTTCCGGCCTTAGAGGCTTTCTTGTTCTCCGTCTGCACTCTGCGCCCATTCAATTTGCCCTCGAAGTTCTTCTTCGATTTCTGTGCGGTTGGGATCCGGCCTAATGCGTTGCCGGAAGATGCGAAAAGGCCGAGCGCCCGGATGTCGGAAACATATGGTGGTAGATATGGAATGGGATACAGATAGGCTCTAATGAACCGGGATCCCAAGCACTGAGAACTACCGCACAGAGAGTCGACGAAGACAAGCCCGGCTGCACCTGCGGTAAAGTGTTTGAGTCCCGGGAATCTACTCTACTTACTTCTTCTACAAGTCCTGCACCACTGCCAATGGCGTGGCGAACCGACGGTGCTCCGGCGAGGACGCAGGTCGCCGAACTTGCTGAAAATCGGCCCGCGTGACCACGAATCGGCGGCGGGGGTGATTTCCCGATCAACCGTGAGATCTTGGAGCGATGGGAGGCTTGAAGCGACCGGGGCGCGGAAGTTCGCGGCGAGCCACACGAGTTCAGATCTCAAGAAGGCCGGGAGAGAGGGAAGAGCACGATGGTAACCGGTGAAAAGAATGAGAAATCACCGCGTGCGGCTGGGTATTTATAGACCACGCGCGGGGATTCGCGTTCCGACGGCGGAAACCGAACGGTCTCACCGTTGGATGCATGACACGTGTCTTAGTTAAAACGCGTAAAATGGCGCGAGGTGATTTAACCATGACTCAAAATTCCGCGGCTAAAGATTCGCATCTAAAATTTAGCGCGGGAAGATAGGAAGTTGTGCGTGCTGGAAAAAGCAAGTACCGTTACATTATCGACATCAAGGACGTGAGATTTCCTATGCTAAATGATAATGGAATGAGTTTGGTTTTCAAGATTCTCTGCCCGAGTTATTTGAAGACTAAGAATGATGAATCTGAGAACTCTTCGTCATTTGCTAGGTATACTTTATGGGCATATCAACGACATGGCCTAGCGGCAAGCCCGGTGTCCCATAGACTAAGGACGTGGCATGGGGGCCCACTGGCGGCCCAGCTTGTCGAAGGATCAAGAAGGGATGAAGTCCAAACCCAGAACCCGAGCCGGATCCTAACCGACCTACGAAGGAGGCCGGATCCGTGCAAGCCCATAGCATCCGGATCCAAGACGCCATATAGCGCGGATCCTGACGCACACCCGCAAGATATTGTACCACGTAGTTAGGTAAGGCAACTCTGTGGCCCGGCTAGACTCTCCATGTAAACCCTAGATCCGTGCCTTTATAAGCCGGATCCTGGAGCCCTAGAGGCACAACCACAACCATTGTAACAACGAGCAAGCGCCCCCGATAATTCCGCACAAGCCAGGCTCATCGCGCGTTGCTCCGAGTCTCTCAGACCCACGTACCACCGTCTCAAGCAGACTCCGCCTCCACAACTCTACTTCTTTCTCTCTCGTATGATCCCTCCTCCGAGGTATCGTCGATCAGGCAACGACACCGATCGAATCATGCGGTGGCTAGGTTTAACTTGGATGGATTTACCGTATGCCCAGGCTTCAAAACGTTCTTGGGTGCGCTAATGCGTCTCTTGCATCGCCGAGCGAATCATGCGGTGGCTATGTTTGCCACGCTATCTTCGTCCGGAAAGGCAGCCCTAGCTATGAGACGTCTACATGTCATTCTCTTCAACCTCTAGAGAAGGGTGTGCAGGAGGTGCAATGCTACTACAAAGTCTCCAAATAATTAGAGCCCCTAATTCTTGTGTACTAGGAGTAATAGTACTTAATGGTACTAATTAGTGGTTAAGCAAACCGAAGCAACAACGCTCAGCAGTAGTAGTTATTTTCCAGGTACAACAGTCCAATTATATTTATTTCTCTCTCAGCGTGATTTGCACTTTTAGGCTAGCCATAGTGCTAGTATCATAGCTAGTATCATGCAACCTAGCCCCACCAAAAATGCTGATGTGGCAGGTACTTATGGATGAGAGAGGAGATTAGAGTATCATAGGTAGATACTGTATCATAGCGCACATCACGAGAAAAGTTAGTATCAAATATCTTGTACACAAATTTGTATTGGGATTCTACAAATCAATTAATATAGCAAACTATGATACTAATCTATGATACTATGCATTATGGATCTAGTATCATACAAAAGTATCATATACATGATACTACAATATGATACTACCCACTATGGCCAGTACTCCCTCTATCTTAGTTTACTAGATCTACACGTGTATCTAGGTCGCTAATTTAATCTATATAATATAGTTATATAACACAAAAATTATACCATTAGAAAGTATAAAAACCTAAAGAGTTTCTAATGTTATACTTTTTCTAATATATATCTTAGGGATCCCTATATCTTATGTTAAGTTGGTCAAATTGACGACATAGGAATACGCGTAGAACTAGTAAACTGAAATAGAGGGAGTACTAAAAAAATTGCTTACACTAATTGGACAATTTTAGATTTTTTTTACAGGGCCACCAAAATCTCAGGTACGGCCCTGGTCCTTGTGGTTTCAAGGGCCAAGTTGTAAGTTCTCTTTTATTTCAGGACCCTCTATGTAAAATATACCCTCCGTTGACAATATAGTATGCAACCTTGACTCCTCTCCACTCTTGTTCAGAGAAAAAAAATCCAGAATCTGAAAGAAAAACGATACATCCACGAATTTCTTTTTGGCAGTTCATATGTTCGCACAAGCGACGGGCCTAGTACTTCCAATCCAAAGGGTGACGCGGCAACAGTAGAGCGAGGCATGGGTCGCCTCGCCTCGCATGGATGTGGCAAGATCTCCGATTCTCCGTACATCCTGCCGGGCTGTCTTTGGCTCTCTGCTCTGCACATCCATAAAAGCATGCATGCATGGGACGGGTACTGCACGGCGCGACGACGCTTAGCATAAACGTGGCAACTGCTCGACGGTACGGGTCGTAGCATGGATGGATCCATCGAGCTGCACGCAACTCTGTTAAAAAAAGAAGCTGCACGCAACGAGGCGTGTCCAAACCAAGAGCCGTTTCCGATCGCTCGCAGCCTGACACGGGCAGCACGCCAACACGTGCGTGGCAACTGGCCAGAGAGCGTCTCCAACGAGAATATATCCAGGGAAGTGGCGAAGTGCACAGAATGGTGCGACCGCGACGCAGCAGTGTCGATTCACATAGTACAGTAGTACTCAATAAAACGCACGCGACACGCTCGACCAGGCGGCCAGGCTTTTGCTTATTCAGACAAGCGCACGCGACACGCTCGACCAGGGTGACGGTGCACTGTTACGTTCCCTCTGTAAACTTGTAGCAGTTGCGGCACCAGAAGAAATGTGTTGTCTCGTCGCGCCCAAGGGAGTTCAGTTTGGAAGTGAGCAATGGCTCGGGCATTGCGTGTAATCATCCCAGTGATTGCTCGTCTGACGCTACGACCCGACTTCACTTTGAGTTGAAATAGGTCGAGGGCCGTGCTAAATCAAAAACAAATATATACCATCTAGATGAAGGTTCAAAGTGGCCGTCCAGCCCAATTTATTAGGATGGGACACATGCCTAAATTGGGTTAGGTCTTTTCTTTTTTTTTCCTACTTTTTATAGCCGATATATGAGTTGGGCTAAATATTAGGGTGTGGTGGGCCCCACCCTTCCACCCACCTGGCTCCGCTGTACAGTTAGTACTTTATAGCGGTCCTTATGCCCTTGAACTGGTTTCATATTTTTTGAGTCAGACCCAAGTCAATGCTGCTCGACAAACTTTAACCTTGTTATCCATGATGGTTTCCAAAGAAACTTCCATTCAGGAAAAATCAGTACAAGTCTATTTATTTCGTTTTATTTTCGCATGTCACACAAACATCCTTATTGTTCTATGGAGTTTTGCACTTAAAAATTCCCTGAATTCGCTAAATATGGTTTTATATATCATTACATGAAAACATGGAATACAAAATGGGCGTTACTCCGAAAGTTTCAGATCCAAAATGAATTGTTCCATGGTCTTTGGTTAATTTCGTACCTGCCATGATAGTTCAACTTTTAGATAGGGGCTCGTAAGCTCTTTGTTAGAGCGTGCACTTCACAAATATCTAGCAAGATATTTTAGGATATTAAAAAATAGCAGAAACACATTAATATATATACTACCATAGTCCCTACTGTTTTTTCGCAAATAAATTAATCCATGCATGCATTTGATCAGTATATTTTATCCTCCCACAGTTAAGAGGCCTCGATTTTAATATCTTTTCAAATTAGGGATTTATCAACTAGGATAGATCTTCCCAAATCATCTAACAATTCACATTCAAATTTACCATACTGCAAGTTTATTTTCTTAATGGTAAATGTAAAAACTAGATAACAAAGAACAGTATAATCAATACCAAACAAAAAATTTAAGTTGGAAAGTAAGTAATATAAAAGATGTAAGGTAATTTTGTTTATATACCAATTGTTTAGTTGCTCACCACGTACAACACATGGTAAGATGTAAATTAATTGATAATCATAAGTTATAGGATGGTACAAAAGTTTAGTATAAATAGAAAAAAGCAAAATCCTTGGGGCATCGTGCTTAGGTAATTAGGTTAGTACTTAGGGGAATACAGTGCAAATTATGGTATGGCACATTGACCGTTTAGTGATTTCTTTGTAGCACTGGGAGGAACCACCGTTGGGCTGACTACATGCAAGTGATATGGAAAGATTAGTCGAACTTGTAGATCTTATTGAAATGTATGATTTTCCTTGACATTGTTATACATAGAAGAATGAAGCATTTTCATGTTGTGCATCATTGGTAGTATGAATACAAGCGGGCCCACACAACACCTAGTGAACAATAATCACAGAGCTTTAAGATTGCTGATTTTATTATTTGCGGTGCATGCATCAACATTGTCCATGATACATGCGAACGAATATGGAGCCCCATGTGTGGTTTTGGTAATTGATTACAATCCTTATGGACTAATGGTTGCATTGAGTTTCTCTTATAGGTTTTGTCCATAGGAAATGCTTGATCCATATGTTGGTCTCAAGGTTGCAAGAAGAAGAAGAAAATCAAGTGACAAGTATTTCTTGAAGAAGAAGACGGAGTGAGATATCATGTGCATCTTCAAGACATCAACAAGATGAAGAATGAAGACGGTGGTGTGTGCAATATAGAGGATGGATGAAGTCGGTGGTGTGTGCGTTGAAGAAGTTGGATTGAGATGGAAGCGTGCATTGTTGCAGAGGGATGAAGACGGAGCTTGCCGGTTCGAGTGGAACGCTTAAGGTCAAGGTTTATTCTTGATAGGCTTTCTCTCTTTCCGGTTTGTTGATGTACATAGTTGGGAGACCAAGTGTGTAGGATAGTTAGCCACTCTATCAAGATGTCTCTCGAATGAGTCACTTGGTCGTATAGTTCGGAAAGAGGTCGAACCCTTGCATGCCTTGCATCGTGTTTCTTGGTTGTTCTTGGTTATTATCCATGTGATGTTTTAGAGCTTGTGTTAATTCTCATGACAAGCTCTAGCTCATTGAAAACGGATTCCGAATGCATCACTCGTTGCGTTTTCGAGTTGGATGATTTTCTCGGTTTCTCGTATTGAGAGGTTGCACCTCTAAAATTCATAGAAAATCATCCCCACTTATTTCCATATTTTCACCTTTCACGGGGTACTTCTTATCGTCCTATTTCCAACAAAATTGACTTCACGTCAATCAAAGCTCCCAGTCTTAAGTTATGGATTTTATAGTTGCCTCTTATTTGGTTTAAAAGAAAAAAGAAAAGGGGGGCCGGCACTACCCCTTGGGCTTCCGGCCCAGGTACCGGCCGGCCTACACAGCTTCTGTAACCGAAGCGGAGCTCAAAGCAGTACCGGGCCCGGTAATACCGGCTCACCCTTTCTTGTCCACCGCAGCCAGTCCAGCTCCTGCACCATGTCGCCTCCAGTCCGGCCCAGCGCCGCTTTGCTCCACTACGTACTAAGCCGCCTCTAGGCCGGCCTGCCCCGCTCCGCACCAGGCCCAGCACGGCGCTACCGCTCGCCCGCTGCTTGGCCCGCCTACTCGTTCGCTCGCGTATACAACGCTCAGGTAGCGCTCGATGCGTTGACCTCTGCGCCTTTGCACGCTGCACACTTCGCTCGATGCGAGCTCGTGCTGCGCTGCGCCGCCGCTCGCTCTCGCGCGTGTTGTGCTGCCACACCTCAGTACCTCACCTTTCCCCTTTTTTCCTGTTTGTTAATTGCGTTTGCTATTTAGCAGTAGGACCGGTCAGGACGAGTTTTTATATGTTTTCTGTGCTGTTTTGATCGAAAGAGGTAGTACAATATTTAAAAGAGATAGTACCGGCCGAGCGTCAATCTATCTATTTTTCTGCATCAATAGCTATATTTTGTTGCCCCCTATTTACACTTTTTTTTACCTCTTTTCATAGCTCTTCTCATCTATTCTCTCTTCTCCGTTGTTGATCCTCAAGAGGTTCTTCCTCCTCTTGACTCCTTCAATATTTGTTGCATCTTTTTGTGGGAAAGAGTGAGGATATCTAGATCTACTACTCCACCAATCGAATCTCTCTCTCTCTCTCTTTGTGAGGGAAAATTGCTAGATCTATATCTTAGAGAAATTTAGTGTTCCTCCTACTTTTTGTTCTTCCTCCCTTATTCTCGTAATAGATTTTGTAGCTTTGTTTTAATTTGGGCATCTTAGTGGTGTTCTTGCATTAGGTGCATCGGTTTGGAATCTCTACAGAGATTTGGTCTCATGCGAATTCGTGAGTATTACCTCTTGGGTTCTTGGAACCGTAGACGACTTATAGACCTCGGGATGTGTTTGGATTGTGGGCATAAAAAGGTGGCTATGGGTACCCCCAACCACGTGGCTGGGGTTAACCACTTTTTCTGTTTGGTTGAGTTGGTTAGGAAAATGGTTAACCACAACCATGTTTGTGTTTGGTTTCGAGGGTGAAAGATGGTGAAAGATGGCTATAGTGATCAGGGCCGTCGACAAGCACGTGCGAGTTGGGCGACCGCACGGGGCCCAAAAATTTGGGGGGCCCTGAATCTTTCTTCGAGTACTTTGCTTCGCCACTAGCTGGGACGGACGACCTAGTACTACGAGCTGGATCCACGACGCTGTATTAAGATTTTTGATTCTGCTCAGCATATTAGCAGATCATAGTGGTTACAGGCTTACAGCACCGCCATGGAATGGCGTCTGTTCTTGCTCGCGATGAAGAAGATAGGGCGATGAAGCGAAGCGTTATTGGGCTGCTGGGCCAAATTTCGTCAACTGAAAGACATGGGCAAAATAAGCCGTGGTGTTCCACTAAGAAAACGTGGTGTCTAAGCTAAAAAAAACGTGGTGTCGTGGTGAATTGGTACAGAACGTGGGCATGGCTGGGGTGACTAGCTAGCTAGAGGAAACGGGCTCCATTCCTTGGAAATTACACCTTTTTGTTTTCTCCAAAAAGGACTTCGGTTTTTTGTTTCTCAAAAAAGTAAACTACACTTACGTCAGGGTTTGACATATTACTAAGCATTGTATGAAGTAGTGTACAGTTTTAAGTTATTCCATCCACTAAAAAATATGTTTGGTTATCCGATTTTTCATATTTTAGACTCTATATTTTGTTTTTTTGCACAGGGGCCCCAAATTTGTGGAGACGGCCCTGATAGTGATATGATCACCTCTTTGTTATGATGGTGAGAATACCTCATAATACAAGCTTTGATACATAGATCAATCCAAGTTTGGCATGGCAATATGAATTTGGACATCACATCACATTATAATATAGAGTAGTAGTTTAGACATAAAATTGAATGGTCCACATCAAAGCACAAGGCCATACAACCAATAGTTCAATGTTTTGGTTGAAATCATAAGCGGAAGTCAAACAAGACACAAGCAATCACTACTCGCCATCTTTACCTCAAAGATCATCAGCTTCAGGGAAGGTGTTCTTCACATACCTAGCCTCCCAAACCATCTTTTGAGCATCCTCCAACACTTGAAATGCCGTCGCTAAATTTGGATTCTCAACCAAGTAGGCATAGTAATGGGCAAGGAAATCCAAACCAAAATCTGGAAGTCCTTTCATGCCATCCCAAAGACCGTCCAAGGGGTTCTTGTTCGTGCTCAGATTTGAGCAAAACTTATACATGAACATGGTTTATGTAATGCTCATGGTCAAGAACAATCATCTTGTGATCTTCATCCCATCTTGCACCACTCAGATTTTTAAGCTGCAATATCTTCTAAAATTTCCTCCTCCAATTTCTATTATGATAGCGGATCTGATTCCTGGTCAAGTTAAGATGAAAATGCTCATTCAAATCTTTGGCCACAGATCTTGCTAATCTAGCTAGCTATCGATTGGAAGGACCAACAACGTCCATCGCCGCACGCCTTGCAGCTCGCCCGCCGCCGCGCGTGCCTTGCTTTCCGCCACCGCGAGCAAGACGACAGAGACAAAGAGGAGCAGTAGATATGGTAGGGTGTGGGATTACCTTGCCTAGGACGAGACCGACCGCCGGTGTTCCTCAAACTTTGTCTCGCACGATGGAAGTGAGACTGGATCTGCCGCCGCCGCCTGGGAGCTTTGTGGTTTCTGGAGAAAATAAGGAGGGAAATAGGTAAGCTTTTGTGGGGTTTCACGGGTGTTTTTCTCTTTAGGGGGACGGTGACCGACAGAAATCCTCCCGCGGGTGATTCTAGCTGCTCGCCCACGAGTGGTTGGCCTCAACCAGCTTTTGGGACAAATTTGGCTACCCTCAACCACCCCACACTTCTAACCAAACATGTGCTAACCACTTAAAAGATGCTACCCATAGCCACTTGAGGGATAGCCACCCATCCAAACACATCCTTAGTGGTGGTGTTGCCTTTGTGGCCTTGTCACCTTTGTGGCGTAGTAGCCTTTGTGGTGTGTTGTACCGTGGCCTTGTAGCCTTCTGTGGGGCGTTGTAGCTTTTATGGCCTTGTAGTTGTTTATGGCGTGTTGTAGCCTTTGTGGCCTTGTACTTGAGAGCCTCCGATTGTTGTGGAGTTTGCCTCAAGTTTGTTGCTTGGACGATTGCCCTAAGCTTGTATGGGTTCGGTGACCACCCTCAAGGGTCCCTTAGTGGATCGAGAATTTCCCTTTTGTTGGGAAAGGCTCGAGAAGAATACAGTGGCCTTTGTGTCATATGGAGTGTCTTGTGCCTCCATGATGGCGTGTAACTCACACGTTCGTTGGGAACCCCAAGAGGAAGGTATGATGCGCACAGTAGCAAGTTTTCCCTCAGAAAGAAACCAAGGTTTAATCGAACCAGGAGGAGCAAGCCGGGTTGATGGTCGCGAAATGTGATGCGGCGCAACACCGGGGACCGCGCCAATGAAGCACAACACAACTTCAAAGTACTTTGCCCCAACGAAACAAAGGAGGTTGTCAATCTCACCGGCTTGCTGAACAAAGGATTAAACGTATCGAGTGGAAGATGTTTGCAAAGAAAACAAGAAACACAAAAGAGATTGTATGCTATGTAAAGAATAGGACCGTGGGCCACAGTTCACTAGAGGTGTCTCTCCCATAAGATAAAGCATGTTGGGTGAACAAATTACAACCGGGCAATTGACAAATAGAAAGGCATACAATGCATATACATGATATGATAAATATAGTGAGATTTAATCCGGGCATTACGCCAGTACATAGCCGCCATCCAAATGCATCTATGCCTAAAAGTCCACCTTCAGGTTATCATCCGAACCCCTCCAGTATTAAGTTGCAAAGCAACAGCATACCATTAAGTATGGTGCGTATGTATTCAACAACTACATCCTTAGACATAGCATCAATGTTTTATCCCTAGCAACAAGACATCACAACCTTAGAACCTCCGTCACGATCCCAGATTCAATGAAGGCATGAACCCACTATCAAGCATAAATACCCCCTCTTGGAGTTAAGAGCAAAAACTTGGCCAGAGCCTCTACTAATAACGGAGAGCATGCAAGATCATAAACAACACATAAACAATAGATTGATAATCACCATAATCATAGTACTCTCTATCCATCGGATCCTGACAAACACAACATATAGTATTACAATAGATGATCTTGATCATGTTAGGCAGCTCACAAGATCCAACAATGAAGCACAACAAGGAGAAGACGACCATCTAGTTACATGGACCCATGGTCCAGGGTGAACTACTCACTCATCACTCCGAGGCGACCATGGCGGTGTAGAGTCCTCCGAGATGAATCCCCTCTCCCAGGGTCGGAGGCTCTCCGTAATCCCGAGATGGGATTCGCGGCGGCGGCATCTCCGTGGGTTTTCCGTATCGTGGCCTTGCGATCGGGGGCCTCGCGACGGAGCTTTAAGTAGGCTGAGGGTCAACGCGGGGCCACACGAGGGCCCAGTAGGTCGGCGCGGCCAGGCTTGGGCCGCGCCACCCCTCAAAGCCGCCTCGTGGCCCCACTTCGTTATCTCTTCGGTCTCCGGAGCTTGGTGCAAAAATAGGACCCCGGGCGAAAGTTTATTCAATTCCGAGAATATTTCTTTACTAGGATTGAACCAAAACAAGGAATTTAGGAATCGCTTTTCTGATCTTGTTAATAGGTTAGTTCCAAAATGATAAAATGACATATAATGTGCATAAAACATGTAGGTATCATCAATAAAGTAGCATGGAACATAAGAAATTACTCGATAATGGAGCGTATAATTGGTAAAACTTGTTCGCAGGTAAAACGATAACAAGATAATTTCTTCATGCCATCTAATCTTGATCATACTATTTTAAACATATGTAATGAATCAGCGATCAAAGCAAAGGTAATGACATGAGTAAACAACTAATCATAAAGCAAAGACTTTTCATGAATAGTACTTCAAGACAAGCATCAATAAGTCTTGCATAAGAGTTAACTCATAAAGCAATAAATCAAAGTAAAGGTGTTGAAGCAACACATAGGAAGATTTCAGCGGTTGCTTTCAACTTATAACATGTATATCTCATGGATATTGTCAACATAAAGCAATATAACAAGTGCAATATGCAAGTATGTAGGAATCAATGCACACAAGTGTTTGCTTCTTAGGTGGAAGGAGATAGGTAAACTGACTCAACAATAAAAGTAAAGAATGGTCCTTCAAAGAGGAAAGCATCGATTGCGTATTTGTGCTAGAGCTTTATTTTGAAAACATGAAACAATTTTGTCAAGGTAGTAATAAAGCATATGAGTTATGAAAATTATATCTTACAAGTTGCAAGCCTCATGCATAGTATACTAATAGTGCCCGCACTCGTCCTACTTAGCTTGGACTACCGGATCTTTGCATGCCATGTTTCAACCAAGTGTCACAAAGGGTACCTCCATGCCGCCTGTACAAAGGTCTAAGGAGAATGCTCGCATTTCGGTTTCTCGCTTTTGATTATTCTCAACTTAGACATCCATACCGGGACAACATGGACAACTGATAATGGACTCCTCTTAAATGCATAAGCATGTAGCAAAGTTATTATTCTCATATGAGATTGAGGATATATGTCCAAAACTGAAACTTCCACCATGATTCATGGCTTTAGTTAGCGGCCCAATGTTCTTCTCTTAACAATTTGCATGCTCCAACCACTAAAATGATAGACTCAGACAAGACGGACATGCATAGCAACTCACATGATATTCAACAATAGTTGATGGCGTTCCCGAGAAGCATGGTTTTCGCACAACAAGCAACTTAATAAAATATAAGGTGCATAAGTACATATTCAATACTACGATAGTTTTTAAGGCTATTTTTGTCCCATGAGCTATATATTGCAAAGGTGAATGATGGAATTTTAAAGGTAGCACTCAAGCAATTTACTTTGGAATGGCTGGAAAATACCATGTAGTAGGTAGGTATGGTGGACACAAAATGGCATAGTAGTTGGCTCAAGGATTTTGGATGCATGAGAAGTATTCCCTCTCGATACAAGGTTTAGGCTAGCAAGGTTATTTGAAGCAAACTCAAAGGATGAACAAGTGCAGCAAAACTCACATAAAAGACATATTGTAAACATTATAAGACTCTACACCGTCTTCCTTGTTGTTCAAAACTCAATACTAGATATTATCTAGACCCTAGAGAGACCAAATATGCAAATCAAATTTTAGCAAGCTCTATGTATTTCTTCATTAATGGGTGCAAAGTATATGATGCAAGAGCTAAACATAAGCACAACAATTGCCAAGTATCACATTATCCAACATTTTAGAATTACTACATGTAGCATTTTCCAATTAAAACCATATAATAATTTAACGAAGAAGAAACTTCTGCCTTGAACATTATGAGTAAAGCCTAAGGACACATGTGTCCATATGCACCACGAGCGTGTCTCTCTCTCCCACAAAGTGAATGCTAGATCCATCTATTCAAACAAAACAAAAACGAAAAACAAACCACGCTCCAAGTAAAGAACACAAGATGTGATTGAATAAAATATAGTTTCTCAGGGGAGGAACCCGATGATGTTGTCGATGAAGAAGGGGATGCCTTTGGGCATCCCTCAAGCTTAGACGCTTGAGTCTTCTTAAAAATATGCAGGGGTGAACCACGGGCATCCCCAAGCTTAGAGCTTTCACTCCTCTTGATCATAGTATATCATTCTCCTCTCTTGACCCTTGAAAACTTCCTTCACACCAAACTTCAAGCAAACTCATTAGAGGGTTAGTGCATCATTAATACTTCACTGAGATAGAGGTGACACAATCATTATTTTCACTTCTGGACATTGCATAATGCTACTGAATAAAGGATCAAAGAAATAAATCCAATATAGCAAAAGAGGCAATAAATAAAAGGCAGAATCTGTCAAAACAGAACAGTCCGTAAAGACGTGAATTTAAAGTTGGCACCAGACTTGCTCAAAATGGAAAAACTCAAAACTAATGAAAGTTGCGTACATATCTGAGGATCACGTGAATTGGCAGATTTTTTCGAATTTTCTACAGGGAACTGTGCCCAGATTCGTGACAGACAGCAATGCTGTTTCTGCGCAGCGATCCCAAATATAACATCAACTTTGGACATAGAAACTTTACTTGGCACAAAAACATGATAAGGAGAGGTTGCTACAGTAGCAAACAACTTCCAAGACTCAATAAACAAAAAATTGCTGTAGGTAAAAACATGGGTTGTCTCCCATAAGCGTTTTTCTTTCAGCTAGGCGCATAAAGTGCAAATCAAGTAACATCGAGAGTAGAAGCATCAACATCATTACCAGGTGTTGGGAGTTTTCTCAACCAAGCATAGTATGTTTGATATATAAGTTTTAGCGTCTCCTTTTCATTAGTCTTGGGCTTGCTACTCTCATCGAACAAATTTTCAGGAACAAGCCAAGCATAGTTATTTTCTAGTGCATCATTCATAGCTAGGAGTTTACATGGTATTGGTGCTTTGATTTCCACACCATCATTAATGCATGTCCATTTTTTCAAGGAGACCAATAAAATTGGTAGGAGAACCTAGCATATTAAATTTAGCAAAACCTTTCTAGCCTCTCTTGCTAGACCACCAAATTCTCTAAGAAGGGTTTCTAAAACAAAATCTTCCTTTTCCCCTTCTTCCATATCACCAAGTGTGAGAAACATGTGTTGGATTATAGGATTGAGATTAACAAATTTAGTTTCCAACATGTATACTAAAGAAGCAACAGCAATTTCATAAGTAGGAGCAAGTTTCTATCTTCAAAATCTTCAGTAATACTAACATGATTGAAAATTCTTCTATATTATTTCTCCCAACTATGGACCCACGTCCTACCGGGGTATGTCTTTTGTGGTGAAATTAAAAGGAAACATGATGCAATAAGCAAAAAAGTAAACTAGGCAAACAAGGTAAAGACGAGTAACTAATTTTTTTTTTTTTTTTTGATATAGAGAGCAAGACAATAAATAAAGTAAAACTAGCAACTAATTTTTTTGTATTTTGTTTAGGTGCAGCAAACAAAGTAGTAAATAAAATAAAGCAAGACAAAAACAAAGTAAAGAGATTGAGAAGTGGAGACCCCCCTTGCAGCCTGTCTTGATCTCCCGGCAACGGCGCCAGAAAAAGAGCTTGATGGCGTGTGACTCACACGTTCGTTGGGAACCCCAAGAGGAAGGTATGATGCGCACAGCAAGTTTTCCTCAGAAAGAAACCAAGGTTTAATCGAACCAGGAGGAGCCAGAAGCACGTTGAAGGTTGATGGTGCGAAATGTGATGCTGCGCAACACCAGGGATTGCCAACGTGGAACTGCACACAACACAACCAAAGTACTTTGCCCCAACGAAAAAGAGGTTGTCAATCTCACCGGCTTGCTGTAACAAAGGATTAAACGATCGAGTGGAAGATGTTTGCAAAGAAAACAAAAACACAATTGCAGTAGATGTATGCTATGTAAAGAATAGGACCGGGTCCACAGTCACTAGAGGTGTCTCTCCCATAAGATAAAGCATGTTGGGTGAACAAATTACAGTCGGGCAATTGACAAATAGAGAAAGGCATACAATGCATATACATGATATGATAAATATAGTGAGATTTAATCCGGGCATTACGACAAAGTACATAGACCATCCAACCGCATCTATGCCTAAAAAGTCCACCTTCAGGTTATCATCCGAACCCCTTCCAAAATTTGTAAACACACAATTGCATTAAGTATGGTGCGTAATGTAATCAACAACTACATCCTTAGACATAGCATCAATGTTTTATCCCTAGTGGCAACAACACATCACAACCTTAGAACCCACTGTCATCCCAGATTCAATGAAGGCATGAACCCACTATCAAGCATAAATACTCCCTCTTGGAGTTAAGAGCAAAACTTGGCCGAGTACTAATAACGGAGAGCATGCAAGATCATAAAACAACACATAAACAATAGATTGATAATCACCATAATCATAGTACTCTCTATCCATCGGATCCCGACAAACACAACATATAGTATTACGTATAGATGATCTTGATCATGTTAGGCAGCTCACAAGATCCAACAATGAAGCACAACAAGGAGAAGACGACCATCTAGAACGTCGTTATGGACCCATGGTCCAGGGTGAACTACTCACTCATCACTCCCGAGGCGACCATGGCGGTGTAGTCCTCTCGGAGATGAATCCCCCCTCCCCAGCAGTGCTGAGGCGATCTCCGAATCCCCCGAGATGGGATTGGCAGGCGGCGTCTCTGTAAGGTTTCCGTATCGTGGCTCGGTGACCGGGGTTTCGCGACGAGCTTTAAGTAGGCGGAGGTCAACGCGGGGGCCACACGAGGGCCCAGGGGGTAGGTCGGCGCGGCCACGCCGCCACGGTGTCTGGCCGCCTCGTGGCCCCACTTCGTTATCTCTTCGGTCTTTTGGAAGCTTCGTGCAAAAATAGGACCCTCGGGCGAAAGTTTCGTCCATCCAGAATATTTCTACTAGGATTTCTAAACCAAAAACAGCAGAAACTAGGCGGCTCTTCGGCATCTTGTTAATAGGTTAGTTCCAGAAATGCATAAATATGACATATAATGTGCATAAAACATGTAGGTATCATCAATAAAGTAGCATGGAACATAAGAAATTATCGATACGTTGGAGACGTATCACTCCACACCACTCCAACGGAGCGTAGCATCCACAAGGGTGTGAACTTCAGGATACACTGTCGACTCCGCGTGCCTCGGTTACTTCAGAACCCGAGCTTCTTTACTTATGCACTTTACATTGTGATAGCCTGCGTGCTTGATGTTCTGTATACATTGCTATCACCTTGTTGCTTATCTTGCTTCACATAGGCAAACCATAGTTTGTAGGCTTTGTGCATGACAAGTTAAACCTAGTTTTATTCCGCACTTGTTCAAGCTCTCAAGTCGAATTTTTTGTAACTGCCTATTCACCCTCTCCCCTCTAGGCGACATCCTTGGTCATTCAACAGACAACGTTGTAGCAAGAGGAAATTTGGAGAATGCTATAAAACTGTTGTTGCCTTCTGAGAATACCATAAAAATAGCCGTCATTCCTAGTATGCCATCGAAAAGTGTCATCATTCTGAGAATGCCATAAAACGGCCTGAGATGATGTCATGCTATTTGTTTCGTGCAACCGCAAGCCTGATATAGAACTGATAGCTCTATTTTATATGCAGTTTTTTTATTGGTTTTCATCCGATTTCCTGGTAAGCACATGTTGTTTAGTGAATCCGCAACCTACGAGTGATGACAGCTAGAGAAGCACAAGAAACTGCCAAACATAATGCATTGGTCCGGTCTTACAAACTCAACATTTGCAGTCAATTAACTCAAAACATGTGACAAATTGGGTGCAACAAGACACCCATAAATGACACTTGCCGAAGCTCTTCATTAGGAACGATATAACAAGTGAAAGATCACTTTGACAAAATTATGCATTAAAGAATCAGTGCTCTTGCTAACATCAAGCTATTATTTGCTCCACAAGAGCAGCAATTTATGGCTACCTATTGATCATACGCAGCTTGCCCCTTTTACTGCCGGCCATCTTCTCTGACCACCTCCAAACCAGTGAAGACAGGTATGTCACGGTCAGCTTCATCATCCCCGAGATCCATATCTTGGAAGAAGTTGGCGATGCAAAAACTGCCAGAACCCAGGCTAACGATTTCAGCTGGGCTGTAAACCGTAGTCGGATGCTCTCCAGCTCCGGCTGCGGGATTTTCCTCTTGCCGTGAGTCCCAGAATATCGAAATGGCCGCGTTTTCCTTTGTATGGGCAGATCTTTCCCGTGAGTCGCTGCTTCTGCTGCTGTCGAGTAGAAGAACTGGTCGTTGTTAAGGCGGCGCAGCGAGTAGAGGTGATTCTTGTAGTTTAGATTTTAGAACCACCAGATTCATAGACCGCTTCAAGCTCACGATTCTCAACTCCAAATTCTTCCAATCAGCTTGCCCTCTGTTGCATTGTGATCCAAATTCATATATTAAAGGGAGGCTAACTTCTGACGAGCGGAGCGAGGCCCGTCGCCGGAGGCTTGGGCCAAACGGTATTCACACCGCTATATATACATCTTGTAAGCCGCCGGCTAGGGTTTATCAGTATATAAGATAACCCACGGCGAACACCTCCCGATATAGTGAAGTTGTGCGGCTGGCGCCCGTGGTTTTTCCCCTTCCGTGTTGGAAGGGGTTTTCCACGTTAAATCTTGTGTCCCCGCGTGTGTTCTTGTTTCGTTCTTCGCTATTTGTTTGTTTATAACAAGTGGTATCAGAGTCCGTGTTTCAATCTAGGGTTTTGCGACATGTCTTCCTTGAAGTTCGATCTACCGCAGCTGGATTACACCACGAGATTTTCTCTGTGTGAAGATGAGGGCGATCCTCACCCAATCTTCTGATCTGGATGAAGCTCTTGATGGATTTGGCAAGAAAGATGCCAAGACCTGGACCGACGATGAAAAGAGGAAAGATCGTAAGGCCTTTTCTTTAATTCAGCTTCATCTATCCAACAATATCTTGCAGGAAGTGCTGGCTGAGAAATCCGCAGCGGCGCTGTGGTTGAAACTGGAATCGATCTGCATGTGTAAAGATCTAACCAGTAAGATGCACGTGAAGATGAAGTTGTTCTCGCACAAACTGCAAGAAGGTGCGTCAATGATGAATCACCTATCGATCTTTAAAGAGATCGTTTCTGATTTGCTATCCATGGAGGTAAAGTATGATGATGAGGATCTCGCTCTTATACTGTTAGTCTCGTTGCCTAATTCCTTTGCGAATTTTCGAGACACCTTACTATACAGTCGTGATGAACTAACCCTTGCCGAAGTTTATGAGGCCCTCCAGCAGAGGGAAAAGATGAAATCTATGGTGCAGGCAGAGGGTTCGTCATCTAAGGCAGAAGCGCAGGTCCGAGGCAGGACCGAGAATAGAAACAACAACTACAACAACTACAACAGAGATAAGAGCAAGACCGACAGAGGTCGCTCAAAGTCCAAGGGACGAGATGGTAAGTTCTGCAAGTACTGTAAGAAAACCAGCCATAATATTGATGATTGTTGGAAGTTACAGAACAAAGAGAAAAGAAACGGTACTTACCAACCGAAAAACAAATCTGAGGGTGATGGTAAGGCTGCTGTTGTTTCCAGTGATAATTCTGATGGCGATTGCCTAGTTGTGTTTGCTGGTTGTGTTTCTGGTAATGATGAGTGGATCCTTGATTCTGCATGTTCGTTTTATATTTGCTGTAACAAAGACTGGTTCAGTTCTGAGTTTGTGCAGAGTGGAGATGTCGTGCGTATGGGAGATAACAACCCACGTGAGATCGTGGGCATTGGCTCCGTTTAGATCAAGATGCATGATGGCATGACACGCACTCTGACAGATGTGAGACACATACCTGGCATGGCCAGAAATCTGATCTCACTCCCTTGATGTTGATGGGTACAAACACTCTGGTTCTCGCGGAGTTCTGAAGGTATCAAAAGGTTCTCTCGTTCACATGATTGGTGATATGAATTCTGCAAAATTATATGTTCTTAGAGGTAGCACTTTGTCTGGTATTGCTGCTGCTGTTATTCCTGATGAATCTGGTAAAACTAATCTGTGGCATATGCGTCTTGGACATATGATTGAACATGGCATGGCAGAATTGCACAGGAGAGACCTGCTAGATGGCTGCAACTTGAGTAAGTTTGAGTTCTGTGAGCACTGCATTTTTGGTAAGCATAAAAGAGTTAAATTCAATGCTTCTGTTCATACCACTAAAGGGATTCTAGATTATGTGCATGCTGATGTGTGGGGACCTTTCCGCAAGACTTCTCTTGGTGGTGCAAATTACATGCTTACTATCATAGATGATTATTAATATATCGGTGGCTTCTAACATAAATCTGATGTGTTTGATGCTTTTAGAAAGTGGAGAGTTATGGAGAGAAGTAAACAGAAAAGAAAGTTAAATTGCTTCGTACCGACAATGGCATGGAGTTTTGTTCTACTGCTTTCAATGATTATTGCAGCGAATGAAGGCATTGTCAGGCATCACACCATCCCATACTCCTCAACAGAATGTGGTGGAGAGGATGAACAAAACCATCATCTCCAAGGCTCGCCGCATGTTGTCCAATGTTGGTATGCATAGCGGAAGCAGCCTCCACCGTTTGTTACTTGATAAACAGGTTTACCTTGCATTCCGCTTGATAAGAAACCTCCTATTGAGGTATGGTCTTGTTCACCTGTTAATAGTTGAGAGTTTTCGGTTGCACTGTTTATGCTCATGTTGATAATGGAAAGCTAGAGCCTAGGGTTGAAGTGTGTGTTTTCTTGGTTATGGTTCGGGAGTTAAGGCATTACAAGTTATGGAATCCCGAAACTAAGAAAGTTTTGCATATGAATGTAGTCTTTAATGAGGTTCTCATGTTTTATAAGTGTTCATCTGCATGTTACTCGATGGCCATGGATTTTTCTCTGATTCTGATGATGAGCAAGAGAGGATCAGCGTGCAGGTTGAGCACGTGGAGGAGAAAGAAAATGATGTTGGTGTGAAATTGATAACATTGTTGTTCAAGACTTCAACACTGCTTATGTTAAATTTCCAAATGGTTCCCATTGTCACTAATAGACCGAGGCGAATAAAGGTCCACGTCTCGTTTGATTGAAGATGTAATCTTGTTCAGAATGCTTTGAGTTGTGTCGGTCAGGGTGGAGCATGATACCCAACCTCTGCTACATATACCGAGGTCATCCGTTGGACCGTGAAGGGATTTCATATGCAAGAGGAGATGCACCGCTTGACAAGAAAGGCACATGGGATGTTGCCCTAGCCTAAACAAAAGAAGGTTGTCCGGGCTGTAAAGTGGATATTTAAAGAAGCAGGTTAACTCCCTAATGAGCCTGGTTGTTTGGCGTTGCTAGTATGGTTTGGCCAAACTGTGTATTGATTATAATGATGTATTCGGTTGTGAAGCATAGTTCCATTCGTGCATCTTTGGCATTGTACAGGCATCTTGGAGTTGTTAGCTAGATGTGAAGATCTGCTTTTGCAGGAGCTTTCTTGAGGAGAGATATACATTGACCAACTCAAGGTTTTGAGTGCCCTGCAAGGAGGATCTTGTTTGCAAGTTGAAGAGTTCCCTTTATGGTCTGAAACAACAAGACAATGGTATAAAATGTTTGATTCATTTATGCTTGCATATGAGTTTAAGAGATCAAGTATGATAGCTGTGTTTATATCAAGTTTGTTAATGGATCACTATGCTATTATATGTTGATGATATGTTGATTGTTGCCAAGAGCAAGAAAGAGAGATCACTACTTTAAAGTCACAACTAAGTAGTGAGTTTGAGATGAAGGATCTTGGTGTTGCTTAAGAAAAAATACTAGGTATGGAAATTACAAGAGATTAAAATCTAGTGTGTTATTTCTTAGTCAACAAAATTACATTCAGAAGTTCTTCATCATGTTTAATATGCATGATGTAAAGTCAGTTACTACTCCTATTGCTCCTCACTTCAAACTGTCAGCATTACAATGTCCTAGTACCGATGAAGATATTGAGTACATGTCTCGAGTTCCATATTCTAGTGTCGTTTTCCTTGATGTATGCCATGGTTTGTTCTCGTCCCCCTGATTTATCATATGCTATGAGTTTGGTCAGTTGATTGGCTGATCCCGGTAAAGAACATTGAAAAGCTGTTCAGTGGATTTTCACGTACCTTCGTGGCACATCCAATGCTTGCTTGAAGTTTGGCAAGACCGGTGAGGACCATGATTTGAGAGGGCATTTTGCTGCCGATTTGGATAAAAGAAGATCCCTCACAGGTTACTAGATGTGCTGTGAGTTGGAAGGCAACGTTACACCTGTTGTTGCTCAATCTACTACCCAAGGTAATTATATAGCAATTAATGAAGTCACAAAGAGTCTGGCTTGGTTGAAAGGTTTGTGGCTTGAGTTTAGGGAGATGTGATTCTTGCATTAACTTGTTTTCTCATAGTCAAAGTGCGCAATATACCTTATTAAAGATCAAATGTTCCATGAGAGGACAAAGCACATTGATATCAAGTACCATTATGTTCGCGATGTTGCTCAAGGTAAACTGAAGGTATGCAAGATAAGTACTCATGATAATCCCACTGATATGATGACAAAGCCAGTTCCTCGCTTTCCAAGTTTGAGCTTGCCCTAGCTTGGTTGGTATAACCGTTTAGCCCTAGTTGCGCCAGCAAGTGTTTTTCCCTTTGTTGTTCAGAGATTGTTGAAGTTCATGCTACAAGATGGATTTTGTCTCAAGGTGGAGTTTGTTGTACTGTGATCCAAATTCATATAATAAAGGGAGGCTAACTTCTGACGAAAGCGGTACGGTACGGATCGTTCGGCACCGCCTATATATACATCTTGTAAGCGGCCGGCTAGTCACTTCATAAGATAACCCACGGCGTTTGTAAACACCTCCCATATAGTGAAGGTTACTCGGCGCCGTGGGTTTTCCCCTTCGTGTTGGAAGGGGTTTCTCCACTAAATCTTGTGTCCCCCGTGTTCTGTTTCTGCTCTTCATTATTTGCTTTGTCGTTTATAACACCCTCTTCATCGGCCGTGACTTGGTCGATCTTCAAAATAAGTTCATGACTATTTGTAGGGTCTCCTTCTTGTATACTGTATAGTTTTAAACCGAAGAGACTGCATCAAATCCTGAGGACGATGGTCGGATCTGCTAACTTCATCCACAACGCACCAGGCGCGCTGGTCAAGCTTCACGGTCTTCCAACCAAGTGACCATCCACTCGAGGCGGCCAGATCGCGGGATGGATCGCAAATCCTACCCATACGTACACGTGTATGTTAGTTTCTTCTGTAATCTGCTTCTCTTAATTCCTTCGTAAATGCCTCGGGGCCGGGCTTTCATTCCTTCGCACCCAAGCCCACATGCCGATTCGGTACAATAATAGGAGCGCAGGCGTGCTGGCACGACACCCATGTGGCATCGAAAAACAATCTCCTCGAAAAAAAAATGTGGCATCGAAACTCTGTGAAAAAGTCCGACATTCTACAGGAAAAGTATAAACCTGCCCGCATGCGATACAAGCGGCGCTACTTCAGGATGGTATCTTCAGTGGAAATGGTCTCCCCGGCCGCCACGTGTCGTAAGAGAGGAAGCGGCGTGATGTGAGGATATTGTACATTTGCAGAGGCTGAGTTCTGTTGGGCTTTTTCCTTTTTTTCTAGATCTTTTTCTTTTTTTCTTTCAAAATGAAATATCTTGAGAATCGTAAGTTCAAATTGCGAATCGTTCACTTTTGAGATCCTCTCGTCGAGATTTTCAAAACTAGATCCCATGTTGATAGGTTTTGAGATTTTTTCGTACTTCCTATACTACTATGGTTGTAATCGTGGTGTGTACCTAATCGTATCCGTGCTTCAACCGATGCTACTTCGGTTTTAGTGTATTTGATACAGCATTTTTTTTTAAAATTCTCTGGCTATGCTATTACCAGGGCCGTCGATAAGCACGTGCGAGCTGTGCGACGACACAGGGCCCCCGAAAATTTGGGGGGCCCCGAATCTTTTTTCGAGTACTTTGCTTCGCCACTAGCCGGGACGGACGACTCTTAAATACTACGAAATGGATCCACGACGTCAGACAGATTTTTGATTCTCGTCAAAGATATTAGCAGTATCATAGTGGTTACAAGCGGCGCACCGCCATGGAATGGCTCGTTTCGTCAGCAGAAGAAGATAGGCGATGAAGCGGGCGGGCTGGGCTGCTGGCCACCACAACCTGAAGACATGGGCGTGGGGCCAGTTTTGTGTTCCACCAAGAAAACGTGGTGTCTATTAAAAAACGTGGTGTCGTGTGAATTGGTACGTAACGTGGGCATGGCTGGGTGACTAGCTGAAGGAGGAAACGGCTCCATTCCTGGAAATTACACCTTTTTGTTTTCCCCAAAAAAGGACTTCGGTTTTTTGTTTCTCGCTTTCTCCTACTCGTTAAGGTTTTTCCCTGGCTTTTCCTCCTCTAGTTTGAAACCCATCGAAGACGCGGTTAAGCCGTCGTGTCGCAGGCTCATCACCGTGAGGTCGCTCGTCGACCGTCTCGTGTCGACGGTGGATCCACCTGTCACTGACACGCGCGGGTCTGCTATTTGCATCGATTGTATACGCGGTGCCGCCAATGACAAATGGGGCCGCTCTACGGGGCTGCCGCAGGCCAATGACAAGTGGGTCGTCTATTTATTTATAGAAAATTATATATTGCCGCTCGGTGGGGCCTCCACAATGACCGCCGTGGTCGTCTATTTTATTTAGAGAATATAACATAGTAGCCGCCTCGTAGGGGCCGCTCACCTATGCAGACTATTTTGCCTTAATCTAAAGTGACTTTTATGCTAAACATTGTGCATCCCGCCGTTGACCTAGCAGTGGCGGGGATGTGGTGCTCGAATAATAGTGGGAATGCGATATTATTTTTTACATGTATATATAGGAAAATAGCTAGATCTCTAAATCGATGCATATGAAGTTACATATATATTCTTGGTCATAATTCCCTTAATTATCTAAAGGGGATGGATGCACGCTCACGTCGTCGTCGTTTCATCATCGGTGATCTTCGCTGCCCGATAGTAGTACCTCCGACATTGTCTGCCAAACACCTTTCACCGTGAGCACATCATCGCCTTCTTTTTTAATGAAGCAGCCGAAATACACACCGTGCGCGATGGCGAATTTCTCCCGGCCCTTGCCGAGGTACATCCGGCCTTGTCCGTCAACAGGACCTCCACGGTCCAGAGACGAGACCGCAGCTCAGTCGTCGTATACACCTTAGCTTGCCCTCCGTCAAGATAGTCCGCAAATTTTTTTGGGAGTTCCCGCAAAGAGATCGAGCGCCGATCGTTTGAAATTAGGGAACCCTTGAAATTAAAGGTTTTTTAGAACATGTCCAACAATTAATCACATGCATCATATATGTGGGAACGCGTACGTACCTTCTTGACCAAAGGGTCTTCATAGACGACGATGAAGAACTCCTCTATGATCAATAGTGTTGACGGTGGTGGTGGCAATGATGATGATCCACTTCCCATTCCCTTCCTTACCCTTCCCCTTCCTGGGCCTCGCGTCCGAGACGTGAAGCCATGGCAATGGATAAAGTGTATGTGAACGAATAAGAGAGAGGCAGAACCTATTGACACAAGGGATGGGTGGGTGTTTATAAGGGAGAGATGACCGTTGTAGGGGTTACACAATAAAATAAGGAGGAGATGACCGTTGTGGGGGGTTTATACACAATAAATTAAGGAGGAGACGACCGTTGTGGGGGTATATATCTCAACAAAAAAAGTAATGCGGACTATGTTGACTAGTTTATCATTTTGCGGTGAAAAGTAATGCCTAAGACTACTCATAGTGGGAGTAACTTGGGTAGTAACATAGAGCTATGTTACCATAACATCACATTTTCCAAGAATATATGAGTCTACAACCTAATTAATATGGCTTTACTGACACTACACATATGTTACTTCCCACTATGAAGGTAGTAACATGGAGTAATAGTAACATGTGCATGTTACTACTCTATGTTACTCTCACTATGACTAGTCTAAAAGAAAAGTAATGGCTACAAGAAATCTGTGATGGGAAATCTAGCTTTTGCGTGAAAAGTAATGTGTCTACAAAAATGGGTGATGGTGTATCATTTTTTTGCATGAAAATGGGTCCAAGAATGGGTGATGGTGTATCATTTTGCGTGTCATAAGTAATGGGTCCAAGAAATGGGTGATGGTGTATCATATTTTGCGTGATAAGTAATGGCTACAACAAAATCGGTGATGGTTTATTGTTTTTTATATGAGTTAAATAATATAAGAAATGGGGTGATGCAGTATCATTTTTTGAGGAAAAGTAATGGCTACAATAAAATCGGTGATGGTTTACATTTTTTGCGTTGAAAGTAATGGCCACAAGAAATGGTGATGGTGTATCATTATTGCAAAAAGTAATGGCTACAACAAATCGGTGATGGCTTATCATTTTTTGCGTGAAAAGTAATGCCTAAAAAGAGTTTATAATTTGTTTCATAGAAAAATAATGCAAAACCAAACTTTAGCGTACTAGTTAACCTTTCGCATACATAGAGTGTGGAAGCTAACCGACGACAGAGAGAGAGGGAAGGTGTGGTCCCAATTGTGAGAGAGAGATAGGTTATCTCGTCTGCTAGATCTACGATCAACGTCTCCAAGTGGGCAGATCCGGCGTGACATGGGCTAGACCAATCAGGGCAATGTTGGGCGCCTGTGAGAGTTTGTGAAGGGAGAGGGCAAAACTGAGTAGTATCAAGAAACCAAGGGCAAGTGAGTAGTAAACAGACTAAGGATTCAAATATGAGATTTAAAATAAATGCGTGTTTTGTGCAATGAAACCCATCTTGGCCTACCTCAACCTATTTGCAATAATATACATCAGGGTGAGAATTGTGGCCTCATTTAGACAAAGTATGTTTTGGGGAAAGCTGTTTTGGGTAGGGCTTATTATGGAAACCATGCACCTTCATAGCTACTAGGTGATTTGAGAAGTGGCAATTTGTGGTGAAACTTGATTTATCTATGATTTATCTATGATTTGAGAAGTGGCAATGTGTGGTAAAGACTCCATGAGTAAGTGCCACTCTTTTTCGGATTTTTTTGCACATTAAATAACTCATTTAACTAAGTTAATCCCATTTGTTGACTCTCTCGTTGACCAGCCACTTGAGGGTAAACTGAAAGTATATTGCACTAGCCGTATTACACCCAAGGGGAAAACTGAGCACACGAAAAATGCTAGCATATGACTCGGGGGTATACCCGAGTATATCTAAATTTCCAGGGTTAGACTCGAGGACGCGTGTTGCGGTGCAGAAGTGGAAGACGTGCCATTGTTGACGCGTGCCGCGGTGCAGACGTGCAAATAGGGGACGCGTAGGACGCGGGTCGTATGAGGACGCGTAAGCCCCTCCCCTCCCTCCCTCGCATTGCCCGTTCTCGCTCACGCACGAAACCACCCTCTCACGTCCCATCAACTTCTCCAAATCGAAACCCCAACCGCCGTAGACAAGAGACGCTACCCGTCACGATGGGAGAAGAAGACGCAGCCGGCTGCCGGCCGCTCTCCGAGCCCGTCGCTCCCGAGCCCGTCGCCTCCGTGCCCGTCGCGAGCCGCCAGGCTGGCTGCAGCCTGCCGCGCGAGCTGCTGAGTCGCTGTTACGAGCTGGCCGCGCCTGCGCGCGCTTCCGAGGGCGGCGTATCCAAGCGCGGCCTTCCGTGAACCGGGCCTCTTCAGCTCGATGGACCACTTCACCCAGATCGAATGCTTGCCAGCACCAGGAGCACGCGACACGTGAGCCCCGCCATGAGGCCCCAGAGAAATTGGCGCTCAGTTTGCTCGAGCCCGACGTGCACCCGGACGAATGGACTGCGTTACACCACGCCTTCCACACGTCGCTGAGTTCACCTTCCTTCCAACTCCTAAGACATCACGCTACGTCGTCATAGATCTATCCGGTTCATACAAGGTTCAACTTCCATATCTACCTCTTTATTTTCAATCTTAAACATCTTAATTAGTGCTGAATGTTATCGTGCTTGCCTAGATACTATTTCGTCGGATTTTGCCGTGGCGTCATCGTGCTTGCCCAGAAGAACCCACCGCACAAGATACGGCTTCTGAACCCACTCACAAAGAATCGAACACTATGTTTGAGGCGCAGATGCCATCTATTTTCCTGAAATCAGTCGTTGTGATCAAATCCCCGACTATGGTCTTCGTTACCGCACATTACCCGTCGGAAATTGGTTGGGTCGATGAGAGCACTCCAACTAAAGATATAGATAAAGATTGGGAAAACAGATTTTTGATCAAGAACCATTGTCTGCGTTGCATTACACCGTTCAATGGTGAACTATATGCACTAGCTGTGGACAATTTAGAGCATGGAAGAATAGTGTGCACCAATGTACAGTTGCAGAAGCGCGCGAGCACTGTCAAGATGGAGACACTAATTTCATTTCCAGAACTTGGACATCATAAGTTCTACCTCGTGAAGTCGGATGGTGATCTGCTGCTTGTGTTGTTGGTCAGCGTGGCTTTGGCGGGCAGACCATTGGTGTACCGTGTGGACACTCGGAGCCGCTCTCTCCATCCGGTCAGTAACATTGGCCGTAATGCCTTCTTCGTGAATTATATCCGTTGTATCTCCGTCGACACCAGACAGTGTGCACCCGACACTTCGACCCGGCTGCATCTACTACACGGATTTGGGTTATACTTCTAGGGCAATTTCATGATACAAAGGCTCGGGGAGGAGTGGGCAGAACGTGTGGGATAGAATAGGTAAACCATTGCAGAGAAATGAACACAAGCCATACCATTTGGAGGATGTATTGGCCGAACACTGCAGACGGAGGGAGTTCAATCAATATTTCCTTGGGGTAATGCACCAATGGAGCGACGAAGAAATATATGAGGAGGAATGAAGAACAAACTCATTCATCCTAATCTTCTTGTTGTCCATACATTGCGTGCGTCTTGTATATTACAACGTTATTGGTTGCTTTTGGCTGCTGTATGCAGTTTCCCTATGTATTATACTTGGTTTTCTGATTATGCACTGTGAATTTATCATATACTAGCTTCTAGATTTGCTACTAGATTTGCCGCCATATTGGGCAAAAAACGAGGGCCAAAAGGCATAAATAACCCCAGAGATTTGCTACTAGATTTGTCACCATATTGGGCAAAAAACAGGAACAGAAGCTTTCATAGATTTGACACACTTGGTGAAAAGGACAGAGAGAGAAAGAGGGGAAAGGTGCTCTTCAAAATGCCAATTTGGGCCGAGAGAGACAAACCCAGCCTCGCTCACGTGTGTCCAAACGCTTCTCGTCCTGTCCCACGTGGCCCCTTTCTACCAGCCCCACGCGACGCGCCCCACACGTCGCGCCCTACGTACGATGCGCAACACGCCAAGATGGACCCACCCAACAAACGGATTCCTTCCGCGAGCCTGGCCCCTGCGGGTTTCCAAACTAGAGTAGGAAAACCGAGAAAACTAAGGGCCGGGGAAAATCGAGGGACAACTGACCCACCCGAGGGCACGAAAATAGAAATCCCTTTTGTTTTCTCCAAAAAGGACTTCGGTTTTTTGTTTCTCAAAAAAGTAAACTACACTTACGTCAGGGTTTGACATATTACTAAGCATTGTATGAAGTAGTGTACAGTTTTAAGTTATTCCATCCACTAAAAAATATGTTTGGTTATCCGATTTTTCATATTTTAGACTCTATATTTTGTTTTTTTGCACAGGGGCCCCAAATTTGTGGAGACGGCCCTGGTACCTGTGCTTCTGTACCAGTACTTCCTCGTGTGCGCGACTGTACTTCTGTACTTGTAGTTGGTCGTGTAAGTTACTGTACTGTACATGTACTCGCTCATGTGCGTGGCTGTACTCGCTCGTGTGCATGACTGTACTCGATCGTGTGCGCCACTGTACTCGCTCGTGTGCGCGACTGTACTCGCTCGTCTGCAAGACTGTACTAGCTCGTGTGCGTCACTGTACTTCACTCTGGGCGTTCGGGAAATCCCGAAATTTCGGGACGGGAAATTCGGGAAAAAAATATTTCGGGATTCAAAAAATAACACCCGAAAATGCTTCACAGTATGTCTTTCCCGAACGGGAATTCCTGAATTGCCCGAAATTATAAACTGAAAAAGGAAGTTGAGCAAAAGCAGTCTTTCAGCCGTGTAGCTTCCGTCTTGGGGCAAGGAGGATGGAAGGCGGAGGTGTCCCGTCGCGCTTCAAGGATGACGAGCAGGAGGCAGGCGGCGGCAGCCGGTGGGAGCGGTCGTGGCAGGCGGCAGCGGCCGGCGGGATCTGTCGTCGGCTCGTGGCGACCGGCGTCGGCCGGCGGGATCTGTTGTGGCGAGCGGGGGCGGCTGGCGGGAGCTGTCGTGGCGAGCGGGGGCGGCCGGCGGGAGCTGTCGTGGCGAGCGGGGGCGGCCGGCGGGAGCTGTCGTGGCGAGCGGCGGCGGCCAGCAGGGGTCTGGGGGAGATGCGAGCGTGGGGAAATTGGAGGAGATCCTGTCGTGCGCTCGTGTGCTCGTGGTACTGGCAGTTTACCGATAAATCCACTTGGGCTGTGTTGCGTCTCCACTTCTGGGCTTTGTAAATCTTAAATGTTGATGGGCTTTTTGGGATTTTCGGGATATTCGGGTGCTGCGAGTACAAACCCGAAATTCCTGAAATAAATTCGGAAATACCAAACATCTTCCCGAATAGGTGCTCTGTTTTTCTGTCTTCGGATATACGGGTTCGGATCTGGACTTCTTTGTCTTGGATTCGGATTCGGTTTTATGCCCTAGTTGAATCAGATCAAAGGATCGTATGCCGCACCCAGGAGGGGGTGAATAGGTGCTAACCAATTTTTAGTTCTTTCTCAAGGCTTGACACAATGGTAAATTCTCTATATGCAACTAAGTGAATTTACCTATATGACAAGGTTATCATTCTAAGTGGGCACATAGCTACTATGAATATAGAGAGATAGAATTAGATAGAGGTAAACTGAGAGGGAGCACGCGATGACACTAGATGATTCCTGTGAGTTCCCTTCCTTGCAAGAAGGTACTGCCTACGTTTGGAGGGGAGTGGTTACTAAGCTAAACCAACAATACTTAAGGCTTCACCACATTCCTTGAGCAACGCCACTAAGGCCTAGCCCACATCCACTAAGGGATTTCCTGGGCGGAAACCGGGCCTTTACAAAGTTCTTGGGGCACACATCCACAACCAAATTGGAGGCTCCCAAATCTGTAACAACATAACAAATCAACAAGCATACATCAACAAACAACAACTAGGGATCCAAAGAGGAACACTAGCAAGGGGGCCCTCAAGCATAAGAGGGGGAAATGAGAAACGCTTCGGTGAGGATGTAGATCGGGGTCTTCTCCTTCGATTCTCCAAAGCACAAGTGATTTGGGTGGTTGAGAGAGGAGATCCGATGGATTTGATGTTCTTGGTGGCTCAACAATGGTGTATGTTCTTTTTGGAGGGGGAATGAGCAACCCTAGCTCAATGGAGAAGAAGCCCTTAAAAAGGGCTGCCGATTCAGCCGTTGGAGCCGTTGGAGAGGGGTGGCCGGTAGTACCGGCCAGTTTGGGCCGGTACTACCGGTCCTAGGCGCGCGCGCGAGGCCACCAGGAGGAGGCTGATGACACACCTGCCAGCAAGCCGGCTCGAGGTTACGGCAGCGTTTGACCACTCGCTGTGCTCTGCTCTTTCTTTCTTCCTTTTCTTTTCTTCCTTTTGCTTTCATCTACAGATTACATCCTGACCCAGTGAACCACTTTCTACACACCTGCTAATAGTCGGTGTTGTTAACAAACACACAAAACTAGAGATCATGAAATGTTCTTCCACCCTCCCTTTTGGTGTTTGATGACAATACCTGGATTTTGCAAAGAATAGGGCAAGAATATCATTGTGCTTGATATAAGAAAGAAACTCCCCCTAGATGTGTGCATGCGAGAAATTGATGCAAGAAAACAAATGATACACACATTAGGTATGGAGCAACTCCAACTTTCAAGGTAGAAAGCACAATGCTCATAATATGTATGATAGATAATGTATGGACAAAGATAAAAGTTGAGATGTTTAAGATCATACCCTTGCATACTGACATCCTCAACAATACAAGACAATAGTCTCAAATTCATAAACAAGAATCCCATGACCATATCAAGTAGATGAATCCATAGACAATATGAGATATAAGATGGTCATACCAATTCATAACAATACTCTCAACCATATAGAATACCGAAGACCATAGCAATAGTTCACACACTAACAGGTCTTGCTCACCACACATAGAACACATAAAACACAAGATAAGGTTCAACATAAACATAGACGGTAAATGAAGGACACAAGCTTTAACGGAATGATAAAAAGCAAATGCTTGTGCCCTCAAACTTCCCTAGCAAATCCCGTGCAAGTCCTACTAGACCTTCTTCTCCCCCTTTGGCATCAAAGACACCAAAAAGGAGAAAAGAAGCGATCAATCATCCTCGGAGGATTCCTCCGTATCTTCATCATCATCAGACTCGGCGGGCTCAACATCATCACTAGGGGGGCGCCGACGGCGAGAAGGACCGGGAAGACCAAGCTGTTCAAATTCAGCCACATTGCCATGCTTAGAGAGCCATTCTTCAGGAGTTATGACCTCCTCAGACCCACTCTCAACAGGAATATCCAACTTGCGCATGATGAGCTTTGTGTTCCTCCTGTCCATTTTCCGCTCCCTATGAGCTTGATACTGACGCCTGTTGATGTCAGTCTTGAGACAGAACATCTTGGCCAACTTGGCCTCTATACGAGCAACCCAACCATTGTCAGCAGGGGGAGCATACTCCATATCAGAGTCTTCTTGGGCAGAATCCTCATCATTGGGAAGACGAGGAGGATTATCATGAGTCTTGACCCTGAGATCCTTGGCCTTGTGAGGTAGAAGGTTAACCTCATCAGTGAGGTTGATATCCAACATTGTCCCAACGAGAGCATATGAAGAACATGAAGTAGGGAGCAAAAACAGGGGCCTTGCGAGCTATTATGCAAGCCCAAAACTCATTCCACAGAAAGTCCATCACATCAAGCTGCATACTAGTGTCACGGTGCTGGTGAGAAAGAAGCAACAAGTTCCCAAGATATCCATAGATCTGATCAACGCAACCAACCTTGGGATTAAGGACCTCTCGGTAAATGCGGAGAAGGATGTCATACACCGGACGGAGGAATTTCTGAGAACCATATATCACTTCTCCTTCAAGATAAAGATCAGCAAGGAGAGCCTTCTCAACGGGCTTGGGAGTGTTGTGGGCTCTAAAGTATCCATTTTCATTGCCAGAGAGCACCGGATAACCAAGACAAGCTGCAAATTGGTCCCAAGTGCCATGCAACATGCGACCTCTGTCATCCAAGTCATAGTCTTGGCATCATCATTGTCAACATAAATTGTGGCAAAGAATTGCCCAATCACGTCCACACAGTAAGGATGATGAAACTTCATCAGAGGAATAAGACCAAAGTGCTCACAAATATCTCGAGCTTCAACAAAGTAGTTGGCGTGTTTATCCATGTGAGCAAAGTTGATGTGATGCATAGGAGCAACTTTATAGGTGGCATTTGCATAGAGATCATCAAAAGTCTTTTCTTGATACTTACTCCAGAACAACGTAGAGCAATTGGTGGCCTTGGGAGAGGTGTAGATGTTGGTCTGACGCAACCGAGCATACTCATTATCTGGCCACTTCCCAATGGGCATGCCTCTCAGCCTCCGGATGAGGTTAGCTCGAGGTTCAGCCGGAGCGGAATTCCTCTCCCGACGAGATGACTTCTTCATAGGTAGAATTTCGGCTTCAAAGTCACTAGGTATCGCCCGTTTGCCCGAGCTAGAGCGATGAGAACCACCTGCACCTGTGAGAGCAATGGATAGGAGGAGCAAATGATAAGGTACACTAAAACAAAGCAAAATATGATAATCAAAGCATGGTGAAGGAAGTGTTCAAGATACAAGAGAGGAGGCTGAAAGAGATCTGGCACAGCTAGACCGGCAGTGCCGGGGTGGTTAGGGCGGCAGTGCCGGCCCAACCGGCAGTGCCGGGTCGACAGAGGCGGCAGTGCCGGCCCGACCGGCAGTGCCGGTTTGGAGGGGGAGGCAGTGCCGGCAAACACGAAGAACTACCAGATCTGCTCTAGACTCAACCATTGTTCCTCAAAATTTCACACCACAATGCACAAGATTATCTACCTCTATGGCAAAACTTTCGGAGAGATTCAACCACCCTTCTTTCTTCTAGAGAGGTCTACCCATTCTAGAGAGGGAGAGGGAGGGGAGGAAGCTAACCGGAGGAGGAAGCCATGGAGGAGAGAGGGCACAGCCCGGATCCAGCCGACCAGAGGAGGAGGGAGGTCCCGGGACGGCGGCTGGAGGGCAGGGGCGATGGCGGCGGCGGCTGGGGTCGGGTAGGAGGAGAGCACTCACGCTGGGGAAGAAAAGGGCGGTTGCCCTAACTCCCCCTGCGGGCCCTCGACTTATCCCACGCCCGCAGCGGCAGGCCCGCAGCGGCAGTGCCGCCCAGCCGAGGCCGGCAGTGCCGGCGCCACCGGCAGTGCTGGTGTGTATGCATCGGCAGTGCCGCCGAAACTGCCCGCAGCCCAAAACCCTCGAAATTTTGCAGAGTTTTAGAGTATGGAGATAGATAAGGTTTCTTTAGAAAAGGTGGGGCTTAGGATAGAGAGATAGCACAGTTGATGGTACGATATCACCCATATTTGCAAAATATTGCAAATGAAGACCAAACATGAGTGATTTCCCATAAACAAGGAGATGTCAATAAAAAGGCGATAAGACCCAAATAACTCCAACTCTTCACAAAGAAGAGCGTGGTGGCCTAGGCCACCATATATTGAGTGTTATGGCATGGCACCGTGAAGATATATCTTGGGCCCAAAACCACTACTCATCATTGAAGCTCACATATCATTATATGATATAAAGAGAATGATTTCTTTAATGTTGGCATTATGGGGGAGGGATAGCTCAATAGTTTAAACCGCACTCCCCCTATTTCCATGCCCACATGTAAACCAAATAAAGTTTTGAGACAAAGGTGTGTTTGCAAGATGGTCAAGCTATACTCTTGAATCTATGATATTTAGCTCATTCCTCAAATAAGAGAACCTTGCTTCATCAAGAGGCTTCGTGGATATATATCGACAAGTTGATCTTTGGTAGGAACATAGATAAGCTCAATATCACCACGGCACATGATCTCTAATGAAATGATTCCTGGATCTCAATATGCTTCGTTTCTTGAATGTTGCCCGGATTATATGCAATCTTGATGGCACTTTCTATTGTCACATAATAGAGGCACTTTTTGGTCACAAATGACACCGTATTCCTTTAAAGTTTGGCTCTATCCATAACAATTGAGTGCATCCACTGGCGGCGGCAACATATTGCTTCGGCGGTGGAGACAGATATGCAATTTTGCTTCTTAGAAGACTAACACACCAAGGACCTAACAAGGAATTGGCAAGCCCCGTAGGTTATTTCCCATCATCCTTGTCACCCGCCCCATCCGCATCGGGATATCCATTGAGAATAAAGCTTGAGCCTTTGGGGTACCAACTACCATCCTGGGGTATCAACCAAATATCAAAGATTCTTTTGAGAGCCATCATGTGGCTCTCCTTAGAAGAAGCTGATACCCTGCACACACACCAACACTCAACACTATGTCCGGTCTAGATGCACAAAGAAAGCAAAGATCCAATCATGGAGCGATATACCTGATCCACCCCTTTACCATTGGGATCTAGTGCAAGATGACATTTGATAACCATAGGAGGCCCCACCCTTCAACTCGGTCATCTTGAACCTTCTTGAGCATGTCTTGGAGATATTTTATGCTTGATTGATGAAGGTTCCTCCTCTCAATTGCTTAATCTCAAAACCAAGAAAGAATTTCATCTCTCCCATCATGTACATCTCAAATTTCCTAGTCATGAACTTTCAATTCATTGAAAGCTTTGTTAGTTGAGCCAAAGATAATATCATCAACATATAATTAGCAAACGAAAAGCTCCCCATTGACCTCTTAGTAAAAAGAGTGGGATCGATTACTCCAACATCAAACCCACGGCCTACCAACAATTCTTTAAGGTGCTCGTACCAAGCTCTAGGAGCTTGTTTGACACCATAAAGTGCTTTATCAAGTTTGTAGAACATATTCTTGGGGATTTCAATCGATCCCTCTCTCTCTCTCTCTCTCTCGTCTCTCTCTCCCCGGGGTTGCTTAACATAAACCCCTTCATGTAAAGGACCATTAAGAAATGCACTTTAACATCCATTTGTTGCAACTTAAAGTTATGATGCGATGCATAAGGAAGAAGGATACGGATGGACTCAAGACGAGCCAAAGTCAATTCCTTCAACTTGAGAGAAACCTTGAGCCACCAATCTTGCCTTGCTCCTCACAATATTTCCAAACTCATCTTGCTTGTTCTTGAATATCCACTTAGTGCCTATAACATTGCGCCACCCTTTGGCTTCTCTACTAAGGTCCACACTTTGTTGCGCTTGAAGGTGTTGAGTTCCTCATGCATGGCTTCCACCCAATCCGAATCTTCAAGGGCTCCAAATACTTTCTTGGGTTCCACAACGGAGATATAAGCATGATGATTGCTAAAGTTAGCCAATTGCCTTCTTGTGGAAACCTTTGCCCTTACATCACCAAGAACCTTGTCATGTGTGTGTTCAAGACGCAAGTTGCCTTTCTCTTCTTGCTAGACGACGGGGCTCGATCTCCTCCTTGGTTTTTCTAGGCCTTGGAGGTGTCACTTGATCAACTTGTTCATTTGGGTCCCTGGCCTTGACCTTCAATTTGAGCTTCATCTCTTGAGAATGCTCAACCTCATGTGCTTGACCTGACAATGTTTGGTGAAGTGCAAATATCAAATGGTTGATCTTGAATGCTTGGTTGATCTTGTCCTTGATCTTGTTCATGAGAGGGAGGGTTTCCTTCTTGTTCTTGGGTTGGTGCACCATTAGCTTTAAGAGATGGGGTTTGTTGATGTTGAGAAGATGAGGCTCCACCGTGGTAGAGCATAGTTCTCCCCGTTTTTCACACCGTGTCCCTCAATGGGGCAAAATCCCACACCCATTCTTACTATGGCATCTTGGGGTATTTCATCACCCGCACATACATCAACTTGCCCCACTTGAGAGCCATTTTCGAACCTCACACTACAAGATTCAATGATAACCCCGGAGGATACAAAGATTCTATAAGGGTGAGATTCGGCACCGTAACCAACAAATATACCCTCCAAAGCTTAGGAGCAAATTTAGTAAACGAACCCTTTGATTTTGTAGAAACACTTACAACCGAACACCTTGAAGTATGAGACAGTTTGTTGTCGTGTGAGCATTTACATGGGAGTCTTGTTCAACTTCATGAGGTAGAGCCATGAAGAGTGGGCAAGCTATGGAGATGGCTTCTGCCCAAAAATTATAGCGGGATTTGTACTCCGCCTATCATAGATCTTATTATCCATAAGAGTCCTGTTCTTCCTCTCCATAACATCTTAGCTTTATGAGGGGTGTAAGCAGTGGAATATTGATGTCGAATCCTCATCACTAAGAAAATCATTGAGTGTGTAGTTCTTGAACTCTGAGAGTCGTTGTCACTTCTTATTGCCATAATGAGGAGGTTGTGTTGGCGTTGCACCTCGGTGGCAAAGTCAATGAATATTTGTTGAGTCTCATCTTTCGCCTTGAGAAAGTAGACCCAAGTGTATCTTGAGTAATCATCAACAATCACCAAGCAATGTTTCTTCGCACCAAGACTTGCATGAGTAACGGGACCAAAGAGATCCACATGTAGGAGCTCCAAGATCCTCTTTGAAGAGATGATAGTCTTGCTTGGATGCGGAGAGTCATGCATTTTGCCTTCAACACAAGCCCTACAAACACGATCTTTGGCAAAAGAAACATTTTCCATTAGTCCCACAATATGGTTCCCCTAGAAGACTTTGCAAAGTTCTCATGTTGACATGGCCTAGGCGGCGATGCCACAACCAACCCACATCCGCCTTTCCGAATACGCACATCGCACTTGAAGTGGTCCCCGAAAAGTCCACCACATACAAGTTATGTTCGCGATACCAACGAAAGCGAATTTTAGAGTCTTGCTCCACAAGAGGACCACAATATCATTATCAATAAAGACGAAACCCATCTTGCCAAGGGCGAAAACGGAAAGCAAATTGTAACCAAGGGTTTTGACAAGCATGACATCCACAAGAGTAATGTTGTGTGCAACCACAACCTTGCCAAAACCCAATACCTCGGATGTAGAATTATCGCCAAAGGAGACGGTGATATGTTTATGTTGGGCCTCAACTCCTTGACGAGGTTCTTGCCGCCGGTCATATGACTTGTACATCCACTATCAAGTACCATTTTGAACCTCCGGCGGCATAGTCCTACATGAGATCAATTCTTGGATTTAGGTACCCATTTCACAATGGGTCCTCTTTTGTTAGCAACAAGGGTCTTTGGGACCCAAATAGACCAAGCAACATAACCATCATATGGGCCAACATATTTAGCATAAACATCACCATAATAATCTTTAAATAAACATAGTGAGGGTTAGCATTTCCCTCATCATCATTAATGGTTTTGCTCTTAGGAGCTTCACCATTAGTGATATCTTTCTTTCTCTTGTGGGCTTGGCCTTTTGCTTGTTTGCCTTCTTTGCCTTGGCTCCATAACCAAGGCCCTCCTTCCCATTGTTTGATCTTTGCTTACTCAAAAGATCATCCAAAGAAAGTTACTTTGGGGAGAGGAGGCCTTTGCAAGTTCATCCTTCAACCTAGTATTTTCCTCAATAACATTTGCATGATCACATGAAGGAGTAGAGGAACTAGGCACATCATATGAAGCAAGCCTAATTTGAAGTTGCTCACATGACTTGGATAGGAGAGTGTATTCACTCTTCAAACCTTTGTGAGCTTTGTCTAGTTCATCTAGATCCTTCACAAGTTTCTCATGATCAACCCCAAATTGGGCTTTTTCCTTTTTAAGCACTTTATTCTTAGCCTAGCAAGATCTCTAGCTTTAGTGAGCTTGCTAATTTTATCTTGATGCTCTTCAAGAGTTTCTAGCCTCTCCTCAAGAGAAGCTATAGTTTCTTGACTTTCCTCAAGAGCTTGTTTAAGAGCATGGATTTCAAGAGAGTCTTCTCTCTCTATTTGACCCCTTTTCTCAAGAGTATGATTTTGTTGAGCTATACGAGCCATGAGATTTGAAACATGTTTTTTAGTGTTACCTTGTAGGTTGAGAATGAAATCATCAAACTCTAGCATTTCTTGTTTCACTTATAGACTAGCATCATCAACCCCTAGATCACTAGATATGTTAGGCATAGAGGGGTTAGGGGATGATACCTCGAGGATTTAGCCATGAGGCAACTTTCTTCCTCCACATGAATGACCTCATTGGGGGACTTGGTGATGAAGAGTTAGTGGAGAGGGAGGCAAGAGCGACCAATCCATTAGAGGTTGCATCTTCTTCATCATCAACATCATCATCTCCGGAGGTATACTCTTCTTGAGTTGATAGCACAATAGATGTGTCCAAGGAGGACCTTGCCATGAAGCAATGTGCATTCTTGTTATGAGGGTTCTCATTGGGAGAGTCAAAGAGAGATTAAGAGGGAATGTTGGTGGTGACGATGGCGGCCAATTCCTTTGAGCTTTCTTCACCTTCCTCACTACTAGAACTTTCAACATCATCGGAAGAATATTCTTCCCTAGTTACGAGCACAACTCTTGGGTGCCTCTTGCCCTTCTTGATCTTGTTGTTGTAGAATTTCTTGTTTGAGGCTTTTGAATATTTGCCCTTTGTGTCCTTGCTCTTGTCCTTGGGAATGAGCCTTCCCTCTCTATTCTCATAGGGGCATTCGGCAATGAAGTGGCGCTTGTCATCACAATTGTAGCATGATCTTGTCTTTGGACCAAAGCTAGTGAACCCACTCTTGTTGTTTCTCTTGATGTTGTCTTCCTTGGCCTTGGAGGGATCAACCCAAAAGGACTTAGCATGGAAGGCCATGTGATCATGGTAGTGGCATTGCAAATCTTCCGGATAGGACATACTCCAAGATGCTCTATATTGCTCTTGAGGGTACACTTCTTCTACGGGGTTGACCACCAAGGCAAGATTGTTCCTTTTGACATACCAATGGCACGATTGAGAGAATCATGAGAGTTTTGCTCGAGCACCTTGAGGGCTTGCATCTCGTGCACGACATCTTGAGAAGAGAGAGAGGAATAGCATTCTCTCCCAACAAGGGTCTTGACATCAATGGGTACATATGGCATCATGCATTCAATGTACTTCTCCTTGCTCCAAGAGTCATTGATGTGGGTGGCACCAATAAGCCGGAAGGAATCGGCACAATGAGGAGTCTTGAATACATGTCTTGATGATCTTCATCCGGTAGCCTCATGAATCCTTCGGCTTGATTCCGAAGAGCATTATACTTGTTCCTTCTCGTGCTCTCACTTCCAATGCAACTAGCGGCCAAACCTTCCCAAGCTTCCTTGGCGGTGGTGTAGTTCCGAACACGAGGCAAATCCTTTGTCCCCACACTAGTTTGAATCATGTGCAAGGCGGTGTTGTTGAGTTGATTATCAACCGCTTCTCTTCTAGTCAACTTGTCGGGGTTGTAAGGGTTGAAGCCTTCCTGGATGATTCTCCAAAGTTCATTGGAGGCACTGCAAACATGAGAGCGGAACTCAAATCGCCAAGTATCATAATTCTCAACGGAAACTTAGGTGGGTCGCCCGAATGTTCAAATGAGGATGGGGAAGTATATCGGGAGATAGAAAAGGTGGAGCTACTCGATTGTAGCTCTCACCTCCACTAGTATCCCTAGGAGATGCAATGGTAGATTTGTTAGTGTTTAAGTTATCACCTTCCACGGGTTTGGTAGAGGAGGGTAGTGCCGAAGCACCTCCCTCTTCTAACACACCCGTGTCCTTTACCTCTAAGACGGTAGCCTTAGGAGGGACCGGAGTCATAAGCTCGGAAATCAATTTTCTCATGCTTTCCATTTGAGCGTCCATGGAGGATCTCAACGAATTGATGTCCTCCATGGTGACCACCTTACCGGCCTCTACCGGGGGCACATCGTCCGGCATACTCTTAGGCGGTTAAGCCCGAAATAAGAGCCGAGGCTCATACCAATTGAAAGGATCGTATGCCGCACCTAGAGGGGGTGAATAGGTGCTAACCAATTTTTAGTTCTTTTTCATTTAGGCTTGACACAATGGTAAATTCTCTAGATATGCAACTAAGTGAATTTACCTATATGACAAGGTTATCACTAAGCAAGATATAGCTACACAATATAGAGAGATAGAATGGGATAGAGGTAACCGAGAGTGGAGCACGCGATGACACGGAGATGATTCCCGTAGTTCCCTTCCTTTGCAAGAAGGTACGTCTACGTTTGGAGGAGTGTGGTTGCTACGCAAGCCAAACCAACAACCACGAAGGCTTCACTCGCATCTCCGTGAGCAACGCCACGAAGGCCTAGCCCACATCCACTAAGGGATTTCCTCGAGGCGGAAACCGGGCCTTTACAAAGTTCTTGGGCACACATCCACAACCAAATTGGAGGCTCCCAAATCTGTAACAACACAACAAATCAACAAGCATACATCAACAAACAACAACTAGGGATCCAAAGAGGAACACTAGCAAGGGGCCCCTCAAGCATAAGAGGGGGAAATGAGAAACGCTTCGGTGAGGATGTAGATCTGTCTCCTTCGATTCTCCAAAGCACAAGTGATTTGGGTGGTTGAGAGAGGAGATCTGGCTACTTTGGTGTTCTTGGTGGCTCAGCAATGGAGGATGAAGATCTTAGGGTTTGAGCAAGCTTCCAAGGTAGGTGAAGGGGGGTTTTTTATACCCCACCTACTTTCTCGCCCGTTGAGGTGAAACCCCTAGCCGGCTTTGAGACGCCGGCAGTGCCGCCACTTTTTTGAACTCGAAGATCGGCAAGGGGCCGGTAGTGCCGGGAAACGCGGCAGTGCCGGGTGTACACACCGCAGGCCGCCGGTGTTGCCGGCAGTGCCACCGCCGTTTCAGCTTCTTCTTCCTTTTCTTTTCTTTCTTTTGAGTGTCGAGATTTTCCGTGGTATCTTTTCCATAACTGTAAACCACTTAGCACACGGTTAAATAGTCACCGGTGTTGTTAACAAACACACAAAACTTAGAGATCATGAAATGTTCTTTCATACTCGCCATTCGTTGTACTCGTGATATGTAGGCAACTGTACTCGTGCTACGTAGGCAACTGTACTCGTGTCTTCACTGAGTTGTACTCATCTTTTTGTTGTATTTTAATTTGTTCGTAGTTATATTTGTAGGCATACTGTTTTGGCACAATATTTATGCACTTTTTCTACGTGTTGATGTGATAAAGCTAGGGGTAGTCCCGATCTTGCACGTGCTAGCTGGATTGCGTGTGTGGCTGCATGGATACTCAGCATGCATGGGTCAAAGATCGCGCGATGCGCTCGGCTCGCTGTGGCGGGCGCGCGGACGTCCACCGCGTACGTGCGGGACGCGCGGGCGCGGGAGTACTCGTCGCGGGGAAGCACGGACGTACTCGTCGCGGGGGCGCGCGGGCGTGGTTTGTCGCAGGGACACGTGCCGTTATATCGTAGCAAGTTCGGGAGGATTTTTCCCTTTGCAAATGTTGGTTTTTTTAGTGGTACCCATGTGGCATACAAACTTTTCTCAAAAACAAAACGTGGATACAAACATCGACAAGAGTTTGTGTAGCACCAGAAACAACAAATATAAACAAAAAATCACCATGCAACTCTACATGATCTCTGCTGCATCTACATAAATAATCTTGCGCAACAAAATTATATAAACTAGATGATTTCCCGCGCGTTGCTGCGGAAATGCCTCTAAAATTATAGTTATAAAATAATTTTACTGCATGTCAAACAATAATTATAGTGCCAATATTTTCCAGCCTAATGTCTTTGAGAAATTTTGCGGATGTAAACCTATACTCTTGTGGTGGTGGTGGGAGGGGGACACCGGAGCAAACCCTCATACACTTATTGAAAGTACATGGTGAAAATATTATTTCAACTTAGTTTAATATAGTAGTATGACCACCAATGGTACAATTACATTAACATGCTTAGAATATTTTCTTATATTAGTAAATAAAAAACTTTGAATGAAAGACAACCGAGAAAGAATCGTGTTGCTTCATCAGACCCTTCAATAACAAACAAAAGTGATAATTTGTTGCTAATTAACAACTTTTTTTCTGCGGATGTAGCCAAATGAGTTTGTGGAAATCATATATTTAGCTAAACATTATATGATGAGCAACGACTACTATCCGTTCGTGAAGGCAGCGTTCAAGGGCCATGGGGAATTCTGGGAAGCCTCATTCCTCGCCAATGATTTACCATCACACCTAGCCAACGAATTCATGCAAAGATAGTTATTGTATATAATAAATCTGGACACAAAGAAAGAAAAAATAGGACTACAATGTAATTCATGGTTACAATATCTAACTGTGTAAATAGTCTGGGCCAGAAATGTATTGCTGACGATCCGGTCTTATTTCTTCAAGGTTTCTAAACTAATCAGATCTGTAAGCAATCATTGGTTTGAGAGATAAGAAAACATGTCGCCATAAACTATAAAATAAGGAATCTACATAAATTAGAAAAGAGAAACTTGACAGATGGAGTAGGAAATGGTCGATGCAAGCACTACTATATTTTTGCAGCAAGAGAAGTCTAGATTCCCGGTGACATGCATAAGGTAGAAGACTACAGTCGTATTTCCCAGTCGTATTTCTCTTACGCATTTAATCAAACAGCATCATTGCACCTTCCTACCACCAGCAGGTCCCTGCAATTCTACAAGAAAACAAAGTCAGCACTCAGAACCAAACCTCATGCGATCATCATGGGAGAGAGATAGAGCTTGAACCAGCTTTTTTTTTGACAGCTCAACGGTGGGGCAAAAAAAACCCCACCTGAAGTAAACTTTATTTCATTTCAGCCAACCGAACAAGTGTCTTACTACAAGGGGAGAATACAGGAGGGCGGGGCAGCTCGGCGCAGCGAGCAGAAGAAGAGAAGCAGACACACACGCACCCAGGAAGGGGGTCATAGTACGCTAGTACGGAGACGGGCGAGCCAGGATTCAACCGGCTGCCGCGAGAGGCGGTGGGGCAGGCGATGCAGCCACAGCTCACAGTGTTCGGATAGCAGCGTGGCTAGATGGCGAGCGCGTAGCCAGACGTCGTCGAAAACCTTGCGATTCCGGCTTTTCCACACCACCCAGAGGATAAGCAGCACAAGCGCGTGCCGGACAGGTGGCGCCAGCTCCTGGAGCGGGGCAGCGAGCGCAGCACAAACACCCTCTAGGTCGCGCGCCGCGCCGGCAGCCGGAGCCTCGACGAGAGCAAATAGGGGCTCAAGCCGCGCGCACCGGGCAAAGAGGTGAGCCAGGTCCTCGTCGGCGTCGCAGAAGGGACAGCGGGGCGAGGGGAGGACACGGCAATGTGAATTCCGGTAACGCAGCTAGTGGACCACTTCAGTTTGACCTGGGTTGGATCCGCAACGTTAGAGTTCGGCAGGAATTCGACCAAAGAGAGTCTGGACCTGGACTGGATAACTGGAACGGAGAGACGTCGATGTGGTGGCGTATGCTGTGCAGAGTTGGGAGCTCGCGTGAAGGAGGATTTCAGGCAATGTCTTGTGGAGGCGTGGAGGTGGAAGGAGAATACTATATGGAGGCATGCAGCTGCCCGCTAGCCTGCCTCGTCGTTAATGAGTTTTTCATTACTGCCGGTAGAAGAAGCGTCTTGAGGAGATGAAAAGGACAGTGTTGAATTGCCATACGGCTTTTGTGTGTTTCAGCGAGGACCAAATAGAACTGAAACTGAAAAAGTGACCGAACTGAGTGGGAGATTGCTGATGTGGCAAATGTGATGGAATGAGGTGGATCTGAAACTGATAAAATGATGTGGCATGCTTGCATGTTAAGAGAAATCAACTTAGTGGGTTGCTCCTATTTAGATATTATAGATCCCAATGAAGAACTTATCAAATGCATTTTTAATGATTATATTGTCGCCAAGAACACTTAACCCACTGCACCAATTAAACAACATCATATGGTGAGAAACCCAATTTTCGGGGCCCAAAACATGGAAAAAAAACTATTAATCAAACAATCAACATACACACCATATCAACCCCCAATGCAACATAGTCTAAAATTAAAAACAAGTTGTAAGTACAATCTGACTTGGTTGCAGGGGATTACAAACAACTAATCGTAAACTACCACACAAAAATCGGTTGGAACACATGTACCCAACTACTTAAGTACCATCATCTGATTTAGACCGTTCCTATATACAACTTAATTGGGTACGACTATACTTAAACATGCACGAGAAGGTGCCTGGAACCACAAAGAACGTAAGGAACTACACGCAACATATAATTTAGACTGTTCCACATAGAAGTTAATTGGGGGAAATGATACAAGCTACCTGAACATGCACCATGGTGGCTAGAACCCTAACAACATGTGGATCTACACGAGTATCTACCCTCTGCCATCCATCTAATTTGATGGTTGAGATAAGAAAGTGACAGAAATTCGCACCATAAATCGAACCAGAAACCAAAGGAAATCCCGTTTGTACATGCTCTCGGACGACAAACTCAAGCATGGGCCGTTCTCCGTCACCGAGACCAGCACACTCCTACGCTTCAAGGCTTCCGTCGAAAACACAACTGGGAGGGGGGAGGGGGCGCTCCCCCGACAGACTTGACTCCCGCCTCGTGCGAGGAGGTCAATCTCCGTCGTCGAGCTCGGTGCAATACCGCGCGCCTCTCCCACCCCATCGACCTCCTGCTTCAGACATGCGTAGAGCTCCCCATTGACACTGAACTAGACACCCTCCTCCTGCACGAACCCTCTCCACCGGCAAGCAAACCCCTTTCGCCGGAACCCTTTCAAAACCGGAGGATGCGAACGACGGGATGAAGATAGAGAGAAACGAAGGGGAATGAGAGGAGAGAGATGCCCCCCCTCCCGCGTGCGCGTGATTCAAGCGATCCTTATCACGCCACATACGCGATGGGTGGGTCCCCCAGGTGGGAATCTATCGGGATGACAAGCTCGCGGGAGGCGGCGAGCGAGAGCTTGGAAGAAGATCGGACGACTGATAATCGATGGCTCGGGATGAAAAGCTGGCGATTGTGCACTTTTTAGCACTTGGTTTTATCCAACTATTGTTAGGTTTTTCATTTCACATATATTGGAAAAGCCAAAAATTGATGATGTGGGGACATGTGGACGGAATATTGTTGGTTGTTGCTGTGGCAGTTGCTTATTGGTTAAGAAGGTTGAGAATAATTGGATTGACATTTCAAATATTTAATCCATTTAAATATATTTTTGGAACATTGACCGAGTGAATAGAGTACTCCAACATTTGCTGCGGGGATACGTGTACGCAACAATATCATCGGTTCTTGGAGTAGCTCACGCCCGTGCAATCAATGCTCTGCGTTATATAAAAGGGAAGGACCGCGATAGCAGGAGTAGTGTAGCTCTTAGTTGTTTCTAGTTTTCCACTCTGAGCAGAATGGCCTGTGTGGATGAGAAGGTGAAGGTGGTGGAGTCGTGCATTGTGACGCCCAGCGAGGAGATGCCTAGGCATCGACTTTGGCTCTCCCCGCTCGATCTCATGATGGTCAACAGAGGCCATACCCCAAACGTCTACTTCTACCGCTACGCGTCTAGCTCCGGCGTCGTCGACGACATCTTCTTTGACGTGGCCAGGCTGAAGGCGGCGATGGCCAAGGCCCTGGTAAGCTTCTACCCCCTCGCCGGCCGTCTCGGGGTGGATGGCGACGGCCGGGCCGAGATCGACTGCGCCGGCCAGGGCGCGCATTTCGTGGTTGCTCGCTCGGACCTCACCGTTGACGACTTCAGCGACTGCCAGCCGTCGCTGGAACTAAAGAGGCTCTTCGTTCCACGCATCGTCGACGACTCGCCGTGCGTCATGCTCGCCGTCCAGCTAACCTTCTTCAAGTGCGGCGGGGTGGCCTTAGGCACGGCGCTGCACCATGTCGCCATCGACGCCGTGAGCGCGGTCCACTTCTTCGAGACGTGGTCGGCCTTCTCCAGGGCCGGGAGCCGCGAGAACCACGTGGCGCAAGTGCTGGAGCTCCCGTGCCACGACCGCACCCTCCTACGTGCGCGCTCCCCGCCACGCGTCGTCCACCCCGACGCCGTCGCCGTGTTCTGGCCGCTTAAAGATAATCCAAACATATCCGAGCCGAGCCCACCGCCGGGGCCCGTCGTCAACGAGATTTTCGTCGTCTCAAAGGACCAGATCGCCGCTCTCAAGCATGCCAGCAGCGGCGCGAGCACGTTCTGCGCCGTGAGCGCCCATGTGTGGCGGTGCATGTGCGTCGCCCGCCGGCTGGCTCCGGAAGCCACGACCCGCCTCACTTTCCCGGCCAACTTCCGGCGCAGCCTGAGGCCGCCGCTCCCAGCGAGGTACTTCGGCAACGGGATCATCATGGTGGGAGCCGCCGGCAAGGTGCGGGACATCGCGTCGGAGGATCAGCTCGCGCTGGCCTCCGTCGCTGAACGGGTCAAGGAAGCCGTCCGCGGGCTGGAGGACGAGCTGGTGCGTTCCACGATCGACTACCTGGAGATGAATGGGGCTCCACCTGCGAGCAGCATGCCGGAGACCGAGGTGAGGATTGTGAGCTGGCTAGGCATGCCGGTGTACGACGTGGATTTCGGGTGGGGGAAGCCGTTGACGATGATGCGCGCCGTGCAGCAGCGCGCCGGTCTCATTTACCTCATCGACGGCGAGCAGGGAGACGGCGGCGTTCGCATCCTCTTGTCCATCGAGGCAGAAGCTCTCGAGGACTTCCAGCGCCTGCTATACAAAAATTTATAGGATAAGGGGAACAACCTTGATGCTGTTTCAATAGTGGAACTTCGATTTCTTTCTGTCGCGAGTTTGTTTCCTTTCACATAGAGGTTCAGAATCCAAAATTGTCCATTTGGTGACGTCGACAACTGTTGATCTGAATAAAATTACAAAGCCCAGTGTGTTCAAAGATGGCGGCTGGAGTACAAGCATACACTGGAAAGCATCACTCCCTACTTTCTGTGTATAATCTTCGGGCTATGTTTCATTACTGGATCTGCCAAACTTGTATGAGTCTTTAAAGTTTTTCTTCAGTGTGAAACCTGTACGAAAATTCTAAACTTGAATAATATACGAATCATTGAAGTTTGAAGGAAAATGATTGGTTTCATCCGGGGGATCGCACGACTTGCAACCCTCCGGGTCCTGAACGCACCACATCCTTTTGCTCATTGTTTTGCACGGAAAGAGGGACGCTGCCCGTGGACTCCACGCAGGAGAGCTCGGGTTGGCGCGCCGCCGCCGGATCTCCGGCACGAACAACGACCACCCCGGATCCCCAGTCACCACGAATAATATATCAGCACCCATACCAGTAGGCACCGCACTATCCCGGTCATTCGAATGCCTTCGGATTGAAGTACTTACTTTTTTTTTGTATTAGCTAGGTTTGTCATAGTTCGAGTAAATTAGATTAGTAAATATGCATATGTTACAGCATCTTTAGCAGACCCCTTAGAGCATCTCCAGCCGCGTCCCCCAAACCGTCCCCCAAACCGCGCCGGATTGAGCGTTTGTGACGTGTTTCGTTCGCCGTGATTGAACGGTCTTTTTGTTTCTTCAAAATTTTAAAACTAGACTTCGCCCAAACTTTACATAGATTCGAACGAAAATTGGACTTTTAAAACTAAACCTAATCTAGAACCACTTGCGGCGGCGGAGGCGTCGTAGTGCTCTGGAAGTTGTACATCTCGTCGGTGACGACCTCCTGCTTGACGCGTCGTCGACGGGCTCGTCCACGGGCTCGTCCTTCACCAAGCCGCTGGTCCTGCTCGTCGTCGTCGAGGTCCACCAGCGGCTTGCCGGAGTCGCGGATGGACATGGCGATCGCCGTCCAGGTCGCCCCTCCAGGCGTCCTTGTCGTCCATGGACGCCAAGAACGCCGCCCGCAGCCCGGGCAGTCCTCGGGGTCGTCGGCTCGGCGATGAGCGCTGCCGCTCGCTCCGCCCGGCGCGCCGCTGCGGACGCTTCCTCCGCTCCTCCTTCACCTCCGCCGGGATGAGGAGGGCGCCGCCGCGCCTCCCTTGCTGCCGCCCGCTGCCGCTACCGCCACGCCTCGTGTTGACGGGCGTCGCCGGCTCCTCCTTGACCTCCCGTTTGGGGACGTGTAGGGTGCCGACCGGACGACGAGGACGGCGTCGATCGCGCCGGTCCCGAGGAAGAAGAGTGCGAGGAGGACGAGTACGTCGTCCTCCTCGGCTGCCATTGAGGAGACGCCGGCGGCGACGACGTCATCTCCAGCCTTGAGCGCGTTGCGGAGGCCGTGGATGACGTTCGGGGTGCGCTCGAACGCCCCGAACGGGCGCGGCCTTCCCCGTTCCACAGGGGCCACCGACGAGGTTGTCGGTGCTGTGCATCTCGACGTCGTACTTCGCCTGAAGCGTCGTCCACCCGGCGTCGTTGTCGTTGACCGCCACGCGGATCCCGCCGCTCCTCGGCGGTCAGAGCCCGACGGCCTTGATGGCGTCCCTCCATTGGTCCGTCTTCGGCGCGGCGCGGAACGCCAATGGCGTTCACGGCCATCTTCCGGCCGCCGTCGCGCGCCCGCATGTCCGCGGGGCGGATACGGCGTGGTGCGCCCCGCTCCGCCACGGTGAGCTGCCGCGTCGAAGCCATTCGCGCGGCGATCTTGCGGGAGGACGACATTTTTTGAGCGGCGAGAGGATCCGGGAAGGGGAGGCGGCGACGAGAATGAGCGCGATAATCGGAGAGCGTCTTAAAAACGGCGGCGGGTGGTTGCACGCAATAACTCCGGCGCGGACGCCACGCGGCCATGCACGACGAGACGCGTCCTGCGTCGCCTGGGAAAACAGGGACGCCATTAACGTCGCTGACCAAAGGTAGGCGACGGGTTTTAGCCTTCCGTGCCGCGACGCGTTGGGCCCGCGTCGGTTGGCCTCGCTGCGTTGTGTGGCGTCCCGAGCGTCCCTGGGACGGGGACGCTCGGCGCCGGACACCGATCGGGCCGCGCCGGACAAAAATGGGCTTTGGGGGACGCGGCTGGAACGCTTTTTTTGTCCGGCGCGCCCCAAATCGCTTTGGGGGACGCGACTGGAGATGCTCTTAAATCGTAACCTACAACGCGTTTGCAGGCCGGTTTGAGGTTTTGTGGCAAAATTGGGCCATACCAGAGACCCCGCATATGCAGTCTAGACCGTAACTTTTTTGTCGGGCCTTGTTTCCAACCCGCGTCGGCCGGTATTTATCGCTTCGGAGCGGCCGATGCGGGCTGAAACCCTCACCCCACTCCGCGGCTTCGACTGTCGCACTACCACATCCACCACCCACATCCTGACGCCAGCGACCCCAATCGATCCCAATCGACGCTGGAGATCTGAGACACAGCTTCGAAAAACACAAAAATACCGTCCCTAGACAGATCTAAGGAGGAACTTTGGAGAAGACATCATTCGGGTTGCTAAACGGATCATCGGAGAACAAGGCAGCTTCCCCTTCATCATCAACCGCTGCATCTCTATCACCATCACCGATCCCATTCTCCTTCAACCATAGTTGTAATCTTGATTGCTATTGTGGATTTGTGTTCAAATTCATTCCATTACTTTTGGCCCATCCATAAGAGTATGATGATGTTCTTGATTGTTTCCATTTGTGAGTAGTTCCTCCAGTTCTTGGGGAGATGGAGAAATCCTAGCATGAATATGAGATGAATCTCAGATGATCTATGGTTTTAAGTATTAATGTCTGTTAGTTCTCTCTCTTGATATTATATGTTGTGCACCATGTAATATTTGTCTTATGGTCTCGAGAGGGAACTACCATTTGAAGTGTGGTAAAGTGAACGACGAGAAGTGACATTACTGTATCGGCACTTTAACACGTGGATGAGGGGGGTCGAGGGGGACTCAACAAGCTCATATCAATAACCATGGGGTAAAACCCTTAATTGCGAAAGTCAATATGTGGTTTGAAGAGGGCTAGCCGCAATGGTTATTTTGAGATGTGATGACCTATGGCTTTCTGGGCGCATCTTGTTATGGAGCTATCTCCACACACAATATGATTAAAAACATATTTTATATTGATTAAATGAATCCTAATGCTAGAGGTGGATCCAATAATCGCCGAGAACACTTTGTCTTATTAAGTTTCAACTCATTTCTCACGATGCTCTTTACTTATTGCTTAGTTACTTCCTTGCATCCAATTGCAACAATCCTTTAAAAACACTTTAATCTTGAGATTAAAGAAAAATTTATAAGTAGCCTTTAATATATAGTAGCAAGGGGCATTAAAACCTTAACTGGTAGCTCCTCGTGGTTCGATACTCTTATTTAGAAACTAGCTACAATTGATCTGTGTACTTGCAGTCATCAGCGGCGCGCGCAAGCGAGCGAGAGCGTCAGTTGCCACTGGTAGAAAAAAGGCCTTCCGTCCAGCCCCATTAGTCGCGGAAATGCAAGAACCGCGACCAATGGGGCCTTTAGTCGCGGCTCGATTGGCGAACCGCGACCAAAGGCCTGGGCCCAGCGCGCTCGGTGGCCAGCTGGTGGACGGGAGGGGCTTAGTCGCGGTTGGCCGTGCCAACCGCACTAAATGTCCTCGGCCTGGCCCAAAGGCCTTTAGTCGCGGTTGGCCTGCCAACCGCGACTAAAGCCCCTCCCCTATATATACCATTCAGCCCACAACACTTAGCCATTTGGTGCCACTTCTCTTCACAAACTTCACAAGGGGGTGTAGGGTTTGCTTTTGGCTCCTCTTATGCACACAAGGTGTTTGATGAAATGTCCCAAGAGCATGAAACAAACATGATATGAAGTGTCGGAGCCACACTTGATCGAGCTTCCTCATTTATTTTTTCCTCCTCGATCGCGGTTAGCAACAACTTGAACCTTTCATATATATGTGTCATTGATAAAATATGCATATGTGTGTAGTTCATTGTTTAATTTCTATTTAGTTTAACAAATGCATGATGGTTAATTATATATTTTGTATTATAATAATGCAGATGAATCGGCAATGGATGTACGGTAACCGACTCTCCGGCGAGTTCACTACGGGTTTGAAAGATTTCCTCGTAGTGGCTAATGCGAACAAGCAGGGGGGTTTGTTATCTGTCCATGTGTTGGCTGTAAGAATCAAGGGTTACTCTTCCTCAAGAGAAGTTCACATGCACCTGCTTCGGCACGGTTTCATGCCAAGCTATAATTGTTGGACCAAGCATGGAGAAAGAGGGGTTATAATGGAAGAAGATGAAGAAGGGGATGACATCGATGAGAGCTATCTTGATCATTTCGTGATACTTTCATGGATGATGCGAAGGTGGGGAAGGTGAAGGGGAAGGTGATCAAGAAGAGGCACGTGATGAGCCCGCTGATGATATTGGTCGGACCATTGCTGATGCACGGAGACGTTAAAAAATTGAAAAGGATAGGGGGAATTTGGATCGCATGTTAGAGGATCACAAAGTCGTTGTACCCAGGATGCGATAATGGTCTGAAAAAGCAGTCGCACACTGGATTTGCGAGATGGAAGGCGGAAGGTGTAGCTGACTCGGGATTTGAAAACTTGCTGAAAATGTTGAAGAATATGTTTCCAAAGAATAACGAGTTGCCCTCCATTACGTACGAAGCAAAGAAGGTTGTATGCCCTCTAGTTTTAGAGGTTCTGAAGATACATGCATGCATCAACGACTGCATCCTCTACCGCGGTGAATACGAGAATTTGAATGAATGCCCGGTATGCACTGCATTGCGTTATAAGATCAGAGGCGATGACCCTGGTGACGATGTCGAGGGCCAGAAACCCGGGAAGAAGGTTCCCGCCAAGGTGATGTGGTATGCTCCTATAATACCACGGTTGAAACGTTGTTCAGGAACAAAGAGCATGCCAAGTTGTTGCGATGGTACAAAGAGGATCGTAAGTCGGACGGGGAGTTGAGACACCCCGCAGATGGAACGCAATGGAGAAAGATCGACAGAGAGTTTAAAGATTTTGCAGCTGACCCAAGGAACATAAGATTTGGTCTAAGTACAGATGGCATGAATCCTTTTGGCGAGCAGAGCTCCAGCCATAGCACCTGCCCGTGACTCTATGCATCTACAACCTTCCTCCTTGGTTGTGCATGAAGCGGAAGTTCATTATGATGCCATTGCTCATCCAAGGTCCGAAGCAACCCGGCAACGACATCGATGTGTACCTTAGGCCATTATTTGATGAACTTTTACAGTTGTGGGGCAGACCTGGTGTCCGTGTGTGGGATGAGCACAAAGAAGAGGAATTTGACCTACGAGCGTTGCTTTTCATAACCATCAACGATTGGCCCGCTCTTAGTAACCTTTCGGGACAGTCAAATAAGGGATACAATGCATGCACGCACTGCTTACATGAGACTGAAAGTGTACATTTGCCAAATTGTAAGAAGAACGTGTACCGGGGCATCATCGATTTCTTCCGAAAATTCATCCAGTAAGAAAGCGTGGCAAGCATTACAACGGCAAGGCAGATCCGGCCGAAGCCTGCGGAACGCACTGGTGCTGAGGTATTTGATATGGTCAAGGATTTGAAAGTCATCTTTGGAAAGGGTCCTGGCGGACAATCTCCAAGGAAGAGCTGACGCACCCATGTGGAAGAAGAAATCTATATCTGGGAGCTAGAATATTGGAAAGTCCTAGATGTCCGCTCTGCAATCGACGTGATGCATGTTACGAAGAATATTTGCGTGAACCTGCTAAGCTTCTTGGGCGTGTATGGGAAGACAAATGATACAAAGGAAGCACGCAGGACCAGCAACGCTTGAAAGACCCGATGACGATGGCGTGTAACTCACACGTTCGTTGGGAACCCCAAGAGGAAGGTATGATGCGCCAGAAGCAAGTTTTCCTCGAGAAAGAAACCAAGGTTTAATCGAACCAGGAGGAGCCAAGAAGCACGTTGAAGGTTGATGGTCGCGAAATGTGATGCGGCGCAACACCGGGATTCCGGCGCCAACGCGGGAACCGCACAACACACCCAAGTACTTTGTCCCAACGAAACATTGAGGTTGTCAATCTCACCGCTTGATGTAACAAAGGATTAAACGTATCGAGTGGAAGATGTTTGCAAAGAAAACAGTAAAACACAATTGCGGTAGATTGTATGCTATGTAAAGAATAGGACCCGGGTCCACAGTTCACTAGAGGTGTCTCTCCCATAAGATAAAGCATGTTGGGTGAACAAATTACGTCGGGCAATTGACAAATAGAGAAAGGCATAACAATGCATATACATGATATGATAAATATAGTGAGATTTAATCCGGGCATTACGACAAAGTACATAGACCGCCATCCAACTGCATCTATGCCTAAAAAGTCCACCTTCAGGTTATCATCCGAACCCCCTCCGTATTAAGTTGCAAAGCAACAGACAATTGCATTAAGTATGGTGCGTAATGTAATCAACAACTACATCCTTAGACATAGCATCAATGTTTTATCCCTAGTGGCAACAGACATCACAACCTTAGAACCTACTGTCACGATCCGAGATTCAATGAAGGCATGAACCCACTATCGAGCATAAATACCCCCTCTTGGAGTTAAGAGCAAAAACTTGGCCGAGCCTCTACTAATAACGAGCATGCAAGATCATAAACAACACATAAACAATAGATTGATAATCACCATAATCATAGTACTCTCTATCCATCGGATCCGACAAACACAACATATAGTATTACGGATAGATGATCTTGATCATGTTAGGCAGCTCACAAGATCCAACAATGAAGCACAACAAGGAGAAGACGACCATCTAGCTACTGCATGGACCCATGGTCCAGGGGTGAACTACTCACTCATCACTCCGGAGGCGACCATGGCGGTGTAGAGTCCTCCGGAGATGAATCCCTCTCCGAGCAGGGTGCCGAGGCGATCTCCAATCCCCGAGATGGGATTACGCGGCGGCGTCTCAAGAAGGTTTTCCGTATCGTGGCTCCCGGTCGGGGTTTCGCGACGGAAGCTTTAAGTAGGCGGAGGGGTCAACGGGGGGCCACGAGGGCCCGGGGCAGAGTCGGCGCGCCGGGCCGGGCCGCGCCGGCCTCCCCTCGGCCGCCTCGTGGCCCCACTTCGTTATCTCTTCGGTCTTCGGAAGCTTCGTGCAAAAATAGGACCCGGGCGAAAGTTTCGTCCAATTCCGAAATATTTCTTTACTAGGATTTCTGAAACCAAAAACAGGCACAAAGAACCGCTCTTCTGCATCTTGTTAATAGGTTAGTTCCAAAATGCATAAATATGACATATAATGTGCATAAAACATGTAGGTATCATCAATAAAGTAGCATGGAACATAAGAAATTATCGATACGTTGGAGACGTATCAGCATCCCCAAGCTTAGTTCTGCTCGTCCCGAGCAGGTAAAACGATAACAAAGATAATTTCTGAAGTGACATGCCATCATAATCTTGATCATACTATTTGTAAACATATGTAATGAATGCAGCGATCAAAACAAAGGTAATGACATGAGTAAACAAAGGAATCATAAAGCAAAGACTTTTCATGAATAGTACTTCAAGACAAGCATCAATAAGTCTTGCATAAGAGTTAACTCATAAAGCAATAAATCAAAGTAAAGGTGTAGAAGCAACACAAGGAAGATTAAGTTTCAGCGGTTGCTTTCAACTTATAACATGTATATCTCATGGATATTGTCAACATAAAGTAATATAACAAGTGCAATATGCAAGTATGTAGGAATCAATGCACGGTTCACACAAGTGTTTGCTTCTTAAGGTGGAGGGAGATAGGTAAACGACTCAACAATAAAAGTAAAAGAATGGTCCTTCAATGAGGAAAGCATCGATTCTGTATTTGTGCTAGAGCTTTTATTTTGAAAACATGAAACAATTTTGTCAACGGTAGTAATAAAGCATATGAGTTATGAAAATTATATCTTACAAGTTGCAAGCCTCATGCATAGTATACTAATAGTGCCCGCACCTCGTCCTACTTAGCTTGGACTACCGGATCTTTGCATGCCATGTTTCAACCAAGTGTCACAAAGGGGTACCTCCATGCCGCCTGTACAAAGGTCTAAGGAGAATGCTCGCATTTCGGATTTCTCGCTTTTGATTATTCTCAACTTAGACATCCATACCGGGACAACATGGACAACAAATAATGGACTCCTCTTAAATGCATAAGCATGTAGCAATGATTATTATTCTCATATGAGATTGAGGATATATGTCCAAACTGAAACTTCCACCATGATTCATGGCTTTAGTTAGCGGCCCAATGTTCTTCTCTAACAATTTTGCATGCTCCAACCACTAAAATGATAGATCCTTCAGACAAGACGGACATGCATAGCAACTCACATGATATTCAACAATAGTTGATGGCGTTCCCCAGAAGCATGGTTATCGCACAACAAGCAACTTAATAAAATATAAAGCGCATAAGTACATATTCAATACTACGATAGTTTTTAAGGCTATTTTGTCCCATGAGCTATATATTGCAAAGGTGAATGATGGAATTTTAAAGGTAGCACTCAAGCAATTTACTTTGGAATGGCGGAGAAATACCATGTAGTAGGTAGGTATGGTGGACACAAATGGCATAGTAGTTGGCTCAAGGATTTTGGATGCATGAGAAGTATTCCCTCTCGATACAAGGTTTAGGCTAGCAAGGTTATTTGAAGCAAACTCAAGGATGAACAAGTGCAGCAAAACTCACATAAAAGACATATTGTAAACCTTATAAGACTCTACACTGTCTTCCTTGTTGTTCAAAACTCAATACTAGATATTATCTAGACCTTGGAGAGACCAAATATGCAAATCAAATTTTAGCAAGCTCTATGTATTTCTTCATTAATGGGTGCAAAGCATATGATGCAAGAGCTTAAACATGAGCACAACAATTGCCAAGTATCACATTATCCAAGACATTTAGAATTACTACATGTAGCATTTTCCAATTCCAACCATATAACAATTTAACGAAGAAGAAACTTCGCCTTGAACATTATGAGTAAAGCCTAAGGACACATGTGTCCATATGCAACAACGGAGCGTGTCTCTCTCCCACAAAGTGAATGCTAGGATCCATCTTATTCGAACAAAAACAAAAACGAAAACAAACCGACGCTCCAAGTAAAGAACACAAGATGTGATTGAATAAAAATATAGTTTCAGGGGAGGAACTGATGATGTTGTCGATGAAGAAGGGGATGCCTTGGGCATCCCCAAGCTTAGACGCTTGAGTCTTCTTAAAATATGCAGGGGTGAACCACGGGGCATCCCCAAGCTTAGAGCTTTCACTCCTCTTGATCATAGTATATCATTCTCCTCTCTTGACCCTTGAAAACTTCCTTCACACCAAACTTCAAGCAAACTCATTAGAGGGTTAGTGCATCATTAATAATTCACTCATTCAGAGGTGACACAATCATTATTTTCACTTCTGGACATTGCATAATGCTACCTGGACATTAATGGATCAAAGAAATAAATCCAACATAGCAAAAGAGGCAATGCGAAATAAAAGGCAGAATCTGTCAAAAATGAACAGTCCGTAAAGACGAATTTAAAGCTGGCACGAGACTTGCTCAAATGGAAAAACTCAAAACTAATGAAAGTTGCGTACATATCTGAGGATCACGCTCGTAAATTGGCAGATTTTTTCAATTTTCTACAGAGAACTGTGCCCAGATTCGTGACAGACAGCAATGCTGTTTCTGCGCAGCGATCCCAAATATAACATCAACTTTGATATAGAAACTTTACTTGGCACAAAAACATGATAAGGAGAGGTTGCTACAGTAGTAAACAACTTCCAAGACTCAATAAAACAAAAAATTGCTGTAGGTAAAAACATGGGTTGTCTCCATAAGCGCTTTTCTTTAACGCCTTTCAGCTAGGCGCAGAAAGTGCAAATCAAGTAACATCGAGAGTAGGTGTATCAACATTATTACCAGGGGTGTTGAGATTTTTATCAATCTTAGGCCTATAATAATTCTTTGGTTTAGGCACCTTAGAGACATACATGAATTTTTGCTCCTTACCCACATAAGCTTTCTCATTAAATTTAAGAGAAGAAAAAGTTGAACCCAATTTTCCCATAGCTTCTTCAAGTTTACCAATTCTATGGGTTTGATTATCATGGATAGCACAAGTTTCTAGAGTAGCAATTCTTTCATTAATTCCTTCTAGGATTTTGTCAAGTTTATAAGTATTATCAAGTAATATTTCCAATTTAGTTTCAACACTACAATTTTTCTCTATGGTTTCCAATTTTTTCATAACATCCTCAAGGAGAGGTTTCAATTTTAGTTTCATTACAGGTGGTGTTCCAAATAAACTCTCAATAATGCAACTAGCTTCTAAAGCGGGAGCGCCTAGGAAGTTACCTCCTGCGAGACAATCAAGGACATATCTATTCCAGCTAGAGATACCAACATAAAAATTCCTGAGTAGGATAGTGGTGGAGTGTTTCTTAGTGCACCTATTATGGGCATCACTAATTCTATACCAAGCATCTTTTAAACATTCTCCCCCTTGTTGCTTAAATGAACGAACTTCAACTTCAGGATTACTCATGATAATAGTAATAAAGTAAACTAGGCAAATAAAGTAAAGACAAGTAACTAATTTTTTGTGTTTTTGATATAGAGAGCAAGACAAGTAAATAAAGTAAAACTAGCAACTAATTTTTTTGTATTTTGATTTAGTGCAGCAAACAAAGTAGTAAAATAAAATAAAGCAAAGACAAAAACAAAGTAAAGAGATTGAGAAGTGGAGACTCCCCTTGCAGCGTGTCTTGATCTCCCCGGCAACGGCGCCGAAAGAGCTTGATGGCGTGTAACTCACACGTTCGTTGGGAACCCCAAGAGGAAGGTATGATGCGCACAGTAGCAAGTTTCCCTCAGAAAGAAACCAAGGTTTAATCGAACCAGAGGAGCCAAGAAGCACGTTGAAGGTTGATGGTCGCGAAATGTGATGCGGTGCAACACCGGGGATTCCGCGCAACGGAACCTGCACAACACAACCCAAGTACTTTGTCCCAACGAAACAAAGTGAGGTTGTCAATCTCACCGGCTTGTCTGTAACAAAGGATTAAACGTGACGAGTGGAAGATGTTTGCAAAGAAAACAGAAACACAATTGCAGTGATTGTATGCTATGTAAAGAATAGGACCGGGGTCCACAGTTCACTAGAGGTGTCTCTCCCATAAGATAAAGCATGTTGGGTGAACAAATTACAGTCGGGCAATTGACAAATAGAGAAAGGCATAACAATGCATATACATGATATGATAAATATAGTGAGATTTAATCGGGCATTATGACAAAGTACATAGACCGCCATCCAACTGCATCTATGCCTAAAAAGTCCACCTTCAGTTATCATCCGAACCCCCTCCGTATTAAGTTGCAAAGCAACAGACAATTGCATTAAGTATGGTGCGTAATGTAATCAACAACTACATCCTTAGACATAGCATCAATGTTTTATCCCTAGTGGCCACAGCACATCACAACCTTAGAACCTACTGTCACGATCCCAGATTCAATGAAGGCATGAACCCACTATCGAGCATAAATACCCCCTCTTGAGAGTTGAGCCTCTACTAATAACGGAGAGCATGCAAGATCATAAACAACACATAAACAATAGATTGATAATCACCATAATCATAGTACTCTCTATCCATCGATCCCGACAAACACAACATATAGTATTACAGATAGATGATCTTGATCATGTTAGGCAGCTCACAAGATCCAACAATGAAGCACAACAAGGAGAGACGACCATCTAGCTACTGCTATGGACCCATGGTCCAGGGGTGAACTACTCACTCATCACTCCGGAGGCGACCATGGCGGTGTAGAGTCCTCAGAGATGAATCCCCTCTCCGGAGGTGCCGAGGCGATCTCCGTAATCCCCGAGATGGGATTCGCGGCGGCGCGTCTCGGAAGGTTTTAGATCGTGGCTCCCTAAGGGGTTCGCGACAAGCTTTAAGTAGGCTGAGGGTCAACGCGGGGCCACACGAGGGCCCCGGGGCAGGTCGGGCGCGGCCAGGGGCTGGGCGCCGCCTCCTCCCTGCCGCCTCGTGGCCCCACTTCGTTATCTCTTCGGTCTTGGAAGCTTCGTGCAAAAATAGGACCACGGGCGAAAGTTTCGTCAATTCCGAGAATATTTCTTTACTAGGATTTCTGAAACCAAAAACAGCAAACAGCAACTGGCTCTTCGGCATCTTGTTAATAGGTTAGTTCCAGAAAATGCATAAATATGACATATAATGTGCATAAAACATGTAGGTATCATCAATAAAGTAGCATGGAACATAAGAAATTATCGATACGTTGGAGACGTATCAATGACCATCATCCGGAATGGTTTCAAGGTCGTGCCAGCTACGCTCTGACCAAAGAAGAGAAGGTCATCTTTTTTGAATGCCTGAGCAGTATGAAGGTCCCGTCTGGATTCTCGTCCAATATAAAGGGAATAATAAACATGGCGGAGAAAAAGTTCCAAAACCTGAAGTCTCACGACTGCCACGTGATTATGACGCAATTGCTTTCGATTGCTTTGAGGGGCTCCTGCCGGAAAATGTTCGAGTAGCCATTGTGAAGCTATGTGCATTCCTCAATGCAATCTCTCAGAAGGTAATCAATCCAGAAGTTCTACCACGGTTACAAAACGATGTGGTCCAATGTCTTGTCGGTTTCGAGTTGGTGTTCCCGCCATCCTTCTTCAATATTATGACGCACCTCCTGGTTCACCTAGTCGAAGAGATTTCCATTCTCGGTCCTGTATTTCTACACAATATGTTCCCCTTCGAGAGGTTCATGGGAGTATTAAAGAAATATGTTCGTAACCGTGCTAGGCCAGAAGGAAGCATCGCCAAGGGCTATGGAAATGAGGAGGTAATTGAGTTTTGTGTTGACTTTGTTCCTGACCTTAAGCCGATTGGTCTTCCTCGATCGCGACACGAGGGGAGACTAAGTGGAAAAGGCACGATCGGAAGGAAATCAACGATATGTATGGACGGCCATTCTCTCACTGAAGCACACCACACGGTTGACCAATTCCAGCTTGGTGGCTCCGTACTTTGAGAAACACAAGAATATTTTACGCTCGGATAACCCGGGGAAGCCTGAATCCTGGATTAGGAAGGCCACATGGAGACTTTTGGCGGTTGAGAAAACATTTAATGAGTGACAATGCTGTTGTAGATCAGCTGTACATGTTGGCCAAGACACCATCTTCGACTATAACGACTTTCCAAGGGTACGAGATAAATGGGAATACATTTTACACGATCGCCCAAGATAAAAAGAGCACCAACCAAAATAGTGGTGTCCGCTTTGATGCAGCAACCGAGAATGGGAAAAGGTCACTTATTATGGTTACATAGAGGAGATATGGGAACTTGACTATGGACCCTCCTTCAAGGTCCCTTTGTTCCGGTGCAAATGGTTCAAGCTAACAGGAGGTGGGGTAAAGGTGGACCAGCAATACGGAATGACAATGGTGGATTTCAACAATCTTGGTTACCTTGACGAACCATTCGTCCTAGCGAAAGATGTCGCTCAGGTTTTCTATGTCAAGGACATGAGTAGCAAACCGAGGAAACGGAAAGATAAGAAAACGATCAGTACATCATGCGATGATCCAAAGCGCCACATTGTTCTTTCAGGAAAAGAAACATCGTGGGAGTGGAGGACAAGACAGACATGTCAGAAGATTATAATATGTTTGGTGAAATTCCGCCCTTCAAAGTGAACACCGACCCAAGCATTAAATTAAATGATGAGGATGCTCCATGGATACGGCCCAATCGTAAGCAAGGGACACAAGGGAAGAAATGATGTGTAACAATTTATTGTACCAAACTTTGTTGAATGGATCATGTGAATTATATTGCCCGTGATGTGTTTGGTGTCCATTTTCGAATGATTCGATTGATTCGAGATAGCACCGATGATACATGAAATTTGGAGTGATTTAGTCATACTCCTGCCTAGGCGTATAATATGCATACTCGTAGTCTTCATAGTCGTCGCCGTTGTACTAGTAGTCGCGCTTCTAAGTTGCCGCCGTCGTGCTGCTTTGTCGTCGCTATCGTCGTGCGCCGCTCGTGGCTCGAACCGAGGGTAGCGCAGGCGGGGGATATCGCCGGCCGTGATGTAGTCCATGACGCTCTGCAGAGTCCGGCCGTACCACCATAGCCGACGGCGGCCTCGTGGAAGTTCCCAGGAGGCAGACTGTCCTCCTACCTGGCGAGCGCCCTCTCACGCCGATTGATGAAGAAGGCATCCCAAGTATGCTGGTTATCGGGATGCCAGCGGGGATTCATCCGCTCCGGCGTGAGGTCGAGGTAGTAGTGGTTCGTGATGGCCGCCCGCGCGCAGACCGAGGAGGGAGGACCCGCACGCTCGGCGCTCCAGGCTCCGGCCGGCGGACGCGGTAGCCGGTGGGCAAGGGTAGTTCGAGGCGCAAAGCTCCTCCACCCGGTAGGTTAGAGTGGGTGCGGTGGAAGCCATGAGAGAGTGATGAGAGATTGTAGAGATGTGATAATGCTGGCCAAGCGGGCAACATATATGTAGTGAGAAATGGCGGGAAAAATGGGAGCGGGAAGACAGGAGGCGGGAAGAAAGAGGCGGGATGAAAGAGGCGGGAAGAAAGAGGCGGGAAGACAAAGGCGGGAAGGGGGCGGAAAGAGGCAGAAGGGGGCGGGAAGACGGGGCGGGAAGAGGCGCGTAATGAATTAGTTTTATTTTTCTGAATTTTTTGATATATTATTTGTATTTTTAAGATTTTTAAATGAATTAGTTTTATTTTTCTGAATTTTTTGATATATTATTTGTATTTTTAAGATATTGAAATGAATTATTTTTATTTTTTTGAACTTTTTGTTATATTATTTGTATTTTTAACATTTATAAATGAATTAGTTTTATTTTTCTGAATTTTTTTGATGTATTATTTGTATTTTTAAGAATTTGAAATGAATTAGTTTTATTTTTCTGAATTTTTTGATGTATTATTTGTATTTTTAAAATTTTGAAATGAATTAGTTTTATTTTTCTGAATTTTTTCATATATTATTTGTATTTTTCACATTTAGAAATGAATTAGTTTTATTTTTCAGATTTAGAAATGAATTTCGAAAAGGCCTTTAGTCGCGGTTGCTTTGTGCCAAGCGACAAAGGGTCTTTTCGCGGGAAACCAAAAACCGCCGAAAATTGAGCTTTGGTCGCGGTTGGGGTCACCAGCCGCGACTATCGCGACTCAAGGGCCCACGACTATAAATACGCGCGGGCGGCGCGCACTGATCTCTTCTTCCTCTTCTTCTTCCGCCGAACCGCGCTCTTCGTCGTCTCCGCGATCGATCGAACTGCCTCCGCGCGCGCGCGCGTCTCGCATTGTCGATCTTCTTCCCCGCCCGCCCGCCGCAAATGCGTCGTCGTCCCTGCACACGCGCGAACACTCCACGCACACGCCGCCGATCGAAGAGGCCTGCAGCACACGCCGCCGCCAGCCGGCGATGCCGCCCCGCCGCGCCTGCGCCGCGCCCGCCGCGCGAGACCTTACGCGCCCCAAGATGCGCTGCCGAGCAGCCCGCAGCATACTGAGAGCCGGCCGCCAGAGAGAGGCAGAGTGCGGCTTTTTTTTTATATAAATGTTTTGTTTGTTATTTTTAATTTGAACTATACTTAACAAAAAACTTAAAACATAAAACTTGATAATTTTGACTTAATAAAAAAATTCTGAATTTTGACTTAATAAAAAACTTTGTAATTATAATTAATGAATTAATTAGTAACTATATATATAGTTAACAAAAAAAACATAAAACTGATAATTTTGACTTAATAAAATTTTAAGTGGACAAAAATTTCTGAATTTTGACTTAACAAAAAATTTCTGAATTTTAAGTGGCCACACCAACCGCGACATATAAATATCCAAAGTAAATTATGTGAAGAACTAATTTTCACCGCCACCGCCACCGACCCCGCGTGTATACGGAGGCGGCGAGGCCTCGCCTCCCCTCCGTATACGCGCGGGTTTTTTTTTACGAGAGAGAGGATCGGCACACCGCCACCGCCACCGCCCTTTCGCCACCGCCGCCGCCCTCCGTATACGCGCGGATTTTTTTTTTTACGAGAGAGAGGATCGGAGGCGGCGAGGGGCTATGTGTTGTTCTGACCGCCACCGCCCTTTCGCCACCGCCACCGCCCTCTCTCCTTTTGCCACCGCCCTTTCGACACCACACTTAATTAATTAGTTTTTACTACATGTTTTCAGGACTGACATATGGCGGACGATAGAGCTGACCCGATTATGGACAACTATGATCAAGAAGTTGAAGAACAGATATTTGGCATCATAAAAGACGATATTCCTTATGTGCCGACCGAACAAGATGAAGAGGGTATTTCTTCTTATCTGAATCTTGACGGTCAAGATGAAGGCCGTCAACAAGATGATGGGGAAGAAACGTCGATAAACGGCGATCTTCAATTGCAAGTAGCAACCAGCTCCGGCGCCGAGGTATATATATACATTTTGCCTCTTGTGATACAAACTTACTGATTTGAATAAATATGTGTGTACTAACACGCGCGACTTTCTTTCTTATTTTAGCCCTCGGCCGGATCGTCGAAAAAATCGAGTACGTCGTCGTCAAAGCGTGGCGCAACCAAGACGCTCAAACCAGGAGAAACATATACCATCGAGGTTGTCGACAGTGCAACCGGCAGGCCGCTGGAGCCCCGAAGCACGCCACCAAGTTTATCAACCAATGCAGCCGTTGTTAGAGACAACGTCTCGATCACCCTCCAGGAGTCGAATGAGCCAAAGAAGGCACGTCTTGGTTTCACTTTTGTCGACAAGAGAACTAAAAAGGATTGCTTTAAAAAGCTTATGGAACATTTCATCCTACCTCCGGAATACCACAAATTCGATGAGAGGGTGATACGCGTAGATGCACACGTCCGTTGGGAACCCCAAGTGGAAGGTATGATGCGTATAGAAGCAAGTTTCCCTCTATGAAACCAAGGTTTAATCGAAATTAGGAGCTAAGAAGCACGTTGAAGGTTGATGGTCGCGAAATGTGATGCGCGCAACACCAGGGATTCGCGCCAACCCGCACAACACAACCCAAGTACTTTGTCCCAACGAAACATTGAGGTTGTCAATCTCACCGGCTTGCTGTAACAAAGGATTAAACGTATCGAGTGGAAGATGTTTGCAAAGAAAACAGTAAAACACAATTGCAGATTGTATGCTATGTAAAGAATAGGACCGGGGTCCACAGTTCACTAGAGGTGTCTCTCCCATAAGATAAAAGCATGTTGGGTGAACAAATTACACAATTGACAAATAGAGAAAGGCATAACAATGCATATACATGACATGGTAAATATAGTGAGATTTAATTGGGCATTACGACAAAGTACATAGACCGCCATCCAAGCATCTATGCCTAAAAAGTCCACCTTCAGGTTATCATCCGAACCCCCTCAGTATTAAGTTGCAAAGCAACAGACAATTGCATTAAGTATGGTGCGTAATGTAATCAACAACTACATCCTTAGACATAGCATCAATGTTTTATCCCTAGTGGCAACAGCACATCCACAACCTTAGAACTTTCTGTCACTGTCCCAGATTCAATGGAGGCATGAACCCACTATCGAGCATCAATACTCCCTCTTGGAGTTAAGAGTAAAAACTTGGCCAGAGCCTCTACTAATAACGGAGAGCATGCAAGATCATAAACAACACATGAACAATAGATTGATAATCACCATAATCATAGTACTCTCTATCCATCGGATCCCGACAAACACAACATATAGAATTACATATAGATGATCTTGATCATGTTAGGCAGCTCACAAGATCCAACAATGAAGCACAACAAGGAGAAGACGACCATCTAGCTACGCTATGGACCCATGGTCCAGGGTGAACTACTCACTCATCACTCCGAGGCGACCATGGCGGTGTAGAGTCCTCCGGGAGATGAATCCCCTCTGGCAGGGTGCCGAGGCGATCTCAATCCCCAGAGATGGGATTCGCGGCGGCGGCGTCCGTAAGGTTTTCCGTATCGTGGCTCTCGTGTGGGGGTTTCGCGACTAAGCTTTAAGCAGGCGAGGGTCAACGCGGGGGCCACACGAGGGGCCCAGGGGGCAGGTCGGCGCGCCAGGGCTTGGGCCGCGCCGGCCACCCTCCCGGCCTCCTCGTGGCCCCACTTCGTTAGGTCTTCGGTCTTCGTGCAAAAATAGGACCCGGGCGAAAGTTTCGTCCAATTCCGAGAATATTTCTTTACTAGGATTTCTGAAACCAAAAACAGCAGAAAAAAGAACGGCTCTTCGGCATCTTGTTAATAGGTTAGTTCCGAAAATGCATAAATATGACATATAATGTGCATAAAACATGTAGGTATCATCAATAAAGTAGCATGGAACATAAGAAATTATCGATACGTTGGAGACGTATCAGAGGGTAACAAGATTCAGGAAAACAAGGAGAGGAGGAGGCTAGTCAAACACTTCGCTCTTGGTAAGATGGCCGATACATTCCGAAATTCAAGCAAAATCTAGCCCGTGACTATGTCAACCAGAACAAGACTCCGAAATTCAAAGGACAGTATGAGAGACTTGAACATGATTGGCCAGAATTTGTGAAGCAGAAGAAATCGGAGCATTTCATTGAAATATCGAAAAAATAAGGAAAATGCGGCTAAGAAGGAGTACAATCATGTTATGGGGCCAGGAGGGTATCGCTTTTGGGAGCCTAAGTGGGAGAAGATGGAGAACGAGCTGAGGGAGGAATCCGTCCAGGTACGGAGGGATGGGACCGAAGGGCCAAAAGCTGGTGGTACGGGCATGGGGGAACGCTAGACCCGGAGACAGGGCGTGTGTTTACGGGAACAAAATGTTTAAACCCACCCAAGCCCTTATTGACGCAATGAGGGATGCTCAAGAGGGGAAGATCAAGTTCAACAGAGAACGACGCGCTGACAAGAGCCCTCGGGAATCCTGAACACGGAGGACGTGTACGAGGCATGCCGGGAACATTCCGTGGAAAGTAGGGTTCTCGCAGACGATGACCCGTACGGTTACAGGCCGTAGAGAAAGTCGGATCGGGATGCGATGTTGTGGCGCGGTTGGCATCAAGTCGATGAGATGAAGAAAACCTTGACTATACTAGTACAGGAGAGATCACTGGGACGCATGAAGATCATCCGGCGGATCTCAAGCCAGCAGCGGAGAAGCGCCGTGGCTTCCACGAGGTCGGCCGGCTCGATGCAGAGATCCAAACCGCACCGGAGCCTCCTCGCTACCCCGTGGACGATGTAAAGGAGATGAAAGAATGTCATCTGTATTATCCTACGGGAACATGTCCACGAAGGTAGCCATCGGCGTGCTTTACCATGTGAGCCCGGAGCACTCCACCACAACAACCCCATTGCAGATGGCTATGCTCGTGTCACGGTGGAGGAAATAGTCCAGAGGACCTGGAGATTGACATTGCTACACCCGAAGGGGAGAGAAGACTTGTGTCAAGCGCCGCTTATTCTCGGAAAAAGAAGTTTATCAAGTTTCCAGACGAGGCGCCAAGGCGAACAAGTCCACCCCCTCCGGTGGTGGTGGCGGCGGCGGCGGTGGTGGTTCACCTACACCTCCTTCACGTCCGACGCCGCCCCCAATTCACCTCCGGCGGGTAAGCAGACGCCGCCCCCCAGTCCTCGTCCGGCGGGTGATCGACGCCGCCCCCAATCCACCTCGGCGAAAGAAGCGTCTTGGGTTATTAACCCGGAGCCTTATGTACTGCAACCACAAAGATACCAGAGCCATCACGAAGCCTCTCATCCCGAGGGCTTGGGAACTTAGTGTCGAGGAAAATGCAGCGGCCGTGGCTGCTCAGCATGAGAAATGGAAGGCAGGGCAAGAAGAAAGAGAGCCCGAGCCCAAGCAAGTATTTTCGAGAAGGAAAAGAGCTGGGCTAAGTCATTTTTGAACACCGTCCCAAGCCGAAGAATCTGACGACTATGAACGTGAACTTCGTAGGCAAGCACTCGCGGTCAAGAGGAACCAAGAGTTGGCGGAGAAGGAGGAGGCCGAGAAAGAATTAGAAAGCAAAAAGGGGGAAACAAGTTTCCCAGCTCGGGAACAAAGTAACGATCGATCGCCCCGCTCATAGTGAAAGCCACGGTCGGACGATGCCCCGATATCATAGCAGCTGCGGCCAGGATTGACGTAGCGAGTGCCACAGAACAAGCGGCCAACTTAGGTCGACTCTTCGTGTGTTAGGCCTTGATGAGGCGCCAATGAAGGACGTAGTATTTACATATGTGCGGAATGGGCCTCTCGTCGAGCCTGCGCAGAAGAGGATCTACCTCGACAACTGACAGGTCTGCTAAATTGGTACAAGGCTTACATAAAACTTAAAAACGCCAAAGACTATATTTATGCGGAAGTTAGACCTCAGCATCACTTCAAACATTACTATATAACAATTCATCGGAGTGAATTGTTCCAGCTGTTCAATCTGCGCGAGCTCGACAAATCTATCATCACTGCTATGTTCTGTAAGTGATTTATTAATTTCTACCCCATCTCGTTCATTGCCTGCAGTATAAATATATATATTGTCCTAACTATCTTGTTGTGTACGCTATTATGCAGAATGAAGAAGCGGGAAATGCGAATAAGGCGCACCCATGATGTTGGGTTCATTGACCCACAAATCCTTAATTCATATGTGTTAGAACACCACCCCGCCGACGTGGAGGATGACCTGTGGCGGTTTCTTATAAAACAGGAACTCAAAAGTGATATTCTATTTCCTTACCATTTTGGGTGAGTGTTTCTGTCTTGAGCACATTCTCTTTTGTTTACTCCATGCATGGTATGTGGCTAATCGATGAGTTATGCATGACTGTGCATGTATCGTGTCCGCAGGTTCCACTGGATTCTGCTAGTAATTCAAATTCAGAACTCCACGGTTCTCGTCCACGACTCTCTGAATATGGATCCAAAGCATTGGGCCGACATGAGAAAAATGATGCAAAAGTAATTACTTTCATTCGTTTGCGCTCTATATCGATCGGCCTATTTCGTTCATCATTTCCTAATATCAAGTAACTAATTAATAACTCTTGTTCATTTAATTTTCTTTGCCTCGTAGGGTTTGGAGACGGTTCGTAGATCAAAAGGTCGGTGAATTCAAAAAGAGCTCCATTTTAAAAAGGCAAAGACTGACGGGATATTCAGCCACGGGGACCAATCTATGTGGATACTATGTTTGTGAGAGGATCCGGAGATACACCAGCGGCAGCCGTCTGAGAACAACATCAAGAGGAATAACCTCCGGACGACGCTTAGTCCGAAGCTCGCTTCCCACTTCAAGAGGAACTAGCTGGATGGTTCGCGAGGGAAGTCATCGATCCTAGAGGAGAACACTATGTAGAGGACGTAGAACTTTATATGCACTAAATTATGTATGGAAACTTGTTCAAAATTGTATATGGTCATCCGATATTGAATATATATTGTATATTCCTCTTGAATTCTTTTTGGTTCTATGTATGTAGTACCGTAGAATATGTGAAACTCCTTCAAAATTAAAATAAAACACAAAAGAAAAATAAAACAATACAAATTAAAAAGAAACCAGGTTTGGGGGGCTAAACCCTAAATCTGCGGCGGCCTTTAGTCGCGGTTGGCGAGAAAACGCGACTAAAGGTCCTCCGCCCGAAGACGCTGGCGGCCACGTGGAGGCGCCTTTAGTCGCGGTTCGTAAGGAACCGCGACTAAAGGGTGGTACCTTTAGTCGCGCTTGCTTGGTCGCGGTTGCGCAACCGCGACCAATGGCAGTTGCGAACCGCGACCGAAGCCGTTTTTTCCACCAGTGTGCGCGCGAGGCAGGCGATGCGGCAGCGAGCGTGTGCGGTGCGGGAAGCGAGCCAATTACCAAAACCACACATGGCGACTCCATGTTCTTTCAATGAGGCACTTACTTATAAGAGGTCAAACACATAAATCATGAGTATCTATAAAACAAAGTAACAAAGATATGCGTGGAACCCCATCCTTATGATAACTATTGACATGAATTACATAGCCCAAAACTTTACTTTATGCTCTCTTTTATCTTTTATTTTGTTGGAGGACTACATGTATTTCCTACTTACTTTCTCTTATTTTAGAGTTAAAAGAGAAGAAAAAGAGTCTTTCAAATAATTCTATAGGTTCATCCAAGCATGCTTTATGGTTCATAATACTTCTTATCTATTTGCTTACAATTCCATTTGTTATTTAGCATGCTTTGTAGAATGTAAGAGATAACACTTTATATTTCATTTGCTTATTTTTATTCATTGATGACTGAACCTTGTGAAATTTTGCAAGATAACATAGAAGCAGTGTAATAAACTTCAAAGTCCATGTTAGTTTTATGTTCTTCGTGCTCGAGGACGAGCATAGGTTAAGCTTGAGGATGTTGTTGCATTTAAAATGCATACATGAACTTTGTACTTTATTGACACATATTCCCACATACTTCAGACATATATTATGTCATATCCATGTTTTATATTTATTTATGGGGATTTACCAATGATCCCCTTTATTTTGGGTTATAACTCTGCGGAACAGGAAAACACTGTTTGTGTATTTTTCACTTTCAGGGACCTATACAGAGTCAAATTGAGCTAGGATTTCGGGGACGTCAATATTTCACCACGAGAAGCATCTAGAGCACTTGGACCTCACGAGCCCAAAAGAGCATAGGTGGCGCGCCCAGTAAGGGTGGGCGTGCCACCCTACCTATTTTTGCCCCCGACCATCTGTTTCGCCCGATTCTTTCGGCCATAGACTACGTTTGACCTATAACCCCTATATATATGACCCCCGGGGGTTTCCTTGAAAGAAGAGTCATAGAGAGACAGAAACACGAAAACAGAGGCTGCAACAACAAAGATTGGAGGGGAAACTCCACCGGAGCCGCCACCGAAAGGGATCTCCACCTTCTCCAACATCTTCCACATCAACACCATGATGAAGAAGGAGTAATCCACCTCTGGACTATGGGTTTATGGCAGTGTCTTGATCTATTTCTATCTTATTCTTCATAGATCTTAGTACCATATGAGCTGCCCAACATGATTATGATCATATATGTAATTCTAATATGGTGGATCTTTATTCTCTGATATTGATATATGAGATTGGAATCTATTATGTGTGAGATATATTAATAGATGCATATTATGTACCCGTTCTTAAGTGCTTGTTCTGATCCAACTTTTATGCAAAAACATGTGTGTATTAGATGGAGTAGCATTGTTATAGTGATTGAATAGTGACAGAAAAATCACGATCTATTATGGTTTTTACCTTTACCTTTGCTTCCTCACTAGGTATGTAAAGGTAGCATATGTTGAATAGTGACATAAAAAAGTGAATGCATGTGCTATGTTTATCATGTGACAACCATGCTAATCTTGCTGAGTCAAGGTAGCATATATTTGATATTTAAACATCATGTCGAAATACTTAAAGTTATGCTCTGTTAATTCTTAATACAAGATTTCTTGGAGTTTTCCCTTTCTTGTGGAGTATAAGAGGGATGTGTTGCATCATCTCCATGTTAGGACGTGATGCCTATATGAATGCTTATCAGTCATATATCGAAGCTCTATTAATATTATATTATTGATGATTTTTTAGTGTCCACTACAACTTAAAAAAAGAGTAGACAAGTGAACCCATGAAATACGGTCCAATTTTAATCGTAAAAAACAACTTTCCAACACTTTTATCACACCATATATTTTTAGCAATTATTAAATCCGAAAATACAAAAATACTTTCTTTGCTTAGTTACACGCAAAACCTAAAGACAACTATCTCTTTACCATTTTTATCTATTCTACTTAGTTTATTTACCTCGCATTACTTTACATACCTATTTTTATTTACAATTACTAATACTAAACCTTGCGTTTATAACGAGATGGTGGAGTTAAGGACACAAGGCAAAAAAATTATTTTGCAGGATTGCTGAAATAAGAAAAAGAGGAGATAACTCTTTACTCAATTATTCGAGAGTTTGATATAAACTCTCGAGTCATCCTTGTGGGGAAAACTTCTCTTGCTGCGACACTCTACGCTTGGAGTCCCAACATTGATGATATACGTGAGCATCATCACCGTACCAATGGTCACCAAACTCTAAGATTGTCTCGATATTCTAGCCATCATTTCCTCATACGAACTCCGATTGAGGTGTTATTTGGCTTATCGGATTCCTATGGATGAGAGCTACAGCACCATGGTCTTGGATATTTAATTTGAGATGATGAAAAATTTGGCCTTTTCCCACTTCTTAAATGGCAAAGTCTGGTGCATTTAGGTCCTCCATATTATGCCCCTTTTACTCCTTTTGTCTTTATTTCTCCATAATCATCCACAACACCTACACACATATTAGAGATAAAATTCTACCTAAACTACCAGTTATACTACACGAAATTGTGCGTAGTAATATCCATCTGGGCCATTGGATTTACTACTAAAATGGGAAAATTTGCCGTTGGACATCGTTATTTTCTTCCCTTTGCCAAAAGACATCACCTAATTGTGGCTTTGCTCAGTACCATTCCAATTTTACGTACCATTTGCTAAAATACGCTATTAGTCAAAAAGGGAAAGATGCAGTTATGATTACCTTTGTACCCTCATCTTCTACCTTCTCTCGTGCGGCTAGACTAGAAAAGATTTTATTGTCAAATAATATCAACAATGATAATCAATTATAGATAAAAATGTTGTGATGAGAATTTCATTCAGAGGAGATGAAACAACAACACCTGAGAAAAACAGAGCATCCCGTGGAAATAGAGAAGTAGCAGCAGCATGCACTTAGAGAGAAACTAGCAGGAGTGCACACAGGGAGATGGAGAAAGAGCAACAACGGTAAGATCGTGATAGATGTGCGTCGATGAGAGAAAATAGCTGCAGCAAAAGAAGCCATCCGGCGCCCTGGCCGGTGGTTGTAGGAGCCAAACGCAGCGGCAGCCACATGTCATATCCCACGGGCCTCGCATCCGGGGCATAAATCATGATTTGGGATGGGAACGATGAAGAAGAACCGCACAACTAAGGGTATAAAAACTAATTCTAATTTGGATCATTGTTTTTCCTAAGCTGCAACTTTCCTTTTCTGTCTCATAGTGTGTTTTAGCAAATGGTACACAAATTTATAATGGTACTGAGCAAAGCGACAATTTAGTAGTGTTTTTTGGCAAAGGCCAGAAAATAACGGTGTCCAGCAGCAAATTTTCCCTAAAATAAACGGCCAAATGACCATTTTTAACGGGGAAGGGTGTAGATTACCCTAATAGTTGTATTCAGCTCACATTGTACGTAAATCATTGTACATCAAGGATTACAAAGTCCTGCAGCTAGAACTGGACACGACGTGCTGTTATGAGCCGTGTTCCAGCATGAACTATAGGCACACAACTTTGCTAGCTTTGCCTGATGTGCACATCAATGGGCAACGTGAGTATTTGCTCTATTCAGTTATCTTTTCAGTTGTGTATGTGGTGGGGAGCGGTAGAGCCTGTTGCACTGTATCATGATCATGATTCATGGCGGCCGCAAAGCTGACAAAGCAAAGACTCTTTATTTTATTTTTTTGATGGTAAGAGTGGTTTTTTTTTCAGAAGGAGGGCAAGAGTGGTGCCGTGCATGGGCCAAATGGGTTAGCTAGGCCGTAGTGGGCCATTCGAACCACAGCCGTGCCCAGGCGGTTTTCTCGCCATGCCGGGATGGCCCAGATTTAAAATAAAAGATCCGGATGTTGACGGAGAAAGGGAGAGCCGCGTCCTACTCGGCAGTCGGCACTCGCCGGTCGCCGTCCTCCACGCCGCCCGCCTTCTCTCTTCGTCTCGCTCTCGTGCACAGGCACGGCGCGCGCATGCCTCATGCGCTCATTTGTTCAGTGTAATACCGAAGGTGCCCATGGTGCAGCAGCAGGCTTGTACAATACTTTTAGCACGCGAGTTTTTAACCGCAGCTTTCGTACCGGGCCGTACGTGTTGCTTCCATTTCATGCAAAGAGCCGGCCGGCCGGCAGGCGGCAGCCGTAAGATTCACGGATCCGGTCCAGGGCGGAGCCCCAGATCCATCGATCGGTCGATCGGCCGGAGAAATCAATAATGCATTAACGCCGACGACGCGAAACGCATTAGTCAAAGCAGTTGGTGCTCGCTGTGACTGTGATACTCCGGCGTAAATTCTCCGGAACCGGTCGCGGAAGCGACCGTATCTTCTTCGCCCGGTCCAGGGCGTGAATCAAAGCGCAACGACCCGTCGCATACCACTTCCTGTGAATCTCGCCACGCCAGGCTCTTCTCGGAGAAAGAAATACTGACAGAGAAGTCTGCGGACACCAAGAGAGTCGCGAGGATAGCAAGAAGGAGAGAGGTGCCTGCTGAAGCATATCCACGACCGACGTAGCTATCCGACACCAGAAGCACGCATAGGGACAGCTAGGAACGGGACGGAAAACGACTCGCATCGCGTCAGCACCATTATCAATTTATCGGATAAGAAGAATTCTCTGTCGACATGAAATATACTAGAAGCAAGAGGAAAGTCGACTGCTCGTCGGACACCTCCTAGCCAGGAATACAATTATATGCCCAAAAAGAGCTGGAAACCAATCAGCGTACGTATTATATTGGGGATAATACGGCTTGTTGGCGGAAAGAGGAAGAACAGAGCCCATCTTGGACAGAGTAGCAGCTTCTTCCTTGTGCAGCGGTGGCTCCGCCCAGTGGTGTCCACGCATCCCAAAACGATGACGTGGCGGCGAGCGACGCACGCGCATGCCACACGGCCATCATGGAGTCAACCCCGACGCGGCCCCTCTGCTTCCGTGGCCCCACAGGCAGCGACAGGTGGTGTCTTTCCGGGCCCACGGGCAGCGAGAGGTGGTGGGGCCCACTGCGCCCAGTTCCTTTCTGGCAGCAGCGAGAGTCCCAGTCGGGCACGACAAGCTCGCTTTCGAAATCTGCCCAAAACCAAACCGAAAGCAAATCAGGAGGGCACTTAAAACTCTGTCGACCCAGACCATAACAACGGATCCATTAACCCGCACGCGGAAAAGGAAGTAGGCAGCCCAGGACAGGGAAGACCGGCTGGTCCATTCAGGCGGCGGCGGCGGCGCACACACCAGCAAGGGGATCAGCGAGGAGGCGCGGCGGCCGGCGGCCCAACCTTCCGAGACCCCAGCCGCGGCGGCGCCCGGACCAGGTGCGGATTTCCCAATCTCCCCTAGCCCTTTTTTTCCTCGGCGGATCTTTTATTTTCCGGGCGTTTCCGTCGATCCTTAGGCGGCGTCTCTGCTGTCAGTTTCTGGAACCATCTGTCTGCCGTCTCGGCCGCCCAATCCCCGCTAGCCCATACGCGCCGCCGATTGCCTCTCGCTTGCCGCGGCGGGAGGGGTTTGGCCTTTAGAGCGGGGGTCAAACGCCCCAATTTTGGTCGACTATCTGGGCGACCCCGAGGTCAAACCAGGAGATCGGGTGGCTAGTTGGTCCGTGACAATTTTGGTCCAGTATCTAGGCCAGAAGAACACTTTGGGCACCCGTTGTTTTCTTCTTAATTCCTGAAATCGATGCCAGTCTTAGAAAACATATGTACGTCAATAATTCCCTTGGTATTGGATTATGTGGGATTCTCTGATCCCAGATGCTGCTTTTCAGATTCCGCCGTATGCTCTTAGACTGTTAGTGATTTGGTTGATACCGCCGGAAAAGTGTGGTGCGCTTTTCCGTTATGCAAAGTACAGACAGTTTAGTTAGTAGGTAGCTGCTTTCTGGCTGGATGGTAGAGTGAGATGCAAGCTGATTTGTTGCCCTGTACAAGGTAGGTGTCACCAGTTTACGTGCTCCTATTATAGGATTGAAAGAAAACACTGATAGGTTCAGTCCAGCTAAATTGAGGCGATTCGGAGCTGAGGAACATGGATTACTTGTTGGGTAGGTGCTGCAGCTGGGTCATGATCATCCTCGGATGCTCCTCACCTTTTGCTAGCCACAGCTGACGGCTACTCAGTGTATAGTCGACCAAAGTTGCCGTATAGTCGCCATAAGTCGCTGTATAGTCGCGAGTCGCCGTGATTCTTGGAAAACGACTCGGTGACTATACGACTCAAAAACTATGATCCAGTTATCTAAAAGAAGCTAAACCCAATGTGATTATAACTGCTTCTGTGATATAATGCTTACTTCCTGATGTTGTGTGGCTGGATGTGTGCTCTCAATAACACTAATGAAACGATTATCTCCCTGCTTGCAGGAGTGAAAGGCATTTAGGATGGTGAACCAGAATGACGAGTCCGAAGGGCTCAAATTCAACGCGGCGCACCTGATGCAAACAACCGAAGAGGTTGCGAAAGCATTTATTTCTGCTGCGTCAGCTGCCACCGTGCAGTCGACACGGCCATCTGTGGTCTATTCCTCTGGAGAAGAGAGCGGCAGCCCGATGCGGAAGCTGCAGCAGCAATTTTCAAAAATCATGAAAGGGTTTTCAAATTCACCTGAAGTGTCTGGAACGTACAACCCAGAAATTCTCACTACACACAAGCGGCAGTGGTCGAGGTTCCAGCTCAAGTCATTGGTATGTCCCTCTCTACCTATGTTGAATTCATGTCTATCTATTGTGCTCTACTTGGTGTGGAAATGTGGGATATAGTCTGCTGGTTAATTAAGATTCTTAGCCAGAGCTGTAATACTAATCATTGATATGGTACCTTGCTTTTTTAACTAATAGGTATGAAAACATTTATTTTGTATTGTTCTTTAGTGACAAACTAAAAGTATCTTCAGTTGCAGCTACCATTCAACCGTAATACTCATGCTTGCAGTTCAAATAGAGTAGACACAGTGACATTTGTTTTGCAATCTATGTTGGTGTATTGTCCAGACTAACTATTCATTTTGGTGTTGTGGCCGCCATTTCATTATTTAACAGTATGTATTTGATAAACTGATTAACATTGTTCTTTCCAATATCTATAATCATGTAATGTCGCCTCTGAGAGTACAATATCAGAGGAAGTTATTTGTTTGGGACCTGTGGACTCTTATCACTGTTTTTTGTTTTAATTTGGCACTTCACTTTTCTCAGGAGTCTATCAGGTAGTGATTGATCAATTATTGCTAAATTACTTAGAATTGATTATGTATAATTCGTTGTGCTTGGGTCAGAGGTTTACACCAGTTGACTTATGAGTTGTGAGAGCTATTCTGCTGTTGGTATATTCTTGTTAGTCATCTGCTGAAGGTGGTCTCATGAATTTATATCAAGGAGAATTACCGATGCTTAGTACCTTCTACACAAGAGTAGAAGTATCTATTTACACTTCACACATGATTTATTTGTTCAGGATTCTTCTCAAATTTCGAATCTAAGTGCAATAGATAGTTATTTGGCCGATTGCTCCTTGTTGAAATGGCCTAGCATTTTGAATCTGGCAGGGCTGGTAACTTGTGGCAAATGTTGAGAGCATGGTCCTTTTTTTTTGGAACAGGGCAATCGGTGCATCAAAGAACCATCACATATTTTTGAGAGCATAGTGATTGTGGGGCTTCCTCCTCAGGCAGATATCCATGAGTTAGAAAACATCGCTCTAGGGAGAAACGATGATGATGCAAAGAAATCCAGAAATATATTTGGCAACAACCACCACCAAGTTCACGCCGTATCAAATTTGGAACCTCAGGTTATCACTCACCTCATCTATTGGTTCATGTTAACAACACTGCAATAATTTTTGTTTTTTGAAAAGAGGCGGTCATATTGCTGCCTTCCTCCATGCTTCTGAACTTCCATTTCTTCTCCCCTTGTTTTTTTTCCCAGAATAAACCTTTTGCTACTATTTTTCTTGTCCTTAGGTCCTTTTTACATACCCCCCCGAAAGATCTCTTCCACTCAAGTACAAGGATATTGTCTCGTTCTGCCTTCCTGGAGGTGCACAGGTATGTCACATTTGAACTACATACCACTGATACTTAGAAATTCTGTGTAGTAATAGTTTGCAAACTGTTTGTTTGACTTAATTTTTTACTAATTTTTGTGGGGCTTCCTATATAGGTAATACTTTGCTGTACTGTGCTGAAATAATGTTATGCTGGTTTGGGTCAGATCACAATACTGTAAATTACCAGCCGTATTGCCAATTATAAGACAAGAAAAAAAAATACAACACTCCATGTGTAGGAAATAAAGGGGGATAAGTGGAAAAGAAGACAGATGAGAAAGTAAAAAAGTTAGTTCGCATAACTTGTTGGCATGTCACCCTATGCTCAGTCACCAGCCTAGTTGTCTCCACGCCCACCACATATGCAATATCATCCTCAAAATCTCTTCAGGGGATCCATTGGACTGTTTGAAGGCTCAAAACTTCTCTATGGGCTATGGTCCATGCAGTCAACTATTTCTGAAATACAATGACATGTCAGCACTGGCAAGTAACTAAGCAATCAGAATGAGCAGTACCTCGAGATTTAGTCAATAACAGCAGTGAAACTAGAACTGGTCATTAAGGCATAACTGGAGTCTGGTGCTTATTATATGCTAAGGCTTTCAAGTTTCAGTGATGATCATTCCCCCACCGACCCACAATTTTTGTAGGCTCCATTACAATGTTGTCTTTATCGGATCTTACTTGCGTGTGCTTCAGTGCTCTCCTACAAAAAGTCTTGAAAATCTCAGTGACATATAATTTAGTTTCTGTCGGGGGCAAATCTGTAACTTCAAACTTTTGTGGGCTGAGTATGGTCCATATCCTGATTCCATGACTTAAATTAGCTTCATGCCATCTATGTTTCTTCATTATGAGCTAAGCTTTTCGAGAAGATCATATAAACACTTCTCACCAAATATTTTACCTATATTTACATTTGTATTAGGTTAATGCTGTTGAACGGACTCCTTCATTTAGTGAGCTGAACGAAATCCTCCTAGGACAGGTAACTGTTTCTCAACTCAGTTTGTGTTTTATTCTTCCTTCAGTGAGTTTATACAGTACCTATTTGCTCGACAAGTCTCACAATTACTCCTGAAACCACATTGCAAACTATGCACAAGATTTACAGCTTGTCAGAGTCCATGTTTACTCATAAGCAAGCTTAACCTAGTCTATTCAAGGTTTTTGTTGTGAATCTTAGACATTTTCTGTTGCGTATTTCAGGAACAGCTCAAAGAAAGCAATCAATCATTTGTGTTCCGGTTACAGGTATATTTACATATTTCTTCTTTATACCCATTCACCGTATGAGGGCGCTGAGCATTGAGAGATTGCAGGTTGCCGATGACCCTACATTATATGGATGCTGTGTATTGGTTGAAGAGATTGTACAGAGACCTTCAAAGCTAGTTTCGATGCTCACGAATGAAAAGCCTGTATTTCCACGCCTCAGTCGTTATGTAGTAACCACACCCAGATGTTATTGCATCCTGTCTAGGCTGCCATTCTTTGAACTGCATTTTGGGGTGCTACAGAGGTAGCGTGCTCACCAGCATCTTCTGTTATCTTAATGGTTCTTATTAATATCTGAAGTTCTCTTTCCAGTTTAAGTCTCTTACTTTGTCAAATTTCGTGGGGTGGTAGAAATGGAAATGTACTTAATCTGTATATCTTTTAGTAATTATGCTTTTATTAAAAAAAATCGTTTGCAAGTTATTCAATTCACCTGCTTTTTTTAGTCCTTAATCCGAGAGCTTTCTGTTCCATTGATGCTCTTTACACGTTGATTTTCTTCTCTTGGTTGTAATAGTATAGTTTCGTCCCTGCAACTAGTACATCTGCTTTGGATTTTGTAAACTACTTTCTAGTCTTCTAGTTACAGTATATAAATTTTTCATTTGTTGATGTGCTTTGCATTTATATGTGTTTTCTTGTGTAGTTACTTTCTCCATGTGATCCTTAAATCAAAGTTCTTCAAGGTCTTACTTTCGAAGTCACTCATGTGAAGTTTTACTGTATTAAGAGTATTATAAGGTTACATCCAGAAGCCTGCATGATTGGTTTGATTTGTCTTAGCCTCTTAGGTCTTTGTCAAACATTCCTGTGTTTGTGTGTGTGGTTGATGCTATCACACTCAATATTAATAGTCTACCCTTTTCATCTGCCTCCCATAACCTTAAGTGTCTGTTGTATTTCTTATGCAGTATTCTTATGGAAGAACGACTTGAATGGCTCACAGATGGTGTTAGCATGCTAAATTCGTTATCACCTGATGAAATCTGTGAGGATGATAATAATCGTGAAGGCACTGAAGTTGTAGGACAGAAACTGTATTTTGATGGTACAATAGTAGAAATATCCTCCGAACCAAATATGGATGTTTCTAAGCAGCTGTCTGACACGGACAGCAGTTCTGGGTGTAGGGAGAACCAACTGGACTTCATCTCCCGAGAAGGCCAACAGGAAAGTGGTTCTCCTCTCAAAGGACAGAATGATCTTGCAACAGTAACGGCTACTCAGTGTGATACTGCAGAAGAGCCTGACAATTGTGCTTCATATACTGCAGAAGAGCCTGGCAATTGTGTTTCAGATGATACAACGACTGATCTATATGGAGTTAAGACACATGAACTGGATTCTATACCTGCTGTTCCTGTTGTTCCGAATGAATCCGATGCCGAGAAAATTTGGAATATTTCAGATGATACGACGACTGATATATCTGGAGTCAAGACTCACGAACTGGATTCTATACCTGTTATTCTAAATGAATCCGACACTGACAAAAATTGGGATTTTTCACATGAAATTGTGTATGATGGAGAACTTGATATCTTTGTCAATGATACTATTTTGCCGCTTATACGGTCACGCCTTAGCGAAGGTTCTGAATCGCCTCCAAGGTATGGTTATGATACTTAGGTTCTACCAAGCTGGGGATTTTCCTCATCGCACTTGAAAAACCTTAATTTTGCTAGGTAGATTCTCTTAGTTTGTTCCTTTTCATTGATGTAGCAATCATCCCTGTCTTAACCCCAATGTTGGTAATAACACTTAACATATAACCAGATACCGACAGAGTCATGCAATCAACTTTGTGCTGTACTCAATTCCGATACCCTTGACTCAGATCCTCTTGTTATGTCTGTTACTTACTGTTGACACATTGTGTCTGCGAAGCATGACTTAAACTTGTTTTGATACTTCATTTTATGTGAGCATCAGCCCCTTATTAAGATTCATAAGACGTTCTCAATTCCAAGACACAATGTGACTGTGAAGCATGACTTCAACTTGTTTTCGAATTTCATTTTATGTGGACATCGGCCCCTGATTAGATTCGTAAGCTTTTTCCACTATTGTCTGCAGTTCCCAAGATTCTCCTTCTGAAAGCATAAATTCGAGAAATGATACCCACGACATGGATTTGGAGGAGCCATCTTCTATAGGTCATGGAGACGTAGTTGGGCACAACAGTATATTGCAATGGGCTAAGGTTCTGTATGCGTGAAGTTATGCATTATTTTGCTCAGCTTTCGTCTTGTGGATTTGTTGTGTGACCCCATGTTTCCTCCAGGCAAAAAAATATGGATCTCTGCAAGTTGTCTGCCAGTACTACCAGTTGCAGTGTCCGGCCAGGGGTTCATCACTTAATTTTCATCCATTGGAGCACTTACATTCTTTGAAGTTTCACCGGCCAGGTGAAACCGCTCTTCATCTTGCTGGGTCGACTATTGATCTCCGGTCGCGTGATACAAGCTTAGAGGTGGCTGAGGTAATTCATCTGATGCATTGCCAGAATATGCATTTGGCGTTGACCTACTTGGTGTGATGACTGATGTCTGTTATATATAGCATGATCAAATATAAGAATACTAATATGCTTGTGACATATCTACTCCTTTTTCAGATGCGCAATGCACTCTACGCTGAGGAGGAATCGACTGCTTTATCCACATGGGCTGTTGCATCCCTATGTGGATGCCTCAGGTTGGAACATGTAAGTACCCCTGACTTAGGGCGTTTTTGTTTTAGGCTTTTAGCCCAAGTTTGCGTTGCCAAAATTTTGGTTCAGGTTAACTAGAGTGGGTAAAGGAGTGTTGGCATGCCAAAATATTGCCATCATCCTAAAAAAGAACCAAAATTTTGGCTATGATCAAAATGTTGGCCGGGTAGCTTTTGACCACAATCCAAACATGTCCTGAGATGATATAGCTCATTTGGGAAAGATCTATTGATCCTTCTATCCCTCTAGTTGCTTGAAACTGTTGTTGGAAACACGCATCAAAATTTGTAGAATATGAAAGCGCCCCTGTCAAGAATTTAATTCCTTCTCCCTCCGTTCCAAAAATAAATTTAGTCAAAAGTCGATATCTAAGTTTGACCAAGTTAATAAAAAATAGAATTTTGTAAAAAACTTATTCTGTCCTTAAATGGCTTGTGATCGACACTTACCTGTAATTATGAACTTTGAATTTATTTTGTTGGCAGGTCATGTCACTTTTTGCTGCAGCGCTCCTGGAGAAACAGATTGTTATTGTCTGTTCTAATTTGGTATTCATCCGAGCCTCACAACGTTCTGGCCTTCTAAATTTTGTTTTGTATTTATATTATACACACCAGTTGATCTTTACCTATGAGTTAGCTAATCATTTTCTGTTACAACAATAGAACAATCATACATGAGTAATTATTTAATAAAGAACCTTAAGATTACCGCAGTATCTTCTGCTTAACTGCATGTGCATTAGCTACAGCAAACATGTAACCTCGAAGTAACTTATGTATTCATTGTGTTGCTGCAAATAATATTCAGTAGAGTATATTTAGCTGTTTGCTGATGAAAAGCAAGAATTAAACATTGATGAACGTTGTTGTAAAGCTCTGGCAATTTTCTGATGACCAGGGAATGCTTTCGGCTTCAGTTTTGTCCATGATACCTCTAATACGACCATACCAGTGGCAGAGTCTACTCATACCGGTACTTATTTTCTTCCTTTCTAGTGAACTCATGGCTAGGCAATATATTATAGCTTACCTATTGTGAACTCTGCATCATTGAATCCAGGTTTTGCCAAATGACATGCTCGATTTTCTGGATGCGCCTGTTCCATACATTGTGAGTTCCTGGGCTAATTGGCATTTTTTTTGTTTTGTTTTGTTTTGATTAGAGTAGAGAGAACAGTGGAGAAATGGTAGTGATATTTTTTTAACCTGTAAACTGGCTGGTGGGAGGTAGTGATCTGTATATATTTGACCATTTGATTGTGATTTGGCATGTCACCATCAATTTTAGAGTTAATTTAACATTCTGATCCACAACTAACAGACAATGTCATGTTAGGTTGGTGTACAGAAAATATCTGATCTGCAATCCAGGCTAGCAAATGCCGTCATTATTGATGCCAACAAGAATCAGGTGCCTGCAAAGTGTATTACCTTCTATTTATGTGTGGTGCTCTGTTACTTTCTGGAGATAAACTATGTACACAGCAGTGTTGTTATCTCTGTTTGGTTTCCATTTCATTTTACAAATCTTGTTGATTTTAGACTTCTGCATCACGAGATATGCTTGCAGTATCATTTTAAAAAACATCAAATGCTTTAGTATCATAGGTTCATAAATGATTTGAATAATGCAAAAAGCTATTACTGATGAACAAATTCATGGCCAATGTAGATTAAATCTGCTTCAATCCCGCAACTTCCGCAACAGAGAGAGTTGCTTTCTAATTTGCGCCCGTATCATTCAAGACTTGTGGGAGAAAGTTATCTCGCAAGAAAACGCCCTGTCTATGAATGCACAGACGCCCAGGTTTGTGGTTTGCCTTTATCTTATTTTGAATGTTTATTGAAGTTCCGAGAATGCATTTTGCTATTGTTCAGATAATTGTGTTCCGCCTTCATAGTTCTCTAACTTCTTTGGGTTATTGCATAAGAACTGTTGTTACTCTGCCTGGTATTTCAAGTACTATAACATATCCCAACCGTTTTTCATTAAGGACTAGCCTTGTTTTCATAGTAGTCACAGTTCATTGGGATCCCTTATTTCTTTAGGTGTGAACTTACAGTTTAGTTCAAGGCTTTAACATGATTCTGAACTTCTGACCATACAGGTCGAAGCGGCCAAAGGTTTCTTGGCAGTGCTTAGATCCTACCTTGATTCTCTGTGCTCCAACCTAAGATCTCACACGATTACCAATGTGCAATCCAACAATGACAAGGTATGTTATCAAAATGCACGGTCTGGATATTCTCGTGTACCGTTTATTTGTTGGGCAAAACGTTTTGTGGTCCAGTGTTACTAGGGAACTTATCAGCAGTTCTGTGCAAGTGTAGCATACTCGTTACTAATTTAGTCTGTTCTTGACATAAAATAATTACCAGATTCTAACTGTAACTATCTGTAGAGTATTGGTTTCTAACTTGAGTCTATCGTTTTGAACTTCCTAACTGCTGAATGGTTTTTGCTGTGTTTACACAGGTTTCATTAATTTTAAGAGAGAGCTTCATCGGTTCTTTTCCAACCCGGGATAGGCCCTTTATGAAGGTATTAAATTGCGACCTTTCCTTTTTTTGATTATCTTCTATGTAGTTTTAGTGCCATAAATGGACAAAAGTTGGAGATCCTGATTCTCAGTTTAAGGGGTCTCTTTTTTGGCTGAGTTCATACATCTTGTTGAGGAATCCATTTTGTCACCTTACATATGATATGCATAGGCATGTTCTAGTGAAGACATATACTCACAGTTCATTCTATTTTGTTGGCAGCTGTTTGTAGACACACAATTGTTCTCGGTACATACCGACCTAGTCCTCTCCTTTTATCAGAAGGACTGAGTCTCTCTTAACGGCTTGACTATGTCATCAGCGACATGATTTTTCCAAGGTGCAAAAACTTACCTTTGCTCTTTGTACTATGATGTATCACTTCTTTTCCTGCTCGCAAAATAATGGTTACATGCACTTGGGGTATTTGGCCTTAGGCCTTAGGTACAAGACCATAACTTTATTAGCTTTGTAGCTTTGGTTGTGACTTTTGATCCACCCGAAAAAACATAAATCCTATGTTTTCAATCAGGTGACAGAAAATTCCTGGTGGTAACATTTGCCTTACAGCTTTATCGCTTTTCCGAATCTGCAGTCAACTGTCTTTTTACCAGCTTTAAAGGTTAAAGGTCAGGTTGCAAGCGGGGCGGGTTGCGGCTAGCCGCTAGAGAACGACGCGGGACAGCGCATGGTCAGCGGATACTCGCGGGATTGTCGCATCGTTCCGCTGGAGCTAGTGCGGGACACAGCAGCGAATCACACCATCCCGCATGATCCCGCATGACACAGGCGCGGGACAGAGCATCTCAATCGAAAGCTGCTTAGAGCAGCTAGCTAGCGATCGGAACTCATAAGCCAGTACGTGACTTTGTGCTTAGAACAGCTAGCTGAACTGATCGGAAGTCTCGCCAAACATGTCGGAGTAACATTTGCAAACAAAAAAAAAACATAGTACAATCTGATAGTTTTAAATCTGAGCTTCAAAACAATTTCAGTTTCTGTTCTTCTCGCCATCGATAGGCTGGTCAATTTCCGTTCCGTCGCCATCGTGCGGACGCCGGCACGGCCACACGCGCACGGCCTCCCAGACTCCATCTTCCAGGACGGGAACGAGCTCGCGGACACGCAGGAGCTCGGCGACGCTGGACAGGTCGGCCCGACCTGGCTGCCGGCCGGCTTGCTAGGCGCGCTCCCTCCTACGGCGGCGCCGCAACCTTCGTCGCTCTCCCTCGCTGTCCGCCGGCGAGGAAGGAAGTCGACGAGTTTGGGCCTGCCTCGCCGCCGCTGGCCCGCTGCCAAAAGATCCTGCACCTTGCCTCGCCGGCACGGCCAGAGGCAACAGGGAGGGGAAGACCCTGCACCAGTGCACCCTGCCTCGCCGCCACTGCCAGAAGATACTGCACCCTGCCTCGCCGCAGTGATTTCTGAAGATGGCAGAGATCCTTTGTTCTTGGAGGTCCTTTCTATGTCCCGATTGCAGAGATCCTTTGTAGGTCCAGATGTGGAGATGGCGGCGCCGCCGCCGTCGGCCACTCCATCAGGAATTGCGAGAGGGCACCGGCGGATGGAGGGCGGTGGGAAGAGGAGGTCGGGGCATCGACGGAGGGTCGGGCCGGCAGCGTCGTCGAATCCTTCTTGGTCAACGAGGGTGGGGACTGGGGAGCGTCCGCGTCTGGACGAGGGCGTCTTGCGGGTATGCAGTTATGCGGTTTTCTAGCGGGCCACGCGGCGTGACCGCTTTGTCCCGCGAGTTGATCTGCGGGCTGTTTAGCGGTGCCGCGCTGGCTTTTTTTGCGGGGCGGCCCAGCGGCGTGGCGGGATATCCCGCCCCGCTTGCAACCTGAGTTAAAGGGTACTGCATGTCTGCATGGATGATTTTGTCAAATTATGTTGTATCAGTGCTTTTTAAAACTGTATATCTTAAGAAAAAAAATCTGATGGATCTATTTGTGCTACAGCTGCTTTTCGATGTTGAGCTCAACTGTACATATGGTCGTAGAAAAATATGAGCCGCCTTTGGCAGCTCATAGTGGGTTAGAAGCTGCAAGGTCGGACAACCCATATACTTTTGGCGAAGTTATAGATTATTGGGATCCAGGTAATGTTAAACCAGAAGCTGCCCCTCGGGCTGCTGTTGTAAATTAGTTATTGCTTGGCTGTGCTACTCCATGAAAAGATTTTGTAGGCAGTAGCACTTGCCACAGAAAAAAACCTCTGGTTTGTTCATCATACAATGCATGTATGCCAATGGTCCATGCGGTGCAGCTTGTAGTTCCTATAAGGGGAGGAAGAAAAAAAAGAGCAAGAAAACTGTTATTTAAGAATATATTAGAGTAGAAGTGATGCAATGTCAAAGGACTCTTTGTATCTCAGTTTTGCAGCGTGGCATTTCGTGTACAAACAGTTGTAAGTGTGATATACTCCTACATGGGACTTTGAAAAACCATGACTGTTTTGCTCAAGACTCCTGTAGCACTAGTCTCAACAACTCTTGTTAGAGCATCTCCAACAGGCGCGCTATCGCGGCGCGCTAAAACCAAGAATCCGCGCGCGGTAAACAGATATGGCGCGCTGTGCCGTTTTTTCCTCCGCCGGGCGCGGCAAAATACAGCACGCGCGGGCGCGGAAAACAGATTTCTAGTCTATTTTGCATTCACAATTCATGAAAGAAATGACACAATTCATGAAACAAATGACACAAAGTGCAACAACATCACATAGTTCAACAAGGACACACAAAATGACGTAGTTCAACAATGACACACGACATATGGTTCAAATGGACAAAGTGAAACAATGCATATCACAAATGCATATCACAGTTCCGCATTTTCCAAGTCAACACCTTCTTCTTTCCTCGTCATCTTGGGTTGAAGGAGGAATAGTAGCATTCATGGAAGACACGAAGCCTCCGGTGGTGCTCCCATACTCCCGTACACACCACTCACGGAGCCTCCCATGGTCCCTCCAAACACTCCTCCATAGCTTGATCCTCCCATGCCGGCCATGCCTCCATAGCCTCCCATGCCGGCCATGCCTCCCATGGAGGGCATGGGCATGCTTCCCATGCCGCCCATGCCTCCCATGGTGGGCATGGGCATGCTTCCCATGCCGCCCATGCCTCCCATGCCTCCTCCAAACATGCCTCCTCCAAACATGCCTCCTCCAAACATGCCGGTGGTGGAAGTGTTCATGTTGGCTACCAACAATCTCTTTTGGCCAACACTTCATCGCGAAGAAGGTTGACGTACTCCTTTTGCCTCTCATCCATATGGGAAGTATCCATCAAGAAAAGCTTCCTCTCCTCCTCCGCTAGGCGTGCATGCTCCTCGGTGGCTTGCCTCTTCTCCTCCAAAGCCAACTTCCTCTCCTCGTTGGCGGCAATCCTCTCCTCCAAAGCGGCTCTCCTAGCTTCAATAGCATCCATAGCCTCTTTCTCCAAGTTTCGTTGCATCTTTCTATCTTCATTTGCTTGCAACCTTGCATTTGCAATCCTCTCCATAGCCATGGCAATGTCATCATCTCCGGCCTTCCTTCCCTTCATTTCCTTGGCGGTCTTCCTACCGGGCACATTCCTCCGCCCATTGTTGATGGAGTGAGGAGTGGAGCTTCTCTTCTTCCCTTCATCACTTGAATCATCATCATCGATGATTGTTGCATCACCGGTAGCATTGGCCGCCATAGTTGCCGCATCCAACTTGCCGCGCGTCTTCCACTTCTCTTCATTCCCTAGCACTTCATAGCAATGATGCAAGGTGAATGGCTTGCCAAGAATCTTATTGCCTTTTTTGTTCTTCTTTCCCACATCCCTAAACAATCCTTGAGCCATGGAGTTCTACACATATGCGGAAAAGAAAATAGATGAGCCATGAACTACAACCCTATCATATGAGCCATATGGTGAACATAGTAGAATGACTTACCCTATCATTCTCATTAGTGCCACTTGGATTGAGAACATCGATGTTGGCTTGCACGCCCGCCCATTTTTGGCAATCGGTGTTGATACCGGACCAACGGGACCGAAGTGAGCGCATGGTTCGCTCGATCCCACTTGTGTTTGTGTTGAAGTACTCCGTCATCCTCACCCAATATGTTTCTCTTGTTTGATCGGTACCGGTTGTTGGATCCATTCCAATTGTCAACCACGTCTTGCAAAGCAACTTGTCCTCCGCTATGGTGTAGTTGGCGGCACGGCCGGGATGGCGAGGTTCAATCAACCCTTCTCCTTCCTCATCTACATCCTCATATTCCTCCTCCCCATCGGCGGCTTCATCGTCATGCAAGAACGAGGATCCAACATTCATTGTCTCCATGAATGCCGCATCATCCACTCTACATTGCAATGAAATTCATTACCATCGGCTAGGTATGCATCTAAACCACAATTCGACAAAAAAGAAGTGTTTTTACCTCTCGGGCATTTCACCATCCACCATATGTGCGCCCGCGCTGCGAACGGACGGGAGGTCGCGGAGGAGGAGGAGGAGAAGCGCAGGTTCGGCGGAGGAGGAGGAGGCTGTCGGCGGGACGGCGCCTTCGCTTTCTTCGGTGGGCGGCGGCGGCGGGCCGACGTGAGCGTTTCGTTGACGGCGCCTTCCTCCTCGGCGCGGCGCGCGTTGCGGTGCTGCGCCATCTGCGCGCAGCGGCGCCGTGTAGTGCCCCGCGGCGGGCAGCAGCCGCGCGGCCGGCAGTTGGTTCGGCGTCGCGCCGCCGCTAGGGTTTGCGTCGGCGGAAGTGGCGCGGCGGCGGAGGGTGTGACAGGGGGTCGCGGGTTGTCGGAGGGTCGTCCATCGTCGGGACGCCGGCGGCGCGCGGAGACGACGGATTGGGCTCGGCGACGCGGAGGAGGAAGTTTCGGTGGGGATTTTTCGCGGTTGGACGATCCGCGTATTGTAGCCGACGCGCGGATATGCCGCTCCGGATTGTGCAAAACGCCGCGCCCTAAAATTTTTACAGCACCGCGCCGTTTACCGCGCCTGCTGGAGCGCCTGATTCTGTCCCGCGCGCTATATCGGACGTTTTTATGCCACGCGGCCTATATAGCGCGCCTGTTGAAGATGCTCTTAGATATCCTGACTGTCCTGCTTCGCCTTGTCCCCATGCAGTGAGAACATTGACAGTGTGCTTGCAGGACATGGCATGATAAAATTCGAATGGCATCCTTTATAGCCGAAGTAAATTTGCTGACACATGAGGTCGCAGCTGCAGGTTGTGCGGACTATTGCTGCTGGGACGACCATCATTGCTGATTTGAGTTACAGCTGTAGGCCATGTTTTTACCGCCTGCTGGTTTACTGGGATGGATAGCCGCAATTTATACTGTTCTAGTCAAAGTGAGAAGGTCTAGAAAGGTGTGCCTCGAGTCAGGTAGCTGCAGGCTACACGGCGCCTGCCCTGTCTTAACCTAGGCGTACCGTCCTGCACGTCGGGCAGGGCAGACTGATTTGGACCCTAAAGCCAGGCCGGGAAGAAGGCTGATTTGGACTTGTTTTCATGCAAAGCCCATAGTAGATGATAGAGTGGTTCGCTAGCCAGGTTCGGCCTTCTCCTCCAGCGGGAACAGTGGCTTCGCGTTGCTCCATCATCAGGAACCAGCGGGCAGTGCGCAGTGGCGAAGAATCAGTCGAGTCTGCAACTCAACGCAACGCAAAGTGGCGTGGCGTGTGCAGGCAGTGAAAGGTCCTTGGCCGTGGGGCGGTAGCAGTGAATGTGCCTGCCACAAGTAGTATAGCGCTTTCAAACCGGTGGTCGTCTCGTCTGCTTTGCCTGCAGCCTTTCTGACCGCCCCATCGCCGCTGCATGTGATGCTCTGCTCGGCAGTGGCGCCATGCGGTGGTACGCACACGTACCATCGGCCAGGCAGGCATGGCAGGGCTGCAGGAAAGACGCTGCGGCGCTGCCCCCTGATGCCACTACCGCTGGAGCGTCTGCTCCTCGCTTCCCACCATGCGGCCAGCGTTACGGATCTGTGCCACTACAGGACACAGGTTTGTGGCATCAGATGGTACGTGTTGTCCGTGGAATGCAGAAAACACACTACGCGGCTGTGTTTCACGTGTGCGTAGCAACAGGGCACACCACACGTGAACCGATCTCGACGTTCCACGAGGAACGCTGATCGTGTCATCGTCGACCATGGTCCGTAGATCCATGGTCTGGACCAAGGTCGGCCCTGCGCCGGTTCGATCCAACGGGAAGGTCTTGAGCCTTGACCGCCGGCCTCCCCCGGATCCGGCCAGCATAGCCGACCTGAGAGCGCAGCAATTATTGTGTTGTGGCGGTTCCGCTGTAGTGCACGCTGCACGCACACTGTTCCTCCAGTCTGCACGATGCTGGTCCGACCCTTCATGCTGCCTCAGTCTGAGTGCCTGCGCGTGTCCAGGTCCTACCGCACTGAAGAAACCCCGCCGCCCCACTCCGTCGTGGCTCGTTTTGCTGATCGCCGCTGACGATGCCAGTTCGTCGTCTAGAAACGATGGAGGCGGCATCTCCAGCTACCTAACCAGGGCATCTCCCATTTAAGGCATCTCCAGCGCCGCGCGACGCAAATGGTCGCTGAGTGACCGTTTTCGTCCGCCGTGACCGGAAATGCGTCTGGGCCTTGCTCCAGCGGGGCGACGTAAAGTGACCGGCCCGTCCGTGGAGACGCAAACCTGGTCCAAATATGCGCCAGGTTTGCGCCTCCGCGGACGCTGCGCGGAAAGTGTCCGCGTTGGGTGCATCCGGGCCCGATCGGCAGTGACTATTTAAGCAAAAGTTTTTTCATTACTATTGATTGGCCAAAAGGACCATCTTTACAGAGATGGTTAGTCGAGTTAACCTAAAACTACAACGGCCGTACCTACTCGCCGTCGCGCGGCCTACACCGGCCTCGGTTACTCGCAGTCGCGAGCCCTACTACGCCGCCGATGGCGGCGTCGTCGAAGCGCGCGCTTCTGCACTCCGCGCGGCTGCGCACTCCGCGAACGGACATCTCGTCTGCCGCTGCGGCGTTCGAGGGCCTCGGCCAGGAGCTGTCCCACAGGCCGTCACCGTCGCAATGGCCACCTTGGTGCCGCCGTCCTCGCCCTCCTGCCTCCTCCTACTCCGGGACCGCCGCCCTTCTGGCCGCCGCGCCGGGCCGCCGGACCGCCTGGAACCGTCGCTTGGGGCCGCCTTTGGCCGCCACAGCCGCGGCCGCGCGTGCGCGATGGCGACTCCGGCGGTGGCTGCTCCGCCCGCGGAGCCCCGCTACGCGCGAGTCCGGAGGACACATTAACCCCAGCCATGGCCATCGCATAGCGGCGGCTTCCTCCTCCGCCACCAAAGCCGGCGGCGGCGGGCGTCCCCGGGGACTCGAAGGACGAGCAGAACCCGCTGGTCAGGCGCACTCGAAGCGCTGCGCATGGGGCGTCGTCCGCGATGTCGTGGATGATGGTGTCGGCCGGAGGGGCCGCGAGGGCCGCCCGCGCCTCCGCGAGCTCGGCCCTGGCGTCGGCGAGCTCGGCCATGGCGTTGGCGATCTCCGCCCTGGTCGCCGCGAGGCGCCCTTGCGCCGCTCCGCCTCGCGACCTCCGCCTCGCGACCTCCGGTCCTGGGCCTCAACGCGGCGGCGGCTACCTCGTCCTCCTCCTCCTCGGGTGGAGTGGCGGCAAATGTCAACAACTTGCTCCCAACTCATGTGGTCCGTCATGGATGGATGGTAGGGTGAGGTGTGCCGTCGCACCGGCGGTGTCCACCGTATATAGCCACGGCGCGGGAAACGGCGTTGGCGCGCGGGCGTTTCCGCGCGCGAAACGCCGCGAAACTTGCGAATGTATTGGGCGCGCCAAACGATCGTCGTCGCGCGGGGACGACGCCGGCGGCAAAATGCGTCCGCACCACTGGAGCTACCCCCGACGCAAACGGTCGCCCTGGACCACAACGCATCCGCGGGCCGACGCAAACGGACATTTCGAACGTCCGAAATGCGTCGACCCGCTGGAGATGCCCTTACCACGCTGCTGCTGCTGCGGCTGCCGTCCGGCCGGCCGGCCGGCAAAACCCATGACAAGCAGCATACACTGACCGGGAAGGCGCGCATGCATGCATCCACGCCAGTGGCCAGCCCCGTGCACGCTGCAGCCGCACAGAGATCTGAGATAGTAGAGAGAGAAGCGTACTGCAGCGCGTATGACATGCACCTGTGATACTGAATCTCACTGACGCGTATGACATGCACCTGTGACACTGAATCTCACTGACGCCAAGCCTTACATTTACACTGCCTGTTCTGTTGTGACCCCGTTGTTGACTCATCGTGCGTGCAGTGACCTGGTGGACGGACAAGCCGCCTTCGCCGTCCTGCGTCCTGAGGGCATCTCCAGCGGGACGATGTCCGTTTGCGTCGGGTACGGACACAAAAAAACGTTCGCATGTCCGCATGCGTCTGCCCCTGCTCCAGCGGCTGGGACGCATTTATTTGACCGTATGCGTGATTAGAGAGGAGAGAGAGGAAAAGATTTTGTTTGTGTGGCTAGGAATAAGCGCATGCGTGATAAAAGAAGGAGAGAGAGGGCTGCATGCAGCACAACCGGACACAAATAGACGCGCGGACGCGTCCGCAGAGACGCATTCCTGACGCATATTTGGTCCACGTTTGCGTCAGGACGGACACTGCGGACGTTTTGCGTCGCCCTGCTGGAGGGCGTTTTTTATCCGCGCAAACGCAAACGGACGAAAAACGTCCATTTGCATCGCCCCGCTGGAGATGCCCTGACTCAACACATTCGCTCGCTCGCTCGCGTTGGGGACACGGCATGTGGGACTGGCATCACTGCATGCTGCTCTCGGAGCCGATGATCGGTCAGGATCGATCATAGCGCGCTTCGTTCGTCCTTCTTCTTTTCTTGTGGGCGGGGGAAATTAATACCGGGCGGCAGCGGGGATTGGGAGGATCAAAGTGCAGGGTTTGGGGCCGGCAGCTGCTGAGCAAGATTTGATGGTGAGTTTGCGGTTTTCTAACCGCCTTTGCTGCAGTACAATCTCTCTCCTCAAACTTTAAATTTAGGCAAACTCAAACACAAAGATCAAGTGCAAATACCCCTTTAGGTGCAAAACAGAAACCCTACCTAGAGGAGATGTTGTTCAATGACCGCGGTTCAAGCGATTGCCTTTGCTGGTACCGATCGAGGAGTGATGTCAAGCGGTTAGCCTTGACATGGGGATCACCTTGCCGACGACAATGCGACTGCAGGCGACTTGGAGAGGATTGTTGCGGCAACGATCGCAATTGCGAGCGGGATGTGGACATCTGATGGGGCTCGAGCAGTTCTATGCGATATACGCCCATACATGGATATACTAGGCTTTGACATGGATTTAGGAGAGCCAACTATAATTTCACAATTAAATAATTAGCTATTGACCCTAGTATCCAAACTGAGTTTTGGGATGGAGTAGCGGTAGCGCTGGAGCAACTTTCCCTTCTCACACCGTGGGAATGAAGATGAGGTTTGCGAAGAGAAAAGGGTACTGTTGCTTTTGGCTAGACAATACAACCAGGCATGCTCGAATCATGTGTTAAAGAAAACTCAAATTCCAACCTATTCTTTCCGAATTAAAGCAGCAAAGCAAGTTTTTTCACGTTCAGGAAAAAAAAAGTTTGAGCATATTTGGCTGGCTTGTCTACCATGCATATTTTGCTAAATGTGGGTGGGGAACGAAACATTCTCATATTTGTTGGATCCGCAACATTTTCATGTACTCTTACATTGTGGACACATTTACTCTCCCCTAATGCAATTGAAATAAAAGAAGATATACTATTCTACATTTCAGTCTTCAAATCGAGATTATCCTGAATAATATTTCATATAACATGAGTGCATGACACATAGTCAAAGGAGCAGAGAAGACCGGGACAGTGAGAAACCTTGTACTTACGATAACAGACCTATCACTGGATCCTTGGGGGCCTGCGAAAGAGTGCTTTGCAAGTCTGAGTCCATGCAACATATCCCTGACTGCCCTGCCCCGTCACAGCCAAAAGACGGGCAGGACTCATCAGTATCACCTCACCTCTTTTTCCTGCAGAAAAGAGACAAGAAGGGTCAGGTGCATTGGAGACCAAAAACAAGAAAAAGAACTCAGTTTCGGACAAGCTTCTGGGCGAGTTCCCAACACAGACCAAGAAAGATAATCATCTCCAGCGGCGCGGCGCATTTTAGCGTCCGCGCGCGTCCGTTTGCGTCGGATCATTTGGTCGAAAACGACCGCGCGTCCGTTTGCGTCGGGGGTGGCTCCAGCGGCACGATGCATTTTTTTAGGACGAATCATTTTTTTTGAAACATGAAACATAATTTACATACTTAAAACAAAAAAAATAAACCCTAAACGCCCTACGCGCTCATCGTCTTGCTGCTCGTCGTCGCCGTCGAGCACGATGAGCTCCGGTGACCACGGCCAGTAGCCATCGGGGAGCGTACGCCGGCGCGCCGCGGGTGCTCGAGGTTGAGGAGGGTGCGGCCGAGCGGCGGTGGAGCGCCCGAGGCGCGGGCGTGGCGGCGGATGAGAGCCAGCCATAAGGCCGTGGCGGCGGTGGGAGGCGCCAAGGCGCCGCGCGTGGCGACGGTGGAGGAGCGCCGCCGAGTCTAGAGCGCCTGTCGAAGGGCTTCATCCGCAGGCGGGGCGGCATGACAGCCGGTCGCGTGGAACAACGGCGACTGCAGCGCGTCGTACTCGAGACGAGGGAGGCCGAGCTTGGCCATCTCGTCGTCCGCCATGTTGTCGGGGAACTCGAAGTTCGGCCCTCCGCCATGGCCTGTTGCCATTCGTGGAAGACGAGGCCGACGTAGTCCTCGCGTCGTCCTTCACCTCCTCGCTATGGTACGCGAGCGCCTCGATGTAGTCGTCGTCGTCGTGTACACGGCGTAGGCTTCGTCGTCGTCCTCCTCGTCTCGCGGTCGTTATCTTGCGGCGCGACGACGCGTGGCGCCTGCCGACGAGGCGCCGGCGGTGCGAGGCCGAAGGATAATCCCGTCGCCCATGAAGCCGGCCCGTCGTCGTCCGTCTCCGTGGACAGTGCGTACGCCATTGCTCGGAGTCGATGGCGTGCGCCGGATCGCGCGAGGTCCGCCGGCGATCTCTCCTGCGCCGGATCTCCTTGGTCCGCTCAGGCTCGCGCGCAGGTCTGGAGGATGGGCACCCGAGGCTGAGCCGCCAGCCGCGAGCTGCACGCCGGACCGGGCGTCGCACGGCACCCATTGGCCGTGCATGAGCCTCACCGTGACGGGAGCGGCACCTTCTTGCTGCCGCGGAGGCCTCGAAGTCGTTCTTCTTCCCCATGGCGCGCGGCGGATGTGGTGCGAGTGGGCGCGGCGAAGGAGCAACGCGCGCCGGTGGACTTTAAGGGCGGCCGCGCGCGGGATACGATGCCATTGGCGTTGCGAAGCCCGCCGCCGCCCGCCGGTGCACGCGCAGGAAGCTGCGGCATTCATGGCGAAGGCTGGCGCAGCGACGCGGAGCGGCGAACGCGGAAGCGATGGACAAGGAGCGATGCCCTCCATGCAGCTCGCGCGGCGCGGCCCGGTGACCGCGGCGGACAATTTGCGCGTCGCGCCGTCCGCGGGCAAACCTGCCGCATATTTGGGCGAGGTTTGCGTGTCCGCGTGACGGCCGGCCACTTTGCGTCGTGCGTGGAGGGTGGACGCATTTAGGCATCTCCGCGCGACGCATTTCGGACGTCGAAACGGACGCGTCGTGTCCGTTTGCGTCGGCCGAAATGGTCGAAATCGTACGGGCGTCCGTTTGCGTCGGGGGGTGGATCCAGCGGCGCGACGCAAAAAAAAAATCATTCATAATTTACGTTAAAAAAACATAAAAAAGCCATAAAGGCGTGCTAAAAGTTGGTGCTGCCTACTGGTCGTCGTCGCTGACGAGGTTAATGAACTCCGACGTCGGCCATGGAAGCTCGTATGCCGGCGGTGGAGGAGGTACCGCCGCATGGGCGGGAGGCGTGGCCGGGATCCCACGCCGGAGCAGCAGGCGGAGCGCGGTCGTTGGAACGCGTCGGCGTAGCCGGAGGAGTCGCCGCCTCCCCTGCGCGAGCGCTAACTCCCGCACCGGATTGCGAGCCCCTCCCACAAAGCGAGCTCGTTGAGCTCGTCCTCGCGTTGTTGGCGGTGCCATGGCAATGGCCTCATCCTCGGAAGGTCCGGCGGCTGGGTCTCCGGATCCCACGCCGGGCCGCCGTCGTCGTGGTCGTAGTCGTAGTCGACCATGTCGACGTCCTCGTCCGCGTCCTCCTCGTCGTCCGCGTCCTCGTGGTCGTTCTCTTCTTCTTCTGCGGCGATCTCTCGGTCGAAGAAGTCCACGTCGCCGAGGTAGCCGGCGCGGCGGCGCGCGTCGAACTCCCACGTCCCGAATGAAATCCAGTTGTAGGAGTTCAGCGCGTACGCCTCATCCTCCCGCAGATCCGGCGGCAAGATCGCTCGACGGCGGCGCACCTCGTCCCGCCGCTCTCGGCCCTCGCGCACGGGGGGACCGGCACGCGCCGCAGTTGAGGTACGCCCCTCCCGGCAGTTCGCGTCCCGGCCATGGCACAGCCGGTTTTCCTCCCATAGTGCCGCGAGCTCAACGCGGACGTACCGGCCGACCCTTGCCTTCTTGCCGAACGCGAGCCGCCTCCTGGTCGTTCTTCGTCTTGCGGACGGCCGCATTTCTTTCCCATGGCGTCGTGGGGTGGATACCGTGGGATTTGGCAATGGTTTGGTCGTCGAAATGGACGCGGCGTCCATTTAAAAGGCTCCGACGCCATATCGCTTCAACTCCGTGCAACGTCTACTAGCTGCACGCTCGCGAAGCCGAGGCACGCCATTAACGCCCTGCACAGGCTGCGCGCCCGAGTAATGCCGAAAAGACGGTTTTGCCGGGCCGGCGGGGAGGACAGCGGACACTTTGCGCGTCCGCAACGTCGGAGACGCAAACTGGCCCATATTTGGGCCGGGTTTGCGTTTGCGGACGGCCGGTCACTTGCGTCGCGTGCATTGAGTGGCACCGCATTTTCGATCACGGCGGACACAAACGGTCGCTCAGCATCCGTTTGCGTCGCGCCGCTGCAGATGCCCTTACGACCAAAGCGGACGCAAACGGTCGCGCCGCTGGAGATGCCCTGAAAACAAGCAATTCTTTTGTGCTCTCTTTCTCAAGGGTCAAGCCACATCATCATCATCGCAGGGGACTCATTCACCAGTCAGCAGCGCGTGTGATGTCTGATAGCCATTGATCGATCACTGGGTCAGTAGTGGGTTGGCTCATCTGAGCCCCCAGGGGCCGGCCGGCCCACGCTGCAGGCAGGCCTTGGCACCTGGGCCCCAAGTGCTGGTGTCAGTGGGCACGCCGCGCCCTCTCTTTCCCCCTCTACTTTGACCCATCAAGTGCAAGTGTGCAACGCTGCAAAACCATGTTTCATGGCTAATTTAATCATTGCGCTTAACCTCTGCAGGCATGGAACAGGGCTTCCAGATAGGGAACGAGATCCTCTGACGTTATTGGAAGTACTGCAGAGGGACGTTGATGAATTTGGTTCGTTCATTGCCCATCCGACGACAGTAGGTGAAATCCCCTGAAAACATAGCTGAGGAGTCAAGCCCAAAACGCAGCTCGACCTCGGTTGCGTGGTGCGGGCGTGCAGCCAGGCAGCGGCAGCCCAGCTCTGGCTCTACCTCGACGGCGAACATGTCCACGGACTTGGCCATGCCGGCGAGCTAAGTGTGCAGGGCAGCCGCAGCAGCTTTACCTCGACGGCGTAGTGCAGCCGACCATGTCCACGGACCTGGCCATGCCGGCGAGCTAAATAGGCAGGGCAGCCGCAAGAACTCTACCTCGACGGTGTGGTGCAGCCGACCATGTCCACAGACCTGACCATGCCGGCGAGCTAAGTGTGCAGGGCACTAGGGCAGCCGCAGCAGCTCTACTTCGATGGTGTGGTGCAACCGAACACGAAATACAGCTCAGGATTCAGGTCCAAAGCCCAGATCGATCTCGACGAGGTGGTGCAGTCCGGCAGCGGCAACGCAACTCTGCCTAAAAGTCCTGGTGCAGCCGACCATGTCCGCGGGAGCTGGGCATGCCGGCGAGCTGAGTGCACTGGGCAGCCGCAACAACTCTACCTCGACGGCGTGGTGCAACCGAACACATATGTGAATCTGGGCATGCCGGCGAGCGAGTGCGGACTGCGGCGGCAAGCGACAGCACAACTCTACCTCAACTGTGTGGTGCAGCCAGTGAAGCTGGGCATGCCGGCGAGCGAGTGTGCCGGACTGCCGGGCAGAGCTAGCGCGCAGCGACTATGACGTAACGGGCGCTGGTTGCATGGTGCAACCAACCAGGCCGTGGAGCTAGGCGTGCTGGTCAGCGGTGACGGCGACCGTTCCGATTAGCTTCTTGGCCTCGTCAAACAAGGCTTTGGGCCTCACACACCCCTCTACGTGTTTCCAAGGACTCAAGCTACACTGTCCGATGCATAAGGGACGGGCCAAATAGAACTATGTCCCTCTGCAGTTATTTGCAAAACGTCAGAGGATCTCGTTCCCCAGATAGGGTACTTTTGGCGCCTCATAATGGTGTTGCTTAGGTTCGTAAGATGGATCATCTTTTTATTACTTGGCGGGCCGTGTGGTCTACATATACTGTGGATGCAAAGACTAGTCCACGGTGCCTGAGATTTTCTACAGTAGCACAGTAGTACCTTTTGGTTTTGTACTATCAGGAAAGGAAAAGTACAAACCTAAGCCTGGCTCGGGTGTGTACGTGACCGGACGTGTCTGTCCCGTCAGATTCTTATTTCAGGTTTGGTCTAGGGCATCTCGAGGCTCAACGCATCTCAGACCTAAAATGTGTATGATCCGTTTACCACGGACCATGAACAGGAAAATGATCATGTGTCCATATTATCCGTAGCAGCCCAACGCATTTTGCTCCGGCCGGTCCATTTTAATTTATTTTGCCTCATTTAAATACAACTTCCTCATATGTATATGAAAATATAATGTTGTAATCAAATAAATTTAGCAAGCAATAAACGACATAATTCACATGCAATGTAGGGTAAAAAAATAGAAAACATAGTAAACAATTAAATGGAAGCACTCCTCAATGGTTGAACCCTAGCTTGCGAATATATGCGGAAGATTCGGTAAAAGGTGAAGTCTAGCTTACTAGTGGCATCAGGGCTTGCATCTGAAGTAGGGTTCGTTGTCCCTAACGCCTCGTAGAATAGTCACGAACAAGTTTCTTGACATCCAAATGCAGAGCCGGAACATGTTCACCGTGAAGATCGGCTTCGTGGGGTAGAAGTAATCCAGCTGGAGCCGGTAGTGGCTAGCCTCTCGATTGCATGCCGCATTGGCCATTCGAGCCCTTATACACTGGCTTTTGCCGCTCAGTGTGGTCATGGATGAGGGAGGGGCCGCAGCAATCATGAACTCCGACTCCTCGTCCGACGAGCTGTCCATGAAGGTGTTGAACAAGAACTCTCTCGACTTGTTGAGGACCATCCGTGGCCAACAAGGAAAAATCAATGGCTAGTCCACATGGCTCAAACGCCAAGGCAAATGGACTAGGTTTTCCTACCTTAAGATTGGCCTCGCAATTGGTTGAACATGTATTGGGCGTCGATGTCGATGGGCATGTCTGAATAGACATGCGGTGAATAGGGTCCCAGAGCAATGCCGACAACTGCTCTCTAGGGCCATGGCACCAATTATGACCTCCAACGAGCTGCGGCCCGATAGACGATGTCAGCAATGACGATGGGCAGGGCAGGCGTCGTCGTGGCTCTATGGTTGCAAGGGGAGGGAGGGATACAATTTGGTGGTTCCATGGAAGGTGAACTCCTGGGTTAGATGAGGGGAACACGCGCTGGTGCGCGCATTGCCAGCCAAAATTCATGCTAGGAATGCGTTGGCGCGGATAGTCCGATCACTTTACGTCAGGTAATTGGGTTGCGGGCTGAAATGGACATATTTGATCCGTTTACGTGATTACATCGGGCTGCTCGGACTGCCGAGACAAGCTAAACTATATGTCTACGTAACAGACGCACAGTGCACGCAGCCATGCATTACGTGCAGGTTACGTGTAACTGATAGAACTAACGGTACAAGTATCTCAGAACTATAACAGCATGTGAAAAGAAAAGGTCTGAAGTCGGTAGCAAAAGGAGGAAAGCCGGCACACGCAAGGTGGGTGGGAACACATGGAGCGGCAATGGGAAGCGGCATGCACGAACAGTATCGAAAAGCTTGTACGTGTGTGCAAGTTGAGTAGTACGCTCGGCTCTCCTCATCTTTACGTCTCCTCCTCGTCGCCTACACTTGGTTGGCCTCTGCAACCTCTGCAGGCAGGCCAGCTGCTGTGTCACACTTGACCGTCAGTAGCAGGCGCACGCATACACAGAAGTATGATCTTCTTCTTTTACCATTTGCTCTTCTTTTGGTCAGGGAGGTACCTCCGAGCTGAGCTTTGGCTTTGAATCGAAATTGAACGGGCACACATGTGTGCACAGTGACAGAGAGAGACGACTGTACAGAGAGGGTGCATTGGCATGGCATTGCCTTTGTTTATGAGTTTCCGTAAAGCTGGCGGGGGTCAGAGTCCGCAGCAACAAAAGGCAGAAGAGCGCAGCAGCCATTGCTGCAGGCTTCGCAGATGGGCGCTGCCTCTCCTGTCCCCCAACCTAGCAAACCTACAACTACTCTACCGCCCGGACCAAAGCATCTACCTAGAGCCCTAGTGATAGAAAACCATCGCTCACAAGCTCAGTTGGGTTCAGGTACCCATCGTTTTCGTGCTAGAGGAGTACCCCATACCAGTACCTGATACATGCGTGAAAATGTGATAGTACTGAAGTGTGTGGCAGTACGTATGACCGAGCAGTACATAGATGCACAGTACCTTCCATGGCGTCTCCTCTGGTGGACGGACGGAGCTGAGCCTGGTTGGGATCTACACTACACGATGGGCATACGCATCTCGTCCCTCATGTGACTGCTGACCAACAGTACAAATATCTGCTGGTCTACCGACGTGTACAAAACCACTTCGTGGAGTACGTGTACTCCTGCGATATTTCTCGGCCGGAAGTGAGTGTGGAGGTGGGGTGGGTGGTCGCAGCCTATCTGCGTGGGGTGTCAGAATCTGCCTGTCTCCTCTCTCGCTCTCTCTGTCTGGTGCCTCATGCAGCGCTGCACCGTTTGCAGTCAGTAATAATATTAACAAGTATTGTGTTAATATTCAGAGAGAGCAGGGTCACTGCACCTGGTGGCGCCGTGGCAGCATCCACCCAGCATTGCCACTCCTCTGCCAGCTCCCTACCTTCCACACATGAGGGCATCTCTAGGGCGATTTGCACAAAAATAACCTAAAAATGAAAGAAAAGCACAGACTGACCCTCCGGCGAAACTATTTCACCCATCTAACCCTTTTGTGTGGCGTCCCACATATCGGCGCCACACATGCCAGTGTGGCGCCCCTCCTGCCGGCGCCACACACCAGCCGACGTGGCGCCCGCGACGCTGAGCTGGTGCGCCCATCCGACGTGGCAGCACGTGTGGCGCCCCTCCCATCGGCGCCACACATGCCCTTACAATTGCCCAAAGCATACTGTGAGACAATTCGTCTGGGACTTAGCCGTTTTGCGAGCTCTCGTGTGGCGCCGATGCCACGGGCGCCACACCTCCCAAAACGGCTAAGGACTTATCGTCCGAGCCCCTGGATGTTTTCGACCCAATAGTTGATATCGTTGGCATGTGTGGCGCCGATGCCACGGGCGCCACACACTGCAGTGTGGCGCCAGCGTGGAGGGCGCCACACGTTGACTTGTGTTAAAACCCTGAAAAATCCTACCAAACTCCAACAGTTTTGAGTATAACAATGGACACAACAAGTTGCAATTTCAAAACATACACATATAACACTTCATAGCTCACATCGTAGCAAGTAGATTCAAACAACAAGTAGCATTACAAAGATGGTTCGAAATAATTCACAACAACATTTGGTTACTACTTTGTCTAGCACACTACTATAGGAAAATAGTCCAACTGCGTACATAAGACATTTGGTTACTACTTTGTCCAACTGCGACAAGCTTCGTCCAACTGCGTACATAAGACATTTGGTTACTACTTTGTCTAGCACACTACTATAGGAAAATAGTACATAGAACAAGTCATCACCTGCCGGTAGAGGTAGGCAAGTGCCGCTGTTCCCCAACTCCACCGGTTGTCCAACACCAAGCGCCTTCGGCCAACACCAATGGGCCAGCTTCCCACCACTGGGAAAGAGAGTCCTCGAAATCATGTACCATAAGTACACGCGGGCGTACGTCCTCCGAGTGTCCTCGTTGGCCCCTTCCGGGCATTCTGCAAAGTTAGTCCTGATCCAAGAGAAAGACGCGCCGGCGGGAACTCTCTCCTTTGGATTTGCTGGCGCCGGAGGAGCACTGCCAATAAGGTCCTCCATCTGTCCGCGCCACCCATCAGAAGCTGTGTTCATACACAGTGGTCGCCCTGAATAGGTAGTCCAAGGATCATGGAAACATCCTGGAGAGTAGGGGCCATCTCGCCGGCCCTCAAGTGGAAGGTGTGAGTCTCCGGCCTCCACCGGTCGACAAGGGCGGTGAGTGCCGAGGGGTTCATGTTCGCCCCCCACGGCTTACAAGGGATATGAACGGCATAAGACCGGTAGGCTGGATGAACTCCGTGTACCTCTCGTCATACGGTATATCCACTGTGCCATGGTAACGAATCTTCAAAGGGTGAAGATCCGTTCCCCTCTCCGTCATATGAACAGCCCGGTGCTCCCTGTCGTACTCTTCATCCAGAAGCCACACCATCCTACATGTTTACACAACCATGGTATGAGTCATTCCACTAACATAAATGAGCAACACATACATTCATAAGGTTCCATACACATGCATTTGCTAAGCTCCAATTTTGCCTTTCACCACATACATACATAAGGTTCCATACACACATACATTCACATCTAGGGATAGAACACCATAGCCATTTCAAACATCTTTGGATACAATGCATACAATCTAACAAAATTTAACATCTATGGTTCAAACACATGCATACAATCTATGGTTCCAACAAATCTATGGTTCAAATCTATGGTTCAAACACATGCATACAAATCTATGGTTCAAACACAACCAACATTTCCAATCTAGGATCAATCGAAGGGGAACGAATTAAACCGGAGCAAATCTTGGATGAATCGAAGGGGAACGAAGGGGAATATCTTGAGGATTGTATGGGGATGGATTTGGCCGGCCAGATCTGTCCAATCCGTGGAGGATTTGGTGGGGGCGGCGGAGAGGCGGCGGGGTTGGAGAGAGAGAAAGAGAGGAGAGAAAGAAGAGAAAGAGAGGGTCGAGGCTGGGGCGGGCGCGGGCGCCACACTTAAGTGGATGTGTGGCGCCCGTGGCATCGGCGCCACACATGCTCTGTGGCGCCGTGGCATCGCACACAGAGGCTCGCAAAACGGCTAAGTCCCAGACGAATTGTCTCACAGTATGTTTTGGGCAATTGTAAGGGCATGTGTGGCGCCGTTGGGAGGGGTGCCACACATGCTGCCACGTCGGATCGGCGGACCAGCTCAGCGTCGAGGGCGCCACGTCGGCTGGGTTTGTGGCGCCGGCAGGAGGGGCGCCACACTGGCATGTGTGGCGCCGATGTGTGGGGCGCCACACAAAAGGGTTAGATGGGTGAAATAGTTTCGCCGGAGGGTCAGTCTGTGCTTTCCTTTCACTTTTAGGTTATTTTTGTGCAAATCGCCCATCTCCAGTGGCGCGACGCGAGAGGACGCTGAGCGACCGTTTTCATCCGCCGTGATCGGAAATGCGTCTGGCACCACCTCCAGCCGGCGACGCAAAGTGACTGGACCGTCAGCGGAGACGCAAATCTGGCCCAAATATGCGCCAGGTTTGCGTCTCCGCGGACGGCCTGGTCCGCGGAGCGTCCTCCATTTCCCGGTCCCGCATGCCAGGGACAGCGAAATCGACCGCTTTGATTTGCATCTTTTTCCCCTTCTTTGCTGCCCTAGTGCGACGCCACCACCCCAACCCCACCGCCGCCGTCCCGCCGCAGAGCCGCAGTAGTCGCCGTCGGCTGTTCTCGCCGCGCGGGAGAGCATGATCGTACTCGGGCTTGGCTCCGCCGCGTACCTGCCGACTGTTTTCGGGCGAAACGCTCCCGGTTGCGCCGCCCTTCCGCGCCGCCCACGACCTGTTCGGTCAATTGCGTCGGTAGGTTTCATACTCGTGTTTTCGACGCTATTGTGCGCGGCCATTGATCCGCAGTTTGTACCCACGCAGATGGACATGTGGCAGATGTTGGACAAGTTCCGCGCGGAGGTCGTCGACTCCTCTTCCGACGAGGAGTCCGATCAGTCCACGCAGACATTGGCAAAACTGGCCTCCATGATCCACGAGTTCACCTCTAACCCGGGGCCGCAGCACCGGGGCTCTGTGAAGGGCGCTCCAAACACGCCGCGCAACAGAGTGGAAGGGCAGGCCCGGCTCCACAAGGACTACTTCCACCTCACCAATCCGATCTTCCCGGAAAAACTGTTCCGGCGCCGATACAGGATGTCAAGGGACCTGTTCTTGGTCATTCTACGGGGCGTCGAAACTACGACCCCTACTTCCAATGCATGCCCGATGCAACAGGTGCGCTAGGCTTCACCTCCTACCAAAAATGCTCCGCGGCTATTCGCATGCTCTCATATGGAATGGCTGCGGATATATTCGATGAGTATCTTCGAATGGGTGAGCACCTGCCTTGAGGCCATGTACAGGTTTTGCCGAGCCGTGATTGCCGTGTGCGGAGAGTATTACTGTAGGGAGCCAACTGTTGAGAATACAAGGCGGCTACTGTCTATCAACGAGTCTAGAGGCTTCCCAGGAATGATTGGCAGCATAGATTGCATGCACTTGCAGTGGAAAAACTGTCCATTTGGATGGCAGGGTGCGTACAGCGGGCATGAGGAGGGAAAAACTGTCATTCTTGAAGCTGTCATATCTCAAGATTTATGGATTTGGCATTCATTCTTTGGCATGGCCAGTTCCAACAATGACATCAATTTCTTGCACCGATCACCAGTTTTCAACCGGCTCATGCAAGGCAAAGCTCCCCGGGTGAGCTATGAGAACAATGGAAATGCATATGACAAGCCATATTATCTTGATGATGGCATCTACCCTGACTGGGCCACATTGGTGAAGACTGTCCGTAATCCATACTCCGAGAAGACGAGGAGGTTTGCCAAGATGCAAGAGGCTTGCATGAAAGATGTGGAGCGCGGATTTGGTGTGCTCCAAGCTCGGTGGGCAATTGTCCGTCACCCGGCAAGAACATGGTCGCTGAAGACCATGCATGAGGTGATGACATGTTGTGTGATCATGCACAACATGATCGTTGAGAACGAGCGTCCTGATGGCCGCAATGAGAACCACTGGGAATTCCAAGATGAGCTGGTTGCGCCACTTCCTGGAGCTTCATCTTGACAGGACTATCTACATAGGAATGTAGAAGTCACTGACGAGAACGTCTCCAAATAGCTGCAAACGGATCTGATTGAGCATCAGTGGACATTAGCTGGCCATGAAGATCATGCCTAGAGAAATACTATCTTATTTTCATGTAGACTTTTAAAAATTTAAATGTAATAACTATGACTTTGTTGATTTCCTTATTTTGTTGTTTGGAAACTTCATAAATTGATGCAAACGCCGGAAATGCGTCGGCCCGCTGGAGCTTCATCTTAGGGGCAAACGGACGCGCGGACAAAAACGGTCTGTCTCGCGTCCGTCGCGCCGCTGGAGATGCCATGAAGCAACTCCAATGGCATGCGGGGCGACAGATTGGGGTGTCCGAAAATGTCCGCACGGACGGGTGAACAGACCGCTCAGGCCCCAGCGGCATGACGTAAATGGATCGGTTCCCGCGGATCGATCCATTCGTTTCGCAAAATTGGACCGCCGATGCGTCGGACCGAATAGCGAGCACGTCCTCCCTTGTTCTATTTGTGGCCAATCCGGGGCCTCTCGCCGGTGGACGAAAGGTATAAAAAAGAATGACCCAAACTCTTGCCTTCCGTCTCCGCCGCCAACCCACGGTAGCGCCGTCGTATGCGCTTTGGGTTGCCATTGGCGTCATCAGTTTTCATTGGGCCGTGGCACCCAGCAAGTACGTCGGTTGTTGCTGCCGAGTACGCCGTTGACAATCTTTTCTGGCCGCTACTATCGCCCCTAGTCGTCGTCGACTCCTCCCCATTTCCACGTAGGACGTGTACCTCGTTGCCAAGTTGCCCGCGCACTGTCATCCATCACGCCACCTGGCAAAGAAGCAAATCTTCTGAAGACGCTAGCTTCACCGGCACGCTCGACGGTGCGTCCAGAACCTATTCTCCCGACGGTGCGGCTGGTCTTCGGTGTTGTGGTTGAGCGCTTGGTGACGTGCTCTTGGCGTGGCAACCGTAGCTCCTGGTTTGATCGTGGTCATGGTCGTGCTGGTGGACCGCGATTGCATCAACGACATGGAGGTGTTCAGCGGCGAAGCAAGATGTGTTTCTCAACACCCAGTGGGAAGGGGTGATAGGTGTGTATGTGTTGCTCCGGATGAAATTCATGCTCTGTTTTCAGTCAGAGCCGGTGATGACGCCGCCTGCTGGTGTCGTTCCCCTCCATCGATGCATCGCTGAGGAGTGCCAGCACCGCCCTTGCCCACTCAGGATGGTGTCTCAGGGTGAAAACCAAGATCGAGATGTTCGGTCGATGATAGCGGCGTCTACGACGTCGTTTCTTTCTTGAAAGCTTCGTTTTTGGAGACATAGACTTGGGAAGCACATGGTTCGGGCTTGATGTTGCTCTGGTACTGCTGCTCATGTTTGATTTCAGGCGCAATGTATGTCGTCGTCGGCAACTCCAAGGCAGCGTCTACTCAGGGCTGGCCAAGTCCTACCACCCACCTGCCGACTCTTAGGCGCTCAAGGGTGGTTGGTACGTTAATGAGAAGAGTTAAGAGGAGGTTGTTTCTTTGGAGTTAATTGGCTTCGGTTGTGACGCGGCTCCGGTTTCAATTTGGGCGAGACCTTTGTTTGTCTTTGTTGTAGTGTGTGGTGGTTAGTATTCGGATTGGCGGTGTGTGTTGTAGCCATCCTTAGCGTTGTATCGGCCATCAGCCATTTCTTATATGTGATTGATACGTTTTCGAGGACATATTTTCGAAAAAAAAACCCATCGCATTACTTGTCGTGAAGATAATTTTATGTTCAAACAGGTTTGTGTCGATTAGATGACACAACCTTACCGACAACTGAAACTAAAACGAGTACCTGCAAACAGGTAATCATCATACCATGTTAAGATACTAGCAATAGCAATGTCAGCAAACTGCTATGGTGTACCCGTTGCAGTGACTTCAAAGTCTAGCAAAGCAAAGGGCAGCAGCAATGCAGCAAACTCACCAGCCATGGGGTACCCCGTACCCAGCGCCATCAGCGATACGTAGACGCCGTCACCTCTGGCACCGGCAAGTTTTCGTCGTGATTTTCCATGGCTCCGCCTACGGATGCCCGGAGCAGCGCTGCAGCCGCACACGCAGGGGCAGCGGGGTGTACGATCGGTGGGAGTAGCCTGAGCGGCTGAGCGGGCTGGCAGAGGCGCGCACACAGCAGATTCTGCAGCGCGCACGCGGCATCTTGACTGGATGACCTATCCTCTGTACCCTCACCTTAAATTATGATGAGTAGCCACCGGAAGTGATTAACCAAGCCGCCGATTTTGCTTCGCTCACATGTACGTGGACGTGCACGGGCAGGACATGTTCCGGGTACGAGCCCAGCCTCTTTTGTCACAAGTTTCACCCTTTGCAGTTGATTTATACTCTCAATTAAAAGTTGATTTATACTTGAGAACCAACGCATGAAGCGCACTGGTATCCGAGGCCACCAGGGATCAAATCCCTTGTTTAATGTTTTGATTTTTCTTTTATAAAAATGTGAAACTTTTATTTATTAGAAATGACATTGCAATCGATAGCAAGATCAATGTGGTAACTTCGTTAATCTAAAAATCCATCGGATCATTCTCACCAAGAGGCGCTCTCACCGGTAGGATGTGCGTGTGTATTCATATGAGTGAATGTATGTACACATTTTTGAGCGTATGTCGTTGTACGATGTTTCACCCAAAAAATTAATCATGTTACTTTTTCCTTGCCAACGCCCGATGGAGATGCTGTAAGTTTTTGTAAAACAAATCAGGCGATGTAAAGTTATACGAGGCGACTAGAGGGGTGGGTGAGGGTGGGGTGAATAGGGGCTACCAAATTTTAGTTCTTTTCCTCAAGGTAAGGCTCTACATATGAATCTAGGTGGACGATCCTATATGACAAGGAAAACATGATATAAGATACAAATAATAAAGGATGATAAAGAATAGAAGTAACCGTAGAAGCACGTGGATACACAAAGGGTTGATTCCCATGATTCCTTCCTTTTGAAAAGAAGTATGTCTACGTTTCAGGAGTGTGGTGCCACAGAGGCCAACTAACACCATATAGGCCTCACTCTGTTCTCCGGTGTATAAGCCACAAAGGTGAGCTCGCGCTCCAATAAACGGTAACCTTTAAGGTTTTAACCAAAACCTTTATACAAGGTTGGGTCTCTCTCCACAACTTAATTGGAGGCTCCCAACGACGATCATAAAGCTTCACAACGCATAGATTGAGCTCCATCTTGACCTCCTTTCCCTTAGAGTTCGAAAGAGTCAAATGGTAGCTATATCCAGTTATCCACACATGAATACAAGGGGGAAACAAAATTGCTTCCGTGTAATCCTAGATCTTGTCCTACTACACCAAATTCCAAAGTATCAAGGAGATTATGTCACAATGGTATGACGATTTGCAAGATTGAGCTTCGGGCATCAATGGATGAGAGAGATGAAAGAGGTAACCCCTTGGGGAAGAAGAACCCTTCCATTTATAACCTTGACAAAATCTGTCATCAATGACTGTTGCCTGAACCCACAGTCTACCACCGGAACTTTTGGGTGGTTGATAACCCACAAGTATAGGGGATCGCAAAAGTCTTCGAGGGAAGTAAAACCAAAATTTATTGATTCGACACAAGGGGAGACAAAGAATACTTATAAGCCTTAACAACTGAGTTGTCAATTCAGCTGCACCTGTAAAAGCACTAGTAATAGGGGTGATGTGAAAGCAGCACTAATATGAGAGCAATAGTAACAGTAACACAACAGCAGTAGAAGTAACACAGAGGCAATGGCACCAGAAAATAGTTGATACTACTTCTAATGGCATATAGGACCGAGTGAGTATTTGATGATGAAAGATGGACCGGGGTTCCCAACTATCTACACTAGTGGTAACTCTCCAATAACAAGTGTTGGGTGAACAAATTACAGTTGGGCAATTGATAGGATTGAAATATCATTAAGACAGAACATCAAGTTTATTAATCATGTTGGCATGTTTTCCATATATAGTCATACGTGCTCGCAATAAGAAACTTGCATAACATCTTTTGTCCTACCAGCCGGTGGCAGCCGGGCCTCAAGGAAATCTACTGGTAATTAAGGTACTCCTTTTAATAGAGCACCGGAGCAAAGCATTAACACTTGGTGAAAACATGTGATCCTCATATCTAAGCCATCCCCTCCAGTTATCCCAGTTGCTGTCACTCTGGGGCCTCGGGTTCCGGACATAGACATGTGCAAACAACTTGTAGATACAATCTAAGCAATAATTATAGAGCTTAAATCTAAGATCATGCCACTCGTGCACTAGTGACAAGCATTAAACACAACAAGATTGCAGCAACAATAACTTCACAAACTTTATAGATAGACTGATCATAATGTAACAATTCATCGGATCCCAACAAACACAACATCGATTACATCAGATGGATCTCAATCATGTAAGGCAGCTCATGAGATCATTGTATTGAAGTACATGGGAGAGAGAGTACCAACTAGCTACTGCTAGAACCCGTAGTCCATGGGGGAACTACTCACGGAGCATGATGGAGGCGGTGGCGTCGATGGAGAAAGCTCCCGTGGCACTTCCCGTCCCGGCGTGCCGAACAGAGATTCTGTCCCCCAAACTTGTCTTCGCGATGGCGGCGGCTACGGAACTCTTCGTGGAATATGACTTGATTCTTTAGGGTTTCGACGGGGAGAATATATGGGTGGGCGAAGGCTGGCGCGCTAGGGGGCCGCGCCGCCCTGTGGGGTGGGCCCTCTGCTGGCCGCCTCCGACTCTCCTTCGATGTTCTGGAAAGCTCCGTGGAAAATAAGACCGTGGGCTTTTGTTTCGTCCAATTCCGAGAATATTTCCTGTGTAGGATTTATGAAACCAAAAACAACAGAAAACATGAACTGGCGCACAGATCTTGTTAATAGGTTAGTGGAAAATGCATAAAATCATTATAAAGTGTGAACAAAACATGTAGGTATTGTCATAAAACTAGCATGGAACATATTATTATTGGGAGACGTATCAAGCATCCCCAAGCTTAGTTCCTACTCGCCCTCGAGTAGGTAAACGATAAAAAGAATAATTTCTGAAGTGACATGCTATCAACATAATCTTGATCATACTATTGTAAAGCATATGAGATGAATGAAGTGACTCAAGGCAATGATCTATAGTTTGCTAACAAATAGATAATGACTAAACATATAGCAAAAACTTTTCATGAATAGTACTTTCAAGACAAGCATCAAAAAGTCTTGCATAAGAGTTAACTCATAAAGCAATAAATTCTTAATAAGAGGTTTTGAAGCAACACAAAGGAAGATTTAAGTTTCAACAATTGCTTTCAACTTTCAACATGCATATCTCATGGATAATTGTCAACACAAAGTAATATAATAAGTGCAATAAGCAAGCATGTAAGAATCAATGCACACAGTTGACACAAGTGTTTGCTTCTAAGATAGAAAGGAGTAGGTAAACTGACTCAACATAAAGTAAAAGAAAGGCTCTTCGCAGAGGGAAGCAGGGATTAAATCATGTGCTAGAGCTTTTCAAGTTTTGAAATCATAAAGAGAGCATAAAAATAAAGTTTTGAGAGGTGTTTGTTGTTGTCAACGAATGGTAGTGGGCACTCTAACTCCCTTGTCAAACAGACTTTCAAAGAGCGGCTCCCATGAAGGACATTATCTCTACCAGCAAGGTAGATCATCCCTCTTCTCTTTTGTTTACACATGTATTTTAGTTTTATTTATAGATGACACTCCTCCCAACCTTTTTTTTTCACAAGCCATGGCTAACCGAATCCTCGGGTGCCTCCCAACATTTCACATACCATGGTGGAGTGTCTATTTGCAAAATTAAGTTGCTTACTGATGAATCAGGGCAAAACATGTGAAGAGAATTATTAGTGAAGGTTAATTAATTGGGTCCGGGAACCCCGTTGCCAGCTCTTTTTGCAAAATTATTGGATAAGCGGATGAGCCACTAGTCCATTGGTGAAAGTTTGTTAAGAGTAAATGACAAGGTTGAAAGATAAAACACCACATACTTCCTCATGAGCTATAAAACATTGACACAAATAAGAGATAATAACTTTTGAATTGTTTAAAGGTAGCACATGAAGTATTTACTTGGAATGGCAGAAAAATACCACATAGTAGGTAGTTATGGTGGACACAAATGGCATAGGTTTTGGCTCAAGGTTTTGGATGCACGAGAAGCATTCCCTCTCAGTACAAGGCTTTGGCTAGCAAGGTTGTTTGATGCAACACAAGTATAAACCAGTACAGCAAAACTTACATAAGAACATATTGCAAGCATTATAAGACTCTAGTCTTCCTTGTTGCTCAAAAACTTTTACCAGAAAATATCTAGACCTTAGAGAGACCAATCATGCAAACCAAATTTCAACAAGCTCTACGGTAGTTCTCCACTAATAGGTTTAAACTACATGATGCAAGAGCTTAAACATGATCTACTTGAGAGCTCAAAACAATTGCCAAGTATCAAATTATTCAAGACAATATACCAATTACCACATGAAGCATTTTCTGTTTCCAACCAAATAGCAACAAACTCTCTAAACAAATATAAGTGAAGTAAGAGAGTACTTTTTATAAAATAACTAATAGCTCTGAACAAGAGATACATGAAAACCAAGAGCTAGAATAGGAGTATTCAAATGAAAAAGCGGAGCGTGTCTCTCTCCCAAACAAGATAGATAGGATCCAATATTGATATGATCAGAGAATAAAAATAACAAACTAAAAATAAAAGCACACAGACGCTCCAAGTAAAGCACATAAGATGTGGAAGAATTAAAATATAGTTTCACTAGAGATGACCTGATAAGTTGCTGATGAAGAAGGGGATGCCTTGGGCATCCCAAGCTTAGATGCTTGATTCTTCTTGAAATATGCTTGGCTGAACCACAGGGGCATCCCCAAGCTTAGGCTCTTCACTCTTCTTGATCACATTATATCACCCTTCTCTCTTGACCCTTGAAAACTTCTGCCACACCAAACTTCTCATAAACTTCATTAGAGGGGTTAGTACTCAAAAAACTTTAATCCACATTAGTTCCGTAGTGACATATTGCAAGAACTCAATAGAACATTAGCTACAGCTCTCCACGTCTAGAAAGCCTTACTTAAAGTCCACAAGAGACAATGCAAAAAAACAGAGACAGAATCTGCAAAAAGAACAGCCAGTAAACATGAATTTTTTCGAGGTACTTCCGTTGTTCAAATCAGAAAACTCAAAACTAATGAAAGTTGCGTACATATCTGAGGATCACGCATGAATTTTTTAGCATTTTACGAGTTTCCTACAGAGAGATCAACTCAAATTCGTGACAGCTAAAAATCTGTTTCTGCGCAGAAATCCAAATCTAGCATCAACTTTCTATTAGAGACTTTACTTGGCACAACAATGCGATAAAATAAAGATACAAAGGTATTGCTACAGAAGTAAACAGCACCGTGACTCAAAAATAAAAGAAAAATTGCAGAAATAAAATAATGGTTGTCTCCCATAAGCGCTTTTCTTTAACACCTTTCAGCTAGGCGCAGAATATTTTAATGATGCTCACATGAAAATAGAAAATGAAGCAAAAGGAGCATCAAGAAGCAAATTCAAAACACATTTAAGTCTAACCCGCTTCCTATGCATAGGAATCTTGTACATAAATAAATTCATGGAGAACAAAGTGACAATCATAGGAAGATAAAACACGAGTAACTTCAAAATTATCAGCATGTAGAGAGGTGTTTTAGTACCATGAAAATTTCTACAACCATATTTTCCTCTCTCATAATAATTTCCAGTAGCATCATGAACAAACTCAACAATATAACTATCACATACAGCATGCTTTTCATGATCTACAAACACATAATTTTTATCAAGCTCAAAAATAATGGGATTAAAACTTTCAAACCCACTTTTATCAATAACATAACAAGATGATTGATCAATCTCAAAAGATATGGGACTCCTAGATAAAGTCAAGACCTCTCCAATCCCATTTTCATTAGTAGTACAATTAATATTATCAAGTAACATAGGACCATCATCTAGAGCTTTATCATAAACATTTGCTAAGCAAAACTCTTTAGTACCATGCATTTCGATATCAGGCACAAACAAAGCATTATCATAAGATTTATCAAAATAGCATGGATTATCATAGATAACAGTAGCATAATTATTCTCACAAGTTTTACTCATAGGGAATATTTCAAGAGAATCCACAGGAACATAACATTCATCCTCCTTTGGTAAGCATGGAGGACAATCAAATAGTGTAAGAGATAAAGAGTTACTATCATTAGAAGGTTGGCATGGGTAGCTAATCCATTCTTCCTCCTTTTGTTCATCACTCTCCTCCTCTTTTTCATCCAATGAGCTTTCAGGTTCATCAATTTCTTCTTTCACAGGTTCCTGCAAATTGTGAGTGCATTCTTGTGCATGAATGAGTCTCTCTTTATAATCAATGATATAAGGATTATTGTTGTAATGTTCTATGCAATAATCAAGGATAGAAGAGACATAATCTTTAAGGTCCTTACTGAAAGTGCATGGAGCCCCCATGTGTGGTTTTGGTAATTAATGACAATCCCTATGGACTAATGTTTGCATTGAGTTATATTTGTAGGAGTTGTCCATAGGCAATTCTTGAACCATTTGTTGGCTTCAAGATTGCAATAAGAAGAAATTGATGAAGGATATCAAGTGTCAAGTATGTCTTGAAGATGAAGATGAAGTGAGCCCTCAAGTTACTTCAAGACATCAATATGATGAAGAATGAAGAATGAAGTGCAAGTTCAAGATGAGCCAACTCGAAGAGTTCATAAGCTTGAAGCTTGCCATGGAGAAATGAAGTGCAAGTTCAAGATGAGCCATCTCGAAGAGATCCTTTGCTTGAGTCTTGCCATCCATATGGTGATCATGGATATGTGAAGATGCGCCGAAGAAGAAGCTCTCCCATGGTGGATTATGGGGGAGCAATCCACATGGTGGTCATGGTTATGTGAAGATGCGCCGAAGAAGAAGCTCTCCCATGGTGGATTATGGGGGAGCAATCCACAAGACTTCGTCAAGCAAGCACAAGAAAGAAAGGCGTTCCATCTTGTTGAGGTCAAGATCGTCGTCATCGAGCTCAAGTGGAATGCGCAAGTATAAGGTTTGCTCTTGATAGGGTTTCTTTCTCACCGGTCTCATAGTGTAGTTGGAGACCGGTTTATAGTTTAGTTGCCGTACTATCAAGAGGGCTCTCGAGTGAGTAACTCGATCGTATCGTTCGGAGAGAGCTCAAACCTTTGCATCCTTACATCATCTTTCTTGGTTGTTATTTGGACCTTATCCATGTGATGTTTTAGAGCTTGTGCTCATTCTCATGACAAGCTCTAGTTCATCGAAAACGGATTTCGCATAGATCACTTGTTGCGTTTTCGAGTTTGGTTCATCATATTACTTGGTTTTATTTGGATCTTATCCATGTGATGTTTTAGAGCTTGTGCTTATTCTCATGACAAGCTCTAGTTCATTGAGAATGGTTTTTCCATGGGCAACTTGTTGCATTTTCAAGATTGGAGGTTTTACCGGTATGTCTTTTTGAGATAGGTCAAACCTTTCATCATTTGTTTCTATCCTCCTTTGCTGGACTATGATGTTTCTATGCATATTGTTGTAGAGCTCGTTGTTGTGATTTCAACGAGCCCAAGATCATCGAAATCGGAGTCCGGATGCAAAAGTTATGCCCGTTTTAGTTTTGGTGTTTCTGCAGTTTGCTTAGGCCGGATATTTCCGAAATATCCGGGCCGGATTATCCGGGCCGGATATTTCGGAAATATCCGGCCCCCTCGAAATCGGCTAAGGACCTGAGGAATTGCTGCTCAGTATAGGGGCCGGACATTTGCCCGGATTTTGACCAGGTTTTGTCCCGAGGCCGGATTATCCGGGGGGCGGATTATCCGGCCCTTACTTAGGCCGGATTATCCGGCCCTGGTTTTGCCCAACGGCTCGATTTTCTTGGGGGGTATAAATACCCCCCTTCTTCCTCCTTGGGCTGTGGCTTCTCTCACTCTCTCTCTCCTCCATTGTTGAACTAGAGAAGCTTGCACTATCTCTCAATCCCTCCATGATTCTTGCCCCCATTTGAGGGAAAAGAGAGAGGAGATCTAGATCTACATTTCTACCAATCAAATCCATCTCTTTGTGAGTGGAACTCTCTAGATCTTGATCTTGGTGTTCTTTGTGAATTCCTTTGTTCTTCCTCTCTTATTCCCCCAATAGCTTTTGTTTTTGTTTTTGTTTGAATAAAGTTGGATCCTAGCATTCACTTTGTGGGAGAGAGACACGCTCCGCTGTTGCATATGGAAAAATATGTCCTTAGGCTTTACTCATAATGTTCATGGCGAAGTTTCTTCTTCGTTAAATTGTTATATGGTTGGAATTGGAAAATGCTACATGTAGTAATTGCTAAAATGTCTTGGATAATGTGATACTTGGCAATTGTTGTGCTCATGTTTAAGCTCTTGCATCATATACTTTGCACCCATTAATGAAGAAATACTTAGAGCTTGCTAATTTGGTTTGCATATTTGGTTTCTCTAGAGTCTAGATAATATCTAGTATTGAGTTTTGAACAACAAGGAAGACGGTGTAGAGTCTTATAATGTTTACAATATGTCTTTTATGTGAGTTTTGCTGCACCGTTCATCCTTGTGTTTGTTTCAAATAACCTTGCTAGCCTAAACCTTGTATCGAGAGGGAATACTTCTCATGCATCCAAAATCCTTGAGCCAACCACTATGCCATTTGTGTCCACCATATCTACCTACTACATGGTATTTTCCGCCATTCCAAAGTAAATTGCTTGAGTGCTACCTTTAAAATTCCATCATTCACCTTTGCAATATATAGCTCATGGGACAAAAATAGCCTTAAAAACTATTGTGGTATTGAATATGTACTTATGCATTTTATCTCTTATTAAGTTGCTTGTTGTGCGATAACCATGCTTCTGGGGACGCCATCAACTACTCTTTGTTGAATATCATGTGAGTTGCTATGCATGTTCGTCTTGTCTGAAGTAAGGGAGATCTACCACCATATGGTTAAGCATGCATATTGTTAGAGAAGAACATTGGGCCGCTAACTAAAGCCATGAATCATGGTGGAAGTTTCAGTTTTGGACACATATCCTCAATCTCCAGTGAGAATAATAATTGTTGTTACATGCTCATGCATTAAAGAGGAGTCCATTATCTGTTGTTCATGTTGTCCCGGTATGGGTGTCTAAGTTGAAGAATGATCAAAAGCGAGAAATCCAATGCGAACTTTCTCCTTAGACCCTTGTACAGGCGGCATGGAGGTACCCCATTGTGACACTTGGTTAAAACATGTGCATTGTGATGATCCGGTAGTCCAAGCTAATTAGGACAAGGTGCGGGCACTATTAGTATACTATGCATGAGGCTTGCAACTTGTAAGATATAATTTACATAACTCATATGCTTTATTACTACCGTTGACAAAATTGTTTCATGTTTTCAAAATAAAAGCTCTAGCACAAATATAGCAATCGATGCTTTCCTCTTTGAAGGACCATTCTTTTACTTTTATGTTGAGTCAGTTTACCTATCTCTCTCCACCTCAAGAAGCAAACACTTGTGTGAACTTTGCATTGATTCCTACATACTTGCATATTGCACTTGTTATATTACTCTATGTTGACAATATCCATGAGATATACATGTTATAAGTTGAAAGCAACCGCTGAAACTTAATCTTCCTTTGTGTTGCTTCAATACCTTTACTTTGATTTATTGCTTTATGAGTTAACTCTTATGCAAGACTTATTGATGCTTGTCTTGAAGTACTATTCATGAAAAGTCTTTGCTTTATGATTCACTTGTTTACTCATGTCATTACCATTGTTTTGATCGCTGCATTCATTACATATGCTTTACAAATAGTATGATCAAGATTATGATGGCATGTCACTTCAGAAATTATCTTTGTTATCGTTTTACTGCTCGGGACGAGCAGAACTAAGCTTGGGGATGCTGATACGTCTCCAACGTATCGATAATTTCTTATGTTCCATGCTACATTATTGATGTTATCTACATGTTATATGCACATTATATGTCATATTTATGCATTTTCGGAACTAACCTATTAACAAGATGCCGAAGAGCCAGTTGCTGTTTTTGCTGTTTTTGGTTTCAGAAATCCTAGTAAGGAAATATTCTCGGAATTGGACGAAATCAACGCAGGGGTCCTATTTTGCCACGAAGCTTCCAAGACCGAAGAGTCAACGAAGTGGGGCCACGGGGGCCAAACCATAGGCGGCGCGGCCCCACCCTTGGCCGCGCCGACCGTGGTGTGGGGCCCCTGTGCCCCCTCTGACTTGCCCTTTCGCCTACTTAAAGCCTCCGTGAAACCCCCAGCACGAGAGCCACGATACGGAAAACCTTCCAGACGCGCCACCGCCAATCCCATCTCGGGGATTCAGGAGATCGCCTCCGCACCCTGCCGGAGAGGGGATCCATCTCCCGGAGGACTCTACGCCGCCATGGTCGCCTCCGGAGTGATGAGTGAGTAGTTCACCCCTGGACTATGGGTCCATAGCAGTAGCTAGATGGTTGTCTTCTCCTCATTGTGCTTCATTGTTGGATCTTGTGAGCTGCCTAACATGATCAAGATCATCTATCTGTAATACTATATGTTGTGTTTGTCGGGATCCGATGGATAGAGAATACTATGCTATGGTAATTATCAATCTGATGTTTATGTGTTGTTTAAGATCTTGCATGCTCTCCGTTATTAGTAGAGGCTCTGGCCAAGTTAATGCTAATAACTCCAAGAGGGAGTATTTATGCTCGATAGTGGGTTCATGCCCCATTGATATCTGGGGGAGTGACAGAAACCCCTAAGGTTGTGTTGTGCTGTTGCCACTAGGGATAAAACATTGATGCTATGTCCGAGGATGTAGTTATTGATTACATTACGCACCATACTTAATGCAATTGTCTGTTGTTTGCAACTTACTGGAGGGGGTTCGGATGATAACCTGAAGGTGGACTTTTTAGGCATAGATGCAGTTGGATGGCGGTCTATGTACTTTGTCGTAATGCCCAATTAAATCTCACTATATTTACCATGTCATGTATGTGCATCGCGGTGCCCTCTCTATTTGTCAATTGCCCGACTGTAATTTGTTCACCCAACATGCTTTTATCTTATGGGAGAGACACCTCTAGTGAACTGTGGACCCCGGTCCAATTCTCTTTACGAAATACAATCACTGCAATACTTGTTTTCCTGTTTTCTTGCAAACAATCATCTTCCACACAATACGGTTAATCCTTTGTTACAGCAAGCCGGTGAGATTGACAACCTCACTGTTTCGTTGGGGCAAAGTACTTTGGTTGTGTTGTGCAGGTTCCACGTTGGCGGAATCCCTGGTGTTGCGCCGCATCACATTTCGCGACCATCAACCTTCAACGTGCTTCTTGGCTCCTCCTGGTTCGATAAACCTTGGTTTCTTTCGAGGGAAAACTTGCCGCTGTGCGCATCATACCTTCCTCTTGGGGTTCCCAACGGACGTGTAACATCTACGCGCATCAAGCGACTTTTTTGGCGCCGTTGCCGGGAGATCAAGACACGCTGCAAGGGGAGTCTCCACTTCTCAATCTCTTTACTTTGTTTTTGTCTTGCTTTATTTTATTTACTACTTTGTTTGCTGCACCTAAACAAAACACAAAAAAATTAGTTGCTAGTTTTACTTTATTTATTGTCTTGCTCTCTATATTAAAAACACAAAAAATTAGTTACTTGCATTTACTTTATCTAGTTTGTTTTATTTACTGTTGCTAAAATGGCCAACCTGAAAACACTAAGTTGTGTGACTTCACAACCACAAATAATAATGATTTCCTATGCACACCTATTGCTCCACCTGCTACTACAGCAGAATTCTTTGAAATTAAACCTGCTTTACTAAATCTTGTCATGAGAGATCAATTTTCTGGTATTAGTTCTGATGATGCTGCTGCCCATCTTAATAATTTTGTTGAACTATGTGAAATGCAAAAGTATAAGGATGTAGATGGTGATATTATTAAATTGAAATTGTTTCCTTTCTCATTAAGAGGAAGAGCTAAAGATTGGTTGCTATCTTTGCCTAAGAATAGTATTGATTCATGGACTAAATGCAAGGATGCTTTTGTTGGTAGATATTATCCTCCCGCTAAAATTATATCTTTGAGAAGTAGCATAATGAATTTTAAGCAATTAGATACTGAACATGTTGCTCAAGCATGGGAGAGAATGAAATCTTTGGTAAAGAATTGCCCAACCCATGGACTGACTACTTGGATGATCATCCAAACCTTCTATGCAGGACTAAATTTTTCTTCGCGGAATTTATTGGATTCAGCTGCTGGAGGTACCTTTATGTCCATCACATTGGGGGCGGCTACAAAACTTCTTGATGATATGATGATAAATTACTCTGAATGGCACACGGAAAGAGCTCCACAAGGTAAGAAGGTAAATTCTGTCGAAGAATCCTCCTCCTTGAGTGATAAAATTGATGTGATTATGTCTATGCTTGTGAATGGTAGGACTAATGTTGATCCTAATAATGTTCCTTTAGCTTCATTGGTTGCTCAAGAAGAAAATGTTGATGTGAATTTCATTAAAAATAATAATTTCAACAACAATGCTTATCGGAACAATTCTAGTAATAACTATAGGCCATATCCTTCTGCTAATGGTAATGGTTATGGTAATTCTTATGGGAATTCTTACAACAATAATAGGAGTGTACCCCCTGGTCTTGAAGCTATGCTTAAAGAATTTATTAGTACACAAACTGCTTTTAACAAATCTGTTGAGGAAAAGCTTAATAAAATTGATATTCTTGCTTCTAGAGTTGATAGACTTGCCTCTGATGTTAATCTTTTAAAATTGAAAGTTATGCCTAATAATGATATTGATAATAAGATTACTACTACAGCAAATGCCATCCAAGTTAGAATTAATGAGAATATAAGATTAATGGCTGAACTGCGTGCTAGGTGGGATAGAGAAGAAAATGAAAAACTAGCTAAAAAGAGTAATGTAGCTAAAGTTTGGACTATTACCACCACTAGTAATGCTAATGCTCCACATGTTGCTGCACCTCCTACTATCAATGGTAAAATAATTGGTGTTGGCAATGTTTCTACTCCTAGTGCAAAGCGTGCAAAACTGCCTGAAATTGCTAAAACTGAAACTGCTTGTGATAAAACTGCTGAAATTTTTTCCAACCTTGGGGATGATGATCCCATTGCTGTAGCTCATAATGATTTAGATTTTGATGATTGCCACATCTCTGAAGTTATAAAGTTCTTGCAAAAACTTGCTAAAAGTCCTAATGCTAGTGCTATAAATTTGGCTTTCACAAAACATATTACAAATGCTCTCATAAAAGCTAGAGAAGAGAAACTAAAACTTGAAACTTCTATTCCTAGAAAGTTAGAAGATGGTTGGGAGCCCATCATTAAAATGAGAGTCAATGATTTTGATTGTAATGCTTTATGTGATCTTGGTGCAAGTATTTCTGTTATGCCTAAGAAAGTCTATGATATGCTTGACTTGCCACCATTAAAGAATTGTTATTTGGATGTTAATCTCGCTGATAATGCTAAAAAGAAACCTTTGGGGAGAGTTGATAATGTTCATATTGTGGTTAACAATAACCTTGTCCCCGTTGATTTTGTTGTCTTGGATATTGAATGCAATGCATCTTGTCCCATTATATTGGGAAGACCTTTTCTTCGAACCGTTGGTGCTACTATTGATATGAAGGAAGGTAATATTAAATATCAATTTCCTCTCAAGAAAGGTATGGAACACTTCCCTAGAAAAAGAATGAAGTTACCTTATGACTCTATTATTAGAGCAAATTATGATGTTGATGCTTCATCTCTTGATAATACTTGAATTACACTTTCTGCGCCTAGCTGAAAGGCATTAAAAAAAGCGCTTATGGGAGACAACCCATTGTTTTTACTACAGTACTTTGTTTTATATTTGAGTCTTGGAAGTTGTTTACTACTGTAGCAACCTCTCCTTATCATGTTTTTGTGCCAAGTAAAGTCTCTATAGTAAAGTAAGTACTAGATTTGGATTACTGCGCAGTTCCAGATTTCTTTGCTGTCACGAATCTGGGTCTACCTCTCTGTAGGTAACTCAGAAAATTATGCCAATTTACGTGCATGATCCTCAGATATGTACGCAACTTTCATTAGTTTTGAGTTTTTCCATTTGAGCAAGTCTGGTGCCATTTTAAAATTCATCTTTACGAACTGTTCTGTTTTGACAGATTCTGCCTTTTATTTTCATTGCCTCTTTTGCTATGTTGGATGAATTTCTTTGATCCATTAATGTCCAGTAGCTTTATGCAATGTCCAGAAGTATAAAGAATGATTGTGTCACCTCTGAACATGTACATTCTTATTATGCACTAACTCTCTAATGAGTTTGCTTGAAGTTTGGTGTGAAGGAAGTTTTCAAGGATCAAGAGAGGAGTATGATATACTATGATCAAGAGGAGTGAAAGCTCTAAGCTTGGGGATGCCCCGGTGGTTCACCCCTGCATATTCTAAGAATACTCAAGCGTCTAAGCTTGGGGATGCCCAAGGCATCCCCTTCTTCATCGACAAAATCATCAGGTTCCTCCCCTGAAACTATATTTTTATTCCGTCACATCTTATGCACTTTGCTTGGAGCGTCGGTTTGTTTGTTTTTGTTTTTGTTTGAATAAAGTTGGATCCTAGCATTCACTTTGTGGGAGAGAGACACGCTCCGCTGTTGCATATGGAAAAATATGTCCTTAGGCTTTACTCATAATGTTCATGGCGAAGTTTCTTCTTCGTTAAATTGTTATATGGTTGGAATTGGAAAATGCTACATGTAGTAATTCTAAAATGTCTTGGATAATGTGATACTTGGCAATTGTTGTGCTCATGTTTAAGCTCTTGCATCATATACTTTGCACCCATTAATGAAGAAATACTTAGAGCTTGCTAATTTGGTTTGCATATTTGGTTTCTCTAGAGTCTAGATAATATCTAGTATTGAGTTTTGAACAACAAGGAAGACGGTGTAGAGTCTTATAATGTTTACAATATGTCTTTTATGTGAGTTTTGCTGCACCGTTCATCCTTGTGTTTGTTTCAAATAACCTTGCTAGCCTAAACCTTGTATCGAGAGGGAATACTTCTCATGCATCCAAAATCCTTGAGCCAACCACTATGCCATTTGTGTCCACCATATCTACCTACTACATGGTATTTTCCGCCATTCCAAAGTAAATTGCTTGAGTGCTACCTTTAAAATTCCATCATTCACCTTTGCAATATATAGCTCATGGGACAAAAATAGCCTTAAAAACTATTGTGGTATTGAATATGTACTTATGCATTTTATCTCTTATTAAGTTGCTTGTTGTGCGATAACCATGCTTCTGGGGACGCCATCAACTACTCTTTGTTGAATATCATGTGAGTTGCTATGCATGTTCGTCTTGTCTGAAGTAAGGGAGATCTACCACCATATGGTTAAGCATGCATATTGTTAGAGAAGAACATTGGGCCGCTAACTAAAGCCATGAATCATGGTGGAAGTTTCAGTTTTGGACACATATCCTCAATCTCCAGTGAGAATAATAATTGTTGTTACATGCTCATGCATTAAAGAGGAGTCCATTATCTGTTGTTCATGTTGTCCCGGTATGGGTGTCTAAGTTGAAGAATGATCAAAAGCGAGAAATCCAATGCGAACTTTCTCCTTAGACCCTTGTACAGGCGGCATGGAGGTACCCCATTGTGACACTTGGTTAAAACATGTGCATTGTGATGATCCGTAGTCCAAGCTAATTAGGACAAGGTGCGGGCACTATTAGTATACTATGCATGAGGCTTGCAACTTGTAAGATATAATTTACATAACTCATATGCTTTATTACTACCGTTGACAAAATTGTTTCATGTTTTCAAAATAAAAGCTCTAGCACAAATATAGCAATCGATGCTTTCCTCTTTGAAGGACCATTCTTTTACTTTTATGTTGAGTCAGTATACCTATCTCTCTCCACCTCAAGAAGCAAACACTTGTGTGAACTTTGCATTGATTCCTACATACTTGCATATTGCACTTGTTATATTACTCTATGTTGACAATATCCATGAGATATACATGTTATAAGTTGAAAGCAACCGCTGAAACTTAATCTTCCTTTGTGTTGCTTCAATACCTTTACTTTGATTTATTGCTTTATGAGTTAACTCTTATGCAAGACTTATTGATGCTTGTCTTGAAGTACTATTCATGAAAAGTCTTTGCTTTATGATTCACTTGTTTACTCATGTCATTACCATTGTTTTGATCGCTGCATTCATTACATATGCTTTACAAATAGTATGATCAAGATTATGATGGCATGTCACTTCGAAATTATCTTTGTTATCGTTTTACCTGCTCGGACGAGCAGAACTAAGCTTGGGGATGATACGTCTCCAACGTATCGATAATTTCTTATGTTCCATGCTACATTATTGATGTTATCTACATGTTATATGCACATTATATGTCATATTTATGCATTTTCTGGAACTAACCTATTAACAAGATGCCGAAGAGCCAGTTGCTGTTTTTGTTTTTGGTTTCAGAAATCCTAGTAAGGAAATATTCTCGGAATTGGACGAAATCAACGCCCAGGGTCCTATTTTGCCACGAAGCTTCCAAGACCGAAGAGTCAACGAAGTGGGGCCACTGGTGGCCAAACCATAGGGCGGCGCGGCCCCACCCTTGGCCGCGCCGACCTGTGGTGGGGCCCCCGTGCCCCCCTCTGCCCTTTCGCCTACTTAAAGCCTCCGTGACGAAACCCCCGATCGAGAGCCACGATACGAAAACCTTCGAGACGCACCGCCGCCAATCCCATCTCGGGGATTCAGGAGATCGCCTCCCAGAGGGGATCCATCTCCCGGAGGACTCTACGCCGCCATGGTCGCCTCCGGAGTGATGAGTGAGTAGTTCACCCCTGGACTATGGGTCCATAGCAGTAGCTAGATGGTTGTCTTCTCCTCATTGTGCTTCATTGTTGGATCTTGTGAGCTGCCTAACATGATCAAGATCATCTATCTGTAATACTATATGTTGTGTTTGTCGGGATCCGATGGATAGAGAATACTATGCTATGGTAATTATCAATCTGATGTTTATGTGTTGTTTAAGATCTTGCATGCTCTCCGTTATTAGTAGAGGCTCTGGCCAAGTTAATGCTAATAACTCCAAGAGGGAGTATTTATGCTCGATAGTGGGTTCATGCCTGCATTGATATCTGGGGGAGTGACAGAAACCCCTAAGGTTGTGTTGTGCTGTTGCCACTAGGGATAAAACATTGATGCTATGTCCGAGGATGTAGTTATTGATTACATTACGCACCATACTTAATGCAATTGTCTGTTGTTTGCAACTTAATACTGGAGGGGGTTCGGATGATAACCGAAGGTGGACTTTTTAGGCATAGATGCAGTTGGATGGCGGTCTATGTACTTTGTCGTAATGCCCAATTAAATCTCACTATATTTACCATGTCATGTATGTGCATCGCGGTGCCCTCTCTATTTGTCAATTGCCCGACCGTAATTTGTTCACCCAACATGCTTTTATCTTATGGGAGAGACACCTCTAGTGAACTGTGGACCCCGGTCCAATTCTCTTTACTGAAATACAATCAACTGCAATACTTGTTTTACTGTTTTCTTGCAAACAATCATCTTCCACACAATACGGTTAATCCTTTGTTACAGCAAGCCGGTGAGATTGACAACCTCACTGTTTCATTGGGGCAAAGTACTTTGGTTGTGTTGTGCAGGTTCCACGTTGGCGCCGGAATCCCGGTGTTGCGCCGCATCACATTTCGCGACCATCAACCTTCAACGTGCTTCTTGGCTCCTCCTGGTTCGATAAACCTTGGTTTCTTTCTGAGGGAAAACTTGCCACTGTGCGCATCATACCTTCCTCTTGGGGTTCCCAACGGACGTGTAACATCTACGCGCATCAAGCGACTTTTTCTGCGCCGTTGCCGGGGAGATCAAGACACGCTGCAAGGGGAGTCTCACTTCTCAATCTCTTTACTTTGTTTTTGTCTTGCTTTATTTTATTTACTACTTTGTTTGCTGCACCTAAACAAAACACAAAAAAATTAGTTGCTAGTTTTACTTTATTTATTGTCTTGCTCTCTATATTAAAAACACAAAAAAATTAGTTACTTGCATTTACTTTATCTAGTTTGTTTTATTTACTGTTGCTAAAATGGCCAACCTTGAAAACACTAAGTTGTGTGACTTCACAACCACAAATAATAATGATTTCCTATGCACACCTATTGCTCCACCTGCTACTACAGCAGAATTCTTTGAAATTAAACCTGCTTTACTAAATCTTGTCATGAGAGATCAATTTTCTGGTGTTAGTTCTGATGATGCTGCTGCCCATCTTAATAATTTTGTTGAACTATGTGAAATGCAAAAGTATAAGGATGTAGATGGTGAAATTATTAAATTGAAATTGTTTCCTTTCTCATTAAGAGGAAGAGCTAAAGATTGGTTGCTATCTTTGCCTAAGAATAGTATTGATTCATGGACTAAATGCAAGGATGCTTTTGTTGGTAGATATTATCCTCCCGCTAAAATTATATCTTTGAGAAGTAGCATAATGAATTTTAAGCAATTAGATACTGAACATGTTGCTCAAGCATGGGAGAGAATGAAATCTTTGGTAAAGAATTGCCCAACCCATGGACTGACTACTTGGATGATCATCCAAACCTTCTATGCAGGACTAAATTTTTCTTCGCGGAATTTATTGGATTCAGCTGCTGGAGGTACCTTTATGTCCATCACATTGGGGGCGGCTACAAAACTTCTTGATGATATGATGATAAATTACTCTGAATGGCACACGGAAAGAGCTCCACAAGGTAAGAAGGTAAATTCTGTGAAGAATCCTCCTCCTTGAGTGATAAAATTGATGTGATTATGTCTATGCTTGTGAATGGTAGGACTAATGTTGATCCTAATAATGTTCCTTTAGCTTCATTGGTTGCTCAAGAAGAAAATGTTGATGTGAATTTCATTAAAAATAATAATTTCAACAACAATGCTTATCGGAACTCTGGTAATAACTATAGGCCATATCCTTCTGCTAATGGTAATGGTTATGGTAATTCTTATGGGAATTCTTACAACAATAATAGGAGTGTACCCCCTGGTCTTGAAGCTATGCTTAAAGAATTTATTAGTACACAAACCTGCTTTTAACAAATCTGTTGAGGAAAAGCTTAATAAAATTGATATTCTTGCTTCTAGAGTTGATAGTCTTGCCTCGATGTTAATCTTTTAAAATTGAAAGTTATGCCTAATAATGATATTGATAATAAGATTACTACTACAGCAAATGCCATCCAAGTTAGAATTAATGAGAATATAAGATTAATGGCTGAACTGCGTGCTAGGTGGGATAGAGAAGAAAATGAAAAACTAGCTAAAAAGAGTAATGTAGCTAAAGTTTGGACTATTACCACCACTAGTAATGCTAATGCTCCACATGTTGCTGCACCTCCTACTATCAATGGTAAAATAATTGGTGTTGGCAATGTTTCTACTCCTAGTGCAAAGCGTGCAAAACTGCCTGAAATTGCTAAAACTGCTGAAATGTGATAAAACTGCTGAAATTTTTTCCAACCTTGGGGATGATGATCCCATTGCTGTAGCTCATAATGATTTAGATTTTGATGATTGCCACATCTCTGAAGTTATAAAGTTCTTGCAAAAACTTGCTAAAAGTCCTAATGCTAGTGCTATAAATTTGGCTTTCACAAAACATATTACATATGCTCTCATAAAAGCTAGAGAAGAGAAACTAAAACTTGAAACTTCTATTCCTAGAAAGTTAGAAGATGGTTGGGAGCCCATCATTAAAATGAGAGTCAATGATTTTGATTGTAATGCTTTATGTGATCTTGGTGCAAGTATTTCTGCCTAAGAAAGTCTATGATATGCTTGACTTGCCACCATTAAAGAATTGTTATTTGGATGTTAATCTCGCTGATAATGCTAAAAAGAAACCTTTGGGGAGAGTTGATAATGTTCATATTGTGGTTAACAATAACCTTGTCCCCGTTGATTTTGTTGTCTTGGATATTGAATGCAATGCATCTTGTCCCATTATATTGGGAAGACCTTTTCTTCGAACCGTTGGTGCTACTATTGATATGAAGGAAGGTAATATTAAATATCAATTTCCTCTCAAGAAAGGTATGGAACACTTCCCTAGAAAAAGAATGAAGTTACCTTATGACTCTATTATTAGAGCAAATTATGATGTTGATGCTTCATCTCTTGATAATACTTGAATTACACTTTCTGCGCCTAGCTGAAAGGCGTTAAAGAAAAGCGCTTATGGGAGACAACCCATTGTTTTTACTACAGTACTTTGTTTTATATTTGAGTCTTGGAAGTTGTTTACTACTGTAGCAACCTCTCCTTATCATGTTTTTGTGCCAAGTAAAGTCTCTATAGTAAAGTAAGTACTAGATTTGGATTACTGCAGTTCCAGATTTCTTTACTGTCACGAATCTGGGTCTACCTCTCTGTAGGTAACTCAGAAAATCATGCCAATTTACGTGCATGATCCTCAGATATGTACGCAACTTTCATTAGTTTTGAGTTTTTCCATTTGAGCAAGTCTGGTGCCATTTTAAAATTCGTCTTTACGAACTGTTCTGTTTTGACAGATTCTGCCTTTTATTTTCGCATTGCCTCTTTTGCTATGTTGGATGAATTTATTTGATCCATTAATGTCCAGTAGCTTTATGCAATGTCCAGAAGTATAAAGAATGATTGTGTCACCTCTGAACATGTACATTCTTATTATGCACTAACTCTCTAATGAGTTTGCTTGAAGTTTGGTGTGAAGGAAGTTTTCAAGGATCAAGAGAGGAGTATGATATACTATGATCAAGAGGAGTGAAAGCTCTAAGCTTGGGGATGCCCCGTGGTTCACCCCTGCATATTCTAAGAATACTCAAGCGTCTAAGCTTGGGGATGCCCAAGGCATCCCCTTCTTCATCGACAAAATCATCAGGTTCCTCCCCTGAAACTATATTTTTATTCCGTCACATCTTATGCACTTTGCTTGGAGCGTCGGTTTGTTTTTGTTTTTGTTTTTGTTTGAATAAAGTTGGATCCTAGCATTCACTTTGTGGGAGAGAGACACGCTCCGCTGTTGCATATGGAAAAATATGTCCTTAGGTATTACTCATAATGTTCATGGCGAAGTTTCTTCTTCGTTAAATTGTTATATGGTTGGAATTGGAAAATGCTACATGTAGTAATTGCTAAAATGTCTTGGATAATGTGATACTTGGCAATTGTTGTGCTCATGTTTAAGCTCTTGCATCATATACTTTGCACCCATTAATGAAGAAATACTTAGAGCTTGCTAATTTGGTTTGCATATTTGGTTTCTCTAGAGTCTAGATAATATCTAGTATTGAGTTTTGAACAACAAGGAAGACGGTGTAGAGTCTTATAATGTTTACAATATGTCTTTTATGTGAGTTTTGCTGCACCGTTCATCCTTGTGTTTGTTTCAAATAACCTTGCTAGCCTAAACCTTGTATCGAGAGGGAATACTTCTCATGCATCCAAAATCCTTGAGCCAACCACTATGCCATTTGTGTCCACCATATCTACCTACTACATGGTATTTTCCGCCATTCCAAAGTAAATTGCTTGAGTGCTACCTTTAAAATTCCATCATTCACCTTTGCAATATATAGCTCATGGGACAAAAATAGCCTTAAAAACTATTGTGGTATTGAATATGTACTTATGCATTTTATCTCTTATTAAGTTGCTTGTTGTGCGATAACCATGCTTCTGGGGACGCCATCAACTACTCTTTGTTGAATATCATGTGAGTTGCTATGCATGTTCGTCTTGTCTGAAGTAAGGGAGATCTACCACCATATGGTTAAGCATGCATATTGTTAGAGAAGAACATTGGGCCGCTAACTAAAGCCATGAATCATGGTGGAAGTTTCAGTTTTGGACACATATCCTCAATCTCCAGTGAGAATAATAATTGTTGTTACATGCTCATGCATTAAAGAGGAGTCCATTATCTGTTGTTCATGTTGTCCCGGTATGGGTGTCTAAGTTGAAGAATGATCAAAAGCGAGAAATCCAATGCGAACTTTCTCCTTAGACCCTTGTACAGGCGGCAGGTACCCCATTGTGACACTTGGTTAAAACATGTGCATTGTGATGATCCGGTAGTCCAAGCTAATTAGGACAAGGTGCGGGCACTATTAGTATACTATGCATGAGGCTTGCAACTTGTAAGATATAATTTACATAACTCATATGCTTTATTACTACCGTTGACAAAATTGTTTCATGTTTTCAAAATAAAAGCTCTAGCACAAATATAGCAATCGATGCTTTCCTCTTTGAAGGACCATTCTTTTACTTTTATGTTGAGTCAGTTTACCTATCTCTCTCCACCTCAAGAAGCAAACACTTGTGTGAACTTTGCATTGATTCCTACATACTTGCATATTGCACTTGTTATATTACTCTATGTTGACAATATCCATGAGATATACATGTTATAAGTTGAAAGCAACCGCTGAAACTTAATCTTCCTTTGTGTTGCTTCAATACCTTTACTTTGATTTATTGCTTTATGAGTTAACTCTTATGCAAGACTTATTGATGCTTGTCTTGAAGTACTATTCATGAAAAGTCTTTGCTTTATGATTCACTTGTTTACTCATGTCATTACCATTGTTTTGATCGCTGCATTCATTACATATGCTTTACAAATAGTATGATCAAGATTATGATGGCATGTCACTTCAGAAATTATCTTTGTTATCGTTTTACCTGCTCGGGACGAGCAGAACTAAGCTTGGGGATGCTGATACGTCTCCAACGTATCGATAATTTCTTATGTTCCATGCTACATTATTGATGTTATCTACATGTTATATGCACATTATATGTCATATTTATGCATTTTCGGAACTAACCTATTAACAAGATGCCGAAGAGCCTGTTGTTTTCTTTTTGGTTTCTGAAATCCTAGTAAGGAAATATCTCGGAATTGGACGAAATCAACGCCGGGTCCTATTTTGCCACGAAGCTTCCAAGACCGAAGAGTCAACGAAGTGGGGCCACGTGGTGGCCAAACCAGGCGGCGCGGCCCCACCCTTGGCCGCGCCGACCTGTGGTGTGGGGCCCTGTGCCCCCTCCTGACTTGCCATTTCGCCTACTTAAAGCCTCCGTGACGAAACCCCCAGTACCGAGAGCCACGATACGGAAAACCTTCCAGAGACGCAGCCGCCGCCAATCCCATCTCGGGGATTCAGGAGATCGCCCGGCACCGCCGGAGAGGGGATCCATCTCCCGGAGGACTCTACGCCGCCATGGTCGCCTCCGGAGTGATGAGTGAGTAGTTCACCCCGGACTATGGGTCCATAGCAGTAGCTAGATGGTTGTCTTCTCCTCATTGTGCTTCATTGTTGGATCTTGTGAGCTGCCTAACATGATCAAGATCATCTATCCGTAATACTATATGTTGTGTTTGTCGGGATCCGATGGATAGAGAATACTATGCTATGGTAATTATCAATCTGATGTTTATGTGTTGTTTAAGATCTTGCATGCTCTCCGTTATTAGTAGAGGCTCTGGCCAAGTTAATGCTAATAACTCCAAGAGGGAGTATTTATGCTCGATAGTGGGTTCATGCCTCATTGATATCTGGGGAGTGAGAAACCCCTAAGGTTGTGTTGTGTTGCCACTAGGGATAAAACATTGATGCTATGTCCGAGGATGTAGTTATTGATTACATTACGCACCATACTTAATGCAATTGTCTGTTGTTTGCAACTTAATAGGAGGGGGTCGGATGATAACCTGAAGGTGGACTTTTTAGGCATAGATGCAGTTGGATGGCGGTCTATGTACTTTGTCGTAATGCCCAATTAAATCTCACTATATTTACCATGTCATGTATGTGCATCGCGGTGCCCTCTCTATTTGTCAATTGCCCGACTGTAATTTGTTCACCCAACATGCTTTTATCTTATGGGAGAGACACCTCTAGTGAACTGTGGACCCCGGTCCAATTCTCTTTACCGAAATACAATCAACTGCAATACTTGTTTTCTCTGTTTTCTTGCAAACAATCATCTTCCACACAATACGGTTAATCCTTTGTTACAGCAAGCCGGTGAGATTGACAACCTCACTGCTTCGCAAAGTACTTTGGTTGTGTTGTGCAGGTTCCACGGCGCCGGAATCCCTGGTGTTGCGCCGCATCACATTTCGCGACCATCAACCTTCAACGTGCTTCTTGGCTCCTCCTGGTTCGATAAACCTTGGTTTCTTTCTGAGGGAAAACTTGCCGCTGTGCGCATCATACCTTCCTCTTGGGGTTCCCAACGGACGTGTAACATCTACGCGCATCAATGATATGCTTGCATTGTCTTGTGGCCATGATAAAAATGATTCTATTTCCTCTAGTTGTTGTGTGTCTAACAATGTAGAGGAAACCAAAGATTCTATTGGTCAAGACAAGATCTTGAAAGGAGCCTCAAGTAACTCCTCATCTTTATCTCACGGTCCTCATATATGCCTTATGGCCAAGGGTTCCACGGTACCTCCTACCATGGAACCTAATATGTCTCGTGGTGATAAGAATGAGGATGAATATGAAGAAGAGGATTGGGTTGTCTCTCTACGCGATAAAGGTGAGAGTGTATTCAAGGTTCTTTACAAAGATAAAATTGCTAGCTCTCACTTCTTTGAAATCTTGACTACCGCTATTGAGAGCCAAAAACTTATTTGGATGCATGAGAACACCATTGATAAAAAGGGTGCTCTTGAACGAGAGTATGCCGATGATGTAGCATCATTAAAGAATGATCTTGAAGAAGAACAAGAGACCGTAGCCTCTCTTGAGGAGCAACTTCAAACCCTTGAGGTGTCTCAAAATGAAATATTTGCTAAACTCACTAAAGAAAGAGACCATGCTAAAGCTAAATTAAAATTGCTTAAAAATGAAAAGTTCAAAGTTGGTGTTGGTCATGATAAACTTGTTAAGGATCTAGATGATCTAGACAAGGCCCACAAGGCCTTGGAGAGCGAACACTCTATCCTCACCAAGTCATATGAGCAACTACAAGCTTCATATTTAAAAGAGCATGCTATGTTACCCTCTCTTCTTGATATGTCTTGTGATGATGCTTGTGCTACTAACTCTACTTCTTGTGAAGCATCTATCTTGAAGGAGAATGTTGAGCTAAGGGCTCAACTTGATTTGCTAACTTGCAATTATGGGAAATTGGAAGAAAATCATGGAAAGCTTTCTAGCTCCCATGAGGATCTTCTAGCCTCTCATGATAGGCTAAAGTTAGCTCATGAGGCTATCATATCTAAGGCAACACCTTGTGAGCCTCATGTGGATACTAGCACTACTACTCAAAATGCTATATTGCCATGTGCTAGTCCTTGTAATTCATCCACTCATAGTATTGCTAAATTTTGTGATGAATTATCTTCCTTGCCTTGTTGCTCTAACAATGAAGGTTCTACTTCCTCTAGTACTTGTGTTGTTACTAACCATGTAGAGGAAATCAAAGAGCTCAAGGCCCAAGTCACTTCTTTGAAGAACGACTTGGTAAAGAGTCATGAAGGGAAATGCAAAATTGACAAGATGTTGAGTGTGCAACAATCCCCCAATGACAAGAGTGGACTTGGATTCAACTCCAACAACAAGAACAAGTCCAAGAGCAACAAGATTAAGAAGGGCCAATTACAAGTCAAAGACCCGGCGAAGATTGTTTGCTTCAAGTGCAAAATTGAAGGGCATCATGTTAGATCTTGTCCTTTGAAGAAGAAGCAAAAAGGGAAGCGGCCTCAAGCTCAAACTCATATTCAACCTCAAGTTGAAGAAATGCCACTTCCCAAGAAGATACAAGCCAATGCTCCCATTGTGGAGAAATCTAGTGAGAAGAAGGAGAAGAAAAGAACTTGCTACATATGCCGTGAGAAGGGCCACATCTCCTCCTTGTGCACTATTGGTACCTCATCCAACTCTATCACCATTGATGATGTTTATTCTCTTCGTAAGGATGAGGGTGGCAATGTGTTTGCCAAATATGTTGGTGCTCAAAGTGGTGTCAAGAAAAGAACCATTTGGGTTGCCAAGCCTATTGTGACTAACCTCTTAGGACCCAACTTAGTTGGGGACCAACAATCCAAAATTTGATCAATAGGTGCTTGTTGGAGGGCATTGGAGACTTGGCTACATCATGAAGAATTAAGGGATCTTCATCATTTATATTATCTCAAGCCAAGTCTTTTGGTTATCTTACTTCTATCATATACCCAATGTTCCTTCTTGCGGTAACATGTGCTCAACTCATTTATATTGAAAGTTACTCGCCCCTTTGCATGTGTTAGTTTTGTTCCTAACATATGTTTGTATATGTTGTGCATCCTACTTGTTTTTCTTGAGAAATCAAGTCTATGTATGTTAGGTTGCACACCATGTATTTGTGCTTGTGTTGGAGCCTCTTTGCATCTTGTTGTATCTTATATGGCTCTTATGAGAGATTAATGGACTATAACATTTTGGGGGAGTGATATGCCTTTAGGAATTTCACAATCCTAACAATGTGTGTACATGAGGAATATCACTTAGAATTGATATTGCAAGATTATCTAGTCTCTATGTGGTATGTCATCTTCATGAGAAATTCAAATTCTAATGTTCATTAATATCTCTAGTTGGATCTTATTTGCCTCTTGTGAAAATAAATTCCTTATCACATTATGGGGGAGTAATAAGCTTTGTGCATATTACAAGCCTAGGAAATGTGAACATTTGAGGTTGTGTCACATAGAATTGATATTGTAAATTATCTCTCATATGTGACATGTTTTCTCAAACAAGTTCCAATTTGCTTAAATGGCTTCATTGCTAATATCTTTGTGGATCTTATTTGTGAAAGTGGTCCTTAGCATGGTTTTTCACAATGTGTCCCTCAATACATTTTTGGAAAACCATATGCTTCAAGTCATACTATTAATTGCTTTGCATGTTGGTATGAATACTATTAATTGCTTTGCATGTTGGTATGAATACTATTAATTGCTTTGCATGTTGGTATGAATACTATTAATTGCTTTGCATGATGGTATGACTAATTGAAGCTATCAAGAAACTCTCTTTGCATGATGGTTAACTCTTATCTTTTACCATATGCTTTATTTGGTGTAGATATGATCTTACATATACTTACAAACTACCACCGGGAAATATTTCCTAATACCTTGTGTCCTAGGACAATTGGCAATCTATTATGAGGTAGAAATTTATTGATCATATTTGCATTGGCTCTTGTGTTTAAATTGTATTATTTATTGCCATGAATGTGTTGTGCTTTTACTCCCATGTGTCTTCCTTGCATCTTATAGATCTAATTTGTCTATTCAAACTTTCTTAGCATTTTACTAGATATAGGTAGCGTGATGATCCTAGTTTTGTGCATTTTGTATTCATATGAAAAATCCTAGATAATGCACCAATATTGGGGGAGCTCTTCTATATTTATTAGAATGCTTAACATCTCTTGATCATTATCAAAAATTTGGTTTTGGGAGACATAAAATTTTCTTTTTGGTACGTTGTGCCATCATAAAAAGTGTCGAGGGTTTGGTTTATTTGTTGGAACCTTGCTCTCTTGGGAGTTGGTTATCTCATTCCTTTGTGTTTAGGTTTAATTAGCTTCTTATAATGAGATAAGTCCTTGAAGTCAATCTTGTGTTGATTTGATTCTTTGATATAATTTGGACAACCATTGTCTCTTGGTTTATTTGGTGTTTTTGTCCAAATTGTATCTTCCTTTGGTTCTTGAAAGTATTGTGCATGCATATTTAATATATGTATATCTTATGGCATGTGTCACTTTCTTTGATCCAATATATAGGGTAAACTCCATCAAATCCTAATTTGGCTAAGATGTGCATGAAATTCAATTTCATATCTATATGCACATAGAATTGTGGAGTTTGTCCTATATGTTGTAGTGTGTCTAACTACTTTGAACCCAATTAGTTTGGGGACCTTTTTGTACTTACCTTTGTGTTAGGTACAATGGATATGCATTGGATGCTTGTCTCACTCTTGGGGAGAAGTGGTGACTCAATGGTAACTTGAGGCAAGCTAGGATGGTCAACGAACACATATCTACTACATCCTCACCAATGCTATCTCGGTAACAAGTATCTTCGCATGCATATTTTTCTAGCATCCAACCATGTGGTTGCATCTTGGCATGAATCTCTTGATTTGCAAATGTTGTGCTTCTTGCTAAAATCTTAACGAAACATCTTTATTGCGAATGTGAGTAGTTTGAGATGAGCACATATGTTGGGAAGTATATAAAATCATGATCATGATTCACCCATCCCATCTATGCCTATCTATCAATTTTATTGCATATCAATTCCTCAAGCCTCTCACATGTGCAATATCGATGAAAGTGCAAATTGAGTTATTTCTTTTAGTATCCCCGTTTGTGATACTTGTTGCCTTTCTCAAATGCATCCCAACTATCTTCTATCCCTTGTTGATATTTGTGATGTATTTTAGTTGTTTGTGGTTGAAGTTCATGAATGTACAATAAGATAAAATTGAGCCTTTGGCCATGCTATTAAGCAAAAATTCTTATTGGTATATTGCATGACTTTGTCTTGGATATCATGCTATATTTCTTGTGTATCTATTTTGTGTGTGCATGTTTCTTTGTGGATAAATATCTTTGTGATATTGCTCACTTAGAGAAACTTATACACATAAGAGATGATACATCTCCATTCGATATCTTATTTATTTGTTGCGTGTTGATTGGTCATGCTAAGCAATATAATTCATTGAAGACTATGATGATGATTTTTGCTCATCATTGTAATAGTCTTATAATATGCTTTATCATGCCTTTCACATATCCTCTTGGTTGAGCCTTTTATTATGGTGCCTCTTACTTGTTGCTCAACCATTTGTTTGTTGCAAGTGGTAAGCTTAATTTTCTATCTATGATCTATTGCAAATGTTTGTGTTTTAAATGGTAATGAGGGAGTGAGGATTCCATGTTATGCATATTGTATTCAAATGCAACATTTTATTTTATGCATGTACCTTGGGGAGCTTCCTCATTTGATTTAGAACACTATCTTGTGGTGATCATTAGAGTTTGATTCACTTGGTATCTTTTGTTTTTGAATGATATCATGGGAGTGATGATTCCATGTTTGTGCACTTTATACTCCAATGCAAATTGTCTAGTTTTGTGCACAAACCTTGGGGAGCTTCCTCATATTATTTAGAGCAATCTTCTTGATCTTATCATAATATCTATCTTTCTTTTGGTATCTTCCTTGTGGTTCATTTGGTTGCTTGCTTCATTTGTTGAAGCTTCTTGACTTTGTTATCTTTTTGCAATCTTTGATCCTATCTATAGTGTGATTCCTTCCGAATATTCGTCATTGGATATGTGCATTTGATTCCACTCAAATTATGAGAAATGCACACGCTATGGAGGAACTCTCACTATATTGGCCTTCTAAATTTTTCACCCATTTCGGCAATTGGTGCCAATGGGGGAGAAGTTTGGAGGGTTTAAGGGAATTTGGTTATGTCTTTGCTTTGTGCTTAAGCATGTGCCTTTATTGCATTGCATCTTGTTGCTTTGCATAGTTGAATATTTAGAGGAAACTCCACTAGGCTTTGAATGCCAATATATGCAATGAAAGTCAAGATCATTCACACATGCATATATTATGGGGGAGTTTGCTCTATATATTCAACTTATTTGTTACTTAAATTCCTTATATAAACCCTCTCAAAGAGATTGTCATCAATTACCAAAATGGGGGAGATTGAAAGTGCATGGAGCCCCCATGTGTGGTTTTGGTAATTAATGACAATCCCTATGGACTAATGTTTGCATTGAGTTATATTTGTAGGAGTTGTCCATAGGCAATTCTTGAACCATTTGTTGGCTTCAAGGTTGCAATAAGAAGAAATTGATGAAGGATATCAAGTGTCAAGTGTGTCTTGAAGATGAAGATGAAGTGAGCCCTCAAGTTACTTCAAGACATCAATATGATGAAGAATGAAGAATGAAGTGCAAGTTCAAGATGAGCCAACTCGAAGAGTTCATAAGCTTGAAGCTTGCCATGGAGAAATGAAGTGCAAGTTCAAGATGAGCCATCTCGAAGAGATCCTTTGCTTGAGTCTTGCCATCCATATGGTGATCATGGATATGTGAAGATGCGCCGAAGAAGAAGCTCTCCCATGGTGGATTATGGGGGAGCAATCCACATGGTGGTCATGGTTATGTGAAGATGCGCCGAAGAAGAAGCTCTCCCATGGTGGATTATGGGGGAGCAATCCACAAGACTTCGTCAAGCAAGCACAAGCAAGAAAGGCGTTCCATCTTGTTGAGGTCAAGATCGTCGTCATCGAGCTCAAGTGGAATGCGCAAGTATAAGGTTTGCTCTTGATAGGGTTTCTTTCTCACCGGTCTCATAGTGTAGTTGGAGACCGGTTTATAGTTTAGTTGCCGTACTATCAAGAGGGCTCTCGAGTGAGTAACTCGATCGTATCGTTCGGAGAGAGCTCAAACCTTTGCATCCTTACATCATCTTTCTTGGTTGTTATTTGGACCTTATCCATGTGATGTTTTAGAGCTTGTGCTCATTCTCATGACAAGCTCTAGTTCATCGAAAACGGATTTCGCATAGATCACTTGTTGCGTTTTCGAGTTTGGTTCATCATATTACTTGGTTTTATTTGGATCTTATCCATGTGATGCTTTAGAGCTTGTGCTTATTCTCATGACAAGCTCTAGTTCATTGAGAATGGTTTTTCCATGGGCAACTTGTTGCATTTTCAAGATTGGAGGTTTTACCGGTATGTCTTTTTGAGATAGGTCAAACCTTTCATCATTTGTTTCTATCCTCCTTTGCTGGACTATGATGTTTCTATGCATATTGTTGTAGAGCTCGTTGTTGTGATTTCAACGAGCCCAAGATCATCGAAATCGGAGTCCGGATGCAAAAGTTATGCCCGTTTTAGTTTTGGTGTTTCTGCAGTTTGGGCCGGATATTTCCGAAATATCCGGGCCGGATTATCCGGGCCGGATATTTCGAAATATCCAGCCCTCGAAATCGGCTAAGGACCTGAGGAATTGCTGCTCAGTATAGGGCCGGACATTTGCCGGATTTTGACCAGGTTTTGTCCGAGGCCGGATTATCCGGGGGCGGATTATCCCCTTACTTAGGCCGGATTATCCGCCCGGTTTTGCCCAACGGCTCGATTTTCTTGGGGGTATAAATACCCCTTCTTCCTCCTTGGGCTGTGGCTTCTCTCACTCTCTCTCTCTCCTCCATTGTTGAATTAGAGAAGCTTGCACTATCTCTCAATCCCTCCATGATTCTTGCCCCCATTTGAGGGAAAAGAGAGAGGAGATCTAGATCTACATTTCTACCAATCAAATCCATCTCTTTGTGAGTGGAACTCTCTAGATCTTGATCTTGGTGTTCTTTGTGAATTCCTTTGTTCTTCCTCTCTTATTCCCCCAATAGCTTTTGTAGCTTTGTTGGAATTTGAGAGAGAAGGACTTGAGCATCTTTGTGGTATTCTAGCCATTGCATTTGGTGCATCGGTTTGAGTTCTCCACGGTGATTCGTGGAGGTGAAAGCAAGAAAGTTGTTACTCTTGGGTTCTTGGAACCCTAGACGGATTCTAGGCCTTTGTGGCGGTTTGTTGGGAGCCTCCAATTAAGTTGTGGATGTGTGCCCCAATCTTTGTGTAAGGCCCGGTTTCCGCCTCGAAGGAAATCCCTTAGTGGAACCGTGACCTAGGCCTTTGTGGCGAGGGTCACCGGAGATTTAGGTGAGGCGCCTTCGTGGCGTTCGGTGTGTGGTGTGAGTACCGCATCTTGGGGTGAGGCCTTTGTGGCGTTGGTGTGCATCGAGCAACCACACCTCAAGGTGAGCCTCTTGTGGCGTTCGGGAGCACTAAGCAACCGCACCTCTCCACCGGAGATTAGCACTCGCAAGAGTGTGAACTCGGGATAAATCATCGTCTCCCGCGTGCCTCGGTTATCTCTATACCCGAGCTCTTTACTTATGCACTTTACCTTGTGATAGCCATCGTGCTTGAAGTTATATATATCTTGCTATCACATACTTGCTTGTATTGCTTAGCTTAAGTTGTTGGTGCACATAGGTGAACCTTTGCTTAGAATAAGTTGTTGGTGCACATAGGTGAACCATAGTATATAGGCTTTGGGCTTGACAAAGTAAACGCTAGTTTTATTCCGCATTTGTTAAGACCATCTCGTAAAAGTTTTAAACCGCCTATTCACCCCCCCTCTAGGCGACATCCGTGTCCTTTCACTTACAAGCAACACATGTTTCATAATTTTTAGACATGAAGGATTCTATCTCAGAGGCTTCCATAAATAAAACAAATTGTTCTACTTCTTCAAACCCAAGATGAATATAGTTATTCCAATGATAGTTCATAATTAAAACTTCTTCACTAAAGCCACATTGGAATTTAAGATGTTTAGTATCCTGTTTAGAGCAACAGTTTATATCATGGCGTTTAAGCAAGATTTTAGCAATTGTATTCAATTTTTCTAACACGGCACTCATGACTTTACCCTTTCTTGATTCTCTATAATTCATATATAATTCTATAAGCTCCATAAAGGTTGTGGGTTCTTCCATAACAACAGTTTTTAATTTTTTGGTTTTTCAAATTTTTATGGATTTTCGGGTATATAAGAAAAATAAAACAAGACAAAAATAAAACTAGGCAAAAGTAAACTAAGCAAAATAATACTAGACATAAATAAACTAAGCACAAATAAACTAGACAAAAGTAAACTAAGCAAAACAAAATAAAATAAAAACAGAGAGAGAGGTAGAGTGTGTGAACTTATGAGTAGAGCTATGCTCCCCGGCAACGGCGCTAGAAAATAGTCTTGATAACCCACAAGTATAGGGGATCGCAACAGTCTTCGAGGGAAGTAAAACCCAAATTTATTGATTCGACGCAAGGAGAGACAAAGAATACTTATAAGCCTTAACAATGAGTTGTCAATTCAATGCACTGGAAAAACACTAGTAAGGGGTGATGTGAAAGTAATATGAGAGCAATAGTAACATAACACAGCAGTAGCAGTAACACAGAGGCAATGGCACCAGAAAATAGTTGATACTACTTCTAATGGCATATAGGACCGAGTGAGTATTTGATGATGAAAGATGGACCGAGGTTCCCAGCTATCTACACTAGTGGTAACTCTCCAATAACAAGTGTTGGGTGAACAAATTACAGTTGGGCAATTGATAGGATTGAAATATCATTAAGACAGAACATCAAGTTTATTAATCATGTAGGCATGTTTTCCATATATAGTCATACGTGCTCGCAATGAGAAACTTGCATAACATTTTTTGTCCTACCAGCTGGCCGGCCTCAAGGGAATCTACGGTAATTAAGGTACTCCTTTTAATAGAGCACGGAGCAAAGCATTAACACTTGGTGAAAACATGTGATCCTCATATCTAAGCCATCCCCTCCAGTTATCCCGTTTGTCACCTGGGGCCTCGGGTTCCCATATAGACAAACAACTTGTAGATACAATCTAAGCAATAATTATAGAGCTTAAATCTAAGATCATGCCACCGTGCACTAGTGACAAGCATTAAACACAACAAGATTTGGCAACAATAACTTCACAAACTTTATAGATAGACTGATCATAATGTAACAATTCATCGGATCCCAACAAACACAATACCGATTACATCAGATGGATCTCAATCATGTATGGCAGCTCATGAGATCATTGTATTGAAGTACATGGGAGAGAGAGTACCAACTAGCTACTGCTAGAACCCGTAGTCCATGGGGGAACTACTCACGGAGCATGATGGAGGCGGTGGCGTCGATGGAGAAGGCTCGGGGCACTTCCCCGTCCACGGCGTGCCGAACAGAGATTCTGTCCCGAAACTTGTCTTCGCGATGGCGGCGGCTACGGAACTCTTCGTGGAATATGACTTGATTGTTTAGGGTTTTTGACGAGGAGAATATATAGGCGGAAGGGCGGCCTCGAGGAGCCAGGGTGGCCCCCCCATAGGCTGGCACGCCAGGGGGCCTGGCCACGCCGCCCTGTGGGGTGGGCCCCCTGCTGGCCGCCTCTGACTCTCCTTCGATGTTCTGGAAAGCTCCGTGGAAAATAAGACCGTGGGCTTTTGTTTCGTCCAATTCCGAGAATATTTCCTGTGTAGGATTTCTGAAACCAAAAACAACAGAAAAACAGGAACTGGCGCTTCGGCATCTTGTTAATAGGTTAGTGCCGGAAAATGCATAAAATCATTATAAAGTGTGAACAAAACATGTAGGTATTCTCATAAAACTAGCATGGAACATCAGAAATTATAGATACGTTGGAGACGTATCAGTGGTATACCCGGAGGTGCTGGTACTGCTGGCCCTGCTACCGGTCTTTGGTACCAAGGGCACCAGAAGGCATCATGAACGACACGCCTCGAATTTCTTATATATTCCATTGAATATTTTTTTCTAAAATTTGGATTAGACCTTTAAATTTGATTGTTTAAAAATGAATGGTGTGTCGATGTGGGCACGCGCTCCCAACGGTATAGAAATTGTCCGAACGCTCCAAACCAGACACATTGTGGGAAGGTCATACACATTAAGGCACACTTTGGATTGGAGTATTTTCATATGTATTTTAAAGGATTCCAATTTATAGGAATTTCTTTATGAAATGCATTTGGATCATAGGATTGAGTTCCTTTGAAATCCTTTCATATGCTCTCCATTCCATAGTAATCTCAACATGAGCCCAAACCTCGTTTTATTTTACATTTGACAAGTCTAATGTACTTACACTCTATCTCTCTCCAAAATCTTGTAAAGTTTTTGTGTTTGTTTCGGTGCTTCAGCATCCAGAGACACCTCTTACAATATTACCGTGTTTTGAAATCCTGTCGAAATTTGCAATGCATGATATACAATTTGAAGATGCTCTTTGATTCGTGTAACAGGAAAAAGATAGGAATAAAAATAGGATCTGAATGTCATGTCCGAATGAATCCTTTAGGATGATAAAGTGCCTTTAATTGCAGCAAAGGATTTTTTTTCATAAAGTGTGATCTAATGCTTTTTTTATAGAATTTACAACGAAAGATGGCTATAGGAATTTTCCTATAAAATATGTTTTTGTCAATCGGGTTGTGTAGTAAATTTTGCTTAGAATTTAAATAGTACACGATTTATATATAAATCCTTAAAAGGGATGCATGTGGAGGTGCTCACATTTATTTTCAATTACTGAACACGAACATACGTTGATTTGAGTAGAGATAGTAGAAAAAACGGCTAACCGTGTGCTGTTAACAAATGCTGTAACACAGGACCGCTCGCACAGTCATCAGCGCCGGTAAAGTACATTGACTGAACGGGCTATAACCCTGAGCGACCGTAGATCCTCAGCAATGGAGAGCATCAGCTGGTGAAGGCGTGCGTGAAGGCTCCGTACTGACAAATCCCACGTTGCCCTGCCCGACCCACGCACTTGTTTCTGCCTGCCTCCGGGAACAGTCCACTCCACACCACGTAGGGTTTGAACGCGCGCGTCAGCCCCTCGTCGTCCGCCTACAAAACCCCCCGCCCTCCCAGCCTCCCAGAGTGCTCACCTCCACCCACCACTCCCTCACCGAGTCACCACTCACCACAACCACCGTGCTCCGATCGGCAAATATCGCCGTGAGCATCGCGTTAGCTAGAGTATCTAGGTTGCCGTGTTCGGGCGGCGGCGCCAGCCGGGTGGGTACGTGTCGTCGGAGATGATGATGCTGGGTGGTCGCGCGGGGGGTGGCGTGGGGACTGTCGGCGGGGTTGGGGGCGGGAGGTGCCCGTTCACGGCGTCGCAGTGGCAGGAGCTGGAGCACCAGGCGCTCATCTACAAGTACATGGCCTCCGGCGTGCCCATCCCCTCCGACCTGCTCCTCCCGCTCCGCCGCAGCTTCCTCCTCGACTCCGCCCTCGCCACCTCCCCCTCCCTCGGCTACCCTCCCCAGGCAGCACGTACGTACTATTCACCAGCTCCATCGTTTTCCTTCCATTGACCCTCGTATTGATACTGACGGTGTACTGCTCATGGCGTTTGCAGTGGGTTGGGGCTGCTTTGGGATGGGTTTCGGCCGGAAGGCGGAGGACCCGGAGCCGGGGCGGTGCCGGCGGACGGACGGCAAGAAGTGGCGGTGCTCCAAGGAGGCGTACCCGGACTCCAAGTACTGCGAGAAGCACATGCACCGCGGCAAGAACCGTTCAAGAAAGCCTGTGGAAATGTCCTTGGCCACGCCCCCGCCGCCATCCTCCTCCGCGTCGTCTTCCTCCTCAAACATCAACTCCGCCGTCAACGTCGCCACCACGACCACCACCTCGCCCGCGCCCTCCTACCACCGCGCGGTGGCGCACGACGCGTCGCCCTACCACGCGCTCTACGGCGGGCCCTACGCCTCCGCCGGCCGCCAGCAGCAGCAGCACGCCGGCGCCTACCACCACCACCACCACGCGCAGGCCAGCCCGTTCCACCTCCACCTCGACACCACCCACCCGCACCCGCCGCCGTCCTATTACGCCACCATGGACCACAGCAAGGACAGCTACGCGTACGGGCACAGCGTCAAGGAGGTGCACGGCGGCGAGCACGCCTTCTTCTCCTCCGACGTGAGCGCCGACAGGGACGTGCACCAACACCACACCAGCGCGGGGCAGTGGCAGTTCAAGCAGCTGGGCGGCATGGAGCAGCCGAAGCAGCAACAGCAGCACAACCAGGCGTCGCTCTACCCGGGCTACGGCAACAACGGCAGCGCGTACGCCATCGACCTGGCGGCCAAGGAGGAGGAAGAGGAGAAGGAGAGGCGGCAGCACTGCTTCCTGCTGGGCACCGACCTGCGGCTCGACAAGCCGTCGTCCGACGACGGCGGCGCGGCGCAGAAGCCTCTCCGGCCCTTCTTCGACGAGTGGCCGCACGAGAAGTCGGGCAGCAAGGGGTCGTGGATGGGGCTGGAGGGCGAGACGCAGCTGTCCATCTCCATCCCCATGTCCGCGCACAACGAGCTGCCCATCACCACCACCTCCCGCTACCACCACGGTACGTGCGTCGCCGGACTTCTACGTTGATTGCCTGCATCAGTTCATACACAGTTGGAAGTTTTTCCGAAGCTTAATGTTTTGCCTTTTACGATCTGCAGGTGAATGAATCATCGCAACGTGTGCAAGTGGTTTGATCTGCACTAGACCATTTCCATGGACACGTACGGAGAGAATCGATTGGTGCTGTCTTGCCGTGCCGAGTGCCACCGACAGCTCGATCGGTCAGCATCTTGAAAGTCTGAAACTTGCCGAGGATCGACAATCGCGTCCATTTCCATTTTATTTCTTCTCCGTTTCTGTAATATCTGCTTCGGTCGATCGGGTGTGACATTTTCTTCGGCAAGGAGCTGATCGAGTGAGGCTGTGTGTGTTAGGTTTAGGCAGGCTATCTGAATCTTTTTAGGCGACTAGATTTTTTTTTTTTTTGACGTGACTAGATTTTCTTTTTCCTGCATGCAGTACCTGTCAGTGCCCTGTAATACTAAATGATGAGATGCTAGCTTGTGAGCGGAGTCTCGCGTGTTGGCTTTCATTTCTTTTGTGTGATTCCTCTGCGTGTGATGGTTTGTCACATCTGCAGATTCTGAGCAAAAGCTGAGTCAGTCGCCCATACACACCCTGTCTGCTCAGCGCCTTTCTTTATGAAGGAGGCTTAGGTATACGAAACTTGCAAGCCATGAATCAAGCCCTTATCCTTATGGCTGCCTGGAGGATTGCGGAACAACCCAATGATTTTCTTCACTCCGTTCTTAAATCAAAATATTTCCCAAACTCCTCTGTTTGGCGCCCAAATTCCAATGCTCCTAAATCTGCCTTCTGGGCCTCCATTCTCAAGATGCTCCCGATTCTAAAAACACATTCGTTCTACCAGATCACCAAAGGTCATATGTCTATTTGGAGCACACCTTGGTGCAATGATTGGGCCAACCTGTATGACACTCTCATCATTCAACCATCAAATTATTCCTATCCAGCTCAAGTCAAAGATCTCTGGCTTCCCAATGAACAAACTTGGAACACTCAGCTAATTGACACTCTTTTCCAAAATCCCACAGCTGAAATTATAAAATCCACTCCTATTATTCCCACGTCGGATGAAGACATGCTTTGCTGGAAACTCACTCCCACAGGTAAATGCAACACTAAAAGTGCATATAAGGCTTGTCTTCAAAATTTGCAGGAAAATGGTGAGCCGAAGCCAAGAGAAGTAGATCAAGCTACAGTTCAATTATTAAAAAAGATATGGCAGAGCAAGCAAATCTTACCAAGGATTCAAGCTTTCGGTTGGAGATTTCTTCGAAAGGCCCTTCCTACAGGGGCACGAGCAGGTAAGTATTCTAAACATATAAGCAAATTGTGCTGCAGATGTAATTTAGAGGAGACAGATTGCCATCTTTTCTTTACTTGCAATTATGCCAGAGCTGCTTGGTTTTCAAATCCTTGGTTCATAAGAGTTGATATGCTTATCATAAATGCTCACTCTCTCACAGAGATAATCTCCAAACTGATAAATATGAACCACCCGAATGCCACTCTTCCTAATGTCTTAAGCTTCATGTGGTGTTTATGGAAATCTAGAAATGATCACCTTTTTAATAGGCAACAACTTCATCCGGCTCAAATTCAGCACATGGCAAATGCTTTAAATCATAACTTGGAATTGAGTAATATTGAGCAGGTTACAAATATGAACAAGAATGTGCAGACCAACAAGATTGTTCTTCAGGACGTACAGGGTAATATACAGGTTACAGAAAGTCAGCTGCCTCTACATGGTCAGACTCTCAAGACGGACTTGATGATTAAAGGAACAAAAGTCTTCTCGGACGCGGCATGGAAAACTAAGAAAGCTCCAGGTCTTTCTTCTGTCACTGGAATTGGTGTATTCATTCAGATTCAGGAAATCCACCGATCGGGGATGATCATGATTCAAGCTTCAATACCCATGGCACCTTCGGTCCTTCAAGCTGAAGCGGAAGCATTGCTGGTTGCAGCTAGAATTGCTTCAGCTCTTCAACTCCAGGGTCATACTTTCCTAACGGACAACAGCACCCTTGCGTCTTCAGCAGCTACACAGTCAACTTCTCTTGAACAGGTACCCTGGGAGATCAGAAAGATCATAGCAGATTACAGAAATCTAATCAGATACTCTACGACTGCAGTTTACCATATTAAAAGAGATATCAATGGAGTAGCTCATAATTGTGCGCATCAGGCTCTTAGACAGAATTTGTCACAGCCTATCTTTAGTTGCTCTTCTTCAGCTCATAGATATGTAGATTGCCCCTTTTTGCAAGCAGTGCAACAAATGCAGATGTCAAATCTTGTAATTCATGCTGTACAATGTCTATGAGTTGAATGAAACTATGGCGCCTCCGGCGCCTCAAGTTGTTCAAAAAAAAAAAAAAAAATGCTCCCTGAGACGGCCGTACAGTGCTTGTTTAGGAGAATACAGTGCTCCAGCTTTGTTTAAGGTTAAACAGTACTCCAACTTGGTCACACGCAGACACACCGTTAACACCTTTTTCGTTCGGTCTTCCTCCTTGCTTATGTTAACTACCGTTTCGTGATGTCATGTCACTACCGTTCAAAGTTCCCATTGCGAGGTCTCCGGTCTATTGAGCAAGAAGCCGGATACAGAGTTTTGCAGGTGTGCATGCAGGACTGTCAGGAGGAGACTGACAAGGAGGAGAGCTGCTATACACACGACGTTTTACGTCCGATATTCGTACGATCTGGGCGACCCTGTGTACCTACTCGAAAATCCAGGCAACGACAAATCCAAACATTATAGCCTAAGACAAAATCCATCTTCTCCAGCTGCATTTCTTCTTCGTTGCCACTCTAAGGACATCTTTAACTGGGCGACGCATTTCAGCGGCTAAAAATAACCGCGCGCGTTCGTCTACGTCGGTACCACCCACGGCCAGAGGGGAAGCGGTGGAACATATGCCGATGCCGCCGATGGTGGTGGAGGTGGAGGAGCCTAGGCGGATGGTGGAGGTGGAGGAGCCTAGGCCGGTGGTGGAGGTGGAGGAGCCCACGCACATTGAAGGCGGCGACGCACACGCGGAAGCGCTGACCATGGAAGCGATGGCCACGGAAACGATGCCCTCGATACAGCCTCGCTACCAGGCGGGCCCAGTGGAGAAGCAAGCGGTTACTTGGGGCGTCCGCCGCGACGCATTCCAGGCGAAAATATGCACCGGGTTCGCGTCGCTGCGGATGGCCCGGTCATGATGTGTCGCCCCGCTGAAGCGTGTCCAGACGCAATTTCGACCCGGGCGGATGCAAACGGTCGCTCAACGTCCCTTTGCATCGCCCCGTTGGAGATGCCCTAAAGACATCTCCAGCGGTCCCATGTATTCTAGATGCTAAAAATGACCGCGCGCATCCGTTTGCATCAGGTAGCGGACGCGGAATAGTTTTCCGACTACGATTTTTCCGTTTGTGTCTAGAGGTGCCCCGAGCGGTCCGGCGTATTTTATTATTATTTTTCAATGATGAGATAAAGATACATAACGGTCTGAAGTATTTTTTATTTTTTATTGATGAGATAGAGATGCATAGTGTGCAAAAAAACATACCAAATCTAATAACACAACGAAATCTACACGAGTCTAGTCGTCACCGGTGAGGTCGATGGCCTCCGTCATCTCCCATGGCATATGCGACACTAGTGGTCGCCGACCTCCTCGTTGCCGACGAGAGCCTAGAAGAGTTACTGGCGTGCCTCACCTTCAATGCTCTGGCGCAAAAGCCGTAGCGTCGCCGGCAGAGCACCACCGGTCGGAATGGGCACCTACCAGTCCGGAGTGGTGCTGCGTCTTCCAGGAGGAGCACGATGTCAAGGTCGCTAGGTCCGGCGGCCCTGACGCCAGGCGGTTCAACCGCACTGGCTGCAGAACCTGGTGGGACGACCCTGACGTTGACGGGACACTCGCGGCGTGCGGCTACCACCCCCGGATCTACGGCGTCGACCCACCTCGCTGGCCCGTCTACTTACCGCAGGCGCAACGCATGGCGCCGCCGCCGCCTGTGCACACACCGAGACGTGCGGCGTCGGAAAGCTCGCGCTCCGGTTCGTCAGGGATCCGGTGGCTGGTAGGTCTCCGCGCCGTACGCGAGGCCATCCGGCGGCGTTGTCATCTGCGACGGACCGTGAGTCAGCTCCTCCGCACCGGCCCTGAAGGATGGTGCCGGTGAAGAAGGAGGTTAAGAAGGAAGCGCCGGGCTCGCTTCCACGTCGGTGCCTCTACCTTCGCCGCCCCAAGGTGGAATCACGCGGGAGGCAGAGTTGTGGTCCGCCAAGGACTACGGCAATTTCGTTGACCTCGCCGCTCCTTCTCCGCCACCGGCGCCAAAAGAGGAGGAGGAGGACTAGGAGTTCTCCGGGGTCGGCGACAACGCGGACAACCTTCCCCAAATAGAGGAAGGCGTGCCGGCGGCCCCGATAGTGCACTGCCGGCGGCAGTACCTACACCTATTTGAGAGGCGCCGATGAAGATGCTCTATAATCATGTTATGCATGATGACACACATTGTTCACAACAATACATTGTTCACAACAATACTTCACACCAAATACAACACGTCCAACATACAACAATACAACATAGTTTTGATCCACATCTTTTCCGCGATTATCCTCTATAATCATGTTATGCATGATGACACACGCGGTCATGATATACCAAAGGCATTCTTGATCCCAAAATCTAGCCGGTCCTCTAACAATGGCAAATTGGGCTTGCAAAATCCCAAATGCTCTCTCTACATCTTTCCTAGCCGCCGCTTGTGCATTGTGGAATTGAGTTTGCTTCTTACCTTTTGGTTGAATAATCGGCTTCACAAATGTTTGCCACCTTGGATATATGCCGTCGGCGAGGAAGTAGTCATAGTTGTACTTGTGGCCATTTGCTTCAAACTCTACCAATGGACCTTCCCGCATTGCAAGTCTTGTCATTAGTGGTGACCGTTGAAGAACATTGATGTCATTGCAAGATCCGGGCATTCAAAAGAAAGCATGTCATATCCAAGTCTCTTGGTCGGCCACCGCTTCAAGTACTATGGTGGCATCCTTCTTGTAGCCTTTGAATTGTCCATGCCATGCCGCTAGACAATTCTTCCAACTCCAATGCATACAATCAATGGAACCAAGCATACCGGGAAACCCCCGGTTGGCGTTGATCTCCAAAAGCCTTGTCGTGTCTTGAGCATTGGGGGCTCTCAAATATGTGGAGCCAAAGACATTGACAATTGCAACGACAAAGCACTTCACACATAAGATAGAAGTGCTCTCTCCCATGGCCAAATGATCATCAATAAGATCCGCCGGTATACCATATGCAACATACGCAAGGCGGCGGTCACCTTTTGATATGCGCTATGACCAAGTTCTCCGGCGGCATTCCTCCTTTGCTCAAAGAAGCGATCATATTTGGTGACCTCCGTTGCAATGTGCTTGAACAAGTTGAGACTCATCCGGAAACGCCGCCGAAAATAGCTTTCGGGGAATATCGGATTCTCATTGAAATACGACCGCATCAACTTCTCATGCCCTTCAATCCTTTCTCTCCACAACTTCTGTCTACCGAACACCGATCCACCAAATTTTGGCCTCTTAACGGCGCGGTATGCTAATAGTAGCGATATGTTCTCCTCTTCCTCTTGGTCATACTCGTCATCCGATGAATCGTATGATGAACTCTACAAACATATGTATGAAATTACTTAACTATAACTAACTATTGTAGCTAATTGGCGAGTACAAATCACATGCTAATAGAGGCCGGCCGGCGGAGGTGCATACCTTGCGAGCAAATGGGGCGAGCACCATGGGCGTGCCATGTTGCTAGCGAGCTCGAGGACGACGACGACATGTCGACGGCGGCGCGGAGGAGAACGCAACGGCGGCGGGAAGGGGGACGTGGAGGAGGAGCGCCGACTACAGCCCGTCGATGGCGGCGGCGCGAGCGTCACAGTGCGGCGGAGCGGCCGCCGCTGCCAGGAGGGGGTGCGGGCGAGGAGGATCTACGCCACAGTGGCGCGCAGCAGCGGGGGCGTTGACGGAGTCGACCGGCGGCGGCTGGATTTTGCGCCGGCGGTAGGTGGGGAAATGAGGGCGCGGGCGCGGGTGGGGGAAATTTCCAGCCGTTGGCTTTTCGCGCGGGCGCGGAGCGTTGCCGTGCGCTGTAGCCGACGCGTCACATATGCCGCTCCGGTTTGTGCAACACGCCGCGCGCCCTAAAATTTTTACAGCGCCGCGCCATTTACCGCGCCTGCTAGAGCGCCTGATTCCCTCCCGCGCGCGGTATACCGGCCGTTTTTTTACAGCGCGGTCTGTATAGCGCCCATGTTGGAGATGCTCTGATAGATGTAGTGATACTGAAGAAGCCAACGCTAGTACTTGCATATGGCAGCGGCTGATGAGCGATGATTAATTAGTGGTGGTGGATCCAGTGGAAAATTAGCACTGTGAAAAAGCATTGTCGGACAGAGATCGTACGTAGATTGTCGTGTGTGGAGCACTTCGGAGTCCCTGGTGGGTGAATTGAATGGCGACGGCAGTGCATTTGCTGCAGTCCGTCCAGCCCTGAGAGGCTGAGACGATGTCAGTGCGTGTGTCAGGCGCTGCGCCCATGCGCGAGCGAGCGATGGAGGATTGACTGATCTAGGCTCAGATTTGCCGCTGCTGACCGACGACCGCACCGCACCACCGCAGCGCTGCACGCCTGTCCGCTTCCCCTCTGCCTCTGCCCTGCTGCGCCGCATGCATGCGTCCCACGGTACTAGCTCTAGCTGGGTGCCTGAGTAGGTCGCTGTCTGCCGCAAGACGCTACTGTGTCTGCTCCCAGCGCTGTGTGACAGTGTCTCGAGTCATGGGCGCAAGCACCGGCTGCCTCGTGGGCCAGGTTAGACAGCAATCTTTCTATAGGAGCGCGCGTTTGGTATTCTCCGTTTTCGTTTTGGCCGCCGGCTCATGCTAGCGCGCGTTTGATAGGCTGAGTGGCTCTTCTCGGTACATGCAGAACCGTTCGAATCGGCAATTTTCAGCGGACCTGTTTCGTTGTCGTGCGATTTTGCACGCTCTCGTGTAACGGTTGCATACGTGGAGAAGCGTGGAAGATACCGCGTTATCTTGATCCTCGTTCTCCACTTTCGGCCATTGGTTCGCTCTTTCTCTCTCCATTTACTGTCACTAACGCTGAGAGCGGTGTCGCATCAACCGTCGTCCATGGCCTCCTCACCTCCTTCGCCTCCTTCCGCTCCAACATCGATGGATCCAGCCAGCTGCGTGAATGTAGAAAATGATTGATGTCAATGTGCGCTGCATGTTAGTGTTAACCGCTGCATGTTTGGCATGACAATGTCAACTCCATGATGGAACTTGAGCTTGTCATGGCCATAACAAGCTCATGCTATATTGTCATGGCCATGACAATGTCAAGTACTTGATGAAGCTTGACATTGGCATGCTCCATGATGGATTTGATAATGTCATGGTCATGATGGAGCTTGACATTGGCATTGCAATGATGATCTTGTGATTGTCATGGCCATCATGGACTTGATCTTGTCATTACCATTGGAGACCACCAATGCAAGTATCGCTAACTCTTTGCATTCTCATTGCATCTGCAGAAGAAACCTTCCAGGACGGGCCCATACTGGACGCAAGGGACATAGCCGTTCGGGTGCAGCTTCGTGACCTCAATGAAGGGTTCATGGAAGCCCACCGGCAAATCACAGCGCCAAGGGTTCATGCCAGCCGTCCTGCTGACCTGGGGCACGGTCCTATGCAGCGGGTGCCGGCGTTCTTCGTGCAGCTGGAGAGCCCGGACCTCCGTGCCCTCTCCGTGCCGCCCTACATGGAGTAACACCTGATCAGCAAGTACAAGGTGAAGAACAATGGCCCGCCGGTGAAGCTGTGCTTATACATGGGCGAGCGCTGCGAGTGGAAGGTTGCGGCTCAAGTAGAGGGCCGAGCACGTCGGCTTCATCAAGTCCTGGAGCGAATTCGCCGCCAGGCTTGACCTCCGCGTCGATGATACGATCGTCTTCACCCCTAAGGACGACGGCTTGAAGGTCGACGTCTTCAGGAAGGAGACTTCGTGCTCCAGCATCTTCAGCTGCAGGAAGCATCGTGAGGGCCCTTATGTTGATCCTCGCCATTAAGGTTATGTGCTTGATCCCTGTCTCTGGTGTTGTCTGGTCCTCGCCGTTAGTTGTTGTGATGGCCTTCAGGAGGCTGTTAAACACTTGCTTTTATACATATGTGACGGTAATGTTGGCATGTAGAGGCTGTTGAACATTACTTTTGGACCTAGGTAGTCTGCCCCGAGTTTTAAGTATACGTCTGTGACGCTAGGATTAGGTACTAAGTACTCCGTTCGTTGTGTATAACTATGTGTTGTGCTTATGATCGTGTTTGAGTTCTTGTGTGCCCTTATATGTAATGATAAGGTCACCATATTTGAATGTGGTGAGGAGAAGCAGAGCCTGGGCGCCCAAAATGACAACCTAACACATGTGTTGTGGCTGAATAGAGATGGAATAATTTATCCAGGCATCCAAACAACCTGCACTTCAGTTCAGGCCGATGCAACACAGGAGACCAAACACTGGGCATAATCTGGCTCGTGGACCATTCACGACGTGCATGGGCTCCCGTCTCACTGCGCTAGTGGTGCAGAAATTTGTCCCAGCCTACCAAACGCGCCCGTAGTGTCGAGAGGCTCTTTGGCCTTCATCCGAGATGATGAAAATAGGCATTTTGGTTGGCTGCCCCGTAGTTGCATAGCACAAGTTATAAAGCGAAATCGGGCATACCCTAGAAAGAACTGTAAAAATCGGTCGTTTCCACCTGGCGTATCATGTTATTGTCGTTGGGATGGACGTGTGGAAAGGTGAGGGAAATGCGGCGTCCCTTAAGGAACACATGCCATAAATCGCCTCATCGCCCAACTTCTTCCTCTCAATCTCTTCCACTCTCACTCCAGCCTGTCACATCAAAGGTCGGCAGTTGCACTACCGCAAACAAATTCGTTGCATCGCCGCGAGGAGCAGGAGTGGGAACGGACAACGAGATAATGACAATATCGACCCCAACCTTGGCCACAACCTGTGACGCGAACGGGACCTGCACGGCGAGTGCCACCACGACCTCACCGTCGACCTCGACAATGGCAGTAAGAAAGTGAACCATCCTCTCCCTCGCTTCTTCATCGTGGATCTGCATATTGCTATGACATGGATATTATATTTGCTAGCGTACCGTTAGGGTTTGGTGCCAATTGATGAGTGCTTGCTCTTCGTCGCGATTTAGTACTAACACAAAGCTATTTTCATGGTCACACTTTCGATTTTCTTGGATATGCTACTTCTAGTTTGCATGCAGGGTAAATCCTTTTCAGATCAAATGCAGATTACATCCAATAGTGTTTTTAATGTACATGCAAATAGTGAGAGTTTTTTCGCACATTCGGTGTTAGAATCTTTGATGCTTATACCAATGATTAGAACTATGACAATGCGTAGATCAATGTGGTAATGAATATTTAACAAGTGCTCTCAATCAGCTTACCAAATTGGTTATGCATGACATTTGTTAAATGTTCAATTATCTCATAGACCACATGTTACTATGGTAGCTGATTCATAAGCTGCACTTATGAGGCATACATTTCATCCATTGTGTTATTCATATATCAGGCCAATGATTAAACATGTATTCGAGGGATGGCGTAACTGAAACTAGAGTTATGTGAACAGAATTGTGTGTGCATTTCTCTTGTTCCGCTCGACACCATCCCTGTGAAAGGTGTGTTCATATAGGAGGCTTTTTTGATTTCATGTTCGAGGCCGATGATTAAAATGTGGCCCAATCTAGGGATGGAGTTAGTGAATCATGTACATTGTTCTAGCAATGTACTAGGTTCACTAACCCCGCCTATGAGATTTGTGTGTCCAGTTATTGGTAGTAGAATGATCATTCTGACCTTCAGTATTGTACATTTACTCATGACTGTCCATAGCACTCGGTCAGAAAGAACCATTCATGCCGCTAGATGATTAATATGAGGCACATTGTTTGATAGTTCCTTCTCCGAGTTATCCCTATTAATTTGTGATTCAAGTGCTTCATCCTATTCTATGCATTCTTCTTGACCAGTGATTGAATGTGTCAACCTAATGAACCACAATCGTCATATCCTATCATATATATTGCACAAACAATCCTCCTTGTGCATTGTCTTTTGTTGAATAGCATTAATTGTGGTATTCGTTGCTATTTGTATTATGAGGTCTTATATGATTGGTTGTATGAGGATTTTTTATGTTCTTTGACCAATGATTAAAATATAGCACAATTCAAGGCAAGGGGTTCCCCTTAAACCTAGTCATATATGCAAGCATATTTCTTGTACACTAGACTTGGTTTGGAGACAATTCCTTTCTCTTCTGTGTCACCTATATATGAGCCTATGATGTATGTAGATGCTAATTCATACTCGTAGGCTGGAGTCACTGGAACCATGATCTTCACACACACACATTGCTTGTGCATTCCTTGTGGTTCCAGTAGCCACAACTCTACCAACGTATGTGCATCATGTGTGAGGCATTTTTTGTTTCTTCTGCAGGCTAAGATCGACCTAGGCACACTTGTGGAGGTTACCGGCGAGGGTTCTACCAAGTGGCCTCGAGGAAGGCCAACCAATGTTAACCACTTCTACAACGAGGTGGGTCCAGAGAACTTCTTCCAGATCATCTTCAAGCTGACTTTGGTCATGCTCCCAATCCCTTCGAAGTTGGGCGAATGGTTCAGATCCATCCCTAGTAAGATCACCATCCTCATCAACATTGGGTGCAGCTACAGGATGACTAGCAAGTTCAAGGGTAAGAAGGCCATCATCGACCAGGGGTGGGCAGCCTTTGCCATTTTCCATAACCCCAGGGTTGGCTACTTCCTCACCTTCTAGAAGGAAGCCTCGAGCATCTACAAAGTGGTCATCTTAAACCACACTTGCACCGAGGTGGTGACTAGGTGCCCAAACCACGGAGATGCCACCAGGTTGGTCGTGGAAGAAGAAGCTTGAAGTTGTCTTGGTATGTCAGATTAGTACTGTCGCTCAAATATTTGTCATGATAGTTGTGTCTTAATTTGGTAGTGTGTGTCGCCCGTGTATGAACATTAGCCATGTCGATTGTCTCAATTTTATGGTATCGTGTGGATCTTAGCATGTATAAATTGCAATGTTCATTCCTTTGTGTCCTATTCACCAATGCTCGATAACCTTACTACACAAGAGAAGAGGTTACCAGACTCGGTTTTTGGGTGGAAACCAAAGAGCGGGCTCCTGGTTTTGGGATGCTCCATGGGCTTCCAATAGGGAAACCAACACCCTCTACCAAAATCTGTAGTGAGCCAAAATATCTACATGAGCAACCACACCGATGGTCAATTCTAGCTCGTGGCTCGTTTCGAATGGGCTAACACTCAGTGAGCCTGCCCCCAATGAGCCCCAAAATCGTCCTTGGCTATGAAACACGCCCCTACAGTGGAAACCAAGCTCGGCATGTTTATACAGTTTGGTTGGACATAATGGACGTGTTTGGTAGCTCGCATCTAGGGAGCAAAAAATGGACAGTTTAGTTGCCTGGACGACTTCCGTGTTGTGGCCCGCACGGTTCTTAAACCATATCCAGGCCAAGCCCGGGAAGAACGTACGAATTGGCTTTCCACGGAGCCACCCTCATCTCGCCTAAAATTGAGAACACGCCGTTCTCGCAAAGCCACCGAGGGGACATGGCGAGCTCTCACGCGGCATAGCGAAAAAGTGGCGGCACGAATTCAGTCACTGCCCAGGAGCTCTTGCGCCGAGTGATTGCCTATGGGAGTGAGCAAATCGGGTTTGAGTCGTGAGTGGGGAGTTAAGGGGAAACATCATGTCTCCCGCGCTTCCCAACACATGCAGAGGAAGGGCAAGTTGCACCCACCAGAACCAGACCACACGGAAACGGCTGAATCGACCGTGCCTCGCGAGCCAACTTTAGGGACACAGTGAAATCCATGTGATCAAGGCAACCTAATGAGCCGTTTTCTTCACCCTGAATGCGGGAAACGGAATTGTGAGGGACCAAACTTTCCCTAGTAGTCCCTACGATAGCTTCTCCAATTCTAGGTAGGTTGGCATGCAGCCCGGGTTGCAAAAGGTGCACCATTTTTATTTATTAAATTGAAGAGATTTTTTTTATTTATCAAAAAACTAGCCAAAAACTGCTACAAAATGCACCAATAACATCATGGAACACGACTATACTGAAACCACCGATCGACATGGCCACCCACACGTCGCCGAATTGATAAACCACCACTGAGGTTGCCATCGAGTGTCATTGCCATCACTCTTCGTCGAGCCATTCTCAATTCACCTTCAACAACCAAAGACTAAGCCCTCGCTGCTAGCAAACACCAGAACCCATGTCGACCCATTCCAAGATGGCAACTCGCGCTAATGATAGGCGACTCCATCGTTGCTCGCCATCAAGCGAACTTCGACGGATGAGCAAGCGGCCGCTCCTAGATTTCGCTGAGCCGTTTCCTGATCTGCAGCAGCGAAGACACGCACCATCGGCATGTGGGCCCTCATCGCTGACGTTTGCCTACAGCCGTGTCGCTGCACGATCCTTTGTTGCGCACCGCCGACTAGGGGCCGCCGCCCTGACATCTCCATCCCCCGTTTGCGCTGCAACCAACCCGATGGTCCCGCCGCCAGCACGGTTGAATCTGACAGCACAACACTCCTCGGTTGAATTTCTGAGGTGCTTGAGTTTGCTTCCCGAGTCACCCGGTGGGAGACGACACGGGGATGGGCAATGGAGACAATGCATGAGAAGGGGAGGTGATCAGGTCTCGAAAGGGGCCCACGACGACGTGGGGAGAAACCCTAGCCGCGAGAGGGGATCACACGTTTGCAACCTCCCGTGGCATATTAATTTCTTTTTCTGAGGGATACTAGAAGTTAAATTGATTTCAGTGCTGGGTCCGAAGTTTGTTGGTGTTAGACATGTAAACGTAGCTGTATATGTGTTCATACCATATTGGTATTAGAGTTGTATTGTATCTTGTATACACCCCATATATATATATGAGATAGGCCACCCCTAGAGGGTTGTGCCGGTTCCCCAAACATACTTTGTTTTACATGGTATCACGCCGAGTCGATCCCAAACCCTAAACCTAGCCGCCGCCGTCGTCTGCCTCCTCGCAGCCGTCGCCTGCTGCTACCCCGCTTCCGCCACCGCCGGCGCCATGGACACGAGTGCCTCCGCAGGCCTCTCCTCCTCCTCTGCCGGGCATCTCCCGGCCAGTCTGGCGGCCCTCCTCAACAAGCCGCTCGACCACGCCGCCGCTGCCTCTACGTCTCCGATCGGGACGGTCAGCGTCGGCTCCTTCCTCACGGCGCCCATCTCCACCTCGCAGCAGCTCGTCCAGCACACCGCCTCGACCGGTGCCGCCGCTGTGGCCCCAGCTGTCACGACCGGTGCCACCACTGCGACCACGGCTGTCGCGCCGCCGGTGCCTGCCTTCGTGCCGCCACCCTCGGCGCCCTCTGCCATGGATGTGCTCGCCACGCTGCCGCCGCCCTACCACTTCGGCAATCATATCACCATCAAGCTCACGCCCGACAATTATATTTTTTGGCGTGCGCGGGTTCTTCCGCTACTCCGGAGCCACTACTTGATGGGTTACGTCGATGGTACCCTACCCTGCCCTCCCGCGCTCATTGATAGCGTGCACGGCCCGGTGGTGAATCCGGCTCACCGTGTGTGGACAGCGCAGGATCAAGCCAATCTCTCCTCCATCCAGGGGTCTCTCTCGCCGTCCGTCGCTGGGATGGTGGTTTTTGCCGCTACCTCGTGCGAGGCCTAGAAAACTTTGGAGGCGAGCTTTTCTGCTCAATCCCAGGCGCGAGCTAACTCTCTTCGTCGTGAACTCGGCGAGTGCGAGAAGCTGGACATGAGCGCCAAGGACTACTACAACAAAATGCGCGGGCTCGCTGACACGCTTGCCTCCATCGGTCAGCCCCTCTCCGATTCAGAGTTCAACTCCTACATTGTGAACGGACTCGATGAGGAGTATGATGGCTTGGTCGAAGTGATGGAAGATCGCACCACGCCCATGCCCGCTCACGTGCTTTATGCGAAGCTTCTCCGCACTGAGCAGCGCGTCGAGGCTCGTCCTGGCCGTCGGAGTGGCGGCGCCCACTCTGACCCATCGGCGAATGTCGCGCACAAAGGAGGTGCGCGCAACCCGTCGACGCCCACCCAGGGCAAGCCCCTGCACCCTCGCCTCCGGCCCCTGCATCGTCCCCTGGCTATGGAGGCGGGCGTAACCAGCGCACCTGTCAGCTCTGTGGCCGTGATGGTCACCTTGCGTCTAAGTGCCACCGCCGCTTTCAGCGGAGTTTCCTTGGCATTGGGAACGATGGCAAGGATACGCGCAACAATGCGCGCCAGGCCGCCATGGCCGATCGGCCCTCTCCTTCGGGCCAGCAAGGACAGACCCAGTCCTACTCCGTCGACCCCTCCTGGTACATGGACACCGGGGCTACGGATCATCTCACCAGCGAGCTGAACAAGCTTCACACTCGCGACACCTACCATGGCTCTGACAAGGTCCACACAGCAAACGGAGCAGGTATGCATATCTCTCATATTGGTCAAGCATCCCTTCTCACTCGTCATCCATCTAGACACCTTCATCTCAACAATGTTCTTCATGTTCCTTCTGTCACACGCAATTTACTATCCGTTCCCAAGCTCACCTATGATAATAATGTTTTCTGTGAGTTTCACCCGTTTGATCTTTTTGTTAAGGACCGAGCTACGAGGGACGTTCTTCTTAGTGGGCAGCTGTGTCATGGACTGTATCGTGTGGATCCTCCAGGAGCTCACCAGGTGTTCAGTGGAGTCGAGTCTCTCCGTCGCAGTGGCATGCTCGCCTTGGGCATCCTGCCACTCCTATCGTTCGCCATGTCTTGAGTCGTCATGAGTTACCTAGCTTGTCTAGCAATAAAGATTTAGCAGTGTGTGATGCCTGTCAGCAAGGCAAAAGTCATCAACTTCCTTTTTCTGAGTCTACTCGAGAAATTAAGAGTCCTCTAGAACTTGTGTTTTCAGATGTATGGGGTCCTGCTCAAACCTCTGTTAGTGGTCACAGATATTATGTCAGTTTCATCGATGCTTATAGTCGCTTTACTTGGCTTTATCTTATTAAGCGAAAATCTGATGTGTTTAGTATTTTCACTCAATTTCAGACGCATGTTGAACGTCTTCTCAAGCACAAAATAGTTCATGTTCAGTCGGATTGGGGGGGCGAGTATCGCAACCTCAACTCTTTCTTTCAGAAGCTTGGGATTTCTCATCGTTTATCATGCCCTCATACTCATCAGCAGAATGGTTCCGTTGAGCGTAAGCATAGGCATATCGTTGAAACTGGTCTTACCCTTTTGGCCCATGCATCTGTCCCCTTTAGATTCTGGAGTGATGCTTTTTCTACCGCTTGCTTTCTCATCAATCGTACTCCTACTCGTGCGTTAGACATGAAAACTCCGCTTGAGCTCCTTCTTAACGAACTGCCAGATTACACCTTCTTTAAGGTCTTTGGTTGTGCGTGTTGGCCCCATTTGCGCCCATACAATAAACGTAAGTTGGAGTATCGCTCTAAAAAATGTGTTTTTCTTGGCTATAGTGCTCTTCACAAAGGGTACAAATGCCTTCATGTTCCCACGAATCGTGTTTACATATCTCGGGATGTTATTTTCGATGAGAATTCTTTTCCTTTTTCAAGCCTCCCAGTGTCCACTATAACACCGCTGCATTCATCTTCTGTCACTGCTGACCAATTTGAGGATGTTGCATATTCTCCCTTGTTGTTGCCTAACCATGGTACAGGTGTTGGTCGTGGAGCTCGCTTGGAACTTCTTGAGGATTCCCCTGATGACGATCGTGTGCATGGCCTCGATGCCCGTGCACGCCGTGCTTCCCCTGATGACGATCGTTCGTGCTCGCCCTCGGCCGACGTCGATCACGCGCCCGTGCATGGCCTCGACGCTCGTGCCCGCCATGCACACGACGATCGCCCGCCCGCCCTGTCCCCGGCTACTGGGCGCCCGCGCTCGCCAGTGTCCCCGCCTCCTGCTGATCATGCCAGAGATACTGCTGCACATGCTCATGCCGAGCCTGACCGTGTGGCCACGCAGTCTCCGCCGTCGTCTGCCCCTGCGTCGCCTCGCGCCTCACCAGCCTCGCCGGCGTCGCCTCGCGCCTCACCAGCCTCGCCGGCATCGCACAGCCCGTCGCCTAGTCCTTCGCCGTCGCCCAGCCCTGCTCCGGCTCCTCCACCGACATCCACTGCACCTGTTGCCCGGTTTTGCGGCCTCATACGCGCAGTCGCAGTGGTATCTTTCGACCCTTGGAGCGCACTGATGGGACTGTCGCCTGGTATGCTGCCTGTATGTCTGCTGCACTAGCTGATCCATCTGCTGAGCCACGTACATATCAGGCTGCCATGAGCATCCCACATTGGCGACAGGCTATGGAACATGAATATCAGGCCTTGCTGCGTAACGACACCTGGACCCTTGTTCCTCCGCCACCTCGTGTTAATATCATTGATTCCAAATGGGTGTTCAAAGTGAAGAAGCATTCAGATGGATCCATTGAGCGCTACAAAGCACGACTTGTGGCTAGAGGATTTCGCCAGCGGTTTGGTCTTGACTATGAAGACACCTTCAGCCCCGTGGTCAAACCTACTACTATTCGCCTTCTTCTGTCGCTTGCAGTTACTCGAGGTTGGTCTCTTCGTCAGCTTGATGTACAGAATGCCTTTCTTCATGGTTTGCTAGAGGAAGAGGTTTATATGCGCCAGCCTCCTGGTTTTGTTGATCCTGATCGTCCCTCTCACATATGTCGCCTCACTAAAGCTCTTTATGGTCTGAAGCAAGCGCCTCGTGCTTGGCATGCTCGTCTTGGTTCAGCTCTTCGTGCTCATGGTTTTGTGCCCTCTACAGCTGATTCATCTCTGTTTCTCCTCCAGACGACCAAGGTTACTATGTATTTTTTGGTCTATGTTGATGATATTATCTTAATCAGCTCCTCTACCTTGGCTGCGGATGCTCTCATTGCTTCGCTTGGGAAAGATTTCGCTGTCAAGGACCTGGGTACTCTTCATTACTTTCTTGGCTTGGAAGTGGCGACACATGGTTCTGGTTTGCTCATGACTCAGAAGAAGTACTCCCTGGATATTTTGCGCCGAGCTGGTATGCTTAAGTGTAAACCCACGGCTACCCCTATGTCCTCTACTGAGAAGATTACAGCGGTTGATGGTACCTTGCTGACTTCTGATGAGGCTACTGAGTACAGGAGTATTGTTGGTGGTCTTCAGTATTTGACCATTACTCGACCGGATATTTCTTATGCTGTCAACAGGGTTTGTCAGTATCTCCATACACCACGCGACACTCATTGGGCTGCGGTTAAGCGCATTCTTCGCTATGTGCAGTCTACCTTGTCGTTTGGTCTTCATATCCGGCCGAATCCTTCTGGGGTCCTTTCTGCCTACTCTGATGCGGACTGGGCTGGTAGTCCGGATGACAGGCGATCCACGGGGGGCTATGCTGTATTCCTTGGCTCTAATCTGATCGCCTGGAGTGCTCGGAAACAAGCCACCGTATCTCGTAGTAGTACTGAGGCTGAATACAAGGCTGTTGCCAATGCCACTGCTGAGCTCATATGGGTACAGTCTTTGCTTCGCGAATTGCGGGTCTCTCAGTCACAGTCTCCGGTCCTGTGGTGTGATAATATTGGCGCTACATATCTTTCAGCCAATCCAGTATTTCATGCTAGGACTAAACACATTGAGGTGGATTATCATTTTGTGAGGGAACGTGTTGCACGACGACAGCTACGGATCAAGTTCATCTCTTCTAAAGATCAACTTGCAGACATCTTCACGAAGCCATTGCCTCTCCCACAGTTTGAGGCTTGCAGGCGCAATCTTACACTTTTGAAAGCTTTACAAAGTGGCTAAGATTGAGGGAGGGTGTTAGACATGTAAACGTAGCTGTATATGTGTTCATACCATATTGGTATTAGAGTTGTATTGTATCTTGTATACACCCCATATATATATATGAGATAGGCCACCCCTAGAGGGTTGTGCCGGTTCCCCAAACATACTTTGTTTTACAGTTGGTTCTCTCTAAACGAGCCAAGACACTGATCAAAGATTCAAAGTGGTCAGTCCTGGACAGTACTAATCAAAGGTACAAGCGCAAGCGGCGGATTAAAGAAACGCACGCCGCACGGGCAGTGCCTCGTCAGAGGCGTGCGGCGGTGCCACCACCAAAGACCCGTGCAGCTGGCGCTGAATCTGCCGGCAGGTTCACGCGAGATCGACGAACACACAAGGTACCCGCCGTTTGTTTTGCGGTTGCGTAGCCTTTCGTACGGCGCCGTGTCGCGCTCCGCCGCTCGCTGATGCTCTATCACGGTGCTACATTATCAGGATAAAAAAAGCTGTGATCGCTCTGCAGTTTGCGTATGTGAGGCGAGGCCACGGCATTATTGTACTGACACTGTCTCTGCCCCGCGGCCATCTCCTGGGCTGGCCTGCCAGGTCCTGACCGCTACTATTTCCGTGTAAACTTTGCATGTGAGAGCTGGTATCTGATCCTGTGTCGCCTAGTATATTGCAGCAGTGGCGACTGGTGACCACCAGTGATACATGCTGATTTTTCTTTCTCTTGCAGTTCTGATCGAGCGGGAGGTTCAATGGTGTCAAGGTATGGGCATTGGGCAGGCACGTGTTCCCGCGTCACTATTAGCCAAGGAGACCCAGAGCATGTCCGGTATTGGTTAACGCACTTAACTAAGGAAGTTTGTGCAGTTAACCGATTCAAGTTAGTTAGCAGGTCTTGAGAGTCGTGGATCTACAAAAAGCAAGCAGGAAAGCGTCTGTCATGTTTGATGGGCGACCTAGAACCCTGAGATCCTGTCAGGGCAAGCACTGACTAAACTATGTTCATGCGCGACATACACTGATTAACTACCCGATTAGCGCAGTCTGAGTCTGACAACCTCGGGATAGCGAGCCCTGCAACGTGGTCGTTGCCGCAGGCGCGTGCGTGCAGCCTGCAGCTCGCGCGCTTCCTCCTTTGAATAGTCGCGTCAGGGGAGGTCGGTGCGCGGCGTAGATGCTGATCGCCGCGTCATGCGTTGCTTCAGTTAAGCTTGCAGTTAGTTTAGAGTTCAAACCTCTTGTTTTCTGGGCTAGTTTTGGTCAGTCCAGTCCAGGGGATCCAATGCAGTCTGCCAGAGACTGTGGCTGGACGCGTCAGGTGCTTAAACTAAACGTCGCAATCTAGCTGCATCCATCAAGTCTGGCTGCGCGCGGCCTGCGGTGCAGGGTATCAATCGGAGTCAGTGGCGATCGATGTTCAGGCAGACACGTATGCACGAACCTGAATACTGTCAGCCACGTCAGTGGCAGGTGCACTGCAAGTTCCTTCCTGCAACTTGATCGATGCTCTGCTGTTCCAACAGCACTTGAGGCTCCTGTACTGCATTACTGTGACGGACTAACACAGTTGGCAGTTCCAAGATTAGAGATGTTTACTCTTCCAAGCAAAACAATGGACGGGCTGTTGCTTCGTGCAATTGTTTTTCAGATGGAAGTGCCTGTGCAGCCCGTTTGCACTGGGTATGAGCTTCCGGGCCTGGCTTGAAAAGCCCGCTTCAGACGTAACAGTTTTGCTCCATGGCCCAGAGTGCACTCTATTTTTGTTTCATGATGATATATATTGGCTCTTGAATGCAAGGACTATATCGTTTCCAACTTTATGGGGTCTCTCTCTTGAATCCGCAATTATTTCCCTAAGTTGGCATTCCAGATCTTGTACTGCTAGCGTGGTTCAAACGAGTTGTTTTGTCTACAGATGCTCTTCTGGTAAATAACTCGAGAATCTACGAGCGACCTAAGACAAAACCTTGGGAAGCTTGAGTATGTTCATCGGAAGGTATGGCCAAATTCAATGTCGATGCAAATGTCAATTATATATACATCGTGGGTGTTACAAGTGCAATCATCCGCGATAGTAGATGAGGTGATCTCGTAGCTATGAGAAGTAACAAAATTAATACTACCTACGATGTAATGATAATGGATGAGGTAAACACGTTAAGGGACGAACTTCGACAGTTGCAATAGATAGGATGTCATTGACTGATAGTCCCAGTCAGATTTCTAGAGGCAGTCAATACGCTTGCACATTAGGGGGTTTTCAGCTACAACAACTTAAAGGCATTTTTCAAGAGTGTGAAATGGTGCAAATTGGTTTTGACAGAATTTCATTCCAGCGTCTTTTTCAAGGAATGCCAATGTGGTGGCGCATGAGATATCTAGCATTGTTAGTCCATTCCATTCCTGTAAATAATTGTAGAGTCTGCAACATATATCTTTACTATTAAGATGAAACCTGTTGTGATGGTACGTCGGGTGGTTCACATTTCTCACAATTTACTTAAGAAATGCCGCCACCCTCAATCCTTATGGAATAGACACCGTCATTTTTCACCCCGCGTGCATGCACTCCTTAAAAAGGGCTAACAAACATAACAAACATTATCTTTCAAAACTACAATTAACAAACCTTAGCTTGTCTAACCAAAGAAAGAAAACTATACCGAACATGCCATGAAAATTTTGCAGACATTCATGGCGCGTTCGTCGAGTCCGCAACTTCCGTGAACTCTCCATCTCCAGTATGTTCCCTTCAAGCAAGGTGGGGTTAGGTCTATGTCATCGTTGGTGGGAGCTTGGACTTGATGGTCTATATGAGCTTGTAAAGGATCCCGTGGCGTGTTGGTCTCTCGATTAACAATTATGCAGGTTCGACCGTCGCAGTGCGAGCTTGGCGTGGTCACCGTGGCATCCAACATCCATCATCTACAGGACGGTAGAGCTTTGGCAAGATGAAATATGTTGCTACCTCACCAGATTTCAGCGTGCACAAATTCTCCCATTGCCGCGCGCCTTCTACGCCGCCATCTCCTCTACCAACGATCCCAAAATCCTCTGCGGCCTATTGGCTATCCCTACCTCCCAGATTGACATTTTCCTCGGCCACGGCCTTGCAGTTGGCAGCCAGCTTCGCCTCCACCCAGGTAGTTGCTTTATTGTGAGTCATACCTGACCATGGGTAGCCCGGCCCTAAAAGCTCGAGCCTAGGCCTAGAAATGTTGGCCCGACACCCGGGCCGGGCCGGGCCTGGGTAGCCTGAAAATGCCATTTTACACTATGGCCCGACCCGTGGGCCGACGTCCCGACGGGCTTTGTGGGTAATTGGTCGGGCCGGGCCCGGGCTTGGGCATGAATTTCAAGCGTAGGGCTTTTCTTGGCCTGGCCCGGACCGAGACATGGCCAGGTATAGTTGTGACTAAATAGAAGTGTATTTGCGAGATGTATGCTCAATTTATTCCCCAATCTATACTATCTTTTACTATCCAAATTTCACCTCACAGATTTTCTTCCGAAAACATATAAATTTGATGTTTGATAAAACTTTTTTCCTTATGCAATTTCGCACCAGGAGACAAGGCTTGTATGCAACTTATCACGGATCTATAAAATAGTAGCTACCAGTATTATTACATGTACATGAGGCATGGTGTCTTCGGCATGTGGCAGACGGAGCAGCTGCGCCCCGCACCACCAGGGTGACCAAACTTGAGGGGCATGTTGATGTCTTTGCCCTAGCGTAGTATTATAGGTTTAACGCGTCACAAAATTTGAAACCATATAATACACATAGCATAGTGAATAGTTCTGAATCTGAATTGTATCTGGACGTTTCTACACGGTGCTCAGGCACTGGTTTGTCTTACGGAGTGCCCACCCTGTCTGAATGCAATTATTTCTGAAAATAGAAAGTAGTCCTAAACCTGAAAGCCACTGAAAGCGACATGTTACCCCAAAAAAGAAAACACGTTCTGTTCGGTTCGTTGCACCGAGCACGGGCATAGTAGCTTTTCGGCCTCTCCCCTTTTCCCCATCTCTTCTCGAGTCCGCCCCTCTGTTAAGTTTTTTTAACCGGCTCTCTACCACCTGAAATTACATCTAGAACTCAAGTAATTACATCTAGAACTCAAATAATTACATCACACGAAAATTGGTTTAGAAATGCTAGCTACCTCTGGATGTAGAAATGCTAGCTACCTCTGTAATTTATACATCCAAGAATTGATAAATTACATCTGGGTCGGCCGCTATAGCTCTATAATTTAGTTAATTACATCCAAAATTAGGAGAAATATAGCTTAACCTTTGCATCATTTAGATGTAAAAAAAGGATAGAAAGTACATCCAGACTTGGAGCAAAGTTACATCCATCCATAAATCTCCATGAACAAATAAGAGAATGCCAATCGTATCTTACTCTGATGCGTAAGGGTGTTGAAGTGGAGTGGAGGAGCATCTGGGAGACGGGAGACATCCCTCCGGACCGGCCGCTGGAGGTGACGACGTCCGGGAATGGGGAGGCACCGGCGACGGTCCTCGGGGCGGCTGAGATGCGCCCACGACCGTGGCGGAGGCAGAGGCGCGCGCGGCGTTGGGCGGAGGTCGCATCGGCGGCGCCAGGTCCGAGGACGAGTGCGCGCCGGGGCGAGAGAGGCGAGGCCTGACTGGCGGAGGTCAACTAAGTCGGGGCGGCCATGGCGCCCAAGCGCGCCGCCTCCGCCGCACGCGCCCGGGCGGAGGTCGTGCGCGTCCGGACCGGACAAGTGATTCACCAGCGAAGGTCCGGCGAGCCAGGGCCGGGCGGGAGGCGTGGGATCCGCACCACCGCCGCCTCCAATTCCTCCTCCGTCGGCCGGAGATGGTGGTGCTCGTGCTCGATTTCATGGGGTGAGATGGGCTAGGAGATGGGGACGAGGTCAACGAGACAATGGATAGTGTTGGCCTGAAGCGGTCGCATGTGCGCGCTGTCCAGAGGGGAAGCATCTCGTCGCATGTGCGCGTGGTCCCGCGGGTAGTCCAAGCCGCTAGCCGCTTGATCAAGATCCAACGAGCGCTAGATGGGAGCACTCGGTAAGACTGGACAGAGCCCAGGCAGGAATTAGAATTTGGGATTGTATCTTTCTTGCACACTTGCATAATCGTATCTTAAAGGTTCTAGTTTCTAGGTTTCTATTTTTAGGCATAACTGAGTGCACATAAGAAAGAATACACAGAGGCAAATCTTTTTTGCTTCATAAAGTATATGCTGGAGATCAAAGTACAAGTGTACAACTACATGACAGCACATAAATATCCCATGAATGAGACCTGATTCAGATCCAGTACATAGTTTGGAAAACAAACAGATAATTGGTCTTTTTACATGACGCCACAGATTACAGAGGAAACAAATATAACCCTTGTGCCTGAAAGGTACATTCTGCAGGTAGCATGTTCAGTCCTTTTCTTCAGGTGGGTGACATGTAGAAAGTTCTCGGTCATGAGCATGTGACTCAGAAAATATATGCAGCTGCCGGACAGACCACTACTGCGACCACCAACTCAAGGGTTCGTCAACCCATGTAGTGCCAAGTTCCAGTCCCTCCTTTCCATTAAACTCAATGATCCCTGTGGCATAGGATGTTATCTCGAAATAAATCTTGCCACGGACAGCTGCAATGCCTTGACACTCGCCTAATGTTGACAGTTCGGGGAACGCCGCCTCCTCGGCACCTGGTGAGTTGATAGCGGTGGCTGTGCCACTTGGACGCCCCGTTCTTGCACGACCACATCTCAGAGTCATCGAGATCACAGACCAAAACGGAGCAGCCTGAAGCCGTACTTGGCATGTCCGAGAGCAAGTTCCTGCAGCGTTATGGGAACCCGTGCTCCTTGGACGGCAGCAGATGGATACTCTCGCTGTCCTGAGGCCGCCATAAGAATGTCTGCTAGGAAGCAGGGTCGAGAGCGAGCACCCAACCCTGTGGGGTCTTGAAGCAGCGGTAGTGTTGCAGCTCGTCGGTGGCTAGCCTACTCAGGGCTTGGCTGGAGATGCTATATAGTGCCTGCGAATCGGGTTCCAACATCGTGCAGAAGCGCAAGCAACGGCGACGGGACGGCGAGACCCTGGTTTCTGCACAGACTCCATCTCTATTTTTGACAACACGAGATATTCTCAACTCTATTCACGATCATGCAGCAGCGGTGTGCTTGCGTTACGTGCCCAGCCCAACGTAATGTAGGCTTCAGCCTTCAGATCGTTCCGGAGCCGGACTCACCAGCGGAAAACAGACCTTTAGTCTCGGTGCATTTGAGGCTTTAATTTTGGTTTAGTAACCGGGACTGCTCAATCGGGACTAAAGGTCTCCATCTTTAGTCCAGGTTTAAATATAAACCGGGACTAAAGGGTCCTCCATATGGTGCGGCCAGGGGGTTTGGGGTTGAGGGGCTTTAGTCCCGGTTCGTAAGGGTCTCTGCCGCGACAGGGAAAATGGATGTTTCTCTGCCGTGGCAGAGGTTTAGGGTGGAGCAGCGTTTCTCTGCCGCGGCAGAGAAGACAGAGTTTTATGTTATTTATTCAAATCTGCATGCATACATCATTCAAGGAACCACAACATCGTCATGAATATATAGACATCTTCAAGAAATACAATACACGTAATGCATATTTACAATATAAAGTAGATCCTCTTTACCATCTCTTTTTTTCTATCCCTAATGTCAAATATTAACTCTCGATGGTATGCTCCAGTTGAATCTATGACCTCCCTAACTAAGAATCCCGCCAATTCCTCTTGTATTGCTCGTACGCGATCCACCGTTAGAAGAGTGTCCCGCACGCGTTCCATCTAATTTTAAAAAAGGAGATCAATATATATGAATGAAACTCAACACAATTGATGGTAATGAAATAAGATTGTAAAATATTGTTCACCTACATGAAGGGCATGTATAGCCTTTTCCGTCTCCCAGTGACAGGCCATCTCGTGAATGAACTCGCAGATGTAGTATCCACATAAGTTATTCCCGGCTTATTGCTTCAAACACTTTACGAAAAAATATATCGATTAAAATAATAATCAAGCATGATAATGCATGGTACTGAAACAAAAAATTAAAGAGATTCACGGACATAGCTATAGTACTACTTACAAGCCGATCTTGAAATGTAAGCTCCGTCTCTATTCACCCGGAGCAGTCTTGATGATCCGTTTCCAAGCCCTGCCTGAGAAAGAAAAAATGAGTAAATTAGTTATTAATTACCTGATATAAGGAAATGAGAACAAAAGATGTCGATACAGGGTGATATTGATTGAAATTACCTCTGGAGCAGGGCAGTCAGGTTCGGCCATTGCCAATGTTCTTTACGTTTCGAGTCCATGACAAGTACTACTCCTTTGTCAAGCTGAATTATTATGAGAAATATAGTGAAAGATGCGCACACATAAGACATGATTAGTTAGATTTAACATCGAGTAAGCAAAATCAAATGTGTACACGATAGTAACACTCACTCGAAGTTGCAAGGGAAGAATATTTCCGATTTGTTTTCTTAATTATGTAAAAACATTTACAAGTTATCCTCTGTGTCATTGGGGAATTGTTGTACCGTAACTTAATGAATGGTGTTTGGATTAATGAATCCAATGTCATAGAGTCCACCCCTTTTGCATTCGAGCATCTTCATTCTACATAATATATAGCATATAAAAGAATATAGTGAGGATAATTGTTAGTGCAATGAACGAGATGAGCTAGGGACTTAATTACAGAAATAAATCACTTACAAACAGTAGCAAGTCATGAGAGTTTTGTCGAGGGCATCTCGATTGAATAACTGAAATAGTTCTTCAAAATCAATGTTTAGCTCCATGTTTCCCCGGAAGTAATGCTCATATTTAATTCCCACTATGAGGAAAATCTTCGACTCCCTATAGGCTTGCATGTACGAGTCACACAATTTTTGCATTTGAGTTTGTAAAAGCGGGATCTGGTCAGATCTGACGAGAGGCTGCCCGTATGTGTATATGTATGTGAGTTCAGCCGTGGGAAAGTAACTTTCGTACTGAACTGATGCTCCAAGATCTTTATCCATCAGTTTGATCAATTCTGCCGTCTCTGTATTATCAAAGGAGTGCACGACCAAGCGGGGGTACCGATTGGTTTTCCTGTTCTTCGAGCTGGGCAATTGTTTTCTCTTTTAATGGTCTACTTCCATATTTTTTTCTCAAAATCCGCTCTCAAGGACTGTCCAAGAGAGCGGTCATAATCTGTTGCCAACTCAGGTAGCTTCGGTCGCGTCTCGGCAAAGTGCCTCACTGTATGCGGTGGTATATACAACTTTGGCGGGGGCTTCTTAGGTGCAAAATGCGCCTTCACCTTGGCCCTTGAGACTTGGTCGCTTTCCTCATCCGTCATCTCGTATGCTAACAGGTGTGGAGCCTTCTTCACGGTTGATGATCTCTTCGGAGCTATAGTACTTGCCGCTGTACTCTTCCTCTTTTGTCGAGTCTTCTTAGGAAGCAGAGTCGGTGGAGTCTGCTGACACGGAGGATGCGATGGAGTCTACTCACGCGGAGGAGACTGCGGTGAAAGAACATCTCTCATATTATGTTTTGAGTGTTTGATGTCAATGTATGTGATACACTAATGGTTGTTTAAGTGGTACAGGGATTACATAGATACATTTGTATGTGTGTTGGATGTGGTCAGTGCTGTCAAAAAGCATCAGCAGAAAATATTCATCGGCCGATAATCCGGGACGGATATTTCCAAAATATCCGCCCCGTAATTTTGGCTAAGGACTGAGGAAATGCAATAAGATAGGGCTGACATTTGCCCGGATATTGTCCCGGTTTGTACCAGGGCCGGATTATCCGGGAGGATATTTCAAGAATATCCGGCCCTCGAAATGGCTAAGGACCCGAAGAATTGCTCTCACAGGGGCCGGACATTTGCCCGGACATTGTCATGGTTTTGTACCGGAGGCCGGATTATCCGGGGCGGATTATCCGCCCTACTTAGGCGGATTATCCGCCCCCGAAATGCTCACGGCTGGATTTTGGAGGGGTATTTATACCCTCTTCTTCTTCCTTACCCCTTTGCTCAATCATTGCACAAGAAATCTGCCAAGCTTCACCTCCATTAGAGCCACCTCAAGAAACACAAGATTTGCAAGATCTCCTTTCTCCCCCAACCAAAGCTCTTGATCTTTGGAGATTCGAAGGAGAAGCCACCGATCTACATCCTCACCGAAGCGATTTTCATTTCCCCTCATTTGTTTGAGGGATCTCATGCTAGTGTTCCTATTTGGTTCCCTAGTTGATTTGTGTTGATGTGTTGTTGTTGATTGTTGTATTGTTACTGATTTGGGAGCCTCCAATTGGTTGTGGATGTGTGCCCCAAGAACCTTGTAAAGGCCCGGTTGCCTTGAGGAAATCCCTTAGTGGAAGGGGGCTAGGCCTTCGTGGCGTTGCTCACAGGAGATCTGAGTGAAGCCTTCGTGGCTGTTGGTTTGGCTTGCGTAGCAACCACACTCCTCCAAACGTAGACGTACTTCTTCAAAGGGAACTACGGGAATCATCTCCGTGTCATCGCGTGCTCCACTCTCGGTTACCTCTATCCCATTCTATCTCCTATATATTGCGTAGCTATATCTTGCTTAGTTGATAACCTTGTCATATAGGTAAATTCACTTAGTTGCATATCTAGAGAATTTACCTTGTGTCAAGCCTAAATTGAAAAAGAACTAAAAATTGGTTAGCACATATTCACCCCCTCTAGGTGCGGCATACGATCCTTTTCAATTGGTATCGAGCCTCGGCTCTTATTTCGGGCTTAACCGCCTAAGAGTATGCCGAACGAGGAGTCCCTCGGATTAAGACGGTTTCCATGGAAGACTTAATTCGTTAAAGTCCTCCATGGAAGCCCAAATGGAAAGCATGAAAAAGATGATTGCCGAGCTTTTGGCTCCGGCCCTTCCCAAGGCTCCTAGTGTAGAGGTAAAGGACACGGGTGCGTTAGAAGAGGGTGAAGCTTCGGAATTACCCTCCTCTACCAAACCCGTGGAAGGTGATAACTTAAACACTATAAAAAATCCCATTGCATCTCCTAGGGGAACTAGTGGGGGTGAGAGCTACAATCGTGTACCTCCACCTTTTCTATCTCCCGATATACCGGTTCCCCATCCCCATTTGAACATTCGGGGTGACCCACCTAAGTTTTCCATTGATAATTTCGATACTTGGCAATTTGAGTTTCGCTCTCATGTTTGCAGTGCCTCCAATGAACTTTGGAGAATCATCTTGGAAGGCTTCAAGCCATACAACCCCGACAAGTTGACTAGAAGAGAAGCGGTTGATAGTCAACTCAACAACACCGTCTTGTACATGATTCAAACTAGTGTGGGGACAAAGGACTTGCATCGTGTTCGGAACTACACCACCGCCAAGGAAGCTTGGGATGGTTTGGCCGCAAGTTGCATTGGAAGTGAGAGCACAAGGAGGAACAAGTATAATGCTCTTAAGAATAAAGCCGAAGGGTTCATGAGGCTACCGGATGAAGATCATGAAGTCATGTATGGAAGACTTCTCACCGTTGCCGATGCCTTCCGGCTTATTGGTGCCACCCACATCAATGATTCTTGGATCAAGGAGAAGTACATTGAATGCATGATGCCATTTGTCCCCATCGATGTCAAGACTCTTGTGGGGAGGGAATGCTATTCCTCTCTCACCTCTCAACAAGTCGTGCATGAGATGCAAGATCTCAAAGTACTTGAGGAAACCTCTCATGATTCCCGCAATCGAGCTCTTGTGACGCCCCGGAACCGGTATCCTGAGGATTCCAGCGATCCCGCCGAAATCCGCACGATATCGATTCGAGACGCCCGACACGACGTGCGCGAATCACACACGTGATGAGGAATTAACACGAGCGAACATTACAACAGGATTACAATAGAGCCCACAAGATACATATATTACAACAACGACTCCAACGAGTCAAGATACAAATATACAATACAAAGATCCAAATCATACGAAGATCGAATACGTCGAGTACGACAAGATACAAATTGACTAAGAGTCCCGAAGATAACCAAAAGGCCCATAACCCCGCCAAGCCAACCGGAAGGGTAACCTTGCTAACGTCATCATCTTGTACCTGTCAAAGTCGGGCCTCGGCTGCCGATAAGAGAGGAAGCAAAAGAGAAAGTGGAAAATGGGAGAGTAAGTACCAAGGAACGAACTCCGGCACGTACTTAGCGAGACTAGAAATGGCTATGCTCGCCGGGCGAGTATAATATATCGGCTATATGGTAGGTTTAGCGGCAACAAAACTATAACCAATAGAGACACGCTACAACATCCGTCTAATCAGATAAGATAAGAAAGCGCACAAGATGACAGATAAAATACTACACAAACATAACCCAGCCGATTACACATATCCCCTCCAACAATTGCGAAGAAGCAATGTAAAAGGCATTCAACGGTGGACAAGTTTTATAAGGTATCGGTTGTAGTAATGCTATATTACTACGCAAGTTATTATCAAGTTATTAGCAGCAACATAAAGATGTAAGTTGTTCTATGATCAAGCCATACAATTCCAAGTCGTCCATAACCGCGGACACGGCTTATCGATAAGATGTACACCCTGCGTTGCCCAAATGTAACCATACGCATGCTCGACCCACTTACGACAGTGGATGTCTCACAACAAGACCGTTCCTAGCTCAATAAGAAAGTCTAGGAGGGCCACCCAACTAAGCTACCCGTGACGGTCCCCGTACTGAGACGACTCAGAGGTTTGCGCCGGCGGCTAGGCGTGCAAACCACACGCTTCGCTAAACGTCCCGCAAGGTACATAGAATATAAACACCCGAAGGCAACAGAAGTAAACACCCGAAGGCAACAAGATATAAACATGCACGCGCCAAATAAAACCAAGTTGTGGCCCCTTTTCAACCGACTTGAGAAAAGGTAATGCCAGGGTCCCAATAATCGTCCCCGCACGTGGGTAGAGCGCTCAATCTCGAATGATAACAAGAACTCTCTAGTCCTAGACATTAGCAAGTCAAAGTTCGATGCTTTCGAGGGGCTCACAGATGCCTCTGCATATTTTAGTTGTTAACAATTAAGTAAAGCATGTGTATCTCCAACAACTGATATAGCATGTGATAACCTCCCAACAACCCAACATATCCCGATACAGATCGAGATAAACAACAGAGCCTAAACACGCCTACGACTCACAAGGCTCAAACATCAAGCAACGGCTATGGGTAAGGAATGATACATATAGGATTATTATGGTAAGTGGAATAGGACACGTGACTCGATAAAGAATCGCAACATAGGATAGCAATGCGAGGGAGAGAGTAAAATAGGTGAAGAGAGAGGGCTCACTGTAAGAACTTGTCGTATCTCACCACACCACTTCGCGATCCTATCCGAGAAGAAGCAAATGCTGGAACACACAACGCATGCAAATCTTACAACTACTGGATAAAGAAGATCCAGCATGATCAAGATGCTATGCATGGCATGACAACAATGATGCGTTGTATTTAACCAAATTAAGCGGAACCGAAATCCCGTAACACAATTTATATGGTTTAAATTATTTTTCTACCGCACAAATTAAATGTTAATTAGCATGGCAAGCATGGCATAGGTGAGATACTTCAAAATTAAACGGAGCGAGGAACCGTAGGCGGTAATTCCCAAATACTCCGCACTTATTTTATTAGATGACATGCACAGAACTAACACGGTTCGACATGATGCGAGGTGCAAACAATTGAATGGATGGCATATTCAAATTCATTGGATTTTTCTGATTAAAATTGATATATAACATGTTTGATTTTAAGGTATAGATTAGAAGATATAAAGTAACACGTTTTGCAATTGAAATAGAAGAAACAGACTGACAGGAACTGGGAGGTGGTACTTTGTCTGATGAAACAGAAGAGGAAACAGATACAGGCTATGCAACGGCGAGACATATATAACAAGCAGCTAAGCATGCACACAGGCAGTTGGATCGGTTGATTGTTGATGCCAATCTGAAGCAAGCAGATAGCTGGATGTTTAATATATCCCTACCGTGACTAGCTAGTTTAAGCAAGCAGGCTAGCAGGTGGATTGATTGACATGGTGCAAAGCTAACTAGCAAGCTATCAGGCAAAACATTAGCAAAACTAGCTGGCTTAGCCGGAAGGACACGCACGTGTGCGAGGCGCGGAGGCGTTAACTGAAGAACAAGACATGTGTTTTGACTGAATTTCACGGATAGTTCGCGCCGGTGACAGAGAATGATGACAACCAGGAAAAAGGTGAGGAGGAGCAGAGTCTCACCAAGGGCTCGTGGACGTGCTCGAGACGGACGCCACGCGCGAAGGCGATTGGAGGCTTGCGCGGGGTCGCGCGGACTAGGTGCAGTCAGAGAAGCTCCCGTTGCCATCGGAGATGGAAACGAACCTGGGGCGAACCGGGATGGGGCAGAGGGCTCGCGTGACGCACCTCGTTTTCGTGGCGGAGCGAGAACCACCGAAGTAGCGCTGGCGGCGACCACCTGCGATGGAGAAGACGACGGCCACGTCGGCGAAGCGACTGAGACTCTGAGAGGGGAGAACAACCGAGTGGAGGGGACCAGGAGGGGCGTCGGCTCACCAGGATGATGAGGACGTGCTCGAGGAGGCAGGAGTCGCCGGCGGTGCAGGGACGGGGACGGAGGTGCTCGATGCTCACCGAAACTTTTCTGGAATTTCTGAAACTTTCCTGCTTCTCTCTCTAGTTGGTTTGGGAAGGGAAAAGAAATTTGCAGAGGTTGGCGGCGCCGATTGGGAGGAGGAGGCTAGGGTTCACTTGGGGCTCTGGTTGGGGATAAGAAGGAGCAGGTGAAAAGGAGAGGTGGAGGAGGAGCGCACGGCAGCGCGGAGGACGTCGTGGTCACGCGCCCTGCGTGACGAAGATGACCAGCAAGGCCACTCGGTTTGTTGTGTTGTTCCCTGGCTTGTTTTCCTCTTCTTGCTAAATTTCTTGGACAAAAAGGAGGATGGGAGGAAGATTTGCAAAAGATTTGAAAAGCTTTGTTTTTATTGTAAACCAATTTTCCAAGGCTTAAAAATATTTATTTTTCTTTGGGATTTTAAGTGCAGATAAGAACTAGAAGGTTTTGGTTAAATAAGCAAAGATTAAAGGAGGGCTCATATAGAACCATATGAGAATAAAATAGTGAAACAGGGTTTTATTTAAAATAAATTTTATTTTGTCAAAAGCATGTATATGAGGTATGCATGATGCAGATGACTTAGTAACGACCCGAAAAAACAAGCAACGGAGAAAATCTAATATAGGGTTTTTTTTTTCCGGGTCGTTACAATCGACACCACTAACAAGGAACCTCGCCCCGAGGTTCCCTCAAGGTACGGGGGAGAGAGGTGAACTATCGGATCTTCAGGCGACGTGTCGAGCTCCTCGACACCACTAACAAGAAGTCTTGCTCCAGCTTGATCGGCGACACCACTAACAAGAAGTCGTTGTTCCGATGACGATGATGACTCCGGAGAAACAAAGGAAGGAGTAACAATCACACGGATCCACCAATTCAGGTAACAAGAGCGAATAATAAGAGTAGTCGGTATGGTCATGACTCCATCCCGCACTCAAAGTATTACTCTGCACATGAATAGGAGAGTCGTGTAACAGCTCCCAGAATTCTGATTGACGATATCGACAAGCATTGTCAGCGAAGATTCGACGGAGCCAAAGAACAAAGAATTGTAGAAAGATCAGAGAGGCATAGATGACATCAATGGAGAAGACGAAGGTTAGCCGCCGGTGATGTTCTTCTGTCAGAAATCTTCAGAGATCGGTCCTATTAGGTTAAGGCAGATCGTCCAACCCACGTCGAACCTAAGACTCAGATAACTCAGATAAGAGAGAAGACTCAAAACTCGCAGAGGTAAGAGGAGAAAGAATAGAGGTAAGGAGAAAAATTAGAACTAGTCAGGTCTATCCAACGAATTTTAGAAAATAGTTTTGACGCTCTAAACTCAACGACCGTTGGCAAGGTTATCCTACAGGCTGGACTAGTGGGGTACCGTCAACCTGAGGCTCTGATACCAACTTGTGACGCGGAACCGGTATCCCAGGATTCCAGCGATCCCGCCGAAATCCGCACGATATCGATTCAGAGACGCCCTCCGACACGACGTGCGCGACGAATCACACACGTGATGCCAGAGGAATTAACACGAGCGGTAACATTACAACAGGATTACAATAGAGCCCACAAGATACATATATTACAACAACGACTCCAACGAGTCAAGATACAAATATACAATACAAAGATCCAAATCATACAGAAGATCGAATACGTCCGAGTACGAACAAGATACAAATTGGACTAAGAGTCCTGAAGATAACCAGTGGCGTCCATAACCCTGCCCAGGCCAAGCCGGAAGGGTAACCTTGCTAACGTCATCATCTTGTACCTGCCAAAGTCGGGCCATCGGTTGCCGACAAAGGGAGGAAGCAAAAGAGAAAGGGAAAAGGCGAGAGTAAGTACCAAGGAACGAACTCCGGCACGTACTTAGCGAGACTAGAAATGGCTATGCTCGCCGGGCGATATATATCGCCGGGGCTATATGGTAGGTTTAGCGGCAGCAAAACTATAACCAATAGAGACACGCTACAACATCCATCTACTCAGAGAAGATAAGAGAGCGCACAAGGTAACAGATAAAATACTACACAAACATAACCCAGCCGATTACACATATCCCCTCCAACAATTGCGAAGAAGCAATGTAAAAGGCACTCAACGGTGGACAAGTTTTATTAGGTATCGGTTGTAGTAATGCTATATTACCAAGTTATTATCAAATTATTAGCAACAACATAAAGGTGTAAGTTGTTCTATGATCAAGCCATACAATTCCAAGTCGTCCATAACCGCGGACACGGCTTATCGATAAGATGTACACCCTGCAGGGGTTGCCCAAATGTAACCATACGCATGCTCGACCCACTTACGACAGGTGGATGTCTCACAACAAGACCGTTCCCAGTTCAACAAGAAAGTCTAGGGGGCCACCCAACTAAGCTACCCGTGACGAAGTCCGGCCGTACTCCGATACGGACTCAGAGGTTTGCGCCGGCGGCTAGGCGTGCAAACCACACGCTTCGCTAAACGTCCCGCAAGGTACAGTACAGAATATAAACACCCGAAGGCAACAGAAGTAAACACCCGAAGGCAACAAGATATAAACATGCATGCGCCAAATAAAACCAAGGTTGTGGCCCCCTTTTCAACTGACTTGAGAAAAGGTAATGGGTGAGGGGGGTCCCAATAATCGTCCCCACGCATGGGTAGAGCGCTCAATCTCGGAACAGATAACAAGAACTCGGGTCCTAGGGGACATTAGCAAGTCAAAGTTCCGATGCTTTCGCAAAGGGGCTCACAGATGCCTCTGCTTACAATTTTAGTTGTTAACAATTAAGTAAAGCATGTGTATCTCCAACAACTGATATAGCATGTGATAACCTCCCAACAACCCAACATATCCCGATAACAGATCGAGATAAACAACAGAGCCTAAACACGCCTACGACTCGCAAGGCTCAAACATCAAGCAACGGCTATGGGTAAGGAATGATACATATAGGATTATTATGGTAAACAAGTGGAATAGGACACGTGACTCGATAAAGAATCGCAACATAGGGATAGCAATACGAGGGAGAGAGTAAAATAGGTGAAGAGAGAGGGCTCGCCTGTGAAAAGCTGCAGAAGAACTTGTCGTATCTCACCACACCACTTCGCGATCCTATCCGAGAAGAAGCAAATGCTGGAACACACAACGCATGCAAATCTTACAACTACGGATAAAGAAGATCCAGCATGATCAAGATGCTATGCATGGCATGACAACAATGATGCGTTGTATTTAACCAAATTAAGCGGAACCGAAATCCCGGTAACACAATTTATATGGTTTAAATTATTTTTCTACCGCACAAATTAAATGTTAATTAGCATGGCAAGCATGGCATAGGTGAGATACTTCAAAATTAAACGGAGCGAGGAACCGTAGGCGGTAATTCCCAAATACTCCGCACTTATTTTATTAGATGACATGCACAGAACTAACACGGTTCGACATGATGCGAGGTGCAAACAATTGAATGGATGGCATATTCAAATTCATTGGATTTTTCTGATTAAAATTGATATATAACATGTTTGATTTTAAGGTATAGATTAGAAGATATAAAGTAACACGTTTTGCAATTGAAATAGAAGAAACAGACTGACAGGAACTGGGAGGTGGTACTTTGTCTGATGAAACAGAAGAGAAAACAAATACAAGCTATGCAACGGCGATACATATATAACAAGCAGCTAAGCATGCACACAGGCAGTTGGATCGGTTGATCGTTGATGCAAATCTGAAGCAAGCAGATGGCTGGATGTCTAATATATCCCTACCGTGACTAGCTAGTTTAAGCAAGCAGGCTAGCAGGTGGATTGATTGACATGGTGCAAAGCTAACTAGCAAGCTATCAGGCAAAACATTAGCAAAACTAGCTGGCTTAGCCGGAAGGACACGCACGTGTGCGAGGCGCGGAGGCGTTAACTGAAGAACAAGACATGTGTTTTGACTGAATTTCACGGATAGTTCGCGCCGGTGACAGAGAACGATGACAACCAGGAAAAAGGTGAGGAGGAGCAGAGTCTCACCAAGGGCTCGTGGACGTGCTCGAGACGGACGCCACGCGCGAAGGCGATTGGAGGCTTGCGCGGGGTCGCGCGGACTAGGTGCAGTCAGAGAAGCTCCCGTTGCCATCGGAGATGGAAGCGGCACCTGGGGGCGAACCGGGATGGGGCAGAGGGCTCGCGTGACGCACCTCGTTGTGGGGAGCCACCGAAGTAGCGCTGGCGGCGACCACCTGCGATGGAGAAGACGACGGCCACGTCGGCGAAGCGACTGAGACTGAGAGGGGAGAACAACCGAGTGGAGGGGACCAGGAGGGGCGTCGGCTCACCAGGATGATGAGGACGTGCTCGAGGAGGCAGGAGTCGCCGGCGGTGCAGGGACGGGGACGGAGGTGCTCGATGCTCACCGAAACTTTTCTGGAATTTCTGAAACTTTCCTGCTTTCTCTCTAGTTGGTTTGGGAAGGGAAAAGAAATTTGCATAGGTTGGCGGCGCCGATTGGGAGGAGGAGGCTAGGGTTCACTTGGGGCTCTGGTTGGGGATAAGAAGGAGCAGGTGAAAAGGAGAGGTGGAGGAGGAGCGCACGGCAGCGCGGAGGACGTCGTGGTCACGCGCCCTGCGTGACGAAGATGACCAGCAAGGCCATGATGGCGTGTATTTCACACGTTCGTTGGGCAACCCCAAGAGGAAGGTATGATGCGCACAGCAGCAAGTTTTCCCTCAGAAAGAAACCAAGGTTTATCGAACCAGGAGGAGCCAAGAAGCACGTTGAAGGTTGATGGCGGCGGGATGTAGTGCGGCGCAACACCAGGGATTCCGGCGCCAACGTGGAACCCGCACAACACAACCAAAGTACTTTGCCCCAACGAAACAGTGAGGTTGTCAATCTCACCGGCTTGCTGTAACAAAGATTAACCGTATTGTGTGGAAGATGATTGTTTGCAGAAAACAGTAGAACAAGTATTGCAGTAGATTGTATTTCAGTAAAGAGAATTGGACCGGGGTCCACAGTTCACTAGAGGTGTCTCTCCCATAAGATAAACAGATGTTGGGTGAACAAATTACAGTTGGGCAATTGACAAATAAAGAGAGCATGACCATGCACATACATATCATGATGAGTATAGTGAGATTTAATTGGGCATTACGACAAAGTACATAGACCGTCATCCAACTGCATCTATGCCTAAAAAGTCCACCTTCAGGTTATCATCCGAACCCCCTCCAGTATTAAGTTGCAAACAACAGACAATTGCATTAAGTATGGTGCGTAATGTAACTAGTGACTACATCCTTGAACATAGCACTAATGTTTTATCCCTAGTGGCAACAGCACAACACAACCTTAGAACTTTCTGTCACTGTCCCAGGTGTCAATGCAGGCATGAACCCACTATCGAGCATAAGTACTCCCTCTTGGAGTTACAAGCATCTACTTGGCCAGAGCATCTACTAGTAACGGAGAGCATGCAAGATCATAAACAACACATAGCATAACTTTGATAATCAACATAACAAGTATTCTCTATTCATCGGATCCCAACAAATGCAACATATAGAATTACAGATAGATGATCTTGATCATGTTAGGCAGCTCACAAGATCCGACAATGATAGCACAATGGGGAGAAGACAACCATCTAGCTACTGCTATGGACCCATAGTCCAGGGGTAGACTACTCACACATCACACCGGAGGCGACCATGGCGGCGTAGAGTCCTCCGGGAGATGATTCCCCTCTCCGGCAGGTGCCGGAGGCGATCTCCTGGATCCCCCGAGATGGGATCGGCGGCGGCGTCTCCGGGAAGGTTTTCCGTATCGTGGCTCTCGGTACTGGGGGTTTCGTCACGGAGACTTTTTATAGGCGGAAGGGCAGGTCAAGAGGCGGCACGGGGGCCCCACACTACAGGCCGGCGCGGCCAAGGGGGGGGCGCGCCGCCCTATGGTGTGGCCCTCCGTGGCCCCTCTTCGTCTCTCCTTCGGACTTCTGGAAGCTTCGTGAGAAAATAGGCCCCTGGGCTTTGATTTCGTCCAATTCCGAGAATATTTCCTTACTAGGATTTCTGAAACCAAAAACACAGAAAAGAACGGCACTTCGGCATCTTGTTAATAGGTTAGTTCCAAAATGCACGAATATGACATAAAGTGTGCATAAAACATGTAGATAACATCAATAATGTGGCATGGAACATAAGAAATTATCGATACGTCGGAGACGTATCAGCATCCCAAGCTTAGTTCTGCTCGTCCCGAGCAGGTAAAACGATAACACAGATAATTTCTGAGTGACATGCCATCATAATCTTGATCATACTATTTGTAAAGCATATGTAGTGAATGCAGCGATCGAAACAATGTATATGACATGAGTAAACAAGTGAATCATATAGCAAAGACTTTTCATGAATAGCACTTCAAGACAAGCATCAATAAGTCTTGCATAAGAGTTAACTCATAAAGCAATAATTCAAAGTAGAGATATTGAAGCAACACAAAAGAAGATTAAGTTTCAGCGGTTGCTTTCAACTTGTAACATGTATATCTCATGGATATTGTCAACATAGAGTAATATAATAAGTGCAATAAGCAAGTATGTAGGAATCAATGCACAGTTCACACAAGTGTTTGCTTCTTGAGGTGGAGAGAAATAGGTGAACTGACTCAACATTGAAAGTAAAAGAATGGTCCTCCATAGAGGAAAAGCATCGATTGCTATATTTGTGCTAGAGCTTTGATTTTGAAAACATGAAACAATTTTGTCAACGGTAGTAATAAAGCATATGCATCATGTAAATTATATCTTATAAGTTGCAAGCCTCATGCATAGTGTACTAATAGTGCCCGCACCTTGTCCTAATTAGCTTGGACTACCGGATCATCACAATGCATTGTTTTTACCAAGTGTCACAAAGGGGTACCTCTATGCCGCCTGTACAAAGGTCTAAGGAGAAAGCTCGCATTGGATTTCTCGCTATTGATTATTCTTCAACTTAGACATCCATACCGGGACAACATAGACAACAGATAATGGACTCCTCTTTTATGCATAAGCATATACCAACAATTAATAATTTTCTCATTTGAGATTTGAGGATTGTTGTCCAAAACTGAAACTTCCACCATGGAGCATGGCTTTAGTTAGCGGCCCAATGTTCTTCTCTAACATATGCATGCTTAACCATATGGTGGTAGATCTCTCTTACTTCAGACAAGACGGACATGCATAGCAACTCACATGAAATTCAACAATGAATAGTTGATGGCGTCCCCAGAAACATGGTTATCGCACAACAAGCAACTTAATAAGAGATAAAGTGCATAATTACATATTCAATACCACAATAGTTTTTAAGCTATTTGTCCCATGAGCTATATATTGCAAAGGTGAATGATGGAATTTTAAAGGTAGCACTCAAGCAATTTACTTTGG